>MU270009.1:2710616-3330616 GCA_021432705.1 Caranx ignobilis
GAGAGAAAATATTCCACTGAAAGCAAAATGTCCCTTCAAAACACTGCGCCGTCCTCGAAGGAGAAGCAAATATTTAATCGTGAGGACTTTTGGCGCTCTTGAGTTATCTCCCAAATGCAACCTCGCAGTTAGCAGCACATATCTCAACGCCGTACCACGCTGAGGCGAGGCCCCTTCATTTTAATTTCCCAGCCCTCCCTTTTTTCCCCCTCACTCCATCTCTAGTGGTTAAACACAAGGAGGGAAGGGATGTGGGAGAAAGAAAAGAAAGAAAAAAAAAGACAGCTAATTGAATATGTGCATCTGCTTCTGCCACACGCATGTACATGAAGTTCAGTGGGACGCAAAGAAGAGAAGAAGAAGAAGAAGAAGAAGAAGAGGAGGAGGAGGCACTGCTGTTTTCAATATGGTGCAGTCTCCTTCCTGTCTGTTTATTTTACAGTCTCTCTTTTCATCTTCACTGAAACGAACCATTAAGGAGTGTGGTTCTCTATTAAGGATGAGTGCGAAGAGGAGGTAAATAGATGAATGCAAATGAGGGTGGGGAGGGTGGATTGGTGGTGGTGGGGGTCAGGGGAGAGGGGAGGGAGGGGAGGGCAGGGGGATGAGTGTTCGTCTCCTGATAAGGGTGTTTGTCTTCCACTACTGGGTGAAAAGCAGAGAGAGAGAGAGAGAGAGAGAGAGAAAGGGAGGGAGGGAGAGAACAGAGGAAGTAGGACAGTGGACTGACTAGGACAGTGATTTCTGGAAGATGGTCATCCACTGGTGGGACGACACACACACACACACACACACACACACACACACACACACACACACACACACACACGGGTGGATATGAAGAATAGGAGTGTCTGTCTCACTGTGTCGATGTCTCTGTTGGAAACTCACCTTCACTGAACTGGAGTTTGTCATTGTAGTAGTGATGCTCCGAGGAAACAGCTTTGAAAAAATAAAGAGGCCACATGAAAAGGTTTGATTATACAACATGTGACAATAAGAGCTTGGCTGGTGTGAGGAGCATTGATGACTCCAGACTCTATATGATGGAGATAAAGAGGAGCAGAAAACTAACTAAACTGGAGCTCAAGTCCCCCCCCTCCTCTCCTTTAGCTCCAAGGAGGGGGGGAGGCTGCACTGGAAAAAGTGTAACCCAGAGCAGTGCATCATGGCTCGGTCACTGCGAGCAAGAAAGTGGCCAGTCTGGTGGCGGGCCTCTCTGGCAGGCAGGAACACCTCTAGGATTAGTAGTATTAATCAGATGGGGGGGGGGGGGGGGGGGCAGACAGGACCAGACATGGGCACCTGCTCTGGGGCTGGGTGTGGGGAAGGCTGGAAGGGTGGGTGGGTGGATGGGTGAGGGTTGTGGGGGCGGAGGGATAGGGTTGGCAGCAGGGGTACCCCCGGAGCCGCTCCAATGAGCCGAGGTCTCCCTCTAGTGGTGGGAGGAGGAACTGTCAGTTTTGTGAGTGTTGTCTATGTTGACACCAGTTTATTAGGCTCACCCCTAAAAACCAGTAGCTTTAATGAGTCATGATGCTGCCACGTTTGGTTGGAGGAAAACATTTCCTCCAGCGTAAAAGACGCTGCAGGCATAATTTATGAATGAGCTTCTTACTCTGAGTGATCGCTTCTTTTACGATCACACGGTGTAGCACCAATATTCAGTTAATTTGGTCATTAATACAGAAAAATAATAAAGATTTCAATCCAGGTTTTCAGGATATTTTGCATAATAAGAAGCAAATCATTAAGGCAGCACAGAGTTACCTCCTCTACGTTATGTTATGGACTGATTTGCATCAAACTTGGTGGAGGGATGAGACATGGGTCAGGGAGGAACCCATGAAGTTCTGGTGCACATCTGGTTAAAATCTGTCTGGCCTTGGTGGAGGTATCTTCTCTAAATGCACTTTGGCTGAGCACACACACACACACACTTCTCCAAGATGCCACAGTGAGCCTATAAAATATCAAACAAACTAATTTTAACCTGATCTAATGTAATCTACCACATATATGTGCAGTCGAATCACGACCTGAGCTATCGTTACAACCGCTGTGTGAAAATGTTGTGATACTTTTGGATGGTGATTCTGCTCCGTCTCACCCCCCCCCCCTCGCTCTCCTCCCTCCACTCTGATATCAAGCCACACTTTAGTAATCCTCCAAATGAAAGGATTTGGAGAGAGAGCATCGTCTCCCCACTGAACATTGGAATGAAAGAGAAGGCAGCTTCTCAGATGAGAGAAGGGAGAGAACCCCATGATGAGAGAGAGAGAGATGAAGAGACAGTGAAAGACATGTGGTACACAAAATGAGAAAGCATTAAATATTCATGCCGAGAGAAAAAACTGAGACAAAGAGAAGAAATAAACGAAAGAAAGGCAGAAATACATGAGACAAGTACAGTAATGAAGAGAAAACAGTGACGGAGGAAAGAAAACAAGGACATACTGTATGTCTTTATCAATGACATCATCATAAATGTGTTTCCATCCATCTGGGGTCATGCACGGCTTTTCAAACACTCCACGCTGTATAAAGCTGTGTCCAGTGACAGTGTAGATGCATTTGTAAAAATCTACTGACATTTTGGACGAAGCTTAATGCTGCATTCAAGACAACTCACAACTTGGAAAAAAATGAGCTCTGAGCTGTGAAAAATGAATTGAACGGCGTCAAAGGTCGTAAATTCGGGATTCGCCTCAGAGCTCGGAAGTTTCCGAGTTGGAGCTCTGACTTCTCGGTTATTTCTGAGTTGTCTTGAACGCAGCATAAGTCACCTTGTTTTTAGGTGAGTTGAAATTTCCGAGATGTGTTGAAACTTTAGGGCTGTTTCATTTGTTCAAAGCGTATTACGGACAAATATGCAAAAAAAAAAAAAAGCTCAAATAATAACATGAGCAGCTCAATCCAAGCAGAAAGGGGTTTAGTTTGCGACTGCAGCTGATTCAAACTATGTGTCGGGTCAAAGGTCAACATATCACAATGTGCGTTAATCATGTGTCAAAGACAAACAGTCGCATCAAAAGGAAGATGCATTAATATGTGCATCTCTGTTATAGCGTCAAATCTGAAGCTCTAGTTCAAACCTACTGAGCAGAGTCTGACTTGTAGCTTGTAAGATACAACATTTTTATACAATAAAAATGACTGCACACGCACAGAAACGGGGGGGGGGCAAAGGATGAGAGAGCCCATCCCTGCTGCTGGGACTGTGGTGGAGTGATTTGAGCACTTCCTGATGGTGGGGAAGCCTCCTGGCCTGAGGCAATATGAGGCTGGACTACATGGGGCCTCTTGCTATGTGATCTGGGAGAAAGTCAACAGTTTAGTTTTCCTATCGCTGTGTGGCAGGACCCCAGGTCAACAGGAACACTGGGAGTGAAAGAGATAGAACCACAGAGGCCTAATAACCTGGGTGCATGTGTGTGTGTGCACACGCGTGTGTGTGTGTGTGTGTGTGTGTGGTATGCGCATGTGGATATAGAGGTTTTAGGGTGTAAATCCTACATACTAATAGCGTCTGTGTGGACAAGTTTATGTGTAGTTAACGGGTGTAAGACACCGAAAATACGCAGGACCAATAATCTGTGTGTGTGTGTGTGTGTGTGTGTGTGAGGCAGCAGAAAGCCCTTCTTCATATATAAGGAAATCCCATACATTCCAAAAACAAGACAAATGCAACTTATCTTAAACACAAACAGACATCCAATATAAACACTATTTACCTGGCTCTCCTTTATCGTAGTACTGATAGGTGCCAATATCTGTATCTGTGGGGGTGAGGGAGAGAGGGGGAGAGAGAGAGAGAGAGAGAGAGAGATGAACATCTTGCTGTCAGGGAAAAGCAGAAGACAGATCAGCAATTTCGCACCATGGGATAAACAATCGCTATCAGCCAGTGGCCTGTCCCGTCTGCCAGCGCCACAGTTTAGATAAGACCCTGTGAGGGAGGGGGAGGAGGTAGTGGGATGGGCTGATGAGGGTGAGGTGGGGGGGGGGGGGGGGGGGGTCCAAGCCAGCATGGAGGTGGACGGGGGCGGGGGGCAGAGGGGTATTAATAAAGACAGGAGTGTGCTTTAACCCACGCCACCTGAGGGACACACATGCTGCATATACATTTAGAAGTAGACACACACACACACACCCACAGCCTGAGCAGACAGCCACAGAGAAAATACATATGTCCTACACACACACACACACACTGATAAATATACACATAATACACACACAGACACACACACAAACTGCTGAGCTGAGCCTTTTTGTCAGTGTTATTCCTGCAGGCCCAAAACCATAAGCAGCCAGACTCGGATTCGCACAACACATCGTTTCTTTATCGCTCCACTACTGTTGCTGCTGCCGCTGCTGCTCCTGAGGCCAGGTCACACTAATACAACCAGAGAGCTGATGGATGGCAGACACACACACATGCACGCACACACACGCACACACACTACCTGTGTATGGATGCAACTCAGCTCCATCAGTTACTAGTGTTTGCCAGTGGAGTTTTTCAAGTATTAAACAAACACACACACCAAATACACACATTAAACCATCTGTAGCAATGTTTTTTTGTCGTTTACACTGAATCAAATGACTAATTTAAAGAGCCACTTGCTCTGCACCACTTTTAGCTCGTTGTTTTGGTTTCCCATCAAACCAAAGACAGCCATTTTCAACCAACTCTGTCACTGAACATGGAGCAGAGGACACACAGGAGCATCAAACAGTGAACTTGTTGGTCACACCAGAGCTAGGAGAAGAGAGAATATTTCACCTTGGCTATCTTTATTTATGGCGTGCAATGTTTTTGTTCTCATCTGATACCACCACCATCCACTGTAGTTATATTTGTGTGGATTTCCCATTGACAACCAGCCCATAAACCTTCCTCCATCAACAATAACAGCACTTCCCAGTGGGTAAAACAGATCCTTATACACATCTAAACTCCGGTCCTTCTGTCGGTGAGCTAAGGGCAAACGAGACAGATTCAGTTTGGAGGATTTTGTCCAAAAGAGTTCACAAGACAAACAGGTGGCGTCTGGATCTTCATTTAAAGTCTGTGTCAGGATAATGAATGAAGAGCTCCTCTCTCTCCTGCAGTGATTTCCGATGAGGTCTCCAACACCAGCTGCATCTGTGAACCTGCTCAGTGACCGAGGCTGGGGGGATGTGGGACCACGTCCACGAAACATGTGTTACATGGCTGTAGAGTTTCTGTTTTTATGAATCTATATTTTTGTTTTTTGTTTTTTTTTTTTGAGGCGGATGTATACGGTGTAAGGAAGGTGGTGATAGGGAGCGTCACACCTCAGCGACCAGGCCTCTTCCCTCAGATGTATCCATCCACATTTTTCCAAGATAGCGGAAGACACACACAGCAGGAAAAAACAAACAAATAAGGATATGTCACCATCACCTAGGATATACACCCTGCTGTACCTGTGTGTGTGTGTGTGTGTACACATAAACACACAACCACGTACACGCACACACTCACACACACAACAGACAGCCTCCGAGAGACACTATCTTCGTCTAAAGCTCAGCAGACTGTGAAAGACAAGACAGAATGGAAGGGAGGAGAAAACAAGAAAATGGAGAAACAGAGCATTTCTGTCTGACAGAGGAGATGGACTGATAGGTGGAGAGCAAGAAAACACTGAACAACTGGCAGAAAAGTCAAACTTAGACACCGCTCACTCAGCCCGACAAGGTCGCTTTGGGTCGGCAATTAGCGAATGTCGGTGAGTTCATGATGACTATGAGCAGCACAATGCAAAAAGTCTGAGGAGCTTTAGATGTTAAGATCCGATCAGGGAGGCCTCTGATTGGTCCTGAAACAGATGATCAGCTCCTCACAGACTCCTGATGTCAACATCACAGAGTCATGGATCATGGAGGGAGACTACAGCAGGTTCTCTGAGATGTTTGTCTTCAACTCTTGCACGTGGTGAGAAGTGCAGTGCATTTATCATCCATGCAGGATCACAGGGGGCTGGAGCTGATCCCAGCGCAAACAGGGCGAGGTCCAGTCAATACTCACATCCTGTGTCTTTGGCATGTCTTTGGACTGTGAGAGGAAGCAGGAGAACCCAGAGAGAGCATGCGGTGTCCACACAGAAGAGCCCCAGGCCCGGGAATCACACCCAGACGACAGTCAGTGCTAACCACTGCTGCCGACCAGACAGAAAACAATAAAGATCACCGATCACTGAGCCTCTAGGAAGTTATCATCATCAAATATGAATGACATCTCAGTCTTTACAAACTTCTGTTAACATGTGTTTGGTGAAGTGATACTGCTTATATGAGAAAGGCGAAGTCTTTTGTGACTCCAGATGGAGCTGCGTGAAATCTGAGAAGCTGCCTGAAGTAATGTCACATGAGTCAGCTCAGGTTTGGACTCAGGACTCAGGACGTTTGACAATAAAACTAATCTGAGTGCACATTTAGAAAGAAGTGACTCTCCCTCAGACTCCTCATCTTTGCCGAAGGCTTGAGGCCACATTAGGCGCCATGCATGATGGGTAACACAAACACAGTCGCTCTGCTCCTGCTGCACTGATTCTGACCTTTTTGCCAGTGGAACAATGAGCCAACTAATTGTGTGACACACCTGTCAAGCCCAGAGCCTCTGTTTATGTAGCACCATCTAAGTCTGTCAGCAACGCTCCTCAGCTTCAACCTGAATAGGATGAAGATCAGTGAAGAAGTGAATAAAAACAAGTGGGTAAGAGTTTCGGGACCTGTCGTCTAACTTGACCTGACATGGTTTTATCTCAACCATCCCAACCTTGTGGACATAGTTACATCACTGTTAGCATAAACCATCCAGATTATTGTCTGGTTTCTTGACTTACCTGTGGTCATGATAAACAGTCACACGTTGACCTGTGTGGTAACTTATGATAATAAATGTTGAGTACGGTGCAATAAACAGCAGTGGAAGGATGAGGATTTAAAGAGAGCAAAGAGAAAGTGGAAACAGACATGGTGAGAATTGGTGTTGACTGAGAGTCAGATTGTTAAAGTCGATATAGCGAGGTGGGGAAAAAAGGTGTGAAAACAAAGTGAGTGATGACAGAGAGCCAGAGCAAGACAGAGTGAGAGTGAGAGGAAGAAGAGAAGGGAGAAAGGCAGAGAGCTATCTAGAGAGAGAGAGAGAGAGAGAAAGAGAGGTAGATTGAACATGGTGATAAGTGCTACCTTTGACTTGGAGTGAGCTCTTGGTGGACCACAAGTGCAGCTCAGCCAGGCAGAACGCCATCTGAAGGAGGAGTGTAACCCGAGTCTGCAGGGACGGGCAAGGGAGAGAAAGAACGAGTGAAAGACGAAGAAAGAGACGGGGCAGAACAAACACAACCACAGATGCATATCTTGACAAGACGACATAATAGATTGACATAAACAGGCCGAAGGGTCGAACAAAGCGTACATGTAGACACACGTAGTCAGACTCTTAGACAACCGTGTGTGAGCACCAGTTACTGATGAACACAATTTGGTTTTCATGTGTCAAAGGAAAAGAGATGATAAGGAAGATGAACTCAGTGTTTAAGGACTCAAACAGCTGAAACGACTAGTCGATCAATCAATTTGGGAAACAAAATTGGTAATAATCCTTGTATCTGATCAGTTTGTAGTGGATACAAGGTTCTGTCTGTTGTGAATTATCTGTTTCTGTCGTTTCTGACATTAGTAAACTCAACTTTACTGTGCTGTACTCTATTAATGGTATTTGTTGTAAAAGTAGTTGCTCTTAAAAAATGTGTTATGTTGTTCTGCAGCACCACCTCCTGTACCTGTTGTACCTGTATTACTCGCAGGTGGGATGATGAACCCTACAGGTGTGAATTCACACTTTGACCAAGAGACAAATTAACAACAACAACAACAACAACAACAACAGCAACAGCAACGATGCACAGACACGCACATGAACTCAGAGTGACACTGAGACAAGTTCACGGGCGGTGACGCTTCATTCACACATCACAGACGAGCAGTGACGGACACACACTTCTCAGCTGACAGCTCAGACAAAGACGGCAACATTCCTCACATCGGCCAATCAACACAGGGCAAGTCTGTGACATGTGCTAGCCGTCCCTCCGTCTTTATTACACACTTCGTTTTCCAGTCAGGTAACTCTGGTCCACTACGGCATTATATAATCTGATATAGGTGAGGTTTAAACTGGACATGAGGAACTGAACATGGACTGAGGAGTGGAGGAGTAAGAGGGGCATATATTTGTGTATGAAGGAGAAATCCCATTAGCTAAGTGTTTTTTGGGGGGTTGTCCCAAAAAAAAGATTAAAGATGTGCAATAATGAGTCATTTTAGGACACGACAAACCACTACAACTACAACTGCTGGTGGCAATATGACGTCTGATGTTACTAATGTTAACTAATGGTATCAGTGCAAGTCAATGCGAGATGAGTGAGTGCTTTTAAAAGGTTCATCTGTTATCACGTTTTGACTGGGACCATTTTATGTTCCAAAAAGTCCCCCCCTCCCAAAAAAAGGTTTCTAAGAATGAGCAATATTTCTTAAAAAAAAAAAAAAATCGTGTCCGCGATGCCTAACAACAACAACAACAACACAATCTGTTGTGTTGGATATCGCAGAGCAATAAAACCTTTGGACGTTTCCGCTGTAGGCGACTAGAAGTGTAAATTTCACCCTACATGGATGGACTCAGATCAGCATACAGCAGCATGTGTATGAGAGGAGCATCTGCTCCTCAGTGTCCAGTGCACTGACTCTCTGTGCTGTGTAGTAAAGCTGTGGCAGTACTGCTGTGCTGGCCATTCATTTCGCTATCAGTGCGGCTAATGCTCTCCGTCTCTCCATCCACTCCCTCTCTTATTTTCTCTCGTTAACGCTGAGAGGGGACTCTCTCTTATCTTTTCCCCTCTTGCTCTTCCTGGTGTGTGTGTGTGTGTGTGTGTTGGGGGGTGGGGGGGGGGGGCAAAAAAAAAATCTCATTTTGCCACTCAACCCCCAAAACTAGAAGTCCCAACAAAAATACACACAGATAACACTGGGTGCCATGGAAACGCTGGGGCTAGCATGGCATGGCAGCATCGGCGTAACGAGTTTACTGACATAAGAGGATTCTTTCATCCTCTCCTAACCAGCTTTTTTTTTTCAAGACGAAGAAGAAGAAGAAGAAGAAGTCAGCCCTTTTGGAGGGAAAACCTCATTTCAGCAAGCTTTCATTTAGTTATTGCCAGACTGGCTAACCTTAAAGTTCTTGAGACCTTGTTCTGCAGAGCTGTCGGGGTCTCAGGGAATCTATGGCAGAATAGAAGAAACAAGAGGGGCTGATAGAGATACAGCAAATGGCAGTGGGTGTGTGTGTGTGTGTCCATGAGCCCGGTGGTCACAGATGTATCTGGGCAATAAAAAGAGTGAGATAGAGCAGAGGAGGAGAAGACGGAGATTAACAAAGAGCAGAGAGAAGGTCTGCTCACAGGCTGTTATTGGTTTGTACTGAGATAAACAGAGACTGAGGGTGAGTCCACTCAGTCTTTTATACATGATGCTGCAGGTTTCTGACTCCAGCATGAATACGATCCAGATCTGATGAGGTCAGGTCAGGTCAGGTCAGGTCGAGTTACTCTGATCCTGCTCTGCATGCCCAAACTAGAAAAACACTTAATTCACTCTGTCTGCATCGGTGGTTTATGTCTAAGAGTTTCTTTTCACAGGTTATTGTTGCACTATATTGGCTCTGTTCATCTGTGTGAATGTCCAGTAACAGCTGTACTGTCACATCTGTATGTTAGAGCAAAACACACTGAGGAACACTTAGGGTGCTGACAATGCACAACAATGTTGTGACTAACACATTTTACCTTAATCAAAAGAAAACATTGCAGCTCCTGTGATTCATATTGCACAAGGATATTGCACTTGGCCGTGTTGCGATTTCAATTACATTGGGATTAATTGTGCAGCTCTGACACACACACACACACACACACAAATAATCCTCACCCACATCTTTTTACATCAGACTTGGTAACAGACAGAGACGCATGAGAGCCACTTCAAAGATTATAGACTTGCTCTCTCAAGAACACAGACAAACTGATTTATTGTTGTTTGTCTTGTTGTTCCTATGTGAGAGGTGTGTACATGCCTGACACCTTCATATTTGCACATTTTACCATTTTGATTACAGTTATTGGTTTATTTTTTTTATTGATATCAAGTTAACAACTGTCTGTTTTTCCATTAAAAAGCTGTAAGACTGGGACAATGGTTCCTCTCACACATACATACACAGTATATTGTAAAGGCTTCAGATAAGTCAGAGGTTTAGACTCTGATCCGTCACTGAGGCAGGTTCAACAAGACGCCGGAAGAACCTACCTCTGAGAACTGGTGCCGTTCTGAAGGCATCAAATATTGATCTGATTAGGTTTCTTTTCTGTTCAATGCAATTTGCAGATAATCATTTTTTAAAGTAAGCTCCCTTTACTTCTTTGTGCACGCACACACACACACACAGAGCCCTGGACAGCTGCCATGATCGTTCTGATTTCTGGCTGGGGTTGCCGTGGGTTACCTGTGCCCCTGCAGAGCTTTGTGGGGGTGTACAGCCAGTGTACAGAGGGCTTGGGTGAAGGGTGGGTGGGTGGGTGGGGGGGTCTAGGTTATTGTAGCCTGTCTTTACACTGGTAAAGAGGCTGCTTTAACATCAAAGCAGGGGAGGGAAAACATAGGACTCCTCTTTCAAAGACAGTCCACAGGAACTGCGACCTTGTCTGCTCTCTGCATCTTTCTCTCTGCTCCTCTTTCACTGTCCCCTCTGGGTGGTTACTGAATGTGAGTGTGTGTGTGTGTGTGTGTGTGTGTGCAAAGGATATGTGTGTGCGTGTGTGTGTCAGAGACAGGACTACAAGTAAATATTTATCTGAGACTGGTGACAGTGAAGGAGAGTGAGAGAAAGAGTGGAGGCCTTTCTGAGACATCTGGATCACAGTCCTGTCACTGCTCACACTTTCATCATCTCATTTATTTAAGCTCACAGACATTAACACTGAGCCGTTGTCCTGCACATGCTCTGAGCGTATGGACACATCAAGTTCGGTTACACTGGATTATCAGGTGGCCAAACATCATGACTCCGACTGTCTGTTGGCAGCATCCCCCACATTCAGGATGTGGAGTTGTGACCTCTCTACCTTATACTACATATAAAGTATAACATATGTGTAAATCTCAATCAATGCTGTAACTTTCATTTTTGATTTTCCAGATTAAAGTAACAGCTGTACAGTATTTTCCTAATCTTAAAGGCTTGTGTTTCACAGTGTGAAGAAATACAAAGACAAAACCATCCTCTTCCATCTTCCTCTAAATCTACTGGGACAAATGCATCATAACAACCACATGATTCATGTTCATCTATCGTAGGAAAATATCCTTATAATAAACCTACACACTGACCTCTCTGAAAAAAAAAAAAGAGCAGCACTGTCAGTGTCTTTGATTTCATGAGGTCCCTAAAAACGATGGCCAAAGTAAACTGGTTGTCTCAAGAGATACAGCAGCACGATGGTGGCGAGAATGAGGAAAAGTGGAGATAGCGATAGAGTTGGTGGATTTAAGACATCTGGGATCTCTCTCATTGATTTCGCCCCCCACCCCCACCCCCCCTGAAAACTCTCCTTGGCCAAGGTGAGAGGGAAATGTATGGTGTGGCTGGAGGGACAAACCGTGGCCTCCGTCAACTGCTCTGACTCTGACATGAGACATACACCATTGATCCTGCAGAGCATGCTCATCGCCTGTTTCAATGCTTCAGGTCGTCTTTGTCTTTGTGATGTGTCTAAATGTGAATCACGTCACTTCAAACATCCCTGAGTCAAAAGTTGCTCTTTACCTGAGATAACTTCGGAGGTACTCACAGGAGCGTTGTTTACGTTCCAAACCCGTGTGAGCTCAGAAACAACTGCGTTCAAATTTGCCGATCACCTCGGGGTCTGTGAAGGCCGACGTCCAGATCTGAAGACAGAGAGAGAGAGAGGGAGAGGGAGACGTGTCTGAAATGAAGGCAGGTTCACAGACATTTTGTTTGACACTTTAAGAATTCCTTCTCACAGGTATGTGCTCACTCTCTTCCCGTCTTACCCTCTCTCTCTCCCACACACACACACACACACACACACGCCAGAGGCAGTGTTGTCAGCCGGCGCACTGGTCCCATCACTGCGAGAAGAGTGATGTGGTAAATTACAGGGTTAAAGAGCTGCCACAGGGTGACTGACACAAGGCCATCACAGCCTCGCCTCATTCCCCCGCCCCAACACACACACACACACACACACACACACACTCTTCTCACCTACCTGGCTCTGCATAAGTTTGTCTGTCAGTTTTTCCTTCCCTTTACCTTTTCTCTTTTTTCCCCTCGTGTACCTTCACTTATCATCCCTCTGCCTACTTGTCCCGCTCCTTTTTATCTTCTTTTCCCCTCTTTCTTGTCTCCCATGTTTTTCTAAGGTACCTGCTATTAGAAATGCATTAAGCTTTCTGACCCCGTCTGCAAGCTTTCACTCTCTATTTCTGCCAATTTTTTCACTCTCCTCGCTCTTTGTCTCGTCTCCCTCAAAGGACAGTATTTCACTGTCTGATTTCCCCTTTCTCTCTTGCACTTCTTTCTCTACTCTTTATTGTCTCATCTCTCTCTCGAAGGACGGCATTTCAAATTTTCAGACTTTTTTTTTTTCCGCCACAACCTTTATCTCTCGCAGACGCTCACTTTCCCTCTCTCTCTCAGCCACTGCCTGGTCTTGTTTTGGCTCTCGGAAAGAAACTTGGCAAACATGAGGAACATACAAAGAGCGACCAGAAAGCACATCCACAGACGGAGATAGGTGGGGGTAACGGTGTGTAATTGTAAGTGTATGAGTGCAGATTTTCCAGTCGGAGGTGCCTCGGAGTTCCTGCCAAGTCTCAATCACAGACTACATGAACTCATATAGTCGTGTATTCAGTAAACACACTCAGGCACTCAAGTCAGTCCTGCACCGCACACACTCCTATCTCTCAAATGTCTGATATTTGAACTCATACAGCACGCAAGCACATACGTATGCATGGAAAGGCATATACAGTCCGATGCATACTCTCCTATCTTTTTAACCTTGCGATACCTGAGGAAATTCACACATGCGCACATTTGCATACATATGAATCCACCTGCGCAGACCCACACCGGCTCTTATCTTCCAGTATATCCTTGAGGGAAAAGTCCTCCAGCTCCCAGTGTCATATCAGAGCAAAGAAAGGTGGACAAAATCTGAAAACACAAGATACGCCTCTGACGAAAAGGAGTGAGATAATGAGAAGTTAAAAAAAAAACGGGATAAAACAAAGAATCCAAGCCTTGAAAGACGTCTAATGTAACGGAGGAGTGCATCATGGGAGGCCTGTGGATGCTGAGCGAACAGATAAGGTGTGAGTGTCAGTGGAGGTGGAGAAAGAGACCTGTGCAAAGATCCTGTCACAGAATCACACTGGCCTCTAACACAGTGAGTAAACAGATACAGTTTACTTATGTACAACATAAATAAGTCAATATAACATGTTTTAAAGCTAATTTGCAGCATTAAATCTATGCTAAGCTAGTAGCATACAATACCCACGGATGTACAGACACCACATCACTGGAGCAGAATGATTCTCATGTTCCCAAGCTTCAAGTATCGTGCAATAAATCTCAGTTAGTCAGTGTGTCGTCTTAATATTGCTCTCCTGTGAACCTCGACGGCTCATCGTTTCCATGTGTTTTGGGCCAGTCATACTGGAGGGAGGTGGCTGCCGAGATAAACAAAATAATGGGGGAAGAGTTAGATTACTCTTTTGTTACTTACAAGGATAAATACTTGTTCAAGATACTTTTGGCAAGGAAGTTCAGCTACTCTCCATCCTCTTTCCCTCAGCGTCCGTCAGTGTCTCTACTTCAGTGGACCCGAGGCGTCGCAGAGCTCGTCCCACTGAGAAGAGAAAAAGACGAGACGAACCGAGGACGAGGTTCTCACTGATATGACCACAGGCAAGTACAGTGTATGTTCTCAACTGTCCCATTAGAAGACAGAGGGTTTGGAGGAGAAGAGTGGAGGGCGGGCAAAGTGGCGCCAGGCGGCAGGTCGAAAAACCTTTCACACACACATACACACACACACTTAACAAAGTCCCACAGGAGCCTATTCAGCTGTCGGCGCAGGAAGAATAGAGGTGATGGACAGGCAGAACAAAATGAGGTAAAGGTAATACTATTCAAGAGAGGTGACAGGTACAGTCACTTTGCATGCATGTGCATATGTGTGTGTATATTTTACATGACATGTCAGTCAGCAGGAAAATGAAGCCGGAGTGACATGACCGCGGGGCAAGTCTCATTGTCAAGTGATAGGAGTATGTGTGCTTCTCAGAGCGTGTGTGTGTGTGTTTACTCGTGCATGCAAAGGTGTGTGTGTGTGTGTGTATGTGTGTGTGTGGAAGGAACCGGCAGATCACTTTAAGTAACACCAGTTCAGGTTTGAGGGCGTGTGGAGGTGAGGAGTTGAAAAGTTCAGGTGTCCAGGGAAGAAAAAGCAGGAGAGATGTTTTTGCCCCCGTAATGAAAAACAACACGCTAAACATGCTAAACTAGCATTAGCTCCAATCTACAAATCAATACGGTCACAACCCCCACCCTCCACTCCTGAGTCACAGTGTTGAACATTATGACGTCACATTGACCGAATCTGTTGTAACCATGGATACGTGAGGTCACACTGACATTTGACCGACAAATTCAGCTCAGTGAACATTTGTACAACATTTAGAGACGTTCCCTCAAGGCGGTTCAGAGGTATCATGTTCACAAGCGTGGGACAGATGGACAGATGGACAGACGTATGGCCAACCTGGAGACACAAGGCCTCAAGCCACAGAAACACTTCTGCATAAAAGCGATGACACTACGCTGCTCACTACACACTGGTTTTCACTGTGTGAACATCTTTAAACTCTTTCAATGTGTTTTGTTATTTGTTGGTTTATTCCAGACGGAGCCGGGATACTCTAATAACACAGAGCTGAAGTAGTTACTTGAAATCGAAATGTTAGTTCGATGGTCAAATAATCGAGAATGTAATTCTTAAATGTGATCTTACAGCATCGGCAGGTTTGTGTGTGTGTGTGTGTGTGTGTGTGTGTGTGCAACAAAGTGAAGGAGGGAAGGACTTACTCAGGGAGACAGAGGGAGATGAGTGGAAGCTCTTCTAAGCAGATGTGTAAACGTCATTAGAGAAGGTAATGGAGGGAAGTTGGGGGGGGTGACTACTCCAGCAGAGGTATTTACCCAACGCCTGGAGCAGAAACACAAACACAGCTCCAGTAATGACTGAGACAGAGCGGCAGGGAAAGACAGAGGAGAAGAGGTGTTCCTGTGTGAGACTCAGGTCTTCATTAGGCAGGAACTAATACAGATCGAGACAAAGCAACAGGGAGAGCAGCCGAGAACATGTGAGAACAATCCACCGGAGACTCGATCTTCACGTTCAGCCTGGACTCAACCAAACCAGCCATGGCTGTGCTTCCCTCCCGTTCAGCTAATAGGCCTAATCCTGGCAAGTGATTCACTAAAAGCCGAGCGCATCTGCCCTATAGCAACGCCCAAGGGCAGGAAAGGCAATACTTCCAAAACCGGCGGCACAATTGGAGGCTGACTTCAAAGAGATTCTCGGGGACTGTGCGTCTCTCCGGTGTCCGTCCCCCCGTCACAGCGAAGGTGACACGTGTCACACTGACCGCGGTTTTGTTTATGTTGTTGGATTTTCTTCTTTTAAAGCTGTTTAGTTCCCTGTTGCTCGACCCTCACCTCCTGACCACAAGCACACGTAGGGACGCTGAAACACACGCACGGACTCACACACCAACAAACACAAGTGGCCAAATCTGTCCAACCTGTGTGCAGACACATGGATAAAACAAAACATATATCAGTATCAACGGCCTCAGATGTTTATTATACAGCATACAGGGTACATGCATATGCACAGACTCAGCTGATTCAAATCCCACTCTTGTACGCTGACTGAAGTCCTAGGTTTGGAGCTCCGTAAGAAAACAAAAACAAAACGCCATTTCTAGCGTTGTGATTGGATCATGTCACGACACTGTAACATGATCCCTCACTGGCTTCCCACCCATAAAGACAGTCATGTTCATTGTAGCCGCAGCTAATCGGGAAGCACTTGTATCAGGACACTGAGCCTCCAGGAGCCAGTAGTTGATGAGTGTCTTAACGTGGGACGCAACGGTGTCGTCAGTCAAATCAGTCAAATCGAGCACGTAGCCGTTAGCTACGTGCTCCAGTAGCTATCAACGGTTGCGACGCCCATATCTGATATTTTCCTCTACTTTCCTTTGCTTCCTTCCACTGACTTTGTATGATTTTGCATGAGCTGTAAAATTAGCTGATGTTCTGCCTGAATGTGTGAAGCTGGTATTTGTACATCAGAAGCTATTGCTGCTGCTACATCTTCACTCTGGGTCACACAGAAAACAACAGGGCACAAGACGTGTCTCCATCTCAGGACACTGTTGTTGACCCTGACTGTGTACAAAAGCATCAAAACATATACAGCTCAGTTAAAGCCCTCCACAAACACGCGTGCTTCCAGGTACACAAAAACACAACCACACACACACACACACCTGTCAAGGGCTCAGGAGGGGGATGAGGTCCTTTAAAGTTGCACAGAGCAAGACGAACCCTGGCAAAGCGAAAGGTCACGGCGAACGTCCCCCAGACTTCTCAGCGGTCTTATTCCCCCGTCACATCGTCACACACACGCTGTCTGTCACCTCCCAGACGAGGCCATGACACCTCGGACACCTCTCGGCGGGCAGTGCCTCCCTCTGCCTCTCTCTCTCTCTCTCTGACAGGTTGACGTGGCACAGAGTGGTCGGACGTCGATGCCACTCGGACCAAGAGGCTCGTTCTCTTTGCTGTGACCTCAGAGATGGACACCGGTGTCATATACCCCCCCCCCCCCCCCCCCCCCCCCCGCCACGGCAGTCTTGAAGTAAGAAATCCTTTCCATCTGCTCGTAGCTGTGCTCTTCCCTTTTACCTGGCAGTTGTCTGTCTATCACACTTCACTGTACCATGACCTTTAGTCGGAGGCTTCAAACTTACATTGCCCCCCCCCCCATTGCAATAAACTTAAGACTTAAACACAACCTGGTTTGTTTTATCATCTAAAATTAATGGAAACAAATGTGTTAATGGTTTTAAATGATGATATTTGAGTATCAGCTGATCGCAGAGCAGCTACTTCAGTGTCGTCTTTGCAAAATTACAACCACATTTCCACACTCCGGTGTTATCTTTATAAAATAGTACACACACTGTCAGGGATGATTGCCAACTCAGTGCTTACAAAGCCGAGGTAAAGTCTGGCCTTTGCACGTCCACGGTTTCCTGACAGTTTTTGAGCATTTTGGGGAAAAGTTGTTCCTGTCAGCATGGAGTCTGGTCGTTTGTCGTCTGCAGCGAGGGGTCAGTTAAGCTGCTGCTGGGGTCTGAAATCAGCAGAATGGAGGCATGAAATAAGACAATTGTGCACACACACACACA
Organism: Caranx ignobilis; assembly: GCA_021432705.1. NCBI lineage: Eukaryota > Metazoa > Chordata > Actinopteri > Carangiformes > Carangidae > Caranx > Caranx ignobilis. Next base: position 2,728,290 of record MU270009.1, read on the forward strand.
CATATATATATATATGCTCACACACACACACACACACACAAGTCAGCAAATACACAAACACACACATCTGGCTATTCTCCATCTGTCAGAAAGCCCAAACATCCAGCCGTGCGTGAAAACAGCCCTGCCCTGCCCAACACTCATCCTTAGAGAGTATACAGTCATTGTGGAACTGAACGGCATGGCCTGCGCCCCATGACACACACACACACACAAACAGACAAACACTCATTCACACAATTGTCCACTAACTTAGACATACTGACAATGACACACTGCGTCTGTCAGTGTTGTGCTCTGTTTGCCCCTAAGAAGTTCCTTCTTCGCTGCATTTTGTCAGACACAAAAACATAAAGACTTTTTCTCACACACACACACACACACACACACACACACACACACACTACAACACAGATTTCTGCTGTTTATTCAGGACAATAGCGGGGCTCTGCCTGCACTGCTGGGTCAAGTCATGTCTTGTCAGACCCTGTATCCTCTTTCCATTGAGCCCGACGCTTACGAGTGCCACAGGTGCCTGAACTGGGCCCCATGTTAAACACATTCACCCTGCAGTTAGACCCGTCTGACGTAAAGAGAACAGGCTCGTCTTTCACATCAAAAAGCCGTGCACAGCCTTTTCCCCTGCGCTTGCATCAAGGTACATGGGTACAGTTGAAGGAAGGAGGAAAGAGAAAATGCAAAACAATGTCCAGAATTTACAATTTAAAACTGAGCCTCTCCTTTGCCTTCCTTACATTTGACTTTTTCGCTCATCATTGTGCAGCTATATTGACAAAATCTACTGTCAAGCTGCTGTGACGCTATCCCATGTCACTCTGCATACAAATGTAAAATCCATACTTTGAATACAGCAGCAGCAACACCCCCCCCCCGTAGACTTACATCCTACATCCCATGGCTTTCCTTTCACGCGTGACGCCATCTGTACATTTAGCCATCTTCATTAGAGGCTCTGTGTGACAAGCACTTGAGAGCTTAGCAGCTAAAACAACACATCACATTAAAACATCATCGGGGAGGGTAAAAGCCAACGCTCACACAGGGGAAGTGATTTTGACAGATGATGTGCAACTGTTGGTTTAAAAGCTTGTAAAATTCACAGCTTAGAGAGGCGCGCCGCTCACAGTGTGCTAAGTGCTGACATGTCTGAATACAGTATACCACACACTGATCGTCACATGTATTTTAGCCATGATGAGTGGATACTGAGGGATCTGGACATCCTGATCCACTGTGGCAGGCTCGAGCCGACCCATACGCCCTTGTGTGACTATTCACACCCAAACCCAGCATCGGGCCATCCGTGTGAAACTCCCCGGCTTTCTGTGTGTGTGTGTGTGTGATGACGATCAGAGACAGTGCAGATGAATTAGTGTGTGTGACCACTGTGACAAATTTCCCACCGCCATCCTCTTTAATGTGTGACAGGCCCTTTGCCCCCCCACACACACACACACCCCCACCTACCCCCTTCTTCTCTCCCATACATGTACATAGGCTTAACGTCGTCTGGGCGGGCCGATCCCGACGGCTCACTGTCGGCACGGCAACGAGCACTATCCTGGCTAACATCTGCTGCACGACCCGGGGCCACTCAGAATGGGTCTTAATCCCCACACAGCCATGTTGTGTGTGTGTTGGGGGTGGGGGGTGGGGGGGGACATTCTTCCCTTTTAGTGAGTGCAGACAAACAGGGACGAGCAGTGTTGCTGGTAACCTGCAGGCAAAACCGGCCTCTTGGAAGGACCGGGAATGTTGTCGGTTACGTGGCCCCCCGTCCCCCAATTGTGCCACGGCCCCATTATGGCTGTGCAGAGGGGTGTGACCGCCAGCGTCGGCAGAGAGTTGCCATCACTGGTCCAGTTGGATGGATTTAGGTTTTGAGGTTAATGAAAGGTGGGGTGGTGCGAGCGGGCTAGGTGGGGTGGGTAAAAGAGGGGGGGGGTTTGTCAGCCAGTGTTGTGGTGCTAAAACAACAGTTGTATTGATAAAAAAACAGAAGATGTGAGCCACCCTCTCTCTCTCTCTGATGTGAGTCTGCTGCCACATCCACTGGCTGTGGATCCAGGACACTGTTGCTGCCGCATTTCTGGTCATCCTTCACTGAGTTTGTAAAAAAAAAAAAAAAAAAAAAAAAGTGTCAACAACAGCAGAGCGAGCTTTCAGTTAGGACAGATGCACAGTGTCAACATGTGGCAGTTTGGTGCCCTCTTGTGGTCACTGGAAACACATTGTTAGACACACACACACACAAAAAAAGAAAAACACCTGAAGACCCCTGAAGACACTCAGAAGAAACACTCAAAGTCACAACATGACAGGTGAACAGCTCCACTCCGAAACAAGCCGGGCCATGATCCTTCATATTACCGGGTGTGATAAGGATCTTTTGCCGGTGACGCACAAACAGGGGAAATGAAGACACAGCCCCATCAATCAGTCCATCAGCTGCTATGAAATATGTATTTGTCTTAACATGGAGTTTGATTCCATCAAACCCATTTCACGGACCATTTCCCTATGCAAACACCTCGGGCAGAAACACGGAGAGAGGGAGAGTGTGGCTCGCTCAGAGGAAGAAACACACCTCCGAGGATGGCTCAGTGTGTGTGTGTGTGTGTGTGTATAATGTGAGATTTAATTGAATAGTTCTGCATCGGTGCCAAGAAGTTTTTTGGTGTGTTTTCAGGGGTCTGTGTTCTTTCTGATTGAGAGCTTTGGTTTGTCTTTTTCCTCCTCCTCCTCCTCCTCCTCCTCCTCCTCCCCACAGCAAGCCAACACTTGGCCAGAAACAAAGTCCTTCTCAGGTTTCAATCACAGACAATCAGTCAAAAAAGAAGAAGAAAAAAAAAAAACAACTCACAGGAGGTAGTAGGTACATTGAAGCAGATTGGAAACATTCACATACGCCTCCAGGCCTTGTCCTAAAAGTGCCAACGCTACACAATGACACAACAGCTCAAATGGATCTGCAGAGTAGACTATTTCTGGAAGCAACAAATTCATGATATTTCAGCTCTGCACTGCTTCAGTGTAAAACACAAAGAGACTGAAATATCTTCAGTACACAAAGGGAATTATTTAAAAGACATGTCACATACAGCGTGTTGGGAAATAACATGAAACTTTGGTCATATATGAATGTGAGGTGAACCATTTCCCCACATGGTTTGCTTTTATGATAATCATCTATATATATATATATATATATGTAAGTTGTCTCCTCTGTCTGATCCATTTCTAATGCATTCTTCTTCTATTGTGACAACAGACATATCGTTTCACTTTAAACTCTGATAAAGGTAGATAACGTTGCAGGGAAGGTTTCCATTACAGCCTTGGATTTTTACAACATAAACTATCAAGTTTATAAATGCAGCCTAAGCACAAGTCAGTGTCCTCTTTATGCCGGGCCCAATCCTGAGAGGGCTGTGGCAGGAAATGCAACCGATGTAAAAACCTATGCCAAACTGAAGAGACAATACCTTTATACCAGATCAGTCGAGGCCCGGGTTAACAACGACCGCCATCGGTGCTGTTGATCTACAGGGTGCCGGTGGAAATTGGGCGACTGTTGAAGCTGTAGCTGAGGATAGGGTCAGATGGAGTCAGATGATTGGCTGTGGCGACCCCTGAAGGGAGCAGCTGAAAGGAAAAGAAGAAACTGAATCAGATTTACAGAGATTATAATCCTAAACCAGAGGAAAATATGCTTCAAGCCGCAGCTGTTTTTCTGTACAATAGTTAGCTGTGCTCTTCACAGCTGGTTTTTGCCAAAGTCACTTGGTTTCACATGGTTACCGACTTTCCAACCAACAACTCTCCAGTCATAAGCCCAGTTAGACCACTGCTGCAGCAACAAGTGTTTTTCGCAGAGTCTTCGCCACAAATCCATCAACACCAGTTGCTAAGAGCTCTGTGAAGTGATGGGCCAAGACTGACTGTGTGTGGTTGACTACAGGCATAGAGTGACACCTAGTGTATTATAATGGTTATTGCAAATGACAGCAAATGACAGGACGGCGGCCATGCAGGTTCATTTAACACAACGCCCGCTACTGTCTGCGTTACAGTGAGAATAAACAAGAAGAATTATCTCCTTCAATCTGATCTAAAGCGTCATCGACTAAGCTATAACACAGGAACACGACACTGCTAAGACACAGATATGCCGTAAAGTAAGCAGGATGACGGCACAGGGGGCACAGAAGTTGAATATGATGAGAGATAGCAAGCGACAATGATGTAATTATCCACTGTGTTTGTGTGCTGTTTATGTGCACGCTCGTGTGGATGCAACCTGCTATCTCAGTGTCTTCTGGTGTACTGCGGGGGCTATTTGGTCTTGCGAGGGAGATAAGGGGGCGATTTTGAGGCCGGTGCGGTGCGTGTGCGCTTGGCTATCTGCCTCCCAGCTGCCAACGTAACGGGGTCACTCAGGTGCACTCTGCGGCGACAAGTGGAGGAGTGGAATAGGAGGAGATAAAGTGAGAGTGGACAGAGAGGGTGGAGATGAAGGAGGTGAAATGACAAGGGAACAAAAGAGGAGGAAGAGATGGAGTGGACAAAGGACAGAGAGAGAGAGAGAGAGACGGGTCAGCCGAGGAGACAGACACAGAGACGTGCTGCTGGTCATGTTGCAATGTGCTTATCAAGATTTTCAGAGTGAACCCTGTGCGTGTGTGTGTGTGTGTGTGAGTGAAATCCAGGCAGTGCTGAGCTGTGAGCATGTTCACACTGCATGTGCATGACTGTATGCATGTGTGTTTGTGTAGCTGTGGATCTGTGCATGTGTAAAACTTGCCCCCCTCCCACTCCTCCCTCCTGTGGGGCTCCAGGTCTTTGCCGTCTGTGGGTGGGACAACAAAACACCCCACAATACCAATTGTTTTCACAGCACACACACAGAGGATCAGGCCCGGCGTGGCAAACTGGCACCAGATATTATCATGTGTGCCGCTGCTGTTTTTAGTTTTCGTTCTGATTTCCTCTTTACAAAGACGGAGTATGTCTAATCCCCTCATGTCAACCTGACTGTGGAGGCTGCCAGAGAAGAAAATAAACACCAGAGTCCAACTTGTCAAATAACATTTACAGCAACAACAGACTCTTTCAAAACGTGCGCTTATGTAAAAGTCATAACTGTCACAAGTTATCTGTGAGGTGCAACGTTCACGGCTGCACCTCACACACACACACAGAGCAACGAAAGGCTTGTGAACGTCTTCAGGAAGGAGCTGGGCTTTGTATTTGTGATGCTTTGGTTATTGTATATCTAAGATGAGCAGTAGGAGACAAGCGGAGTGGAGCTGTTACTAGTTTGTCCACTGATCAGGGGACTGAACCTCTAATTGATCGTGTGGAACTTTGCTGTAAAGACTGATCAATACGTAGCTGGTCCTGTATATTGGATGGGCGTTCAACAGACTAAAATGTAATCAAACAGCTTTAACAAAAGCTTAACCTCAAGGCCACTGTGCTCCTTTAATCTCTCCTCACTCGTAGATTTGTCTGCGTCTGATATCTTCTTCTGGAGGACAAAACTCTTTCGACAACTTTTGAAGGGTTCACACATTTAATCTAAAACTTCTCCATAATCTTAAACTTGAAATAATAAAAAAAAAAAAAAAAAAAATCACAATGAAATATGCAGAATTAATCAATCTGCTGATTGTCATCGTTTCATCGATCCTTCTATTTTCACTTTGCGATCAGTAGATTTTGGAGACATAATATAGAAATATCTGGCTCCTTCACAGCCAAATGCTCCACCATGTTGGAAACTGACTGAACCACGTTATTAAGTTAAAAGAGTGATTGAGGAGCAATAACATGTTAATACAATAATACTGAGCGATGCAACTTAATGGATAACCATCGTTAAGAGGATGTCAGTCCGTCCTCATCTCTTTGGGAAGGGGACAAAAAGTTTCACTCGCTCTGGAAACAGCAGGTGAGTTCAACCAAAAGACCATCAAAAGAAGTAGACCACAGCATATTTCAAGGCCCCTCCGATCAATGTAATACAGCCACAGTGTGATTGCACAGCGCTGCCAGCCAACAGACAGCTGTGAGCACCTGTTTGTCCCACACTGACACCCATGACAGCCATAAGCACATGCCACACAGAGGGGTAAAAATGTAACTGGAGCTGAGAGGAAGACTGCCAGGCCGTGGCAGCTGCTTCAAACAGCTTTGAATCCAGCTATCACACGCAGAGCCTTTTGAGAAGGGAAGCGTCCGTGTCAGCCGCTGTCACTGGCAGATGGAGGCACGGAGAAGCGAGGCCAGTTTCAGGCTCTGGATGAAGAATTGGTGGCGGCTCGGGTTCATTTAATGCTGTTTGATTGAGAGATAGAACAGCAGGGTGTTTGACACAAAGGGAAATATTATTATAACATGAAAAACGTCACCTTTCACATGGAGACTGGGGGCAGAAATTATGAGTCCAAACCCGACTGTCGACGACGGTGGTATCGCTGCAGCACAGGACCTGAAACCCAAAGTCGAGCTATTATGAAATCAGGATAAAAAACATTTACTGTGCCATCAAACGATGTGCTGGACCTGGATAATTGTTGAATTATGAACAAGATTTTACTTGATTCACACATGAAAAGTGATGGAAAGACAAAATCCAGGTGTTTACCTGCACACACCTGTAGGTCACCAAACATTTTAACATCTGCAAACTCAACATATCCTACAACTCCAATCACTTTTTAGTCATTTTGTTGGTGTAGACACACAACACTTAGAAAACGACACCAAATATCATGTGTGCACAGTGAAAACAAACATCTAAAAATGGAACCACAATAGAAAACGATGCCGCCCTCGTGATTCAACCATTAGTTCCAATAAAAAATAAAAATAAATAAATCAGTTTCAGCCTTAATCGTCTGGCACAGTGTTGTAGCCCTGCACACAGCCAGCCAAGCTAACCTGCAGTCTGATGCCAGCCTGGATGTAACACCATCTCCTCTGCTTTTTGTTCAGATCATGTAATGAGCCTGTAATGAGCCCATGAAATATTGATGATCGGGCTCAGGTGACACTGGAGCCTCTAAGGGGTCCTCTCAACACTTTACGCCTCCCTCCCTGAAGGACCAAAAAGATGAGGACAGTGCTTCGAAAACAATAGATCAAGATCTCTTAATCCTGACTCACAAACAAGTTTAGGTATGAAGGCTTTCACTGGATTGTTTGGTCTGTACAACTTCAGAAACCTATGACAAATGTCCACCACAGTGACAGTTTGATGATATTAAAGGTCTTGCTTTGTGTAACCAACATAGTGAAACACAAAAATATATAATTTGCCGCCAGGGACAATCAGAGAGCTGTCACATATGACAGCCTGGAGCCATCAAAAATGGTTTATCAGTTATTACAATAGCTGCTGATGAATGATTAGCTGAATAATCAATGCAGCTGTAAGTGGAACAAGAGGCAGATATTGAAGTCTCCCATTTACTAAGTGCATTTAAATCCTACATTATACTATTACTTATAGGGAACTGATGCTATGCAGTATCAAACTCAATTCAAGCAAGAGGCATTTGCATGAGTCAAATCATTGTCCGGTCAGTGTCATCAACTTACCTTGATTATCTCACTGGTTAAGACTGTAAAAGTTTGCAAGCTCTCTCCCAGGTTTTGTTTTGTTTTAACTCCACGTTGCGATAAATGCTAGTTATAATACATGTTTCCCCCTGTAGACGTTCATAGTTAACCTGTTTGGTCTGATTGAAACGACATGTGAAGTCCTGTAGTCGCTGTTTGCTGTGGGAAACTGTAGTTAGCATTACACAAACTTAACCTGCTTTACACTGAAAACGGGTAAATGTGACCCGTTTCATTTTAAAACGGATAGTCTGTTAAAACAGTTACACAGCCGCTGTTCGGTCCATTTTTAATCACACATGTTGATCCTCTGTTTGTACTGTAAACGAGTTGCTAAGATAAGCTAACTACCTAACTAACCGAACACTCGATGCTAGCTGACTGTCGTCTGCCTCTCGATACTGGTCGCTAAGCAACTGCAAGCGCTACTGGAAAGGCTATGCTAACTAGCTAGCTAATTAGCAACGCCGTATGTGAAGCACACGGCTCATTATTGTGTCATATAAGCACAGCTTAGGTGATCACAGTACCACAGATAGCAACGTTTCGTTCAGCTGTGTATGGAATGACTAGTTGAGGTGAGTTTTGTCGTTTCTGATAAGGTGCTGTATAAACTACAACTCCCTCGTTCCCCAGTTTGCCGTATGACACGACGCTACAAGTGTCGCAAACAACTGAGGACTTGAATAGGAGTGTCTGATCGGCACCGAGTTGAGCGAGTGGTGAGGGAGAGAGCAGTCCAGTAAACCGTGCGAACATGGTGAGTGCAACCGGACACTTTTACCACATGTTTAATTTTAATACCAGTGTAACAGAGGTTATTCTCATTGAGTCATGAAGCAGATCGTAAAGTTTTGCAAAGTCCGTCAAAGTTAGCAAATTGATTTTAGCAATATTCATTAGATTAGCTTGACGTATGACGTAACCAACCCCCACAAAATCTGTCTGTCCTCAAAGTGACATTCATAATAAGTTATTTTAATTTTATTCTGAGTTAATGAGATAGTTTTATGTATTGCATTGGGCATGAATGCTAGTGAGTGAATGGTAAAGATGGCGATGAACTTGATAACCCAACTAAACCCTGGTTTTGTTATGTAATACTCCTCCTGTATAGAAGAGACAGTCTATTTCTGACATGACCCCCTGCTTGAGTAAATCCCGTAGACAAGAATAGAAGCTCAGTGGCACTTGTGTGGAACAATTAAACTGTCACTTTCATACCTGTCTGACCCTCAAACCCTGAAATCAATGCTAATGGTACTAACAGTGTTGTTCTTTGCCTTGTGTCTTGCAGTCTGAGCCTATTAGAGTTCTGGTGACGGGCGCTGCTGGGCAGATTGCCTATTCCCTGCTGTTCAGCATTGCCAAAGGAGATGTCTTTGGCAAAGATCAGGTAAGGAAGAAGCTCTGTGTTGCTCACGTAACACACTGAATTCCTTTATCTCATTAGGCAATGTCACAAGACATCCATAGGATATAGACACCCCCACCCCAGTAAACAGCTGTGTCACAAATTGTCTGACACTGAGCAGATGTTGTCCCTGTGGGAACTGATCAGATTGCACTTGCTTGTCCCTGCCCCCCCCCACACACACACGCACACACACCCCAGGGACACGTCAGGAGTGTCCTTGAAGTCAGTGGGATGGATCTTGTGCCAATAGTCTTAGGACAACTTTAAAACCACTTGATCCATTTGGCACGCGCAATAGTCCGTGAGCCACATGGCTTAGGCCTTCACTCTCTGTCCCAGAGACGTCTAAATCCCCCAGTGACTGGTCATTAAGCATGGAAATTATGATTTGAATTCAGTTCAGCATGTTTCATTCATCTCATACCATTCATCCCATTGCCCTCTTCCTTCCCTCCTCCCTCTGCCAGCCAATCACCTTGCTCCTTTTGGACATCACGCCCATGCTGCCGGTCCTGGAGGGTGTTGTCATGGAGCTGCAGGACTGTGCCCTCCCACTTCTGAGAGGTAATCATTTAAAGATGGGATGGATAAATGATGCAGGAAAAAACACAATATATTGTCATATTTGTTATTGATACACTGGCATTCAATATCAGTTTTCTGTAAACTCTGCATTTTACTTTATTGCTTTGTCCATCTTAACGACAGCACATGTGCATATGATGAGTTATAACTTATAAAAATATGAATGTTTTGTTGACAATTATAATGTTTTTGATACTGACAGTGTTTGACATTAATAATAAACGCCCTTACTATGACTGGTAGTTTAAATTACATGAGGAGCTTTCCTTTGATAGCACTGGATAGATAAATGTAGTTAGAGGTGGGGATAGCAGAGATGGCAGCTGTATGTTCCTGTTTTCACTTAAGTGTATCTCAGACAAAATCAGTTGATTTCATCATCGTTGTACCTTTTTATATATTTCTACACTGTAGCGGCTGTGCATTTTTACTCCAGGGGCCAGATACTCGTCACTGTAAGGACTTTTAGAGAGTGAGGACTTGTTTCCTTCTGTGAAACACTTGGTTAAAAGTGGTCGCTGGGTTCCACGTGGTTTTTCCGGTGGCATCACTGCAACAGCAGTCGTGGAATCAGTTGTGAGGCGCCATTATGTGTCGTCTCCATTGTGACCTGGAATTTTTCCTTTGAAATGGTGCTGTCCTTTGCTTTGTTTGGACAGGGGCTGTGAGAGGCCCCAGTATTAACTGACTGTACTGTAAAGACAACGCTTCACACACTGAGATGGGCCCAGCCACACAGGGCAGCGCTGGTCGCGCACATGGCCATACACCCAACACTTACTTCTCAAAATTGCATCTGTCTGTGAATTAAAAAGGATAGAAAGACTTTTCTTTAAGCCTGGTTTCATATTGATGTTGTCATAGTGATAAACTGCAAATACTCTACAATACAACTCAAGCTTGGTATCTTGGTGTTTGTCGATTTAGACAGAACAGTGTAAAATCTTTTATCACAGTGGAGACCTGAACAAGAAGCAGCGTTAACATGAGCTCAAACACTTCCTGCTTGGTTCTAGTCAAAAGGGAATGTGTCTAAAAACACATTGATTAATGGCTCATTAATTGTACAACGTCATTACATGTGTTAAAACTGTATGATCTTTATCTAAGAGCAAAAGCCATGTCAGTGGCAGTGAAAGTGAGTTAAACAACTTAGACCTGTGAGATGTGGCAAAGCACTGTCCATAGATGGAAAATGTGAACGAACCCCACACAATTAAAGTATTAAATCACTGGTGATTAATTCATGTGCTCCCTCCACAGAGATTGTCCCCACTGACAAGGAGGATGTGGCCTTCAAGGACCTGGACGCTGCCATCTTGGTGGGCTCCATGCCCAGGAAGGAGGGTATGGAGAGGAAAGACCTGCTCAAAGCTAACGTGGCCATCTTCAAGAGCCAGGGAGCCGCCCTTGAGAAGTACGCCAAGAAGACCGTCAAGGTGATGATGACATAGGACCTCTTTTCTTTTCCATTACGCATCACCATCTTTCTAACAGAAAATGCTTGGAGGAGAACAGAGCTGGATTCATCTGTTCAGTTTATTTTAATTTGGATCCGATGTGTCACTCAGATTGCCTTTTTTCAAAATGTGTGTGTTCAGGTGCTGGTTGTGGGAAACCCTGCCAACACCAACTGTCTGATTGCAGCCAAGTCTGCTCCCTCCATCCCCAAAGAGAACTTCTCCTGCCTCACCCGTCTGGACCACAACAGGGCTCGCTCACAGGTGCGCTCCTTTAAACCACCTCCTCATCAGGTTTGTTTCCTTTTCCACTCCCAGTGTGAAATCTGAAAAAGTTGCCTCGTGTCCTGTAGGTGGCGATGCGTTGTGGCGTCCCGGCCACCCATGTGAGGAATGTGATCATCTGGGGCAATCACTCGTCCACCCAGTACCCAGACGTGCACCACTGCATGGTCAACATGTCCGGTAGCGAGCTCGCCTGCTTCGATGCCGTCAAGGATGATGCCTGGCTCAAAGGAGATTTCATCTCTGTAAGCTGATGTTAATGTTCAGAAACATTCATGCAGCTCAATATTCCCAAATTGGATTTAGCAGGACTTGTGATTGGTTTTTGTAGATCAAAAGTAATTGAGTAGTAATTGACAAGAGAAGTAACCTAAATTCCTCAGACATTGATCACAAGAGAGTTTATCAACAACAAGCAGTGAAAATGCATTTTTATGACTGTGTTCAGGTGCAGCAGTCCATGGCCACGGGCCTGAACGCTGACAAAAATGCATTGTTTCTGAAATCCAGGTTGACATTCAGTTCTTCTAATGTAATTTTCTGAAGCACAAGAAAAAAAAATCCAGAGATAACAGTTGCAAAAATGCAGCCTTCAGCCTTTTTATCTCAAAACCTCGATAAATAAAACTCAAAGTAGCTTCACAGCTCAATAACTCTTCTACATTTCTATGCCTCTGCATCAGCTACAGTCACAGCCATTGTTCTCAGGTTGTACAGACTGTCTCATTCTCATAAATACAATGTCCCAATTAACACTTCGCTCTGAGTAAAAGATGAACTTGTTAGATTTTGGTGGTCAAATATCAGGTGACCTTTGGCCGCAGCTCAAGACTTCACAGCAATCGTGACAGAATTTCACACAAATTGTTACTCACACAAACGGAAATTAGTTGGAGCGGTGGAGGCGGACAGTCACTCAATGATCCACATTTGTGTGTTGCAGACGGTCCAGCAGAGAGGAGCTGCAGTCATCAAGGCCAGGAAACTGTCCAGTGCCATGTCTGCAGCCAAGGCCATCTGTGACCACATGAGAGACATCTGGTCAGGCACCCCCGAGGTAAACACTATGTTTATTTATACTGTATACTGTATGCACACTGTTTTGGAAAGGAAATGTAGGCCTGTCGTTGCAATCAGACAAGAAGTGGCTGTTCCACTGTCAAATGGTTTGACCCTCTGCTCCTCTCTCAGGGTGAGTTCATCTCTATGGGTGTTTACTCCTCTGGAAACTCTTATGGAGTCCCAGACGACCTCATCTACTCATTCCCTGTCCAGATCAAGGTGAGACTGATCTAACCTCGTGTTTCCATTGCAGCTAGTTGATATATAGCCATAGCAATCAATTGTCTGTTTTTGTCTTTAAACTGTGAAATAATGAACGACTGTGGAAGAGACACACTTCCATCTGTGTTTCACTGGCTTCCCTGGTTCAAAGTTTCACCTGTCACTACACTCAGTATCATAGAGTGTAGCTGGGTGTGGTCAGCAATGTGCGTTGGTACACGTGTATCCAAACAGTGATGTCAGTGCCTCTGTACACTGCAGCCAGGTGAAGAGGGCAGCAAACAAAAGATTTTCAGGACGTGTTTAATTCCCCTGAACGTGTAAAAGGTTATTTGTTGCATCTGCTACAGAAATACGATACTCGTGTATCATATATGTTGTTTCCTCAGGACAAGACCTGGAAGATTGTGGATGGCCTGGCCATCAATGATTTCTCCCGATCAAAGATGGACGCCACAGCAGCAGAGCTGATAGAGGAGAGGGACACAGCCGTGGCTTTTCTGGCAGTATGACTACACACTGCAGGGCCACCCGACCAGCACTTAGACAGCCCCAAAACTCCAGATGCACGCCTGTGATAAAGCACTCCACAACCCGTTATTACTGTGTGTGTGTGTGTGTGTGTGTGTATAGAGAGAGAGAGAGAGAGAGAGTCAGTGTTTATGAGTGTAAGGTTGGATTTATACTTGTGTGTTTAGAGGCTGTGTAGTAAAAACTTAAAGCCTATGCACACAGCAAGCTGCGCTATGGTGTACCTTCTCTAAAAATGTACAGCTTGGCTGGCTTGACTTCCTTTACAAGTTTCCAATTGATGGTGAAGACGACATTAAGCAAGTTAGAGAAGTCAAGTAAAAACACAGGCGTGATTGACTTTTACTCTGGATACAGATGAATACAGTAGACACCAGAGATGCGCTTGGCGGGATGCACAAGTATAACTCCACCTTAGGAGTACAGTACAGTACAGTACAAACTGAAATGTCCATCAAATCTGTTACCAGCTATTTTCCAATCTTTTTCTCTGGGGGTAAGTGAATGGATGGTTGTTACATATAGTCAGTGATGCACTAAGTCCTCAAACACTGGAACGGTTAACTTTTAAGCTGAAACAATAAAAAAAATGAACAATATATTTGTTTTCCAAGTGTGTTATATAGTGCGAGGTCCTGTCACCTCCGAGTCAGAGGGTCCAGGGTTCAAGCTTTAGAGCCAGATGCTGGTTGTTGTCCACAGTTTGTCCTTGAGCTGGTCTGCTTAGTGACGAGAAGAACAGTACAAACATAAAATACTTTAATCTGCAGCAGGGATCAAAATATTTCAAAGGTGACTCCTGCCATTAGAAATACTGAGGCGTGGTGCATTATCATCTTTCACCAGGCGAGGGCAGTATTTCCTCACTGTTTCACTACCAGTGGGATGAATGATTATGTAACATCTCTAATTAGCTAAATTCACAATGTGTCACAGTTGATAAATGTTGTCAGTCTGTAATAGCGACAACTGGGCCACAAAAATGAATGAGTCTGACATTAATGGGATCAGTGTAGGATGTACACTGAAGTTCTGTGCTTTGGTGCAGATTTGAGGCGTTTGTCAAATTCTGTATTTTATTCTTCTTCTATTACAGTTCAGAGGGGAATATGGTACGTTTTGCACTACATTCATTGGATAGCTCTTATAGTCACTGTATCAGTCCAGACAAAAACTTAACTACCATCTTTTACACATGGAAGCAGCCCTTATAAAATATCATGCATGCTTCTTCCTCTTTTTTTTTCTTGTTTTTCTGCTTTTCCTGAGGCTAAACTCAAATTAGATCGATTTGAAGGTTGCACTCTGACCATTTGTCGCTCTTCTCTGAAGTTTTACAAACAAATTGACTAATCAGGACAATGGCTGACAGACTGATCTATAACGGAAATAGCAATTGCTTGCAGCCTATTCAAGTAGTACAGCAAGTACAAGGTGTAAAATACTCAATTCACATTAATGTAATCACACTGAAATACTTCCTGTTTGTTTTACATGTAATAGAGTATATTTATAGTACTGTGTTAGTGCTTATGCTTAGATAATTTCTACTTAGTTATGTTGTAATAGAGTATTTTGGCAACATGCTGGTGGTATTTTGATGTTTCTAGTGGTTCACTGTTCAGTGTTCACTTCCGTCCTGCCTGTTTTATCCTACACGTAAAATATCGGCGTATTTGAAAAGATGCGATTTGTACTGTGAAGCACTTTAAGGACAGATGTCGAGCTTTTCGCAACCCGGAATCATCAGAAACCATATCGCACGTAGCGGAATTCCATTGGCTGTCGAAAAAGGCGTCACAGAAAACCGACGCTCTGATTGGCTGCCATCCGCTTGCGACATTCCCATTCGCCTCTGCTTGGGATCTTCAAACTACTGACATTTTTCTTAAAGTTTTTCCCCTTTTCGTGTTTTTTTTACTCGGCGATGTCGAGTGGAAACAGAAGCCCAGTGTGTTAAGGTGGAAATCTGTTCAAGGAAAAAGCAAAACAAAACATTTGTACATCAGAGCAGCCCCGCTGACTGTTGTCTTCCTCTCTGCGGGATTGCTGTGGTCCTTCAGACCCGCTGGACCAGGCCGACCCCTTCGACTTTTTCTTCCGTCAGCATCCTACAATCACACAGTAAGAACATGTCTTTGTAATCTGACTAACATTTTGACATTTGCCTGTTTTTTCCAAGCGAGTCGCGTTCACGGTCGCCTCCTCGCGTTAGCGATCGCAGCTCCGCGGTTTCTCCTTTTAGACATAAATCGGAAAACGGTCGTATTTTTTTTTTTTTTACTCCTTGTGTTGCGTTCACGTACTCGATTTATCAAGGGTGCGCACCGCTAATATTTATATCTCGACTACACTTCTCGCTGTTTCTTCTCCGCCATCCATCACTCATTCATTTCCGCATCCTCTCCAGCCTCTGAAGTTCCCGTCAGGCACGCAGGTCGTGCGGATGGAGTCACTTGGTGTGCATCCCATCGATTAATGATTGACTGGAGATTTGTTGGCAGTACAAGTAAATGGACTCTGACGTGAAAAAAAAGAAAGAAAGAGAGAGAGAGAGAGACCTTACAGTTATAATAAGGCAATAAAATGTAGGCAGGACCAGAGGTTGGGTGTCAGAGCCAGTATTTATGACGTGGGTTTACAGCACAGGGGCTGGAAGACGAGAGGCGGCCACCGCAGGCAGGCAGGCAGGCAGGCAGAGATCCTCCTAGATCAGGTCCAGCTTCATGTTCAGGAGGGACTACATCTGGCTCCTGATCAGACAGATAAATGTGATCGGATGAATGTGTCCTCCCTCCACCCCCCACCCCCCCTCGTTTTTTTTTTTTTTTTTTTTCCTCTTCCTGAGGTGGACAGGATGCCTGATCCTCCACAGCGTCAGTGGTGAATGGACTTAGAGGGTTGCACACCTCTGGATGAATGATCTGCTGCTGCCTTCCCGGAGGAGACTGACACTCAGAGAAACTTTTCTATTCATTTCACGGGATGTGTGTTCAATGACACCTCACAGGATTATTTAACGTGAAGTATTCCCGTTTGGATTTAACCTTTTTTTTTTTTTTTTAATATTAATATTATTTAACCGTATGTATTGCTGAACTGGTCGGTACTTGGCACCTGAAACATGGCACTTTATATGGAAGGTACGTGATGATGTGGAAGGTATTTGATGGTAGTTAGTAGCTGTAACTGTGGAAAACATCTTGATGTGTGTCTTTGTTTACCTAAACCACATCCTGGAGAGATCTGAGATCAGCCTGCGGAGATTTAAAGTTTGCTCCACATACTAAATGCAATCCATGTGATTAGCACATTGACTTTCTGCTGAGGTTGAAAACTCACATGAAGGACCTGATATCTGAGGCTGGAGGGCTGTTTGAAGGCAGATTATACTTTTCGCCACATGACCACTGTCCTTTTCCCTGTGACACACGGTATCCAGCAGAGATTGGGGATTGAGCGCGAGCAACACCAGCTCTCAGATTAAACTGGAAAAAAATCAGACAGAAGTCAGTCCACAGATGGTTTGTGAAGCTTTCTAACAGGCAGCCAGGTGAAGTGCTGGTCAAAGTTCTCCAGGTCATTCACTGCTGGGTCTTTTTTTTCTCGTCTCCCCACCGCTTCAGGCGTGCAGCCAACATGCCTGTAACTCCACAACTTACTGCTACAGCGGCTCTGGGTTTCTTGGCCAAACTAAACGTGCCTTCAGTAACTTCAGCTTTTCTTGGGCACAGTTGCTGAATATTCTCCTAAATTCTCCGGCCACTTCCCCTCCTGCTGTTTTCACGCCATGAAAGGAGAAGAGAGGCTCCTAATCCGGGGCTGGTTAAAAATGACTAACTACACAGACTCAATCATCGGACTATAACTGTGAAAAATAGTGATTAAGTTAAGTTAAAATTTGCAAATGTGATGGATGCAGTTCAGAAACGTAGTCTGTAACTGACTGAGCAGATTAGTGGATAGAGTTTGTTCAATCTATTGATTAATAGATATTGTACTTACATGTATCCCAAGGCCTTTACCGTAGTCACAGCTGTCACCTGGCACCTTGTCCTCATCTGCCCTGCAATAACAAAAAAAGTGAATTTAAGGTCTAATTGAATCACAGAATATCAGATTAACCACAGATCCAAGCCAGAGGCCGTTGAAGCAGAGGGACTGTTCCTCCTCCTGCTGCTGCTGTTTGCCACTGGATTTGTTTTTGTCACACTATCTGCAAAGGGATGGTTTCCTGTTGTCATGTTACTGACCTTTTTTCTTTTCCTGACCCATTGTATAAACCTGTGAGAAGGATGCTGAGAGACAGACTGTCTAGGATCCTTTTGGTATCGAATACCTGGCACCACACACTCCCTCGTCTGTTCACGCCTCCTCTGGCTGGGGAAAAAAAAAAATACAGGCAATGAATGTCGTTATCAGCCCGTGTGTGTTAATCAGCTCTGTTATTGTGTTTTTATTTGATTCATTACTCTTCCAGGAGAAAACCTCTCGGCTCTGCTGGCACAGCCTGGTTCTGGTGTTTATGTATTTATCCACATAAACAAACCAACTAATGAAAACGTTAATCTCAACACAACCTGCTGTCTCCTGAGCTTTCTGAGTTTGATCGGGACTCAGACGACTTTCTTACAACACGTCAAGGCGGAGTGACACATGTTAGTTGATAATTAAAATAGTTAAGCTTTGCTCACATCCACAGGTGGGATCACACCACTTACTCTAGAGCGCACACATCGGAAACAGTCACGGCAGAGAGAGGGACGGCTGCGTTAGGTTATTAAAGAACTGTGACCGAGATAGAAGATAAAGTCGATAGAGGAAAAGATAAATTGGACGTGTGGACTGTGGAAGCACTGAGTCAATAAACTGTGTCGTCATAGTGGAGTCAGTGTATTGCGATTGTGAAAAACCTTGTCCCCTCCGATCCTCCTCTGTCCTCAGGTCTGGGTAAAGGAGTGGCCAACGGAGGGATGGCTCAGTTCCAGGAAATGATGCGGCAGCAGCTGGAGAGCTCCATGCACGCCGAGCTGGAGAAACTGCTGGACACCACCACAGGGGCCGAGAGAGAGGTACACCAACGCTGACTCTCTCTCTGTCTCTCTCACTGCCTCCCCGACCATCTGGTAGTGATTTAGAGGGTGGTGGGGTCTCGCATGAACACTGGGAAAAACACAAAAGTGACACATACTGTAGCGCGGTGCCAATGAGGGTTCCACCTACATGCTCACACACACACATGAAGTCGCACAGACATAATGTCATAAAAAAACAGTCTTTAAAGAGTCATTCGCACATTTTCTCTGCCTGAATCATAACATGTCGCGTCATCAGAGAGACCCAGCCCAAACTTAGACCCTGTAGCTTCATCCTGTTTGCCCCAGCAGGGGCGGTGTGTGTGTGTGTGTGTGTGTGTGTTTTGGGAGTGGGCACCACTCAGCCCACAGCAGCTGATTAATCACAACCTCAGATTGTGTCCTAAACAGCTGCGAGAGTGAGAGCAATACTCATCGTCGTTTTCTTGTGTTTTGTTTGAGTTCCCTTTTAATGTATTACAATAAAAAACCTTGAGGCCAAACACACACACACACACACACACACACACACACACACACACACACACACACACACACACTGGGTTTGGCAGTTGTCTCTTTCAGACATTAACCAGGCTCAATCACAAAAGATGGAATGGTACACAGAGAGAGAAAGGTCAGAAGGGACACACAGGGACACACACACACACACACACAAGCGCACCCAGTACTTCACACACACTTTCACTCAAGTGGACTCACTGAAAAAGCTTTTGTGTTTAAGCACCGACAGTTACGACGACAGCAACAAAACACAGCAGAGAGGCATTATTAATTAGACACTGGTGAAACTGGGCAGCTGCACGACCAGTGACGGACGGGCCACTGACACGGCTGTATTTGACTTCACCTCTAGGAATAGGTGTGTGTGTGTGTTTGTTTTTTAAAGACCTTTAAACGCAAGTGTATGAAAAAGTAAAACCAGACAAACCCAGAGAGGAAAAAAAAAGCAACACAGAACGAAGAGATTGAGATTCACTGAATTATGGAGAGGAATTTTATGAATAAATCAAGTGGTTTTATAAAATATCGTCTCATTTCACAGCAAATAAAAACCAGTGGTGTTGGTGCAACAGATTGACTGATTATCAATGTATAATTCATGATGAGGTAAAATGTAGTGTAGCTTTAAATCATGGTGATGCTGTTGCTGCAGCGCACTGAAAAACAAACATGTAACACTGTGATGTAAATATTATTGCTTCAGGTGAACAGATGTGGTAAAAAAAATATATCAGCGTGTGTGTGTGTGTGTGTGTGTGTAAAAGATTTACATATTACATCCATCAGTCTTACGTTTCAGCGCGGTGGCCGGTTCAGCGAGCACACGACGTTGACTGTGTAATTCCAGATGATCAAACCCACATTTTACCTTTCAGACTTCAGCCGTGTGTTTTTATCCTCTAACGTATTTCCATTGGAAAGAAAGTTGAAGTTCCCAGATTATCAGCTTCATTATGAGAAATAATAAAGTTCAGATCAGATCCTTATTAGCTTTTTTTGGATTGAAAACTATGATGAGAATCAGTGATTGCAAAAATATTGTTGCTATAGCCCCAAACCATTGAAGAGTACTATAAAATGGATTTTCGGCCATGTAGATTAAGATTGTGGTTGCACAGATCAGTAGAAATGACTCAGAGGTTCAAATATTGTAAAATCTTTGTGTGTGTGTTTTCAGGTGTCCAGGAAAGACTTCGAGGGCTTCAAGAATCTCTTCCACAGATTCCTGCAGGTGAAGGGGCCGTCGGTCGAGTGGATCAAGATACAGCGGCCTCCAGAGGACTCGGTAAGTGTTGTTTGTTGGTTTGTTGAATCTGAGTGAAAACATGACACATTTATGGCGAGAGGTTTACATCACTGACACCTGCATCTTACAAGGAACCATTGTTGAGAAATATTCCTGCGTGTGTGGTGTATACTATGACGAAGCCACGCATACACACACACTGTGCCACAGACACACTGTCTGATGGATTAGCTTCTAAGAAGACAACTAAACCGGGAGGCAATCATAAATACACCGGGAATTAATTAACATCCAATAGAGAAGAGAAATGATGTCTGAGCAGTGGACTGTGCTGGTGGAGACGTTGTTGCTGCTGCAGGTGCAAGTGAGATAATGAAACACGGTTCAGAAAGTCCAGCATGAGTTATAACAACACAGCCCCAAGCCTGATGGCTTATCACTTATCACAGACCGAAACAATGCACTAGTGTGAGCCAGAAATCACTTTATCTTCATTCTCAGGGACTAAGAGACAAGCAGCTCACATGACAAGAAGAGATGTTGAACCTAAAGATCAGGATCAATACTGATGTGGACGGGCTGTATATTAATAGATCAGTATCGACCAAAGAGGTGTCAATCTAAATTTAGTCCTGTGGCTGATGTGCTCATCGTCCACTCACTGCTTCAAGACGTCCTGCTGCATAAACCACTGACAATTAGCATGTGAGGTGCAGCTTCTCATTTTTACCCGGCGCTGAGCTGAGCGTCACTCTCAGTGGTTAAGATAACGAACTCTGTCATACGCGCTTGTCATTTATTAATGTTAATTCTGTCACTGACTCTATGGTAGGCCTAAATTAAACCTGGCTGTGTGTGTGTGTGTGTGTGTGCGCTCTCTCTGCGCTGCTGTCACTACTCATCAAAGATTGTGGATGCAAGACGTCTCTGAGTAGTTCTTTATTCCAGCAAATCCAGCGGAGTGAGACGTCTTCTCTCTAGTGGATCACAAACTCAGATCTAAATCACATCAATAATTTAAGTCTTTGGACCTAGAAGCTCCTACAAAATAAAATGCCGATACCTGTGTCAGTGTAATGTGACAGGTACACCGTCAACGTTTTCCTAATGTAAATCTGAAAACTGGATGAGACAGAAAGCCGATACGGAGGGACTCCGATCGGGATCGAGGCCAGAGAGACTCGATTGGGTCGTCGCTGTTCTGCATCTAAACCGTGGAGGCTGCGTTTTATTTATATGTTAATTTAATATCAGTTTTAGAGCTACAAGGAATCACAGTCTGCGCCATGTCAGACGTCAGCATTGTTCAACAGTATAAGTATATGCACAGGTAAGTTTGCAGCGGTGGTTCCCTCGCCACCGCACAGATCAGACGTGACCTTTGAGTACGTTTCAAATGAAAATATTTCCCTATTGTTTCATCTTTGGTGGCGACTACAGAGGTGCACGAAACAAAAGCAACCACACGCAGCTTCTCTCTGTGTGGTTTTTACTTCCCCGAGCTTCAAATGATCAAACTCAAATCCCGGCACCTGTCAATCATCGTGATGAGCTGTCTGTAAACCAAACAGCCCACAGCTTGAAACTGAGGCATCACAGGCTTCGAGCGAGACAAAGCACCAAACGCAAAGTCTGTACAGTTTGAAAAAATGAGGCGACGTTCATCCATCCAGGCTTTCTCACTCACAGTTTTATATCACGGCTCCGGTAACAACCCGTCCCACATCTGGGTCCACCCACAGCTGTAAACATGTGACTCAAACTCTCCTGGACACCCGTGATTATACATGTAGATAAAACGGTGTGGAAACTTAGTGTCACGATAATAACCTTGGCCAGACTGAATGTAGGTCTAATTACAGGCAAACAGGATCAGTGTGTGTCCTGTACTTGATTGAGTCAGAGGCAGTGTTGGTGCACATGGAGGTTGCACCTTCCTTTTATGAGCCCGGTCCATATCCTGCACAGGTCCTCTCCCTGACACGATCTGATATCAAAGTCAACAGCACGGTAGAAGAGAGAGGTGACAAGACACTCCGACCTTTGACCAGCTCTGTGTTTCATTAGCGTTTGAGTGATAGAGTAGTTTGTGATTCAGCTTAATACTAACACAGTCTCATATTGTACTGCTTGTTTTTACAGAGCTGCATAAACAAATTATTCTTTACTTTTCGTAATGGCAGCCATTATCCTCATTATGTTACCCAACGCTGTGCAGCATACCTGACGTCCTTTTATACACTTGTCAGAGACATAGATCTGAAATCTTCATCTGCAAAGGAAGTAAAACTATGAAAAGATGTAGTGAAGGACGTGTGTAAAGTAGAATTACAAGGAGCTTAAACCAGAATCACTGGTCGGGACCCTGTGAAGGATTTATAACCATCCTCAGTATTGTATAACAGTAAAACAGCTTTAAAGGTGTAGTCTTTGATAAAGTAAGTGATGTTCAAGGGGCGTCGTCCAAACTCAGAGATCAGATTGTGCCTTATATTTCTTTCCTCCAGCAGTCGTAGCGCAGGCCCGTTCACTCCGCGGTCTGCGGGTCTGTACCTTAGAAAGTTAAAGTGCCGAGTCATCAGTGTTTCTTAGAGTTGATTGTGCAGGATTTCCTTGTTCGCTTTCACTGAAGAAGCACATTTTTGTCGGTCTTCCTTTTAGTTTTTTTTTTTTGTTTCCACTCACATGGGACGCTCTCTCTTGCTGTGCTCCGCTTCGATTTCCTCAACAACCGGGCTCCTGGTGTTTTGTGCGAGTTTCAAAGTGGCCCCGGGATTGAAAGGTGCAAACTTCTCCGATTCGGTCTGATCTCGTGGGAGGGATCTTTGAAGTGCGAGCAGCATAGTGGGTTTTTTTTTTTTTTTTGTGCTGAGCGGTGACGAGCAGAACCGGAGAAGAGCCAGTAAATGGACGAAGCAGCAGCAGAAGACGAGTCTGGTTGTTTTTTAAAGTTGAATTTCAAACTCTGAGAAACTTTCCTTTCCTTTCCCTGTGTTGACTTCGGCCAAACATGCTGGCGTTGAATTTGAAATGGGCGCGATGACGTGTCTCCCGTTCTTACATGCTGCAGTAAAGACATAGTGATCAGATCAATAATTAGGTTAATAATGATGCAGGATTATGCAAAAAGTATTGAACTTGATTTTCACCAGACTTTGGGCCATGAACACAGAGAAGAGCCTGTTAAATTCAGGGGCCGTCCTACTTTTAAAGGGAAACAATGCAAGTCTGCTCACTCCTCCGCTGTTTTGCTGTGATAAGATTAAAACATCACATGACATAGGTTTACACATGAAAGCTACAGTGAGTCTGAGGGGACTCCGCTCTGTCAGACAAAACCGTTTATTGCTTAATGAAGCAATGGTCAACTTGAAGATAATAAAATATTAATACACAGGTCATTAACTCTACTAAACGGGAACACGAAGAGGAGACGAGGAACAAAGTGGAGGCTGGCGACGCGTGCCATCATGTCATAAACCGTATGAAAAAATAAATATGATCCAGAGATGACCTGACCAGCCTGCCAAAACAAAAAGGCCACACCCCCGCAACCTCATGTGATCCGTCGTCTGGTCCGTCGGCATTTTCCACCAGAGGCCTGATGTGGCACAGAAGATGCCTGAGCAGCATAACAATGGACGGCGCTAATAAAACTATGAAGACTGACTTAGAGCGTGTGTTGACAGGAACAGAATCAGATTTCTTCTTTTCTTTTTCAATGTCGGTAGAAACACGTTTGACTGCATTTTCGACTTGTGACTTTAATAGATAGAGTTTATCGCCATTGCACGCCAAGTCGCACATGACAGCACAGGCAGGTATTCTTGTGCATGCGCCTCCATGTTGAAAAAGTAAGCAATTAAAAAAAGCAGCTCAGTTACTGCCCCCGTATTACACATTACGTTTATTGCACAACGTGTATGGATGTATATGTGTATATGTATAATGAGTCACCTCAGGGCGTCTCAGCTGTGTGAAAGGTGAAAGTTTCTAGTATTTATCAGGAGGAAAAAACACACGTCATATATGTTCTTATATGTCCATAATTATCTGCTCTACTAATGAGCCCGACAACCTGTGGTCCAAATCCCCCCCCCCCCCCCCCCCCAAAAAAAAGGGGGAAAAGGAAAAAGCAGGTTGAGCTGGTTTCAGGCCAGAAGTGCTGCTGCCTGTTTGGTTCTGTTTCACTGAACATTGACAAAACGTCCTCAGTTTCTGCTCCGGCTCTGGACTCTTTAACCAAACACACACCAACACACACACACACACACACACAGCGAGATCTGTCTTCCTTTTTTTTCGGTCCGTTGCAAGGGGTAAGAGAAACTGCATCAAACTGCGATTCTGAGCCGCCTCATTTACAAACTCAAAAGCTGCAAAAGGAGAGAGGGAGAGAGAGAGGCTGCGAAGGAGGAGGGAGATGGAGAAGATTAAAGATGGAGGAGATTAAAAATGGACAGAGGAGCAGGGAAAAGGATGAATGAAGTGCGAAGAGAGGAGGCTTTACAGTGGAGCTGAGAGTTACATAAAGACAGACGGAGGCAGAGGGAAGATTAGAGCCCGGGAGAGGGAGGTGGTGGGACGAGCGCTGAAAAAAGGGAACATTAAGTGAAACAGAAAATGACAGTTACACTCGGTAATGAGACGGAGGAAACAGGGCGAGAAACAAGTGTGGGTGTGTGCGCGATGACGGCGAGAGAGGGTAAAGAGGGCATCGATAGGCGGCGTGCGAGCAGGAACAGCAACGGGTTAAACTAAACTTTATTACCAGCCTCTTGCCGCTGGTATTCACAGTCTCACCCCTCCAAAAAGCCCACATTCATTATTCAGCAGCCAAAGACAGTTTCGACACAGATTGCCCACTCACTGCTGCGACTGGTGGGGATGTGACAGGCTGACTGACCCGCTGCAGCAATAATTAATTGGCGCATGTTTGGCATCTAAAGGCGTTAAGACGTTCTTCAAGTCACGCAGGCAGGGGGAAATAAAAGAGGAGCAGTGAAGCCGACGCTGGCAGAGGAAGACGATGGGAGCTGCTTTCCCCTGCCACCAGATTACACACTAATGACACATGATATTAGGCATCGCGAGAAGTACAAAGACCCAGGCTCTAGGTTGGTCATACCTGCGCTCTGCTCTTAGGCTGAGTGCGTTCAGGCCTCATACTTCTCCATCAGGACGGTATCGAGCAAAGAATTGACCCACTGTCGCCGAGCCAGGGACTGTGGCAGCTGCCATCTTAAAGCCAATATTTTCTTGGCTGCAGTGACACCAGCCCGTAGCGAGGTTTTAAGAGCAGCCATCGCTGAACAGGAGCAGAGTGGGTGTAAGTGGGACACTTATGTTATATATAAATATCACTATGGGCCAGAGAGATTTGCTCCCAGAATCAAACCACACGGGTTTATTCCCAAATGACCCCGGGGACGTTTAGTGGACACACACACACACACACACACACACACACAGAGGAGGGGCTCAGATATCGACATCAGTTTTAACTGCTTTAGATGCTGATTTTCATCCCTGAGTCCAAAGAGACATCCTCAGATGTCTTGGACCGAATGTCCAAAAGCACACATTTGCCCCAAATCGTCATCAGTCAGTGACGGTTTGAAGTTTTAGATCAGCAGACACACTGATATAATGACTGGCTCGGCCATTATATGCTGTAGTGATCAGTCAGACGACCTCTCCTGTAAGATCCTGGTTCAGTACCGGCTACTATACGTTCCCTTACGTTACACACAGAGCGCTTCAACAACTACAGCAGTAATTATAGAGTCTACATCAATTGTTTAATTACTGACTATGTGCAAACCAGCGGTTCTTCTAAGTGATCCATGTGCCGATGTTTGTAGCCTGGAGGGTTTCTGACAGATCTGGCAGGTTTTTTTTAACTTGTACATCTGCACACAAACAATCCTGGGGGTAATATTCAAGGAAATGTCAAAACACCCCTTATTTGATGTTATAACTTCTTCCAGGTGGAAGATATTTTTAACTATTAAATAAAAAAAAAGTATTATATCTGTTGTTTTTAGGCATCTTCATAGTGGCAGTAGATCTGGTTTATGAATGTTGAATATTTGCCATGTGACGATCTCGATCAACGATCAGGAGCAGATTGGTCCGATCGGAAGCAGCGCCGGCGTTTCCTGATCTTTGGGCCGAGGTTTAGAAACTGTGCCATTTGCCGGCTGTAATAAAATAAAGAAATTGAATAAAATTGGGAATGTCAGACTCAGTCCTGAAGGGAGAGTTAACAACAAGCAGCACAGGGAGATTTATAAAGGTCGTTTTGTGTGTTGGTGTGTATTTGTGTGTGTGTGTGTGTATGTGGTCGCGTATTAGACATGAGAAGCGGTGGAGACAATTTTCTTGCATGGCTGTGGCACGGCAGCTTCGTGTGCCAAAGGAAAACGTTTGTGGTTTGTCACGTTGTGAGGGTGGGGGCTTTTATTTCCAAAGATTTGAACGTGCACGCACTAACTTAATATCCACCGAAACCACTGAGTCAATGACAACCGTCTCGTTACGCAATCCTCCCAGTTAGATCTCCACGGCTCTTCAGTAATAACAGGGTAGACCGACTCCAGCCAGGCAGCCGCGTCCTCCCTTTCCTCCGCTGATGCTGATTAACATGTTGTGCAGAACCGAACCATATTTTAGTTGTATGACATCCCAAATCCTGCTGGCGTGTGTCTTGACTCAGTCCCATCCCATAATCCATCCATCACTGCGCCGTGGATGAAATGTTTCCTACAGGTGCTCGCTCCTGCTGTCAAGTGAAGGATGCGCTTAGAGGTAAAGATAAAAACAGGAGGAGGTTTATTCAGTAGCCTGTGTAATGAGGTGTTTGTCTGCAGAGTGCCTGGAACACGCACGTGCACGGGAGGAAAGAAAAACATGCCCCCCCCCCCCCCCCCCAATCTGTATTGTCCAGAAAGAGAAATGAACATCTGCGAGTGGATGCTGTTTCCCTCTGGGCGTACAGGGGTAGGATGGGGCTTCCAGCCGAAACAAAATTCACTCGACTCACACAAACAGCCTCCTGTTTCCTCCTGAATGTCGTGCTATCTTTTTTTCATTTCCCAGAATACATCGGGCCGCGCTGTCCTGTGCGCTGATAGCACGTATCGCTCTCATGCAAGACAGTTCACATCTACACAGTGACCGACCCTCAAACAACTGTTGTCCCCCGCTCCACCACTTCCTGTCTCCGTGCAGGACAGCAGCTGGGTCGAGTTTGTCTTGTTGTGTTTGTAACCTCATCCTCTGCGCGGGGGAGGTGAGGTGGTGGGGGTGGGGTGGTGTTGGTTGGAGGATCCAGGTGGTGGAGGGGAGGGGGTGAGGGACGAGCCGTCTGTTTCCATCAGGAGGTCTGCTGTCTCTTAATTGGTAGCTGCGCTTTTAGCAGGAAACGCCGCACAGCAACTCCTGGCCTTTGGATACCCTCACACACACACACACACACACACACACACACACATTTACTTTAGAAATTTGTAAGCAAACCCACACAGAGGTTGATTTTAACACTGACCCGCTCGCTCCCATCCTAACAACAAAAAGCTGTTGTAACATCTGGTAGGAATTTAGTGTCCCTGGATGTTTCTGCACATCTCTCTCTCTCTCTCTCTCTCTCTCTCTCTCTCTCTCTCTCTCTCGCTCTCTCAAATACTGAAAACAAAGAATGAAACTCATTCAAGTTGGGATGAAACTCGATGTAAGACACAACAGCAGTGGGGAAAATCGTGCTCACTTTCAAATCAAAAATTTCACTCCTGTGGATTTTCTACGACGCACGGTCACATCCTCGTTCTTATTATCTCTGCTCGGTGGGAGAGAATAAAAGAAAACCGTCGATACCTGATGTGTGAATATGCTGATGTGAGAGCTGGAGTATTGACCCAGTAATGTGGCTTCACAAACAGAAGTGCTGAAGACGATGCATTAAGGCGTCATTGTAATTACTATTATCTCCAGCATTCGCACAAAAACGCGGCATGTGATGTGTTCGATGTCTTGAGTTTTTTTTTTTTTTTTTTTGTACTTCATGCAGGTGGCGGTCGCCGTCTTGTTTCAAAAAAGCACTTTGCAGCAGAGCAAATTAACATTTCCTGACATTTTCACATTTCCACATCAATTCAGCCCATTATGTTGCTCAGCTGGAAATTAATCAGCCCACACTCAAAGCTGTTTCAGTCCTCGCACTCATCTCTATTTTGATGATTAAAAAAAAAAAAAGTTAATATTACCAGTTTGTTTGCGTTAAAGTCAAACTCTGCCGTCTTTCTCTCCCTTTCAGATTCAGCCCTACGACAAGATCGCGGCTCGCGGCCTGCCCGACAACGTGGCCGACAGCCTGAACAAACTGGTGGTGGTGAAGCTGAATGGAGGCCTGGGCACCAGCATGGGCTGTAAGGGCCCCAAGAGCCTGATCAGTGTCCGCAATGAGAACACCTTCCTGGACCTCACCGTGCAGCAGATAGAGGTAAAGGGAAGTGTCTGGGGGGGGGTGGTGTTGTGACGGAGGAATAATGAAGCACAGCTCTCTACATCCGTCTTTTTCTAAGACAGCTTCATAGGCTGCAGCAGAGATGATTGATTGAGCTTGATACCATGACATCAGGGTCTATCACTCCTGTGCACAGCAGATTTATGCTCAGCGGCTTTTTTGTAGACGGAAGAATTAGCACGTGCACTCATCACTCCTTCAGTTTCACTCATATTAAAGCAGATTTGATAGGCGTTTCTCATTGTGACAGAGAACTACTAGCCAATTCTGCAGAGGGAAAAAGCTTTACACCACCTGCTCAGGCACCAGTCTACAGACAGACACAGTTAGCAACTAGCTGGGGATCACAGTGGAGCATGTAGCAGCAGATACTCCCCTCTAAGCCTTAAAAGGAAAGTTACTCCGTGTGCTGCATAGAAAATGACTGGCTAATATATTAACTTTATTAGATAACAGCATGTCGGTGCTGTGTTTACCAGTTACTGCAGGGTTAAAGTGGATCAAATGGGGCTTGAACATATTTTCTTCACAGACGATTTAACTCCACGATGAGTTTGTTCTGTAAATTGTTTCACAGGAGGATTTTTGTGACGCAAATGTCAAGATTTAAACTGACCTCCTGGTTCAATGTAATTCTTCTAATAACTGCGGGCGTGTTTAATGAAGTGCAGCGGATCGTTGTAAGAAACCTAAACCGTCAGGATGACGGTGAGTTGAGCAAGACTCGTCTCATGTGCTGCCACAGCATTAACGCAGCGTACGGCAGGAAAAGCCAGTGCACGTTGATTTATGTGGAGCTCAGAGAAAAGTGGGAGGTCCACTCTCACTTCACTCCACCGAAGACTGAGCGGAGCAGACACGGGGCTTTAATCACAGACGGGTGGGAGTACATTCTTCAAACTTTTTATACCCTGTCGCCAAACCCTCGCTGCTGAAAACACTCACCAGATAAACTTTCTTTGTCCATAGAAACTGGAGTCTGCTCAGTTTCTGTGTGTTCTTGGTGCAAATACTCTTCGGTTTGAAATCCGCACAGCTGGCAGCCACCACTTTACACTTCACTTTGTAACCGTGGCCCACACTTGGCAGCAGGACCGACAGTTAGGTGTTGCCTAACACATTGGAGCCGTGTACACAAGAGTAGAAATGGCTGGTTGCCACATACGCACAATGTGGCTCTGATGTCAGGACAGAGGAGGGTGGGGCGGGGTGGGGGGGATGCACTGTACTGTCTGATCACACACACATCTGTCAAAATGATATGTTTATGATTCAGGGGAGAAATAATTACAACCACCGCCTTTCTGTACACGGTGCCACATGTGCATCTTCCTCCAGACACAGGCCTTCTGTTACTTCATGTATCTGAGGCACCAGGAGGGAGACATGCTTTTTTTTTGGGGGGGGGGGGGGGGGGGGTTTTTTTTTCTGAAAGTGGGCTGAAGGTCTTCGGTGAAGGAGTCCAGTGTGATAATTGGGGGGAGCTGTAGTGAAAGAGGATCTGTTGGTGTGCAGGCGGGCAGGTCTGTGGGATTGGCAGGGAAACAGAGAGGGTTGTGTGCTGGAGGGGAGCAGTGTGTGTGTGTGTGTGTGGGGAGGGAGGGAGGGAGGGTGCTGTGGTCATATTCATACCTGTGTGTGTGTGTGTCAACATGAAACATGTACGTTTAAAAAAACTTGATCATGGAGCTGCTCCCTCGATGCAGCTCAGACTGGATGAAAGTATGAGTCTGTACTAAAGGTGAATTAAAGTTGTGAGTCACTCAGAGCTCTGGTGTGTACAGTGTGGTGTAACTGAGTTTATATGTGTGTGTGTGTGTGTGTGTGTGTGTGGCTGCTTTGTATTCGTGTGTGTGTGTGTGTGTGTGTGTTTCATAATGGTCTCGTGGGACGCCTCTCCCCTCCCCAGCACACTGGTCTCTGTGTCCGAGTCGCTGCTCTCCATTTTCTGCTCAGGTCTGGTCAGATTACCTCCTGACTCAATCTGTTTAGGAAGCCTATTTAGAACGAGGGAAAATGGATCCCACACACACACACACACACACACACACATATATATCCCATACCCACATCTCCTGTGTGTGAAGCCCTCACAGTCACCACTCTGCTTCTTCTTTTTTTGGCATCATGTCAGTGCAGGGATCCTGTGCACTGTCACCGAGCAGACGTGGACGGTTGGACAAAACTCAGGCTTTTTACTGGATGTCGCCACCTGGCTGCTGAGGATTTACTGCTTTCGCCCCCTCGCGCTGCTCCAGGACAAGACACAGGGGACAAAAAATTACTGTTTCATATATCCCGAAGTTTGTCCTAAGTCATGCAAGGCTTCAGCAGAGACAGATTAAGTCCCTTTAGTCCAGAATTATTATGTATTTCCACACTGAGACGAGTCCATCTTAGCGTCGGTGGGCACGTGTTTTCATTGCCAGTACAGACAATGAGCACGTATGAGGCCACCTGACTCAA
The DNA here is from genome assembly GCA_021432705.1 of Caranx ignobilis. Taxonomy (NCBI): domain Eukaryota; kingdom Metazoa; phylum Chordata; class Actinopteri; order Carangiformes; family Carangidae; genus Caranx; species Caranx ignobilis. Next base: position 2,759,335 of record MU270009.1, read on the forward strand.
AAAGTGGTGAAGTTTTTGGTCAGGGCTTTGTGAAACTGGTGCACAGGCAGTTGGTTTTTTTTTTTTTGAAGGTCAGAGCTGATGTGAGTCACCTGTAAAAAATGCTCCTCCACATTAAAACATGTTTTCCTATCATCAGTTATAAAAGCAGCTGAATGGAGGTGACCTCAGACACGAGCACAGACTGTTTTCAGACTCAACATAGTTTAGATTCAGTTCTTATGAAAAATGGATTGGCAGTAATTACTGTGTTTTTTTCTGGGATTCTTTACCAAATACAGAAAAATTACATAGTTGGACGTAGTAATTATTAATATTAATCACTGATTTAAAGATTTGAAGACTTTTTTTGTGACATTTTAACGTCCAAATGACAGATATGTGGAAATATGTGGCAAGTAAAACATTCAGACTCAGACTCTGTGTAAATTAAGTGTGAAAAATCCAAATATTTAGACATTTTTGCAAATTTTTCTTAGATACTTGTAGAAAATATACAGAATATTTGCTATTTTATACATGTTTTGATTTACAGGTATCTTTAGCACATGCTTATTGGTCCTTAGTTCATACAATGATGCCTACTTTTATTTCGAGTCCCTCTGTGTGTAGGATTTCATATTGATAATTGATCACATTTTGCTGCAGGAATCATAAAAATGCTGCACACAGGCTCTCCGGTGTGTTCAGCAGATGCCTGGTCCGGCTGCTGTTTCAGCACAGTGCAAAATGTTCCAGGTGGTAATTGCCATCCTTCCAGTCTTAACCTCCACACACCCACTGTCAACACACTTGAAAGAAAGTTGTAAGGTTGCCCTTTCTCAGCGTGTTTGCGGTGCGAAGCCCGAACTTCAACATCCTCCTTCTGTCCTGAGGTGACATCAGCTTCAAGGAAGAACAGCAGAGTTTACATTCCCCTGTAACTGAATGCAGCACCGTTGGTTTGGTTGGCATGATACGTGATAAGCTTGTTCACCCAACATCTGTGTTGCCTTATTAACAAAATTAAATGCTTCCTTGTTTTCACTGCAAGACCGGAAAATTCAAGTTTTTCACAACGTACTCACGGAAGCCTCTCCCCAGTGATTCATATCCCGTTTCTCATCTTCCTCCTGAACTCACTTCACTTTTCTCTGATCTTGATGACAGAAATTGCTTCCATGTCTCCTCAGGATCGACTCACTATAATGACACAACTTACAGAAACATTACCAGAACGCTGACTCTTCTTCTCCTTAGCATTGATTATGAGTCTGATTTGGAAAAAAATCAAATGTATTTTGTCAAATCATTATATTTCCTCTTCCCTGCATAAATAAAACCAGTTTGTGTTTCTTTTTCTGATGTCCCGCAGCACCTGAACAAGACGTACAACACAGACGTGCCCCTGGTCCTCATGAACTCCTTCAACACAGACGAAGACACAAAGAAGATCCTGCAGAAGTACACACACCACCGCGTCAAGATACACACCTTCAACCAGAGCAGGTGAGCGACCGCATGAATGACCCTTGATAACATCGACAGAGACAGTGGGCCTGGTGCCAAATCTCCACTGACGGTGTCTCAGTGCAGTTTTACTGGGTGAGTCAGACTTGCACAGAGAGTGCAGTTAAATCAGTATCAGCAGTGAAGAGAAGGAAGTTCCTGATAAAAATGTGAGGCAGGAACGTCCTGTCACTGCAGAGCAGGACCCGCCGGACTCTTGAGGCGACGCGCTCAAGAGATGACGCTTTCTACTTATGCTTCGCTTCTGTTGAGTTTTAAAAATGTTGCTTATCCTGTTCTGAGTACCACTAATCCGCACCGAATAAACCTCGAGCCCCACCCAGGAGTTATCCTGGCCTGATCAGAGTAACTACCCCGAGATAGTAAAACTTCCCGTAAAACTTCCGGGAGAGCGTCCTCCGGGGCCGTTTCCTGCTATGGAGCCACGCACCAACGGCCTCAGCCCCATAAAATTACCCCGGAGTTCCTGCGGCGCAAACGGCCCTTAATACTTGCCACTGCTCAATCCCAAGGGCTCCCTGCTGTGTGCTGCTCCCGAACCTGCAATAAAACTGTCAAGAACAGCAGCATACAGACAGGAAGTGTCATGTAATGTATGGAGAACACTATTAATATTTAACGTCTTCGTGTCTCTAATTTGTCGGTCAAGTGGAACGTGCTTTTTTACTACATGCCTTGAATTATTTAGAGCTCTTGTATGTTCTCGTGGGGCCTGAAGGAGTGTAGTACAAAGCAGTTTTTAGACAGCGGCCGGCGCGTTTGCTTCAGGATTTAATGTTAGCACAGAGGAAGTGGTTGAATAGTCGAAACCTGAATCAATACGAGAACAAAGAGGTCTGCGAGAGTAATTCATAAAAGGCAAATGAAATTCAGCCGCATGTCACTTTATCTCCAGCTGAGAGAAAACTATTTTTAAAGTCATTGTCATTACGTTTCCAGCCAAACAAAAGTCCGAGGTAACCTGTCACAGTGATGAACAGGACAAAGCCAACAGCAATTACGTTAATCTTAATCGAAATCCTTAATATAGTATGTCCGCGCCCACAAATACTTTGGTCAGAGTGATTGACAGAGATGGCAATAACCACACCAAGTGAACACAACCCTGCTATGACAGTCATGCAAACACACACACACCCTATTCTAGTGTTAATATTTGATCGACGTCTTTCAGGTGGCATTTAACTTGGCTTCAAGGCTCCAGTTTCCCTGAGGCGGTTCAGGTTTGGACAGATGCCAGCAACGCTGCTAAAGACTCGAACCTCTATGTTACATGGAGGTTACGTTTTTCGACCCCTGCAGCAGTCGGTTCAGCTCCCATCCTCCCAGCATCTTTGTGTCTGATTAGTTACTCTCTTACATTTTTTCACCCCTGTGCTGCTGCAACAGTAGTCGGCCGCCATAGGCGCAGAGCTGTAATCACTCCTCCTGTTCACAGTGGGCCCCGAGGAGGCATGTTTCCAAACCACTGTCAGTGCAAGTGACGGCGCGGAGACAAAATCCACAGCTGTCGTTCCAGAGTTTATCAGAAGTTAACGTGAAGCTGCAGCCGTCTGTGGTAACCAGATCTGAAGAGCTTTTCAAAGTTAAAGTCTTTTGTCTTCATGTCCCTCTGCTGCAGTTCAGCGTGGAAACAAAAGTGTACATGTAGCACATCAGCATCTGGACCAACTGTGCGAAAAAAAGGCAGATGGTGATCATTGTTAAAAAATCCCAGTGATTTCTCAGTAATATGTTCATTTATGTCTTGTTGCACCCTGCAAGAAAAACTGCTCCGTCTGCAGCAGCGATACTGGATCTGCATCAGGAAAAACATTTCTGTGGAGGTAACAAAATGTTCTCAGATGTGGGTCTGAGATGACACGAACCCTTTGAAGTCTATGAGCTCATTTCAAAACCACTCATCTGAAAGATCTTCCCAGGAACAGTCAGCTGGAATAAGTCCTCAATTAATAAGACCTTCGTGCCTTTTACTGTGCAGATCCTCTCACCTGACCGGCTCGTCTACACGCTGAAATATCCTCAAACTGCCAGAAAACACGGCCGGCACCCACACAGCGCTGTTCCCTCACGGTGAGGGTTGTTAACTCGACCTGACGCGGATCCTTCTCAGAACCCTTTGATCAGTTTAATGCACACAGTGATGATGGCTTGGACTCTTTGGCTTGTTGCCTTATCTGCCTTCTTGGAAGTTTATTTCGTGAGGGTGTTGTTTGAAGTCCTGCAGTGAAGTCTCCATGTTTTCTCCTCGTGCTGCTTCTCTGCCTAACACATCAGATTCAGTCTTGTATATGGGGAATACATGAAGTGTTTGCCATTCGATTGTAAGGACTGGGACGGGAGTTGGAGACAACACGAGCTGGCAGTGAAAGAAAAGTAATTTATTTAACAAAGGAAAGTATAGATCGAGCGGTGCAACAAAAAGACACTCGCTGCTGTCGTCTGAGGCCTCTGCTGTTTGAGGTGTTAGAGGTAACTTCAGGTTTAACGCTCAATTTTCAGTCCACAGTGATGCTTCTTCTCTTCTCACCGGCATAAATCACCATGGCAACTGATGCTGGACTACTAACCTGCGCCGAAGCGGTCCACAATTCGCCGACCAATCAGATCACTTGCTCCATAGTGCAGGTCTCTGGTCTCAGGTCTGTCAGGGAGGAGGACTCCACATGGACACATGGCTCTGGTGTTGGTGTGGTCTCATGCAGCTGATGACCTCCATTCAGTGACTGCACCAGCAAAAGCAGAAACAGGGACACCTAGTGCCCAGGTGGAGGCATCACCTCCAAGTGACAGGTTTAAATAAGGGTTTAATTCTGTCTAATCGAAGTTTAGAGACGGATCTGTTGCTCCACGCTCTGACTTTGATTAACTTAAAGTCGACAGATGATGATGATAGTGAACTATCATCCATCTTGTTGTCTGTTTGTAAATCAACAACATCTAACAGACAAAGACATGATGGCTGGATTCTTTGTGCCCCGTTTCCTTGTCCAGGTACCCTCGTATCAACAAAGAGTCCCTCCTTCCTGTGGCGACAAGCCTGACCATGACAGGACAAAACGCAGAAGGCTGGTACCCTCCAGGCCACGGCGACATCTACGCCAGCTTCTACAACTCGGGCTTGTTGGAGAAGCTGATCGCGCAGGGAAAAGAGTACATCTTTGTGTCCAACATCGACAACCTGGGGGCCACGGTGGACCTCCACATCCTCCACCACCTGGTCAGCCAGCCCAACGGCAAGCGCTGCGAGTTCATCATGGAGGTGACAGACAAGACACGTGCCGACGTCAAGGTACGAGGAGGAGGTCGGAGTTTACATATAACTAATGGTTAGGTGTGTACAGGCGTAAACGTTGTGATGTTATGTCAGTTTCTGTTGAAAGTTGGCCACTCGAGTGATGAAGAGAGGGAACAGTGTTTGATCGTTTCACTAGTTTCATTACAAAGCACAAGTAAACACACCCACACCTTTGTACAGCCCATGGGAAGGTGCAGCCAGCACTGTTGTGATTCGGATGAATGCAGCCAAAGCTCAGCCTTCAGTCACACAGACCAGCAGCTCTTTATACATTATACAGACAGTAGAGGGGAGAGAAGGGGACAGCGATGTAACCTGGCTGCTGAGTCCTTCACCGGCACAGCACTACACACCCTCTCTGCTCAGAAACGTCCTCAAACACATGATAAGAGGAAGCACAGGCAGATAAATCCACCTCCACAGATTTTCACCGGGTCATGATTGAGAGCGAGGACTGATTGTGCGAGTCTATTGGCTTTTTTGGAAAACATTACGTCTTTAGCCAAAGATAGAGTAGCTTTTCTTTAGAGTTACAGTGAACTGGAAAACAAAACAGAGCTAAAATGGCAGTAGATAACGTTCTCATATCTCACAGTGATCGGTCCATTGATTGAACCTGAAATGACTGACGACGGTACGCGTTAACGGCCTTGTCCGCATCAGTATTTCAAGCAGGTGTTATGATGTGATGGGAGTCGAGCGAGGGTTGTATTTCTTAATATTTTGGAGTAATGGATCGTATTTTATTGATAATATAACATTTGTGAACATTTAAGCTCTTGGTGATACCAGAGCTCACTTTCGAGTGGACTCCTGTTTTCAGTTATGATGATGTCTAATAAAAGGGATTTTTAGCAGAATGGAAAACTTAACACCAAGTGACTTTTATTACTCCAAAGACCCACTTTTAAAGGCCTTATTAAAAATACAATACAAAAGTCAATCATTCTTACTTTCAGGGTGGCACGCTGATCCAGTACGAGGGGAAACTGCGCCTGCTGGAGATCGCCCAGGTACCCAAGGCCCACGTGGACGAATTCAAGTCGGTGTCAAAGTTCAAGATCTTCAACACCAACAATCTGTGGATCTCTCTGGCTGCGATCAAGAGGCTGCAGGAGCAGAAGGCAATGGATATGGAGATCATTGTCAACCCCAAGGTCAGTGAGAACAGTTCAGGTTTTTACTCTTTGTTGCAAAGTTGAACAATTAAAAGCAGGAAACTTCTGATATACGCTGTCACTGCAGCCAGCCATCTGTCTTTCTTTGATTTGTACGATCCAGTAAAAAATTATTGAAGTGTAAATGAAGATTCAAACTGTGAGAGCGTGTCACATCTTCACTCGATGTGCTGCTTTAATGAAATCCCACAGTCGCATTTTAATGGTTGGGAGGGACGATACTTTCCTACCAGCATGTGTCGATGCTGTTATTGTTTTGCTGAGTCGAGGGAATAAGAAAAGAGGGTGTAGTGAGATGTGGCGCTGATTCAGAAGGGCTGTAGATGATTAATAAAAAATTTGCTTCTGGATTATTTATAAGGTCGTTATCTCTAATGTCAGAGAGGCAACGCCGCAGAGGTTTGAATCTTAGAAGACATGAAAAAAGAATGAAGTTGCTACCGAAGACGTCAACGTCAGTGCGTTACAAAGATCTTCGTGACTAAGGCATGATATGTGAACATGCAGATGGTATACACAAGTTTTTAGATTCAGTATAACTTCGGTGCCAGTTGGTGGTTGGTGCCAGTTTTCCAAAATGTTAAGAAATATAGGTAAAAATTATGCACGTTACGTTCAGTTGTAGCTTATTACTACCTCACTGACTCTACGACAACATTGTACTTCCTGGTACAAATGGCGGGTAACAGGGATGTGCAGTTGTCAGAGTTGTGCTGGAGTCGGGACGCAACGCAGTCTGTCAAGACGTTGACGGCTTACATTTCCCTTCTGTTTGACAACACACGCTCTGCGCCTCAGTGGGAGGGGTACTATTAGTCTCCTGAAATCTGCTGCCTTGCAAGATGTTTTCATCTTTATGTTCCTTCCTCTTCCCTCCCGTTCAATGAATTATGGAGCCATCAGAGTGAAATGACTCATGTCCTTGTAGCGGTCCACTGTTGGATCATCCATGTGTAAGTCTGGAGCCCTGAGGGGACTGAGTTGAAAGAGGGACAACATCAGGGCGACCGAGTGTGCAATAGATGCTCAGATAAAACAATTCACTCTGAATAACCAGCCAGTATCATCTGTGCTGTTTCACTGCGTCCATCCTCACAGAGGATATCTGTACCCAGTCTCCTCGACAGAGAACACCACTTCTGAATAAATCATAATGTTTCTAAAACAAAAAACAATCTTGCTTGCAGAGGAAACTCATGTTTGTGTTTGCACTCCTCCTGCACGGCTCCACTTTCTGAGCTGTTTGTTGCTATGTGAGGTTTTTGCTTACAAAGGAGAAGAAAAGCTGCTCCAAACCAATCCAGTTTTCTGGTCACCTCTCTGGTGGCTCATCTGCCCTACTTGGACTCCATTTTCAGCCGAGTGTGTGTGTGTGTGTGTGTGTTTGTGTGTGTGGCGATGGCATAAGAGAACCAAAGATGAATTTAAAAGTTTAATTTCCCCCTACAAACGGCACGTCTGTGACTTAAAATTTAAAGCTGCTTCTCATTCTGCTCTATTTCTCGAGCTGGTTGCAGCAGCTCTCACACATTTGCATTACACTTCATTTTTCCTATAACGAAGCAGAGATTTAAAGGGGAGGTGGGAGTAAAAAGTTCACTCATGGAGAATCGTTTTAAGGCTCCATGTTTGTCCTTTATAGTCCTCCAAAGCACACGGAGCAGTCCTCTTAAAAGCAGTGCAGCAAACAAATTTGACTTGATGTGACTTGATGTTATTTTTGTTGTGCTCGCCACCCCTCAGCGGAGACGCGCCGCCTCAGGGTATGCAAATCTGCAACCGGCATAAATTCACTGCAGAACCGCAGCCTCAGTCCTGATTATTGCTTCCTCGGCCTATAGATGTAATTTTCCAGCCCTTGGTTACTAAATCACACACCATGACATAGTGAGTGTTATGTAACTGCTGATAACTGTGTGGCTTTATGTAAGTGTGTGTGTGTGTGTGTGTGTGTGTGTGGTCCCTTCTAGGTAGGCAGGAGTGCAGTGTTGAAACTGCAAAGACTTTGAGGGGACTGTTACCTTTACAGCTCCACACACATGATCAAACTCTGTGCACTTGTGACACTGAGAGACACTTGAGATAAAAAAAAAAAAAAAAACTCCCATGAAGTGGTCCATGTTATATAATCACCTCAGATAGTTTTTATTTTTACCTGTGACCGTGGACTGTAGATAAAGATGGATGTGTCCTCCATGAAGAAACCCAACGGTTTTCAGAAGCTCAGTGACGGTCGCCATCTTGTGAAGTGGTTCCCGGCTAATCAGTCAACTGTCAATCTAAGCGGCAGGCAGACCCTCGATAATATATAAACTTTAAACTACTGAGTAATGAATCCGTGGTTACCCTGCAGGGTCTGCGGCGTCCGGGGGGGGGGGTTGTAAACGAAGGTACGGCCGCTTATAATCGTTACAGACCGGGAAGGCCGAGCTGGAAGGCAACGGTTTCATCCACCTAGGAAGTACGGTTACGCACGAGGACTGTGCGTAACCGGCCGTTTACGCCTCACTGCGCGGCCTGTGTTGCCTAGCAACTGTGGCAACGCGTAACCTATGTTCTCAAAAAGTTTAAGTTTTAAGTCCATTTTTATATTAGTGCTACTCGGCAAAGCACCCAGAGGTTGTGTTTCTTCTCAGTATTATTGGCTAACTTATCATTTATTGGCTAAATTTTACACCGTTTTGTTAGCCTGTGTGTTTCTTCTTCTTCTTCTTCTTCTTCTTCTTCTTCTAATTCTTCCGTATAAATGTAGATTATTTAGACTACGCCTCCTACAGTTTTGTAGTACGGCGCCCATCTGGTGATGACATTGATGAGGACCCAGCCAAATTATATCATGTCTTCTCTCTCTCTCTCTCTTCTCTCTCCTGTTATTGATCGTCAGACACTTGATGGAGGCCAGAACGTCATCCAGCTGGAGACGGCGGTGGGGGCGGCCATCAAAAGCTTCGACAACGCCCTGGGATAAACGTGCCCCGGAGCCGCTTCCTGCCCGTGAAGACCACGTCGGATCTGCTGCTGGTCATGTCCAACCTGTACAGCTGGACGCCGGCTCTCTCACCATGAGCCCCAAGAGGGAGTTCCCAACCACGCCTCACGTCAAACTGGGCAGCTCCTTCACCAAGGTAACAGGGCAGTGTAAACATACACAAACATCCAGAGGACCAGGGAGTTCACATTTATTAGTCTGTACAGGAAGTTCAGTCACTCAGTGTCACAGTCATCAGCTCAAACACAGAAATAAACTGCACACATTCACAGCTTAAGTCCAGCGCTAATATTTTTATCATTTGATTTGTTTTCTATTCATTATTAACACACGATCTCTTGTCTGTGATCAGGTTCAGGAGTACCTGACCCGCTTCGAGAGCATCCCGGACATGCTGGAGCTCGACCACCTCACCGTGTCCGGAGACGTCACCTTTGGGAAAAATGTTTCACTGAAGGTAAAGAGCTTCACCCAAAACAACATGGAAAACACTGGAAAGCCGATGACGAAACGTGCGTGATCTCTGTTAACTTTAGCCAAAACAAAGGCCATAAATGTCACTTCATCCGGAAATTAAAGTTGCATTAGTTCTAAATGTGCAGAAGCCTCTTTGGTTGGACTTGATAACCTAGAAAGACCTCTGCATTATTTATTCTGGTGCCCACATTGATGGCACCAGACTGTGGGTCTAAAAAGGCTGCAAACCTCCGGTGATCCTTTTTTTTTTTTTTTTTTTTTTTTTTAGTTTCTATATTTGTTTATGTGGCGCAGATGAAGTCTGGAGAAACACTCGAGGCAGCTGTGGATGAAAAAGCACAGAGAAAGCCTTAAATTTCTCTGACCTTTAAACGCAACCCTGAGAGATTATAATCTGGTTTCATCTTTCAGGTCACGTACGTCTCAACAAAGATGTAACGAGGACGAGCTTTCAGAGAGCAGGCAGTGATTTATTGCTTTAATTAAACCCTGCTTTGAAAACGTCGTCCAGCCGTCGTCTCCGGCTCCGAGGAACACAAACAGAACCTCACCTACTTTTAATTTTATACAATACTATTTTACTCTTTATACTGAACCTCCACCACATGGTCTCCAGTTGCTTCATGTACAGTAATATATTTCATTTTCATTTCATTGAAGCCAAACTGGACCCACTTCAATACTGTCAGGTAGTTAGACCTGTCACAGTGAAGTCATTTGACACTGAGACACAGGTTACAGAGAATTAATGGAGTATTTTGGTTTTTTCTTTTACATTTCACTTGAACTAAACCCGTCGCTCTTCCTCCTCCTCACAGGGCACCGTCATCATCATCGCCAACCACGGAGATCGGATCGACATCCCAGCCGGCTCCATGCTGGAAAACAAAATCGTGTCCGGCAACCTCCGCATCCTGGACCACTGAGGCCTTTTCCAAACCCCCACCCTCCCACTGCCACAGTCCCCCCCCACACACACACCTCTTCACCGCATCATGTGACCTATCCCAGGCTTTATCCCAGTCATGTGACCTGTTTGTCTCGTTTACCCGACAACAGATTGTGAGAGGAAGCAGCGTCTCCCTGAAGGCTGCGTGTGATTGCATGTGCAGTGCTACATTAGGACAGTTGGAGTTTACATAGCTGGTTGTTGGGGAGTGGGTGTGTGTGTGTGTGTGTGTGTGTGTGTGTAGCTTGAATACACCGCCCCCTACAGGCTCATTATTATACAACATGAACCTTTAATAGTATCAATAATGAGCTGATCATAGCTGTCACTTTACACAAAGACGCGTGTTCACAATGGAAAGAAAACCAACACTTTTATATTTTTTAATTCTAGTATCCAATCATTTCCAGACCAGGAAATAAAAAACTTGTCAAAATACTGAAACTAGATAATTAATCGTTTCCTTTAATGAGGAAACTGAACTACAAAGAACAAACCTGATGATTTCCTCTTCATCGTCTTCGTCCTCTGCACTGCTAATGCAATCACCTGATGTACAGACAGCACATAGAGAAGCACAGTCATGTCTGAAGTTCTGGAGAAGTTTAGATCATTTATTTCTAACACAAAGACGTCACACCCGGTCCCACGGTTCAGCTGTGAGAAGAAACCAGGTGCTCTTACATGTGTCCCTGTACCACAGCCGCAGCTGGAGCCTGTCACAGCTCCGTCACTGGTTTCCAGTTCACCTCAGACGAACCAAAAACCTCACACACTCCGAGCTACTGTGTGAAGTCAAATAGAAAAAAAGCACCAACACGACTCAGACTTGCTGCCAGGGACTGTCTCGTTATTGGCTGCTGCACATTTACCACCAGAGACACAGAGAGTCTGAAGAGACGTCATAACAAGTCCAATTAATTCTGCTTTAACAGGTTTCTTTTTTTTTTTTCACACCTTGAATAACGAGCAGTGAACCCAGCACTGATTCAATGTGAAAAAGTCTCCTGTTTACCCAGCCAGCAGAAACATTGTTTTTTATTCTGATCTATTCTTAATGGTTCAGTTGGTAAATCAATAAAAAAAAATTGCTATGAAAAGAGTGTGTAGCTAAACACTGCAGCAACACAAACGTTGACTGGTGATGTTTCAACATGTCTCCTCACTGGGCTCTTCTCTTGTGATCGGAGAAAATCACTAGTAGTGAACAGAAGTGCATATTAATCAGATTTTGTCTGTCATTTGTTGCTAGGCAGATAACAGTGACTGTGCGGGTTGGAAAACCAAAACAATGAGCTGAAAGACACATAACCAGCAGTATGAACCCGTGTGACCGTGCCGACGTTGAGCCTGAGGTGAAGTTTGTGTTGGGAAATAAACTTTAATCTTTCTTCCAGACTGATTACAGCTGTGAGTCTCATGTCACAGAGCGTAGAACATGCTTCCTCTGGGTGTCGCTACAGACCGACCTGATGATGAAACACAAACTCCTCAGGAGGTTGTGTCACGGAAAAGAAACCGAGCTGTGAGTGTTTGCTCTGCCCTGTAACCGTTCATATCCAGGTCTGTAGTGTCATGAAATGATCCTCATTTTAAAGTGAAGGCCTTTATGTATAAAGTCCCAGTGTGATGTAGATAATGAGACCTGTCACATTGTGCTTTATTTTTTTGTTTTTGTTTAGTTTTTATCCAGTTTGTTCACATGTTGTACGAAAACCTTAATCCTCCATCATGGTGTCAAACCTCTCCTGTCTCCTCTCTGTCCATCATCACATCACTCAGCGTCGACTCTTTACACACAAAGACAGACGGGACGTTTTAACCCGTGTACACAGAGTTTTAGTGGGAGAATACTTGAGATGAGTCCCATACACACATATACTGTATACATCCACACACACACACACACACACCTGGACCGGGAGCCTGAAAGCAATAAATGTTGATCTGTGACAGTGACGAGGTCTCGGCCCAGTTCTGCCTCCTCAGAGCTGAATAAAGTGCAATATGATCTACTGAGCACGTGTCGTCCTTCATGTCTGATCACACACACACACACACAAAGTCACATGATGCAGTTACTGAGCAAAAACTTAAAACACAGCACACGGTGTCACTTTTACACTTTATTGTTTAAAGTTGTTACAAAAAAGTGTTTGCTGGAAACATTCTTTGCTTTTTGCCGTAGTAAGCACAAGGAGACACCGGACAAGAGAAGAAGAAGAAGACGAGCGAGTGAGGAGGTGGGACAGACTGACAGATGTGTGTATGTGTGGAAACGAGACTGAGATAACAGTACAGAGACAGTGAAGCCCTTACACACACACACACACACACACACACACTTATCCACACAGAGGCACGAAGCCTCAGAGGCAACGAAAGAGAAACAGAACAAGACACAGTGAAGGAGAGGGAAGACAAAACTTCAGATCCAGAAGAGACTTTGACTTTTGAGGTATCCTCAGAAGACTTTAGCTGTGTGTGTGTGTGTGTGTGAGTGGGTGTGAATGCATGTGTGTGTGAGACACAGGTCATTATTTTTCTCCCTGAGGTGACTTAGTGTGTTGCAGTCTGACCGAGCACTGGGGGACACTGGTGTGGAGAGCTACTGTGTGTGGACACATGGACACACACAAACTGAAGACTCGTTACCCAGGCAACTCCATACAATCATCATGAACACATAAATTACAATCAAACACTCATACACTCAGGATACCTGCAGGAGCTGTGTGCGCACTGAGGGAGGTGTTGTGGGTTTGAAGTGACTCTGACTGTGAAGCTGCTGCTCTGTTGTCAGGTTTCTACAGTTGAAGTGTCTGTGACGCTGCAGGATGTGTGTGTGTGTGTGTGTGTGTGTGTTCACGAAGATCAGGGAGAATTTGTACTTTCACAAAATACCACAATCGGCTCTGAGCAGCCTGTGTGATGCAGTAAAGGTCAGAGTGAAACTACTATTTAGCTTTTTGTTAAATTCCCTCTTTAATGTTTGAGTCACTCTGGTCTTTAAACACAAGGCACTGCAGCCTCATAACAACCTACGTGTGATAGTTCGTCACATTGTCACTGTGGTTTTCAGTGTTTCGTTTTGGGAGACCACGTCAACACACTGTTGTTGTTGCTGTGAAAGCACAAATTACTACACAGCCCTGTGTGTGTGTGTGTGTGTGTGTGTGTGTGTGTGTGTGTGTGTGCGTCTAACCTGAGTCAAACAGCTACAGTTTTATTCTGAAGTGTGTTTTCAGTGGCTTGATGTGTGAGAAAGACGGAGCACTGTGACAAATCAGGCTCGAATCAGTACAGCGAATCTAAGCTTTTCAAAATAAAACACCTCATTCTTACTGAAATGGAGCATTAGTTCCTGGATGTTGTTGTGAGACGCCAATACTTGACTATCTGATTCTGAATGACTTGAGATTAATACTGATCGTAACACTGGAGAAATAATGATCAATATTCTTGCTAGGCCTGTGCAGGTCAAAGGTCCAGACATCAGAGCAGAGAAGCAGAATAAACCAGACTGTCCACACTGGTCTGCTGCAGCACGTCCTCTCACTTTAATCACATCTGGATCATTATCTTTGTACCATCAGTTGCTTCACGCAAGTTCCTTTTCTCTTTCAGTATAATAAAAAGCATTTGACCAGGTCTGGTTATTAGTGTGTGTGGATCTGTGTGTGTGTGTGTGTGTGTGTGTGATGAGTGATAAGCTACATAACTGCGGTATCATGGCTAACCTGCGATCAGAAAAACAAGTCACTCACCCACAGGAACGTGTCACTCGGACTTTAAAGGGAGGGAGCAGTCAGTCATTCAAGCTGTCTGAGTATTTACAGAGACGCCTTGAAGACTCAGTTTCCCATAATGCTCTAGGAGGTTTCCGTTCCAAATCTATTGCTTTGAATGTGAGAAGGCCGTGGTGATGCCTAATGGGAGAGAAGTACAACTGAAGGGTTAACACACAAAGTGAGAGCACGCCAGAGGACGGGGTGTATAAATATACGACAAACATGATCTGAGAGGTGAACATGGGAGAGAGACACAGAACGAAACCCTCAGAACACACCTAGAACTTTATATCTGATTAACAATATACTGTATTTTCAAATTAAAATGCTAAATAGTATTGAAGTTAGGCATATCTGACAGATAGAAGAATGAAGCGATGGTTCCTGGGCCATAAATAAACATCTTTGTTTAAATTAGCTCTAAGAGATGTACACAGATGTATATTGCAACAAGAAACATGAATAGAAACCGCACGTTTGCGCTACGGTGTGTTAGTAATTTAGATAAATACTGTTGTTAAAAGTTCTTTCCGAGAAAAACAAACGCGAAAAGTTTACCCAGCAGTGTTCTTTGTTTGGTTTTTGTGTCTCTGGTTTCACATGAAAATATAGAAATCTTTGTCGTCATTCATGAAAAAGCAATACAAAGGTCACTTAAAAATGAGAGAGACAAAAAGTCCAGAAAAAAGTTTATATTTGACTGTAGAGGACAGAAAACACGTCTGGGCAGGTCCCTGTTTTCAATGCGGGGTCCAAAGAGCAGACTCCCCGCTCAGCCTCCCCCAGAGAGGATGCTGGGAGGCGGGGCCCCACTAGTCGAGGGGCCCCTGGAAGATGAGTCTGACGTAGCCCTGCTCGCCACTCAGCTGTTGTGCACAGAAGGGGCAGGCGGCGTGGAAGGTGTGTGTGCCGTGCGGCAGTGGGATCTGACTCCAGAAGGCCGCCGTCTTCTCTGAGCAAACATGGCCGCAGGGGTTAAAGGCATGAGTGGGCGGGGCGGCGTCCACGTAAAAGCCCGCCTCGCAGCCCAGCCACAGCGGCACGTAGGGCCCTTTGGTTCGGCACATGGGACACTCCCGGTGCCGGCCCTCGCGGCCCTCCCTCTCCTCGCGGTGGTTGCCCCAGTTGTGGTAGCCGTGCACGTGGCCGCAATGGAGGTAGACCCACGGCTGCTTCTCGTCCGGCGTGTCCTTGCGACGCATCGAGGGGAAGGCCAGCGTGTTGAAGCCCACGGGGCACTGAGGACGCGCCGCGTTGATCTCCTGCCGCAGCGCCTCCAGGTGTTTGAGGGTGGGGGTGCGTGCCAGGCCTTCGGCGGTGCGCCACAGCAGAGTCGCGCCACAAAGGTCGATGAGGGAGCCGTCGACGAGCTCCTGAGACTCTGTCTCCACCTGAAGCAGGTAAAACACAGCAGGTCACATGGTGAGGTGACGTCACACATAATTAAAGGTACAATTGCACATGATGATGTCATTAAACCAGCTGCTCTCTTATGTTCAGGTCAAACTTTTTATTCCTGTGTTCTTGTTCTGATCTAACTTCAGGTCACGGCATCTTAAAGTCACAACACAGAGTTTCAGATCATGAAACGTGTTGTACAGTTCAGACCAGTCCAAGACGGCCTCTCCAAACCTCCTGAGTTCAAAGATATTGATTTCGCTGACATTAAAGAGAAAAGCTGGATAATTCTCAGGATTAAGCCACTGAACAGATGAACTGATCGCCAACATTGCTGCTGGTTCACATTCAAAACCAAAGTGTTTTCAGCTCACAACAACAACGCAGAATAAATCCAGGTGGCAGCAAATAAACCGGTGATGTTGAAGTCTGGTGAAAAGTGGATTTACTGCCTGCAGTACTGGTCTGAGCGCAGTAGGTGGCAGTGTGACTCCTGCTTTCCCCTTCTCTGTCTGACAGCAGAGTGATTCAGGGAGGATGCAGGGGACAAACAGCTGGAGGCAAGATGACATGTGGAAATTGAAAGAACAAGTAGAGTGAGGGGGTGGGATGGGGGGGGGGCAGAGAGAGAGCTGCTGGAAAATTTATTAAAGTACAGTCTGGAGGAAGCACTCATCTGACTGGGGTCAGATCAGACACGGGGGGGAAATTCCAGCTTTAGATAACCAGTCAGTGTGGGACAAAGACAAGATGATGAAAGAGGGAGGAGGACGGAGGAGAAACAGCCTGAGAGGAGAAAAGTGGTACACAGAGGAGGGGAAGAGCGGCCCGGGGGGGGTTTGTGAGATCACTCGTGTTGAGGTCACCGTAGCTCTCGGGGCAAACATATTTCTGTGGGTGGCGGCAGCAGCAGCGTTACACCGCCACCGGCTGGTGACGCTGTCTAACCTTCATCCAGCCCGGGGTGGTTCATCAAGTTCATCATGTGTGCACTTAATGTCACACTGATAAAATAACACACACTGACATCTGGCCAGAAAAAAAAGCCACAGTGTGTGTGTGCTGTTGGCCGGAGAGCTGCTCAGCTGGAGCCGCTCTGAGCTCAGGGTCTCAACAGTTGTTGTTTTTCTCCTGCCCAGCTGATCTCAGACCAGCAACTGTGAGGCTGCTCGTTGTTCACATACCGGCATGCCGAAAAAAAAAAAAAGGTGACCGTATGAGAAACGGTCAGCCCGATCAATAAATAACCATGATCAAATTTAATGATGTCAGCGCTCGGGGTCGGTTCACACACTCCCACCGGCGACACACAGTTATAATTTAATTAGACTAAAGAGGATCATTCATCAGCACAAAGGCTTTTATTAAACACAGCAGGAGCCAGGACACTGGACACTGGACTATTAAAATCTGTGTGTGTGTGTGTGTGTGTGCTGCACTGTAAGATATTCCTAATTACACTGGCTTCAACCTTGTGTCAAACTGCAGAAGGACGAGCAGCTGCCCCGCCGGCGAAGCCAAGCGAGTCCTTCCAAAAGACTGAAACAATCCTGCACAGATTCATCTGGACACGTCGCTGTGGTACAGCTTTACATCAAATCAGCTCTCTCTGATGATGGATGTTGTTTTTTCTAAGGGCAGAGGAGATTAGGAACAGGGGTGTTTTTTTGTGCCTATGACACACACACACACACACACACACACACACAGAGTAGGATCCTGCCTCGAGAGCTTTTTGGATAAACCTGCTGAGACGACTTTTTTCCCTCATTCAATCAGAAAGTCCTTCAGATATTAACCTTCTCTAACACGGGGCAGTTACAGAGCTGTGTACCTGCAAAGGTTTTGTGTGGGGGGGGGGGGTAATGGACTAGAGAAAGAAAGAAAGAGCCTCCAGCAGACACTGTGCCAAAAACAAAACATTGTATTATTCTGAAGTGACGTAGTTTAACAGTGGGGGATACAGCTGCACATTTCCAGGGTTGTTCACATGAAAAGTAGCACAAACGACAGTTCAGGGGAAACACAGCAGCTTCATCTTCACCACTGCACAGCTGACAGATCAGGAGGACGTATCAGCGGTTTCAGACAGTTACAGAGGTGGGGGGGGGGGGGGGCAGGCGTAGCGGATCGGAAAGGCTCAGGGGCAAAAAGGTTTCCAGAGCTATAAACAACTATCTGTTCATTTCAGAACTGGTTTATGTTTAAAAAGAAGATGTTTGGAAATGTGTTTCCACCTTGTCTTAGCCTTCGCAGAGGGAGACAACAGCTGGCATTTAAAAATGGGATGAAGGTGCACTCTCTGAGCCCTGCACTCTTTTGTTCACATACGACAGAAATAGACGTCTCAAAAATGATTCAAGCTAAAAAAGAAGTTCAAACCCTGGCTTCTCTCTCTCCTCCACAGAGCCCGCCTCTATCCTGCCATCTTTAACAACATTTCCATGAAGTCAGGAGATACTAAGTTTACAAAAGTGTAAACTTCCAACGTCGGTGTTTTCCCATCGACATTTGAAACTCTGTTATCCAGATAACAGCATCATCATCGGCCGCGGCAACACAAGACTTCACTGTCTTCCTCCTCTTCACTGTCATGTGCACGATTAAAGCCCATCATGTTCTGTCACCGTGCATAATGAAGATAGGTGCTGACAATCTGGACTGTCCATCACCTGTGAAATAATGAGTGGTTCCTATAGTGGCAGATAATGAACACGTGGTTAACTCTGCGGATGGTGACGGCCGGGTGGAGATAACAGAGCTGTTAATTTGTGCTGCGCTGGTGAGACTGGGAGACATGTGGGACGGCAGATAAAGAGACAGGTTCATGTTAGAACTGCAGACATGCTGCTGACTGCGAGCTTCTGCTGGATGATGATGATGATGATGATGATGTGTGTTCTGGGAGGTGGAGACTGAGAGGAGGAAGAAAAAAAAAAAACCTGAACAAATACCTAATTAAACACATCAACAACAAGAACAACCTAAATCCAGTCAGATGAGTGCCACCCGTGGCCGCGGGGCTGTGACTGGCTGAGAGACTCTGACGTCAGCCGGAGGATCCTCTTACAAGGTCCTGTTACACACAGCTCTGACAGCCGGACCCGTTGCCTATGGAGACGGCATCCCGATAACCTCGGTGCGCTGTTAAGCTTTTGCTGATGGTGTAAGAGTGTGATGATCAAGGGATGGAGGAGGGAAAATGTAGAAAAGAAACAAGTCAACCACACTTTTACAACAGTCTGAAAAACCGGGTCAGTCAGTTTGTCCATGTTGACGAGCTGCTTCTATCAGTTTGAACTGATGTCCAACTCAACAACAAGTCATTTAAATCCCAATGTATCGAATAACAACAGGAAAGCAGTGTGAAGACGTGTCATAGTGATGAGTTGTGCTGATCCATGTTTACTGTTCACTCTCTACAGTCTAATATTGATCTCAGGTCTGTGCTCAGCAGCAGACACACACAGTCGGAGGCCAGCTGGTGGACACGGTGGAGCACTGAGCAGCTAAAGAGCCAGATATTTCCCTGAGCAGGCAGTGGAGACCAAACACAGAGTCATAAAAGACAGTGACTGCTGAGCAAACACAACCGCTGGATGTGGAAACAAGTAGCTGTTTGCTCCTTGTTCATGAGAACATCTCAAAGGTGTCAATGCTATCTTCACAACTTGTTTCTGCTGCAGCCATGTGGCTAAAAATACCAGCAAATGCAGATTTAATGGTGATAGCTGTCAACCCTCAGCAATCTGCTGCCAAAACATCCTGTCTCTCTGTGGGGTCGATATCACCGTCACCATCACGTTATCTTCCGATAAACCTTCTGAACCCACTTTATCTGACTGTGAAGGACAAAGGTCATGAGTCGCTGAACCTCTGTTTTGAGCGCTTTTTTTTTTTTTAAAGGGTCATGTTTCTCCTCACCATCTTTCCCCGCTGCTGTGCCGAGCGTGTCTCTCGCAGGGTGAAGACATTGCCGCAGACCGAGATCTCCCTCCACACGCCGGGTTTGGAGTCCTGGGTGAAGCCGTTCCGGGGGTGCATCACCAGCACGCCGTTTGTGGTCAGCCCGTCCATTTGACTGTCAGACGTCTTCCACTTGGCAGCTTTCTCCTGGAGACAACCGAGACACAGGGTTAGGGACAAAGACGCATTCTGAGTTGAAAGGAAAGAGTGTAGTGCAAGATTTAGCAGCGCCATGTTCATGCTAACACATCCACACGACGAACTGCGACTTAAAATAAAATTATTAAGAGTCATTTCCTCACTTTGACAGGAAATGAGTTGTCGTGATGATGACAAACAGGGGAGAATGATGTTTGCGTCTGACATTAAGTGTGAAAAACAACTGCTAACATGTTTGGGGAAACTAGCAGGTTAAAGGTTTTATCTCTCATATCACCACCACACGATCTGTGTGTGGCTCTTCTTTCATCACACACTTCTCGTAGTCTTTCTGTCACATTTCCTTTTGTTGTTTTGACCTTTATGCCTCCCACTCTCTCACACTCGTGTGCACGTGTCCGAGGCACCAGGCGAAAAAACGCAGCTCACCCCCAGGAAGATGTTCTTGGAGGAGTCGAAGCCCGCGGCGTAGATGCGTGCGGTGTAAGGCGGCGTACGCTGGCACATGATGCGGCAGGCGAAGCGGGAGATGGTGCTCTGGACCGACTGGGTGTCTGCGTTACTCTGGCTGCCCGCCACCGTGTCCGTCACCACAAAGTCTATGGGACTCTCTGTCGATCGACCGATCTGGGGGAGAGAGAGACGAAGACGTGCACTAACAAGTTCCAGACTTTTATCAGGATTAGTTAAGAACACGTTCCAGCTGTGAGATAATACTAAATAACCGTCTGTGGGGAATAACAATAGAGACACAGAAATAAAAGCTCACTGTGCAACACAGAGTTCATTTGAAAAGAAAAGCAATGACGTAGCTGGATGACAAAAACACTGAAGCAACGTTGTCCGACGAGTTCGGCTGAACATTTTGAACTTTCTGCTTTTTAAACCAGATGAACACGTAGACGACCTTGGAGACGAGTTTCCTGATGCTTCGCGTCTATTGCAAACTTTTCCACACAACCCATAATAACTCTGAGGACACCGTGTACCATGATGATGGGTACTCTGCCGCCCCTGACAGCGACTTGCACACAGTGGCCTCCCAGAGTGTTAATGCCGTATTCAAGCAAGGAACAGGCTGCCTCTGAAAAACACAGTGTTTACAACAGAGGAAGTAAACCTCTAATCCACGTCTGACTCAAACCTGTTGTTTCCAAGGTCAAGTTGTGTTTTAACTCAGAATAACGTGAAAATCACAACTGACTTTCCCAACTGTGTCTCCAACAACGGAGCCATTGATTATTGGATGCGTATTATAAACTGCATTTTGTTAAAGAAGATGTTTTAGTAGCAGCACACTCATATGAATATCCTAACATTGCTGATACTTAAATAATTAACGCCTAACATTAAAAATTGATCCACCTACACCCTAAGACAAAGTCGAACACTGGTTAGTGAGCAGTTTGAAAACCCCTGCTCGAACACACCCTGCGGTCCAGCTCTCCTCCTCGAGCAGGTGTGAGTGAGTGCAGCAGGGAAGTGGAAAAAAACAAGGACTATAAATTGGCTGTAAAAGAAACAGAAAAAAAAAATCTAGCGGTGCTGATAAAAGCTGAGGCTTGTTACCTGGAACATGTCTGTATTGCTGTCATGGGTGTACTCCACCACCACCGTCTGGGCTCGAGACAGAGTGTATGAGATGCTGTGCTGGTCTTTGTTGCTTATGGCCTGTTGAGACACACAGAACAAAGGGAGGATAAATGAAGGGGGGGGGAGATGCTCCACAAATGTACATGAGGGCCGTGCCAGAACATGCTGTATTGCACGAACACCTCTGACATCTCAGTGATCCTGACGGAGAGTAACAGAGAGAGGAAGGGTGGAGTGGGTGAGGAGTTCAGTTATGCAGTCGCTCGCTGGACCTGGGACGGCCTCAATGTCTTTTCGGTCAGTCAGGACCACCCACAGGACAGAGAGGGACAATCGCTCTTCCAGACTCTTTAAATTACTGCAGCTAAAAGCCTGGCCGGTGTGTGTGAGAGCGAGTGAGAGCACAACTGTGTGTGTCCTCGGAGAATCCATTAAGTGCAGATGTTAAACCAGAAAAGCAAAGGTCTCTCTCACTCTCTCACACACACATACGAGTTACAATCCCCTGTTCGTTTAACAGATTTTGGAGGGTTTCTGGCCGACCTCACGACTGCTGATGGAAATACATGAACGTGTTTCCCAGGACAAAAAAAAAAAAACAAACAAAAAAAGAAATCACTCACTTTCCACTGAATCATTCACACTTGTTTCTCTTATACTGCTTTAGCATGTTCCAGTTTAATACTGTGTAGAAACCACTGCAGCTTTTAAAAGTAGGTCATCCCTGGGACATATAAATAATACTGTGTGTGAGTGTGTGTGTGTGTGTGTGTGTGTGTGTGTGTGTATGTGTGTGTCACCTTGGCTGCCTGTGGAGAGCAGGCGACGTGAACTGTGCTGGGTTTGACCCCGTTTGCCTTCGGTCTCTTACAAAGTGCAAAACGGCTTTTACGTCGACCTCGGTCCCCGTTGGGCAGAGAGCCATTGTACCTACACATTTGCACACGGACACAGGCAAACAAACACACACACACACAAACACACACACACAAACACATACATACAAAGAGAAAAAACAATAAACAATGGGGCATTATTGTCTGAGCAGCTGTATAATGCACTGGAAAAACAGTCATTGTGGAAAACGCTCGAGGCATTTCAGCGCACTCCCTCCATGGCTATGCACGCACACAGACACACACACGTACACGCGCACAAATTACAGCCTATACTTTTTATACATGCTTTTTTACAAAAGCAAATCATGTCCCCGTAAACAACAGAGCCCTCCAAACATAACCCCAGAAGGGCTGAGAAAATAAACACACAGAGAGACTCATTTAGCCTGATACATGACTGAGGAAAGGAGAATAAACAGAGGCGTTCCCTCGGACAGAATGGAGTCTCTGTGACTCCCAACAACACCGGGACTGTTGTGTCTCTGTGTGTGAGTGTGTGAGTGTGTGAGCGTGAGCGTGTGTTGGTGAATATCCTAAAGTAAGAAAACACTCAGAAAACATTCATCATCTCCACCTACGTTTTCAGTTTATCAACCGTGTGTTGTGTGTGTGTGTTTCCTGGACAGTGCACAGGAACCGGGGAGACATGGAAGAAAAAGATGTTCATCTCTTAAAAACCAAAGAAATATAATAAATATAATAAAAACAACATGCACAGAGAAAGAAAATGCACTTGATCTGCAGCAGCCACCGACTCCGACGCTCCATCTGTGAACATACAGACGAACATGATTTTATTCTTTACTGCGCACACGTGTTTCTGTTAAGAGATATTCCTGTAGGCAGCAGCAGCACTGCTTTATAAACACGGCCACGTACATAAATA
Source organism: Caranx ignobilis (assembly GCA_021432705.1). Lineage (NCBI taxonomy): Eukaryota > Metazoa > Chordata > Actinopteri > Carangiformes > Carangidae > Caranx > Caranx ignobilis. The sequence continues at coordinate 2,782,427 of MU270009.1, forward strand.
CTGCTGGCTACCTTAAACACTGTTATGACATTCAGAGGCCACAGAAGTTATGGACTCCTCTGACTTTGCGTGTGATGTGCGGTGGCTACAGTCAGCGGTGATAACGGCCTTTGGTTTTCCAGTTTTCAGTTCAAATAATATACGTCATGAATTATCCATTTAAAAAAAAAAAATCACGTATTTGTGGATTATTTTTCTTTTCAATCATCTCTAAATATGAAAAAACATGACATTTAAAGGCGAAGCCGAGGTCAGAAGAAACGAAGAAAAATGAATAAATAGCAACTTTCCAAAAACTTTCCAAAGCTAACTTTTAAGTTTTCAGAAAGGATTTTATTGTGTAACATCTGAAAAGAAAATAAAAAGAGGAAAGAGACAAGAGAAAAGGATGTGTTTAAAGAAGCAGCTCTAGTGAACAGGACCTGAGCCCAGCTGGAACGTGTCTTCGACCAATCAGACCCTTGAAACGCACCCACCCACCGCACTGGGTCCAGCAGAGACGGCACAGACAGGTTGCGAGGACGCCCAGCCTACAGCTAAATGTTTCTCTCCGAGAGCAGATCTGCTGGGATCAAACAACGCTGGGAGGGTTTATGCGTTACCATGGTGAGAGAACAGAGCCACAGCAACGTTTGGGGAGAGTAACCATGGCAAGAGCGTAACCATGGTGAAGTTTAGCCCGTAACCGGAGAGAGAGGGCAGGGCAGTCTGCTGGAGAAGGCTCAAAGTCTTGCTGGCAGTTCAAACCCAAGTTCCCATGGGTAGCAGCAATGTGTGCGTGTGCGTACATGCATCAGAATATTCTGTAAAACAATGGCAGAAAGGCCAAAGGTTTGCAGCAAGTGTGTGTGTGTGTGTGTGTGTTTCAGAAAGTGAGGCAGGAAGGGCCACAGTTTGGAAAAAGTTAGTCTATGTGCGTGCACACACACGGTGTATTCTTCAATTCCCACAATTAGCAACAAGCATGTGTGTGTGTGTGTGTGTGTGTGTGTGTGTCTAGTAAACTAAAGCTCAGTGTGCAGCAACAAGCTACCACTTATAGAGCAAGTCTATAAAAACATAAAGAAAGGCTGTGGGGGAAACGACTACTTATGGCGGAGCAGCTGAATATATGACAGAAGTTAAATGACAAAATCAATGAGGTGGGAAACTGAGAGATTTTCTTCTTCCAGCGGGTTTCGGAGCGACTGACGTCCTGCCGACGCGACACACAGCTGAGCAGCAGATGTACGGTATCTGGACTGACAGGAGATGGATTCGGAGCGACTGCAGTGTATCCAGTGATGTCACGGTTGTTTAAAAAGCCACATGGATGTCCACTGCGCCTCTAAACAGACCATCCCCGGAGACGCCGCAGCATTCCTCGGGATTAGACCATTAGCATCACGGGGCTTCAAACATGGTAATGTTGGACTGGGGTTGCCGCGGAGGTCAGACGCAGCACTGTGCTACGTGTTGACGGGCCTCTCCCTGTTTGCGTGCGTGCCTCTGTTGCTCTTGGTCACACAGGAGCCACAGTTGAATCAAAGCACGCGCTCCCGGTCGGCCGCAGAGCTCCAGATGTTGGGGAGTTTACTGCAGCTGAGTCGTTCTGTTAGCACAATCGTGATAACACTTTATACTGGCGTGCAAGTAGTTTACTGTAATTTTCCTATAAAGCCCAACCATCACCTAACAAACTAAAACAGCTTGGACGTCACAAAGTGGAAAAAGATGTGAAACGGACTGAAACAGTTTTACTGGGAAAAACTGCAACTGCAGCTAGGAAGGATCATTATACCTGACGGTGGATGACTCATCAGACGCTGGTCTACAGTTCGGCTGACACTCTTATCAGCAGAGAGCTCTGAAGTGCTGTCGATGTGTCAGGGTCCTTCTTTAGTTAGGTTCAAGTGTTGATTCAGTGAGACCATCTGGTTAATCCATGGTGACTTGACAATCTCGGTTTCAGAGCTGCTTGGGGAAAATCTCATGTGAAGTACTCCGCTACCGGATGCACATGGCCGTCATACCTGTGATGTGACATTTACACAGATGACACCGTCCCAACAGCGACAGCGCCTCGGGCTCCGCAGCAATAAAATAAATAAACCTTGCGGTCTGATCTGTGCAGATTAGCATCAGTTTAGGATGTGATCAAGAACCTGTAATAAATTCCTGTTGCTCCACTCGTCAGCAGCTGGATGTGGTAATATGCAAAAGGAGGCAAAGCCAGGTGCCAGCAAAAACATGGAACAACTTGGAAGCTGGCAAACGTGGATGTAAAACTGAAAAAACAGCTTTGGGAACGTTGTGAATGTTGCACATTTTTGGAAATGTAAACCCTGTTTAGAAAAAAACCCACACCGCAGAGCCAGTGTCACAGTAAAACTTAACTGCACCTGGAGGGATATTCAGTCTGTACCATTTAGCGGCGGGTAGCCTCAACCCTCTGTGCACGTTCAGTCACATGAACAGCGTGATGCCAATTTGAAAGGTTAATTGCAATCAGGGTTTTGCAACCTTTTAGATTCTGCTCTCGATGCGAGGAACATAAATGCTGCGTCCTGTGTTTCCATGGCCTTGAGTGGCTTTTATTTTGAAGAGACCGCATGGTAATGAGAGTGAACGGGTTCACGACGCTGCCATGGATTTGTTCCCTAAGAGTTGGTGAGCGCATGGAGCGAAGGGTAGGTAATTAAAGCGCTGGCTACACTTAGAGCAGCTGTGCTCGCAGCAAAGTGCGACTGCTTGTGTCAACCCGCTAAAACGTGCCCCTGTTGACCTTTTCTAAACGGGTGGCCTGACCTAGAATCAAACGACTAGGAGCGGAAAAAGCAGAGCAAAACGGAAAAATGGGGTTCTCCCTTGTAAAGGCATGGGACTGCATTTACTGCTCACTGCAGTTTTTCCACTAGGGGAAAATTTCCACGGTCATCTCCCTCACAATGCAGCTCCAGAATAACTCAGAACAACAAATTGTGAGTCAGCTGTGAAACCAACTGTGTGTGTGTGTGAGACATGAAAAACATGTGTGTGTGCCTGTGGCTGTGTCGTACTAGCACAAGAAGGTGTGTGCCTGCATGTGTGTGCGTGTAAGGAGTCTTTCCGACATCTGCATTTCTCTGTGGAGTGGGCCGGGATGGGGAGTGGGGTGGAATAGCCCTGTGGGAAATAAACAGGAGACGGACAGATAAAGGAAGTCCTTCACCATCAGTTGTTATTGGAGAGAGTGCGTGTGCAGTTGTCCTCCATGCTTGAGATGCAGGGTGGGGTTGAGGTTTTTTTTTTTTTTTTCCCTTACAGCTGAGTATGTGGACTTGAGTCAAAACAAATCTCTGGAGGAAGAGAGCGAGCTGAGGTGTTGAAGATGAGGATCCGGTGCTGCCTCTGGCCAAATCCATCTCATCTTGTAACACGCTGAGCGAACGTGGTTAATCTCATCTTCCAAAAATACCCGATTGTAACCCCGGTTGAACAATCCCATCAGTGTGAGCTCTCGGTACGTGACCCCGAGTAACCAGATAAAAATATCCCACTTGTTTCTGTTGCTTCTTGAAGAGCGTTTCCGGTTTGAGTTTTCCGGATCACTGCCCTTTGTTCGTATCGTCAGCTGAACCCGTTAGACGATATCTGCAGGTTTAGTGACAAATCAAAATGCTTTTACTGGAAATCCTTAGTGTTTATTCCACCAGGACACGAGTGGAATAAACATCTATTTATACTGTTCTTAAAGTTTGGATTAAATCTTATGTAATGGAAATCATAGGAACAATAGAAAGTATACACAAATTCCCGCACGCCCTATAAATGTTTTACTGTTCGTATTGTGGTGCCGAAAAGCAGCGCTGAGGAAACAAAGCTGTGTTTACATCAGTGTTTCTTGGTGTCTTTGAGCTCTAATATGTGCATTTCCTTCCTATTAGTTAACATGGTGTTTTTAAAAGCTTGGGACAAACCTGACGACTGCCTGGAAACAGACTGTATGAGCCACACGTAACGAGTGTTTCCACAAACTTACAGAGATGGTTGGGTCTTTGAAGAGTTAGGAGGGAGCGCGAGCTCAGAAGAACTGGCCTGCAGTAAATGGGACGAGATGCTAATAAATTAAAAACTGTTGATCGATCCTCAAAAGAAATCGACTGGAGAGGATTAAATAAAGTCAAATAAACCTTACAACTGAGAGCAGGGTGAGTGACTGGTCAGCGGTGCCGACCCCCATCGACTCTTACATGTTCTTGTACAAAATGAAGTGGATGGCCACCAGCGGCTTGTGCTGTTTGCTGTTTGTTGTGCATGCAGCACAGCTGGGGGTGAAAAGGAGAAAGGAGTTTGGATGAGATCCAGGGGGCGACGCAGATCATTCAGCAGAGAGTGGGAGCTGGAGGTGAGTGAACTCTGTTTCATGGGAAAAAAAAATCTTTACAAGAGTTGAGATTATATTCTTTACACTTGCTGACTGTCAACATCCACTGACCCGGACCTGATCCACAGAGCTCCAATAAGTCGTCACCTCCAGATCCCAGTTTGTTTTTAACGACGCCAACTGTCTTCAATTTATACACGGCACAAACTAAAAGCAGGAATCAGTCAGGGGCCGCTCTCTGTTTGGGTCTGAGCGCAGAGTGAACTCATGCGGTCTCAAGGAAGAACGCAAACAGTGGGCGTGTTGGAAACACTGATTGGGCTGAGCTGGATCCACCAGCAACTGTGACCAACACATCCAGCCATTATCAGCCATGACTCACTGGCCCAACAATGACCAATACAGTCAATCGTCGCCAATACACAAAGTTCACATTCAATCGACTCTCATGCAGTTACCAGGAAAACAAACCTCATCCCCAAGACGTATCAACAACTTCATTATCACTGCCTGGAAAGGGATTGTCAATGCAGGGGAATAACATGCTATTATCTTGACCATTGGACTGAATGATTAATGTGCTGATTATTGATTATATCTTCTTCTTTACTGGGGTGTTATGGCAATATTGATGTGTGTTTGCATTTTGCAGGTGCTTACCCCAGCACAATGAGCTCTCCATACTTCACTGGCACTTTGGTGGAGGCGGTGGTGGAGATGTTTTCCTGCTCTGGGGAGTACATTGGGCACGGCTGATTGAGGGGAGCCAAGACGTTTGAGATCCAACAGGGCGACGGGAGAGACAGGAAGGGGGAAGGAAGGAGAGGGAGGGAGGGAGGGATGGGATGGGATGGGGTGGGTGCTGATCGTATGGAGAACGGGGGGGAGAGGAGGAGAAGGAAGGGGAAGGGTCAGCTGATCCTCAGCTCCACCCTCTCATGCTTCATGTGTCCGTCTCCCGCAGTGCTCGTCCCGCCCTGCACGGTGACAAAGAGAGGATTAGCACAAAGATTAGACCAGTGTTTACTCACGGAGGCCTAACAGGAGGAAACAGCACTCAAATGCAATTAGTGGAGATTTCACATGATGTTTAATTCCACGCAGACGTGAATAAGTGACGATCAATACTAGATGTGATTTAACATTGGCTTTGTGTGTTACAGTTTTGTTCCAAGCAGAGCACATGATGGTCTTGTGAATGAGGGTTATAATGGGCTCCAGCAAGAACAAGACACAGACCAGTTTGACTTTGAGTTTTATGCACCTTACTTTCTTTTTTTATATATAACGCAGGGCTGTTTGGAGTCTGAACGAGCCCTCGGGGTTGGAAACGTTGACCATCGAGCTGTTTGTATGCAAATGCTGTGCTCGTAACGAGAATAAAAAGCAGGTGACACATGTCCGTCTAGTTCCTCCCCATTCAGCGCCACAGTTCGCAGTAACAGGGAAACAAAGTACAAAGACAAAAGGCATTATGAATTATGAAAACATAAATAAGGGAAAACAGGAACCAAGCTCTCTCTCTCTAAGCGCATGGCTTAGTCATATCAAAGATTTTTTGGCGGTGCTTCAAAGGCTGAAGTTGCTCAGTCCGGTGCAAATGAAATGAAAACACACCCACGCACAACTTTCAACCTTCCATGATGCAGCTATAAAATAAGTGCATCAGGGGCACAACCCAGGAACTCCTGTGATTTCTTGGTGAGCGAGATTTCTGTAAATGCCACATTCTGCCTGGTACGCGCCGACTTCAGAGGCTGAGTCAAAAACACACACAGGAAATCACAGTGACGAGCAGAGACCGAAAGGCTGTTGTGAGAAAAGGAGGCCTGAGAAAAAGGAGAGGATGGACTTCCTGTCGCAACAAGCGAAGGACGATCTCATGCACTCTCGACATCATGGGTTTAAGTTCAACTTGTGACCTTCCCTGCGTGTCCTGCCACACACTCCGGCTCTTCGCTATAAATATGTCGAGATATCTCTCCAAACAAAAACACCACTTAACCACCGGGCCGGCATCCTCGTTTCAGGCAGAGCATTTCTCCTACCAGTCCCAGAGTGGCTTTCTGCGAAGAGAGTGCAGAACCACATATGAATAAAGCATAGGAGGCACAGTGTTTTGATGATGAGTGGGTGGGGTTGGGGTGGGGCTTTGTTCCTCAGCACTGAACAGCAGGAAGGCTGAGACTTCCCCATCAGACCAAGTGGGAGAAGTTCATGCAGAGGCCTTCCAGGTAAATAAGCTCCACCTCAGCCTGGGCAGCAGCTATGCAACAAAGACAGACAATACAGTCTGTAATGAGTTAAATCATTGATACAGTAACTCAATCTGTCAATAACACAAACCTGAGACATGGAAAAGAAAAGTCCTCCTACAAGTTATGACTGTAACTGCTGAACAACACTGTGTTGTTCCTTCTCATATACTCATACAGTAAGAAGGGCACCTCTTTGCACTGTGGTGTGGGTGCACACACACACACACACACGGAGCTTCCCCTCAGAAACAGGAAGTTCGAGGTTTCCACTTTAACCAGCTTTGCTCATCATTAGACCTGTTTCTTCGATACACCTCATTACAAAACAAAAGAAAAGCCCCTGACGGCACAGCAGACGCCTCCTGTCTCCTGTAGCTCAGTGTCTATTATGTAAATGTCTCACTATATCAGAGCGGAAACCGATTAGAGGATTAGATTAAGATCCCGTAGCTGATCTGGTCACCGCTGACATGATTGTATCACTTCACTACAGATTTGCACATTTGCTTCCCAAAGATCCTCTGTTGGTGTCAGATCTGAACTCACTGAGGAAACGAGCCTGAGACGACATGGAGCGTTATCCTGCTGCAAGCAGAAGATGGTCGACTGCGACCATGAAAGAATGCACACGGTCAGCAGCGACACTCAGGCCGGCTGTGGCACTCAGACCATGATTGATTGGTATTAAGGGGGCACAGAGTGAGCCAAGAAAACATTCCCTGCACCGTCGCACCACCACCACCACTGACACCACCAGCCTGGGCTGTTGACACAAGGCAGGTTGGGGCCATGGCTCCGTGCTGCCTCAGCAGAAAACTGGACCAGGCTACAATTTTCCAGTCTTCAGCCGTCCAGTGTTGGTGAATCTGCGTCTGTGCAGCCTACGATTTCGGTCCTCGTTGCTCATTTGCTGCAAAGTTCAACATGTTGTTCTCTCTGAGCTGCTTTTCTCCTCACCACAGCTGTAAAGAGTGGTAATCCACGTCACTGCAGCCCTTGTGTCAGCCCCAACCGCTCTGGTCGCTCTCCTCTGACCTCTCTCATCATTAAGGCGTTTCCTTTTGCAGAGCTGCCGCTCGCTGGATGTTGTTTTGTCAGAGAAACATCCAGACCAGCCCGTCAATCACCGACAACCACGCCAACATGTCATGAGCTGACTCCTGTCAGAGAAACACACGCCAGGAAATCAACCTGTTGGACATATCACAGGTGAAAGGTCACATGCTCAGCCTCCAGACTGCTTATTAATGTCAGACTTTTGCTTTCGAGTGCCTTGCCACCTGAAAGCTTTGCAGTCAGACCAACTTTTCGCAGCCTCACACCTGAAGATGTGACACTTTGCGTTAGAACTCACATCCTGATGTCTCACTCCCAAAGTGTTAACAAAAAGTGCATCGCACCGCAGCTTCGAGCTATAAACAGCTTCATCACACACTGAGAGAGGGAGAGAAAGAGGGCGGAGGTGAAACTCTACTAGCACAGAAAGATATCACACCAGGGTTAATCGCATTTAAGTGAAAGCTGGCACTTCATTTTCTCTACACGACAAACGTCTTATTGATATTTCAGAACAAAAAGCAGCAGATGTGGGGGGGTGGGGGTGGTGGTGGCTGTGAATCATCTGACGGCAGACAGCGAGGCCATGCTGGAGGAAGGATGCCTGGCGTAACGGAGGACCTGGAGGGCTGCAGGAAGGATGGGGGGAGTGGAGATGGGTGTGTTCGGACTGCAAAACTGGACATGAGCCTGATCCCCACCTGCTCCCATGACAGAGGAGGTTAATCCCATATGCTCACACACACGCAGCATTATCAGTGCATGCTAAAACGCCACGCTCTAAACTGTTTGCATGTGCAGTCCTCTCTACACGTGTGCGCAGTAAGCAGTGTCGGGGGAGCTGCTGGCCGACTGGCTGAGAATTGATTTCTTTACCTATGGATCCAGACACTGAACAAACCGGGTCCTGGTATTGAACAGATGAACAGAACGGGGAATTATCTCTCCGTCTCAACACTGTTATCAAGAAATCAAAAAAAAAAAAAAAAAACGCAGCTGCCTCTCTGGAGCACACGTCTCACTTTGGCCTATCTGGAAATTATGATCACATTGGACCGTTATTTCAGACAGCAGCGTATATGCAAAGCAGTCGAAACTATGGAGAGGAGTCTGTGTCGGTGCATAGAGATGAAAACCATTAGGTTTTAATGTCAGAGGCTGGGATTTCCATCTAGCCGGCGATCGACGACGCCATTTTTAATATTTAAAGCTCCGCTAATTGACATTTTTTATTAAAGGATAATGACCGGTGGAGCGGGAGCGAGAAACACTTTGAGTGACAGCTTTATTTTCTTTAATCTAACCTGTGATTTCTCTCTTAATCTACTTGGCTTATGTCAGGAAGCAGCTCCCCCCCAGTCTTTAAAATGAAATCCTTTCATTGAGGAAAATCCAAGTGTATTGATCACGAAAATGGCCGAGTGAGGAAGCGGTTTGAACCTGGCATCTCCATTGCACATACGTATGGGCGTGTGTATAATTTTTAAGTGTGTGTGAGTGAGTGAGTGTGTGTCTGACTAAGCTCTCTGCCTCTGCAAACTCTGCGTGACACAGAGCTCGGTGTGGCCGTGTGCCAACTGCTGCTTAGCTACCGAGACACACAGTCCTACAACAATAGACCCAGAGCTCAGAGAGACTGACTCTGCAGGCCGGGGTCACGGACTGTAACAACCTGCTGCTGACAGCAGGAACAGCAACCTCACACTTACAAAAGCCCTCATAAAACTTTACTGGCATGGGTGACACCTGCCACTCCCCCCTGACTGCCAACAGAGCACAACACATGACAAACAAGTGTACATGCATACAAGGGGGGGGGGGTTTAACGCGGAAGCAGGGTAACAGCTGCACTTCTTCTTTTGAGCACATCATGTCAAACTATTGTCCTATTCAGCGTCAACGGCACCACGTAACCGGGACCCAACAGCGCCTCGATCCAACTCCTCACCCTCTGAGTCCGTTCCACGATGCTTTCGTATTGACTTAAAAGGTGTGTGATGCTTCAAAGAGGGCCCGATTGTGGTAACTCAAAGGATGACACACTTTCAGAATGACAAGGCACGCGGCTCTGTGGAAACAAACGACTTCGCCAGAGGCAGCGTTTCTCGGTTGGTAGGTCAGAAATCCAAAAACTGGGTCAGACGATCCTCTAACAGGGTCACGGACGAAGAGGAGCTGACAGAGGGACCTACAGTACGGCGCTAACTAATCTGCTGAGTCTGCTGCGTGGCCCGAGGAAACATGTGGAGTCCCGGCTCAGAGACACAGGCCCGAGCGAGGCCTCGAGGCTTAAGCCGCCGGCTCATGTGACAGAATGACCCTATACGTCCCTGCGCCTGACACCTGCATGAGACGACAGCTAATATTCACCAGTGATTTATAAACCTGCTTTTGTACCTGCAGTGCTTTCAGCCACCGCGTCTCACCAGCCAGCTCCAAATACAGCAACGACAGAAATGAGCTCCAGGGACAAACATGTAAACTGTACCTAAGTAGGGATGCCCTGAGCTGATCCTGAATCTGATGACATCCAATCTATTCTTTACTGCGGTTCGTCCACCTCAGCCTGCTGGCGTAGCTGCTCCTTAACGACGGGCAGCTGAGCTCTAAGCTCCGTAAGCAAATAAAAACCTCTTTCGACACCAAGTTTGTAAACGACACAGTGACAAATCCGTCATCTCTGCTCTCATATGAGCAAAGATCCACGTGCAAAACAATCAGCTGGCCGCCTTCTCATTTTAGCTGCCACAGACCGTCGCCTTCAAACGACGCCGGCGGCAGGTTTGTATCAGATGTCACCGATTAACATTCATTCCAGGAGTAACTTTCAACTTTCAGGTTCGTCTGCTCTCGCAAGCCAGGCCTGTAGTCAGCCAAAGATTGTTCCTACACCTCTTAATTGAGTCAGATTCATTTTAAATCAAGCATTAGATAAAAGTACATATCAGATCGACGTGTGTGTGAGTCAGTAAGTATCTGATATTAAAGGACTCAGGCTGTGATCCCAGAGAAAAACAACAGACGCAAAACCAAATCAAGGAGAGGCAAATGGATAAATGTATTATCCTGTTTTAACTTGGCGGATCCAATGAAAACAGGATCCAGTGATGTTCTGATCCGTTTATCGAATAAATGTCGCAAATCTGAGTGTGGAACAAAAAAAAAAACAGGACGAGCCGCAACAAAAACTGATAAAGACGTCACTAAACCTGCACGAGCACACAACGCCGGTTCCTAAACGGTGCAACATCTTCATTACTGGAAAGTGGTAACGATATCCTCCCAGTAAAGTGGGTCATCAGATCAATAAATAATAACAGATGCCTGGAATAGACTTCAAGAGGCTGACATGTTTCTGGCTCTGTGGACGTGTGGAGCTATTTAATGTGAAGCACACCTGCTCCGACTGGAAAAGACAACAATCTACGCTGTGCTTTTGTGTTTCTGCGGCGTGTAACTTTGAAACAGTGGCCTGTTTGTGGGATTCGGTTTCATTTAATAATATCTGTCCTCTTCTTGTATCACGGTGTGCCAGGATTTTTAACAAATGACTCGCTGAAAACGAATCCATCTTGCTTGGGTTTCTCAGATTTCTTTTCCTGAAAGCGAGGCAATCATCACACGATAGCAAATCGACCAGCTGTCTCCAGGACGTGTTTAGTAACATGATGAGAGTTACGTGTTCGCTTTTTTTTTTTTTTTTTTTTTTCTCCCCCAGTTTTGTTATGACACTCAAAGTGCTACTGATATTCTGCCTGCCGAGTTAAAACTAGGCGTCGATACGATGTGGGCTGAAAGCGGCTGACAGTTGTGTTGTGTGTGTAATTAAATGAGAACGCAAAAGGAAAAAAAAAAAAAAGTTTTATTACTGGTGGCTGCTGTGATCTTTGTCAGCACTCTTCATCAAGAAGGTCATCAGATACCTAATCATCGCAGTTTCACTGGCCCTCACCACATCCGTAAATACTGAGGCTCTTAGGTGTTTCACACCTTTCATGTTCCTCCTGCGACTGCGAGCGGGAGGCTTTGAGCTCCACAGCTGTTCCACGCTGAGCACTGAACCACATGCGTTCTTCAAAAGCTCAAAAGCAAGTAACTATTTCCAAAAACAGAAAAAAAAAAAAAAAGTGTCTCTCTGCCTTTTCCCCTCCCTCTACAGTCTTTTTTATCTTTGCAACCCACCCCAACCACCGCCACCAGCTGCGTCTGAGTCTTCATGCACAGAGCCGGCTGTAATCTTTTACAAACCGAGCGTCGTCTCAAAATTACCCGACTACGGTGGAAATAGAGACCGGTGATGGAAACAGAAGACAGAGCGATGTAGGGCAACACGACATGTTTCTCCTGTTCTCAGCTCTGATGCTGAGCGTTTTGCACCAGACACTGGTACACCCCCCAACCACCTCAGCAGAGACGGCAAACTGATGTTATCGTAAAAAAAAGGCATCAAAATGAGTCTCAGAGCTCAAACATGAGACTCTGCATTAAGCTGTGCTGCTGAGCAGAAGAGTGAGAAGATGATAAATTTCTCATAATAAAGGGATGAGGTGTATTAAACCTTCAGTATAATGCTGAGCAGGACTTTCATTATCAACCCTCACAGATCCCTGGAGACCAGCGTCTTCTGTCAAAATGTATGTTTGAGCCGCAAATGTTTGGCAGACTGATTTTCTTTCGATTGCGTCACTTAATCAATGTATAATATATGATATTGTGTATTGTGAGAGGTACATTTTCACAAGGAAAAGCAGGAGGCACAAGCACAGAATGAAAAATGAAAGTGTGGCAGTGATTTGACTCAGCTACTTCAGGGAGTGAGTAGGTGTTAGTCCACTTTCCAGCAGAAACTAAAGATGCTTTAATGGTAAAGACAGGTTCATGATAATGTCAGCAACACATTGTCACTCTCAGGCCAGGTTTCTGTTCCTCGGTACTGACTCGAGCCTTTCTGTACGAACCAAACAGTTTCATTGAGTTCAATGAGAGATAGGAGCAAAACAATGAAAAGCTTAAAGGTGCGGGCCCATGCGGAGGGAGCGTGCTCAGCTGATCTTACTGCACCTCATGCTGCTAAGAATCAGGCCGGCCTCGCCTCGGCTAACAAAAGCGTCCTTTGTCAATATCCCACCCCGAGAGGAACTCCAACCCACTTAACCCATGTCCTGTTTGGAGAGCAGGGTAGGTCTTTCAGCTCGGTGGAAGTGAACACAGCAGCGATGAAGAGGTCTCTCAAGAGGCACGGCACAAACTTAAAAGTGTTGAAATCGAATGATCTGAAGTAAATCAGCAAGTTTCCACTGTAACACAAAAGGGTTGTATTCAAAGTTAACAACAGGGACAATATATCACAGTCACAATCACTGCACCTCGAGCCAAGTCTCTACCGAGCCACTCAACGGGAAATCTTAAAAACAGCTGCAAGAGTACGTCTATACAAGGAGATTATCATATTATAGTGTAGAGTAGTCACTAATAACTTGATTTCATTATCGATTAGTCTATTAATTAATCAAATACTCCTGAGTTCATGGTGAACTCTTGAGTGAATACTTTGTTTGGTCTGGCCAACAGGTCATTACGTTACATAATTACAGCTGCACAACATGTAATTAAATAATAATCAAATGATAATCTTGATTGAAATCACATTATGGACAAGAGCTGCATTTTCATTTAGGGATAAAGGTGAAACGTGTCACCATTGTTGTGCACTGTTAGCTCGCTGAACGCTGTGATGCCACAGAGACACAGCAGCCTGTAAATCATGTTCTCCAGATGTCCTAAACATTTTCTATGTGCCAAAGCATGATTGTTTTTACATATCATGCTTCCCTATCACATTTATTATAAATATATAAAACAGATCTGAGACTTTGGAGAACCAGAGCCAGCGCGGTCGATGGGCCAGTTTGTCTGTAAGTGGACCTCCATGTGAGCGGAGCCAGCTCCATGGCAATGACTTTAAATCAGACGCCTCAACTTCCTGCGACAAACAGCAGCTGCTCGGTGGCAGAGCCAGCTCGCCAGCGAGTCTTCAGCTGGTCGGCCACCTCCCAGCTCGCAGACAAAGGCTGCACGTTCCTTAGATCAGAGCGATAACATCGCAGCCCTCTGCCAGATGATGTCTCATTCGGAGAAGAGGAGGATCCCGGCGAGGGAACTGTCAGCCTGTCAGATCCGCAGACCGAACCTCGGTCTCAAGTTTATCCTCTGCAGCACAGTGTTATTAACCGAGACACTGAACCTTGTGAGGAATGAGAATGTGATTCACGCTCGGTGTTAAGTTATCTTGATGCAGACAGCGGAGTAAAAAACTGTAGGATAAAAAGGCCTCATTGGTTTGGGTCATCAGTCATCAGTTTATGGGCTTGAAAGCAGGACAGAGCACCAGATGAAAGCTTCCTACAGTTTCTTGGAAAGGCTTTTATTTTTTTTCCGAGTGATGACTAAAATGGAGCATTATGCAGCGCATCACGCTGGAGGTTTTATGGTGTGTAGGAAAAGAGATGACGGCTGGATCTGACCATAAGCCTCATCCTTGTAAGCGCTGTATGTTCAATTAACAACTTCAACGCGACAACAGTCAATAAAAAGTCAAACCATGAGCTAAACATGCAGTGTTTTTTGTTTTTTTTCCGAGCGTGTGGGAGGCTGTGTGCGCATCATCAGGGATTTTAATCTGCTTTGTGTGTTTGTAATGCAAGTGAAATGCATTTTGTGTGGGCGCGGGCTCGTTTTCAGACGGCCTGGGTCTGGTCTCTGGTGTGTAGAGTTGCACGGTCGGGTCAGCGGAGAGGGATTGGTTTGCGCGCTGCGGAGATTAGACAGTCGATGACTCGGAAACTGATCTGTGGGGAAGAAGAAGAAGAAGAGGAGGAGGAGGAGGAGGAAGAGGAGGAGGAGGAGGAGGGAGCTGGCAAACCCAACACCAGACTCTCTTTTCTCCTCTGCCTCCCTCCCTCCCGTTCTGTCTCCTCCTTGGTCAAACTCGTCCGATCGATGAACATGAACAGATGGCAGAACATGAGAGGAAAATAAAAGAGAGGAAGGAGAGGGGGATCTCTATCCAAGTCATCTGGGACATGGGAGGAAAATACTCTGTTTTCCACTGTTTTTAAAAAGAAGATAAATGTTTGAGCATGCACGGTTTTTTAAGAGACCTATTTTTCATAATAAAAACCATGAAAAGTAACTTTGGAAAACAAGACAAGAAACAAGAAGCAAAACGAGAATGAAAAAAGTCTCATTCACGTACGTTACGTTCATATCCTGTGGTTCAGACACTGATTGACCCGGTTCACCTGTGCATTCGGTCTAGCTCTGCATCTGTCAGTAGCGTTATCTAACCTTACCTGCTCCTGAAAGACAAAGACTTAGGCACCAAATCCCGTCAGTCCGCCGAGAGTTACATAAGCATCAGAAACAATAGCTGTGACGAACGATGAAAACAAAAGTGAAATTCATTAAAAGGTTACGTGAGGATAACATCGTCAGGTGCTCTCCGCAGGACGCCTTCACTGACCAGTGATCTATGTTGGAAACCCCAGACAGAAATAGGAACATTTTTTTAGATGACAGTGATTAAGTCGATGCCAGAAACAGTATCGGATGAACAAATGTTTAAATAGCTAAAAAGAGAATTTGGAGCTGATTCTTCCCTCACAGCGATCGCCATGTGTTCATTTGGGGAATATCTCATAACCAGGGATGTTTCTGTGCACTGAAAAAGGTTCCTGATGAAACACTATCGGTTGCTGTGGATGTGGCAGTAACTTCACTTTCATCATGCATCTAAATCACAATCACATCTAAGTCCTCCTCCTAGATGTTTGCTTTGTCCCTCTCTAGCTAAACTTTACTTTTCCTTCTTAAAATGTCACATGGGACCTGCACTTTGAGTCTTTTTTTTGTTTTTTGTCCGGATCTGATTCAACACTTGAGTTCAATATTTATATTCTCCAACATAATACAGCTACATGGTGCACTCCAGACTTAAAGTGCGCCTCCATTAAAACGATCAGTTTTGAAAAGCTGTGTTTGACATGAAGTAAATATAGCTCTGTAAAGTTTCGTGCAGCAGCACTTGGAAAGGTACGGTTCACCTGCAGAATATGGCTAAAAACATCATCACGTTGTGGATCCGAGGTTGTGGATCGTGCTAATTATAACCGATGGCTGCTGTTTCATCTTGGTCTGAGCTCCTCTGCAGTTCAAATGGTGGTGACGCTTTGCTTCAGTGTGTCCAGAGTTCATGGGGCGTTTTTGGCACCTGCAGTGCAAAGAGTGCAATCGCTTACAAAAAAAAAAAAACACACACACAAAGGATTGGAGGTGGACCAAGATTTCTTTAGCTGATGTAATCACTTTAACGGCTCCCTATGCAGAGTTTGCAGATTGGCTCCTGAGCTGAGATATCTTTAGATAGCTGCGAATCTTTTTATTGTGTAAACAGTCGGCCTCATGTTTGAATACAAACAGTTTAACGGTCGGTCAAAGACCTAGCCGCTACCTCCGCTGCTACCACGGCCCACACAGGACCTGAAGCACTCGCAAGAAGTACAGCAGGAAACCACATGCATCAAACGGGGATGATTAATGGTGACTGTCCACATCTCCTGATGATTGTGACTGCAGTTTTCACTCAGTGCAGCAGCCAGGAGAATAGAGAGCTCCTCCAGAGGGCCGCTGCCTACCTGCCAAACCGAGCAGACGACAACACACACACACACACACTTAGAGGCACAATCTCAAATCTGCCAGTGTTTGGCAAACAGCTAGTGTTAATGTTTCCTCCTCCAGGAATCGGTCCTCAACACCTCCTTCAATGGATGTAGATTTTTATGTGTTTGTCTGGATGTTCCTGCCGCAACCAGCTCATATTCTTTCCATCTCTCTTTAGCTGGCGGCCGTTCCCCCTGACTCCAATGGGAAATGATCAGACTCATTTCCATTCACACACCAGATCTCACAATAAGTCCAATCTTCTGTCTCAGAATAAAAAACCACGAAGAGCGCTGGCACGCGGAAACCATTTCCATCCAGAGGAACCCTCCGAAACCAGCGCAGGACCTTATGACAGGGAAAATCGCTGCTGACGCAACATTACAGAAAATTAATGTAGGGTGAATTACATCTCCTGAAGCTCAGCTGAGTGTGTGCACGGCAGATAAGATGGTATTATCAATACAAACCAGAGTGTGAATTACTGACAGGTCTCTGAGTAGAAGATGAGACGATAGGGGGAGAATAATATCGTGGTGGTGGGGGGGGGGTATTTCACTGATTATTCAGAGTCTGAATGCACAGGGCATAGAAACATGTCAGTCTGACCACAGACACGCCTGAAGCCAGCCTGCTCCAAAGTGATTTACACAGAGCCGGCGTGTCGATGCACACAGGAAGTCCCAATTCCCTGCCCACTCACAGACAGGCGCGCACTTGTCATGTTCAGTGGTCCCCGGAGATGACTTCCAGTGTGTCTGTCTATGTGTGTGTGTGTGTGTGTGTGTGGTCCAGTATTTACAACAAGATGGATGGAAACATACTGTATGCTGGATTCACATGAGCCCCCGATGACTCTTTGCTTGAGAGGAAGGAAGGAACAGCAGTGGGCACATCTAACAGACAGACTGTCACGTCCAGGTTGGGAAACACTGGAGACAAAGGGGCGGCAGCTCACTGAGATTTAACTCGTCCGAGTCCAAAACACACCTGACACCTAGCTCCTGAGCACGCAAATAGAAAAACACATTGCATAAAGCATTAAGCAAGCTCATTCTGGTTGATCCCAGGTACAGTACGTGCCTCTAAAACCTCATCGCACACGACCTGCTCGACACAAAACAGCAGACAGACGACCAGCTAATGAACAGACAGTGGCTCATTTAGCAGCTAAAGAAAAGCAGACACAATATTTCACACTGTGGCATAAAAGAGAGACAGAAGAAGAAGAAGATGTTGTTCTCCGTCCTAGAAGAGAAGAAGATCCTTTCTAAAAGTCTTTGGTGAGGTCATCTGTGTTTGAAGCAGACAGTCGAGCCATTATATTTACTCATTTACTGCCTGCAGCACCTTGGGGCCAGCTAATCACTGGGGCAATTTGACTGCAACCAAATATACAGCACATCAGTGCATCTGATTCACTGCATCTGATTCGGTTTTGTTTGTCTCAATCACTATAGTTGAGCAGAACTGTAATTTGCTCTGGATGAGAGCGTGCGCCAGACGCCATAAACGTAGATTTATGAATATCCTGTTTACTCAGGATGGCGCACACATGCTCTGTAACATGGCAAATAAAAAATTAATTAGCCTCAGACCATCTGTCATTTTTTTTTTTTTATATGTGGTGAGTTAAATTTCCTCCTTTTTTTTTTACGAAAACATATTACAAGACATCCAGAGTCAGCAGAGTCTGGATTGGATGAAGGAACCATTACCCTGCGAAAGAGACCTTATAACCCGGTGCACACGCAGCACGCCACTTCACAATGTGCTGTGACAGACGCACTGGGCCCACATAGACACTGAAGTGGTCAATAATGAGACATGTTGAGCTACTTTTAAGAGGATCTTCCGTAGCCGCGACCAGGGCGGAAAAAAGAAGTAGTCTGTAACAAGGCCGATTACGATAATCCACTTTGGGCTCGATTCCAGGCACTTGATCAGAGGAAGCGTTGCCACAACAATGCTCACACTCATCAGCTATAAACAGCGAGGCATGAAATATGTGGAAAAGGTCAGGAAAAGGACTTGGACATTAGAAACACGGTGAGGAATGTTAAACCCCGGGGGCCGTGCTGCTGGAAGCAGATGTGAACATCGTGAAGATGGCACCAGAAACTGACCCGTGAGGACACATCTGAAACTAATCTTAGCTGCTGAAACAGTCACACCTCTCAGGCCGGTTTCAACCGTGAACATCACACGTCCAGCGGGGCACCGATCCCCTTTAGAAAAATACACACTTCAGAAGTATGCTCGGCGCACAGAGGAGGACCAGATCTTTCCCAGTGCACCATTCGCACCTCCACCCGCCGCCGCTCCTAAATGGAGGCTGGAGTCGGACCCTTCGGCACCAAATTCCTGCTGAGAATTAAATTAACTCATCAAAACAAACTACCGGTTGCTCCAGAGGCTCCATGAGACTGGCATCTCCACAGGCTCGAGGACCGCTCTCCCACAGCAAGAGGGGCTTGAGTCGGAGCCTGAGGCCGTATGGAGGATCAGAGCACCAGAGACCATGTCAGGTACCGAGAAGGATGAATACGACCCATGACCAATGTGTCCCATCATCCCTCTTCTTTCCACTGGTCGTAATAATGACTAATAAAAGCAGCTTAGGAGGAATAATTCAAAACAGTGGTGGCTCTGTTTCTATTTATTTATTTTTTTCTATGAATACCTTCTGTAACATTCGTTGTGAATCAGACTTCCCAAAATCTAACTTGGCCTGCCTTAGACTTGGAATAAGCCTCGAAAACAGTGGCTTAAATACAAGAAAACTTCTTTGTGGAACGAGTGGAGGGAATAAATTTTACATGAGGGTCTATGATCGGTACACTTCTCCGAACCTACTCGTCACACATTTCCAAAAACTATCTTATGTTACATAATGCTGTCGTCAGGTTACGACTCCACTTTAGGCATCAGTCTTTCCTAATGTTGTTATTCGTCACCATGAAAACCTGCAGGATCTGAGAGACCACAACCAGTGGGTTCTTGGCATTTCTGCCCTGATTGACGAATTGGTTAATCAACAAACTGTCTCAACGTTTCAGATCTGCTACTTTTGTTTGACAGGAAGGTATCCTCATCGTTTAATTAAACGACATCGATACAAGCACACAGGCCTGATCTCCGGAGAGGAAAACACATACCACCGTCTGAACGTCACAGCATTTTGAACAAACAACAAAATAAACAGGCGAGTGACGTAACGCGCTAAAAATAAAACTGGAAAAGCCTAAAAGTGTCAGAGACCGCTTGTTCCTGTGTTTTGTCCAATTTTTAACCAGCGGTTGCCATTTCTTTTTTTTTTTTTTTTTTTTTTTGCAGTTTCCAGGGCAGGTCCGCTGTCTGTGCTTCGTCAGAGCAGCCGGCTGGTTTTCCTGTAAGCTGCACTGGGAGGGAGGCTAACTTGATGACAGAAAGGTAGGGGAAGAAACAGGAGGGCCGGCGTTTGAATTACAGCCTCATCAATGATTCAGTGGGAAGAACACAGGCCGGCGTGTGCACACGGACAACAAACTGCTCCGTCGGTAGACGTGCAACAAGACACAAACCCAAGCAAGGCCTTGGATGCACACGGTCATAGATGCAGACACATGAGCACGCACGCCGGGCCTGGACTTATAAATACACATGGACGCTCGGTCATAAGGACATGCAATCAAACACACACACACACACCGAGTGCTTCTGGAGCCAGGCTCCATCTCCTGATTGTACCAAGCACACAATGTGACCTTCTTAGAGGCATGCAACGTGCGTGAGCCGCGAGATCCAGAATGACAGGCGTTCATCTGCATTCAGCGCCGCGGGGGGGGGGGGGATCACCCAGCCCGTATAAACTGCTGTTACTTAATTTCAATACGCGTTTTGGGAAAATGTGCTCAAAATGAAACCTCATTACTGGAAGGTGATATTGGGGTTAACATGTGACATTCATCAAAAGCCACGGCACGTTAAAAAGCTCAGTGTTTGCTCTTTTCATAAACACTTTCATCTTAACGTACGTCAAAGACCAGGTGGTGCTGGTGCAGCTGAACCGCTGTTGTTGTGGGCAGAACGCTGTGATCTGATAATGCGAGAAGGTTTAATCCCACTGCTTCCCTATTGTCTTCAGTACCGAGGAAGGAACGCCAAGGACAGCTGCGACCCTACAGCAATTCATCACCGGTTAACTGGGTTAGTGTGCAACTGTACGGCGGCGAGCGTCATCCCTTCCACAGGAATGTAGGTGACTGTAAACAAGTACAAGGGGGGGACGCCTTCGGCCTGAGTGAAAGATTCAGGATCAATCGTCCCGGCGATGGTTGAAAAGATATGAAACGTCAGATCTGGTGTAAAATATTTTCCATGGCCCCAGCAGAAAACAACAAGTTGCGTGCTTAGGGCTGATTCATGTTTCCGTTCGCCATCCGTTCCTGCTTGGGCCCTTTCAGCGTTGGTGAGGGCTGCTTTTCTCTAAGGGGGGGGGGGGGTTCAGAGGGAACAGTCTGTGTTGGTCTGACTGTGCTGCACCTGGTCATAGTTTGTAATCATTAGCCCGTTGTCCAGCCAAATGAGACGGTCTAGTGCTTAGCGCTGCTGCTGCTAGCGTTCAGGCTGCGGCAGGGGTAGGGTTGGGCCTTGGCGGTGTTTCCACTTCAGACCTCTGGCTCTATCTCCTAGACCTTTAAAATAAAACAGACTTAGCGTTTCTGGAAAGTGCACTTAAAGTGGACTTAAAGTTTATCTTTAGTCTAAACAACAGTTTCACATATTATGTAATCACGTTCATGTACAAATTGGGTGTTTCATAACTCAGCAACTGTCTTCTCTTGCTACATCGAACGCGAGGACCCTCAGACTTTGATTATTTAACGGATTTTCGGCGATTACCGCCCCGCGTTTCTCCGCATTTACAGCAACAGCAGTAATCCCTGGGGAAGTCACAAGGTCAACAACTTACACACTTGACTTTGTGTCAAGTGTGTGTGTGCGTGCGTGCGTGTGTGTGAGGATGTGCTCACAAGCTCATTTGAGACAGGAAGGTTGGCAAGTGCAGCAGGAAATGGCAATCATGCACGATCGGAGGGGAGTCGATAATTACAGGTTTGTGTCTACATATGAAAATGTGTCCTCAAGAGTGTGTGTGTGTGCATGTGTGTGTGTTATTAAGGCAGTAGTTTCAGCTGCAGTGCCCTATATTTAACAAACTACACAACAGAGAAACCACAGAAATGGCACTGTGAGAATCTCACAAACACATACATTCACTCTCTCTTACACCTAATGTAAAACCTCAACCGTGCTTTCAGTTTCTGAAAGCGAAGCATTGTGATGCCATTAGAGGAAACGAACGTCCTCGCAACAACAGACTGTGGTTTTTAGTCTGGGCGGAGGTGCCAAACATAATATTGGACACGCCCTAAACACAAACGTATAAGACACTGATCAGGGCAAAAGTAAAATCTATCACTTGCCAGATTTTTTAAAGGGGTCTGGAGCTGATACTCATGTCATGTACAGTCTAAAGGACGCGATATAACGAGAGGACAGCGAGGGTTCACTATATACGTCCTGCAGCAAATGAACAACAAGGTTAAAGTCATATTTAGCTCTGTTTAGTACAAACCACTGGTCACCATCATTTCTGGGAGCAGATAACAACACAACAAACACTCATGTCCTCTGACGTCTTGCGTTGTCCGTCCAAAACCCAACGAAATTCAGTTTACAGTGATATGAAACAGATAAACAAACAAACAAACAGCAGATTCCTCGCAGTGCAGATGTTTGATTCAATTATCAAAATGGCCGCAGATTAAATTTCTGCCAATCAACTCTATCAGCTCTATCTCAGTTGGGTTGGGTTCGGATATTGAATAAACGTGACGAGCAGAAACAGCCCCCCCCCCCCGACCTCGACATCAAGGAGTCGGTCTACATCAAAAGAGAGGAGACTTTAGAAACTGTGAACTGATGGATAAAAACACATCCAGGGCATCTTTCAGTGTCTGAAACGGTCTCTGTATGTTTCCTCCCCACGTATGATTCAGTTCTTCTTGTCGCCACACCCCCGACATTATTATGACACAATTAACACTGATTTTCCACCAACGTTTACAAATAAGGAAGCTATTCATAAACTTAGCCGGCTTACCGTCAAATATCATAAAAGTGGCCAAACAGCAGTGTGGACTCCCTAACAGCTTTTTCTGAGACTGAACGGCTTTACTATGTTTCACCCACCCCCCCTCCGCCCCTCCGCCCCTCCGCCCTCCGCCCTCCGCCTCCCTCACTTCTCTGACTCAGGTATTGGCAGCAGGAGAGAAACCTTAGTGTTACTTTCAGAGGCAGCGCAGCAAACACACACCAGGCGACTGTGAAAGATGAATAAGTGCGGAGGTGGTGAGAGAAATGAGTTTATCCTTCGTTCTTCACGGAACAATACAGGTGACCAATATTCACCCCGGCGTTCGAAACTACACCGAAATAGCTCGCCGAATAAATAATAAGAGGAGTGAGACTAAGGCAGGTGGCGGAGAGGACCGCGCAGCGTTGTTCAGTCAGCAGCTGCGCGGGTGTACTTTCTCCGCCACGCGTTGTCTTTACACGTACGTTAACACCGTCATTGTGAAGAGACTGGATCTTAATAATGCATGTGGTTTACAATAAACTGATCCATGCAAACTGAGTTTACATAATTCATATGATAATGTGGATGTGTGGTGACCTGCAGGAAGCAATCAGTCAGTACTTGAAAACAACAGAGGGGAAAGCACGGAGGGAGTTGGTGGGTTTGTTGATGATGGCGTTGTGTGACGAAGCTGTATGGAAACAGACGCGTAGATGCGCTCGGTCTCAGACCTGATGTCCATACATCCAGAGGTGCAGCCAAAACGATCCTGAGCAGGATTTGGTGCTCGAGCTCTCGTCTCTCATTTTGTTTTCGCCCGACAGGCAACACCCAACACAGTCAGCCGCGATCGTCCAGGTGGAGCTGACGCTTTTGAATTCGTGCATTTTGGTTTGACAGATGTCAAGACGCTGGCTATAATTAGACGGTGTCAAGGTGTGTTCATACCAAACACGAGGAGGGCTTACAGCCTGTCACGTCAGCTCAAAGACAGTAGCGGCTTAGGGTCAAAGAAGTGTTGAATACAGCTGTGATGACTGATCGATTCATCATTTAGTCGCCCGGAAACAAATGGACCACACCTTTGATACTTATATAACTGTTTTAGTCGTTTCCTAGCTTCTCAAATGTGAATATTTGATGCTTCATCTTGTCAAAAATGATGATTTATGATTCCAGTTCATGGATATTTGAGGACAGGAGGAAGACGACCAAGAGATGTGACAATAAAAACACAGTGATCATTTGCTTTGTCACTGGCTGTAGTAGAGGAGAAGTGTACTGAGCACAAGCTGCCTCAAAGCAACACTATGGAAAAACGCTGGTGGTTTAATCCCCCCCCCCCCCCCCCCCCCCACACCCCCCACACCCCCCCACCTCCCCTCTCTTCCCTACCTCACAGAAACAAGGCCATAAAAACGTGCCCACTGTCTGACCCACTTTCCATGACAGACGTAATCTCCTTCCACAAACTTCTGCCTGTTTACCAGGACAGCGGAGAGTAAGCCGGACCGGGAGGAGGGTGCCAAGCTCCTCACACACAGCAGGGGGGGGGGGGGCTGCTGCTGCTCCACCGTGCCGACGATGATTACACCCCCAGATCCCCGCCGACTTCACCGGCCCTGCCTGATCACGCCACGCACGCCACAGGAGACAAATGCAAACACTTCCCCACAAAAAACACGAACACACTTGGCTTCGATCTGAAATACACTCACTGGACATCGAGAGGTCAAACGCCAGCTGCTGGCACGACCGCTGCGGCTTTCATCTATTTCCACTGAGCAGATACGCCATTAAAGCAGGTTTCCAGACAGTTCACACTTACCTCAGCCTAAACAGAAAATTACCCAATTAACGTTAGCCATTAACCCTCGCCGATCTCGATCTCAGCTCGTTTTAGATCCACACCGCAGGCCAACTTTTGCACGTCGCCGTCGGACCATTTTCAGCGAGTTCAGGAAACCGGCACACAGTTTGGAGTTTGGACACGTTATTTAGACTGAAGTGATGGAGGAGCCCGACACACGCTCGCAGACAAAAGGGAACAGTTTACTGAAGTCTGTTCTTCCTCTGTGACCAAAACTGTTATGTTAAACTTTCAGAAACGAGCGAATCCGATTTTCTAAACATTTTCCAGTTGCTCCGTAACGGTGGCAACGTGGGAGAGGTGGACTGTTC
Source organism: Caranx ignobilis (assembly GCA_021432705.1). NCBI lineage: Eukaryota > Metazoa > Chordata > Actinopteri > Carangiformes > Carangidae > Caranx > Caranx ignobilis. The sequence continues at coordinate 2,807,112 of MU270009.1, forward strand.
ATCAGCTGCTGTGTGTTTTATGTCACATGTGGGCTTCGGAGGCCGCACACGCTCTCGTATTATGAAAAACATGCTTCATATGTGGTATATCCTGTATTACAACCAATGCAGCAGGGATTTAAATGCAATAAAAACAGTGCTGAATATCAAAGAAGCCACATTTGTGAGTTTTATCTTGCTGAGCCTATAAAAGACAATGTAAAATATTCAAATGAAATAAAAACTTATCAAATAATTGATGAAATGGGGGGGGGGGGGGTTTGGTTCCTGGGAACTTGTGATACAGCATCCGGCCCGGGCTGAGACTGGGAGGCCTATCTGTGTCCCCGCGGACCGGGTTACTAAGGATACGGACAGCGCTGAGCCTCCATTAAGACATCAGAGCCCTCTCGGCGCTCCTGTCTGACACCATCGGCTCCGGTTTCCTCCCTGAAATTGAGACTCTGAAACCGTGTTGGAGAACGCGCACTCAGGCCTGGAGGCAACACGCCCAATGCAAATGTGTGGCAAACATAAACGTGTGCGGTATGCGCAGCGCTCACACTCTGCCCCTGTTCAACGGCAAACGCTGTGATCCAAGCACTTCACACTAGAAGTTACAGCCATTTATAGGACTGTGAGAATGCAGACTTAAATAGCCCGTGCAAAAATATAATAAAGGCTCATCAACCTTCCTCACAACAGGCTCATGTGTAGCTCAGCTGCATCTGATTAAAAAAAAGTTGTTGTGCTGTCTTATGTGACTCACCTGCTTTACAAATCGCAGGTGCAAAGCTTCAGTGTTAAGTGCAGACCTTACGCTCTCTTCTAGCACAAACCAGTCCGGCTGGGTTGGTAAATCAGTGTCACCGCCGAGGGGACGAAATGCACTGACCAGCAAGTGAAAAACAAAACAAAACAAAACAAAAAAGAAACTTCCAGATTAATCATCACAATGACACGCAGACAATAGAAATAAGGCCCAGGGCATCCTGGTGGGGGCGGCCAGAGTTAATGCACGTCTGTCTTCATTCGTGACATTTCCAAAACGGGGAAGGGAAGTCAGCGAGATCCATATCAGCAACAACGAGAAGAAAAAAAAAAAAGTTATCGCATCATCATTTACCAACCAGTAAAGTCTGACGAGACAGAAAGAGAGAGAGAGAGAGAGAGAGAGAGAGAGAGAGGGAAGTTGGGATGGAGGGAGGGAGAGAGAGGGGGGGGGGGCGGGTGAGAAAGAAAGAGATTGGACAAAGTGAAAGAAAGAAAGGGAGGGAGGGAGGGGAGGGAAGTCATTAACTGGCAATCATGCTTTGGTAAATGGCAAGACTCCATGCATTTGGTTAATTCCTTATCAGGCAATGTTCCCTTTCTCTCTCAACCCCCCCCCCCCCCCCCCCCCCCCCCACACACACACACACACATCACTCCCACCCCCCACTGTGACAGGTCATCATGCAGACTGGAAGTGATGTGAACTAATATCTGCATCTCTGAAGCCCTCACAAACACACACATATACACACACACGGTTACACTGTCTGCACACCAGGAGCTTCATCTGCACAGAGCCCCTTGATTTGCACTGAGATAAAACAAAGCAGGTGCATGAGTGTGTGTGTGAGTGTGTTGCAGGACACTTGACAAAGCTTAGTGCTGTGCTTGCTGCTGCTGCTGCAGTGAAGCCTTACCTGCCGAGTGCTCACTTTACTAACCGAGCTGAGCTAACGTGAAGAATAAATTATCGCTTTAACGGACAAAAGCAGGTGACCGTTAATCACGGAGAGACCCCCGGGTTAGCTAACTGACGACCGAGGATGTTGTTGTTTCCACCGGTTGGTACCGTCACTGTTAGCGGCTGAAGTCAGGGGAGGGGGTTGTAGACATGTACTCACAGTGATATGACTGATGAAGTCCTCTTATTGTCTCGGCTCGGCTCGGCTCTCTGTGGCTCTGTACCGCCGCCGCTGCTGCTGCCGCTGCCGCTGCCTATCCGTCTTTCCCAACTTGCTGAGGCTAGCAAGCTAGCTAACGCTCCGCCGGGCACACACACATACAAACACACTATACACACACACGCGCGCGCGCGCGAGGGGATTTTTTTTTTTTTTTGTCTTAATTTATCCCCTTCTAGTGAGGCTCGGCAATAAAAAAAAATAAAACAAAAAGAAAAATAAAAGGGTTAAAATGGACGCCAATAAAGGGCTCTATGTTGTGTCCTCCTCTTCCTGGAGTCAGGAGTTACCAACGGTCACCGTGACAGAAAAGATCACGGTGTTTTTTTGTTGTTTTTTTTTAAATGACAGGCTCTCAGTGCGCTGTCCTTTGTTGTGAGCATCCCAGCGTAAACACAGAGCCGACCCGTCCTGTCCGTTCACTGTGGCTGTGGGAGGAGACACGGAGTCAACACACACACACATACACACACATTCGCACGCGCGCGCGCGTTGAGCTCGCCGCTTACGTCGCCGCTAAGGATGATGGGACGTGTAGTCTTTTAAACTCGCTAACGGCCGGACGGCTCCTTTTACGGTCTCCGTCGGAGTAGGGTGACCACCAGATGATCCTGAATGTGGGCCAAGCACTGCCGATGACAGGTCGCTGAAATGTTGATAGATTTTATCTACGTTTTTTTTTTTTTTTTTGAAGTTTCAAATAAAGAATGATTGATTTTATCTCCCCAAATCTGACACTTTGCCTCCAGGCTAACTCAGGTGTAATGGTAATGAATGACACACACTTATGCTAACAGGTAGCAGGAACAGGAAAACATGGCTCATAATTAAATTCTTCTTTTTATTGAATTTCCCTTAAAATGTCCATGCCACAGTTGAACTCATATCAACATTAACCCTACGCCTGTTTGAGATTTGAAAAACGTAGTTGCAGTTATTTGGAAAAAGTGATATATAATATATAGTGGACTACAGTAAAACATGTGCATGTGTAGATTGAACATATGAAGTGTCTTTGCTAAAGTTTTCTGATGTGACACACAGGACGGCTGCATGAACTCACCTTCAACACCAGCTCGACCTTCAGGGGCCCACCGCTTCATTGACCTCCACGTTGAACTTTGGTGCGAATGTGTGAGATTCAGGCTCCACACACACACACACACGCAAACACATGTGACTCACTCTTCCTCATGTGCACCTGCATGCTCGCCTACATTCAAAACACACCTTGCATACCATGAGAGTTTCAGTCCTCATTCTGGGTGGAGTGGGACGACTTTTCTGTCACTATCAGCTCCATCTTTAGCTCTTAAACACTTCCTCCTTTGCAATTAGTTTTAGAGGCCGCTTTAATAAAGTTGCACAAAGTTGGATTTTGATCTTGAGTAGTGCAGTTTTTTGGTCTCTTGTGCAAAATTGAAAGCGCTGCAGGTTCTACCTGATCCAAAAGATGACAGAGGGGTGTGCACAACTTTCCTGAACTTTCCAAAAAAAAAAAAACTCACAACACACCGGAGAACACACAGACTAATAATAGACATGGATAAACATCAGAAACATGTAATGAAACACACTCATGGGAGAAATGTGCCCAAGTTATTTTAATGTTCCACCAAATATAAATATTATTGAAACAGCCTTGCAAGATCGTTGCGACACAAATCCCTGTACGATCTCGCAGTGGTGACAAAATGAGCTGCTCTCAGGAAAATCTCCACTACAGCAGGAACACATTCGCCACGGTCACATTAGAGTAACCCAGAAGCTCACGCAGCCACTAAATCAAACAATAATTCAAAGCCGATCAATTAGCAAGTATAAAAGTGAACATGAGTGATGTAAACGATGATGGGATCAATAAAAGTGGTGAAATCAAACCTCAGAAAATAAGTTTTGTGTTTAAAAGGTTCACAGTTCACAGTTGTCGACACAATTCGCCTCGTTTTGTTTCTCTCTACCCAGGATTTGAGAAGAAGCTGTGAATCTGTCCCAGATGTGGAGCAAACATCATCACTGCTCCAGCTGTGTGTGAGAGAGCGAGTGTGTGTGTGTGTCTGTATATATATATATATATATATTAATTGGTTTGAGTGGGGGACAACTCCTTCAATGTGAGAATGGGTGGAAAAACCAGGTGAAGCCAGGAACAGATTAAACACAACTTAACTATCCTCACAGTAATCACACATACACACACACACACATACACATGCATGCACATAGAGACAGACTTTTATTTTTATTCTGCGGAGATGCTGTAAAACACACACTTACGTTTGCTAATAAAAAGCGCGCCTGCTGCCACACTGAACGCCAGGAGTGAGTAGTGGGCGTCACAGGCTCAAGTGTTTTTCACCAGGCTGCAGCAGAGACTCTGCCTTTAAGACTCTGCCATAAGAAACATAAGAAACCATGTGTGTGTGTGTGTGAACTGAACTGAACTGACACACACATTCATGCACACACACCTTACATAATCTCTGCACACATTTTAATCTGTGTTTGAACCCTCCTGTTTACGTTGCTATGGTTACAGCACCAACACCTCTCCTGGACGTTTCCAGGGCCAGGGGGAAGCGGAGCAGACACACCTTCCTTTGATTCGACGGGGGTGAAGGAGCTGCAGCCAGTTCGACTTTGCTCCTGATGGATGTTTTGACAAGTGCTTCTCTTTCCAAGAGCCAATGGGCTGCACGTCTGTGTGAAACGTCAGGACACTTTGAGAAATGGTGCACGGTGCCTGTGGCCTGATTACAGCCCTCAGGTGCACTGTGTGTCTGGACTTGTGCTTTTTCTCTCTTTGCCTGAGAGCAAACTCTTTTTTACTCTGTGAACTTTGGTGCACATGATTATTCAGATTGTACATGTATATATATATATATATATAAAGGTGTGGTGCGTATAATCTCCCACAGGTGGACGTTTTTACCTTGCATTTGAAATATTTCCACTTTCGTTACTCTGTCATCGACAGAAAACAGGAAAATATGGACTAGAATTGAGTCAGAAATAAAATGCAAAATATGCAAAACTAAATATGTAAAACACAAGATCAGCAAATATGAAGGTGAAAAAACATGTAAGAGTAGCAGCAGAAAACAATGCTTTCCTGCAGTGCACCGTCGTTACACTTGCACACACTTCTGCATGCTGCACAGATCTATTTGTACATTGTGTACTCAGATCATGTTTTTTTTTTTTTTACTTCAGATCTTTTGTTTTTCATATTTCATATGTAGTTTTAGCACATTTTGCACTTTTTTACAGTCTCTCTTGTTCCTACACAAACACACCAAGTCAAACTCCGCACCGCTGCTTTGTCGTAAAAAGTAAAATGAAGTTGCATATTTTGATTTACCTGCAAAAACACATTTTAATTGTTATAAGAAAGTTCATAAGAAAACTTTTAAATAAGTAAAACAGCCAAAGCTTCAACTACAAGAAGAAAACAGTATAATAGTGTTGAACACAGTGACATCAGTGGGGGATTTTTTAGATTACATAAAGCAAAGTTTCAAACAGTGAACTGTAAACTATTAGGACCTTGTGTCTTAGATCATGATTCCTGAAACTAAGTAAAAACACCAGTGGAGAGTTTGTGCTGCAGCTGTTGAAGAAGTCTGACAGAAAGAAGCTGAATACATTCATCAAAAATATTAAAATCAGCCCGAAGAGGAACAGAAATACAGTCTCGCGTCCTTCCTGACTGAAACAGAGGTGAGACGTTGCTTCTGCCTGCGGAGGATGACAAAATAATGTTTGATCCCACACAGAGAACACGATAGGTTTTCACAGCTCAGTGCGCAGGTTAGCTCAGAGGACGCAGCTCTGTCGCTGAGTGTTTTGACAGAGCCTGACCTCTGACCTCGCTCTGTTCAGCAGCTCCGGCTCCGACTGATTACAGCCTCTAAAAAACACTGCTATTTTAGAAAAGGGGGATGAAAATAGCTGATATTTCCATTATTCAGCTGAAGTTATTTTAGCATCAAAAAGACAAACAGATCTGTTTTTTCGCCCTGATTTACTGAACTTGACACACGCACGCACATATGATGTAAGTGGCCTAAATTTGTGCAAAAAAGCATCTGTTCCTGTCCCATGTGATGCTGCCAGTGGACAGCGAGTGTGGTGTGACTGCTCTGAGGGCAGACTGTTCTCAGAGAGCATTTTTATTCTTTGTTGTTGTTGTGCGATAAGACCAAAACATAGCAACAGCTGGGCTTCGTTCAGCCGCGCAGGGGGAGCCGGGGAGGGGCCGCGCGGAGAAGTCTTCACTGCTGTGACAGGATTATGTGATAGAAACATGCTGTGCTCATGCGTAGCCAAATATTAAATAACACTACTGTCCCGTGTTTGAGGGGCCGAGCTCAGTGCTGTTGTCGTGCTGCCATGGTGACAGTAACCATGCACAGGATAATGTTTACAGAATGTTTAGCATATCACAAAGCAGGCACATAGGGTGACTGGACCAGATGAATCAAATGTTTGTGTGTGTCTGTCTGTCTGTGTGTGAGAGTGTGTGTGTGTGTGTGTGTGTGTGTGTGTGTGCTGGCATGACAGGACTAAGTACATTTTTCACTGACAGATTCTGGTATTGTTGAGTTGCCAGTTGCTAATATTGTGAATGGATGCAGTGTGTGCAGCCAACTGAAACTACTATAACTACATTACAGTAACATTTATGTGTGTGACTGAGGTGGTTTAACGTCTACATTACGTGGCCTGTGCATATGTTACTGCATGTGCTGTAATACGCTCCAGATGTTGTTTTGTATAAACGAAACACTAGGCAACATCGCGCTTGGTAACAGAGTTGCTTAATCACTGTGTGCATTGGTTGTGAAGGGATGATCTGCTTCCTGATAAGATTTCAAAATACCAGCACCTGTCTGCACGCATCACGACACACACAAAGGCAGAGAGATATCTACCAGTGATATCTGACAGACCTCCAATGCAGCTATAAGGTTGTAAACACTTTACGAGCAGATAACCCAGAAAATTCAAGAGTCACAACCACTGGCAAGATCTTTTTTTTTTTTTTTCCATCTCATCTCAGCTGCTGGTGCATCGGCTCGCTGTGTGGTTCACATGAGACGACAGTGCATGTAAAAATACTGTTGATGAGAGTCAACTTCTGCAGAATATACAGAAGTCAGTTATTCATTCTGCACGAGAAGGATGCAGGTTTAATCGATCTCTGCATCTATCAACTGAAAACTAAAAAGGGGAAATGTTGCTGTTTTTAGGGCGGCACAGTGGCACAGTGGTTTGCACCGTGGCCTCCCAGCAAGAAAGTGATGGGTTTGATCCCTGGGCCCTTGTATGTTCTCCCTCTGTCTGTATGGGTCCTATCCAGGATTTCTTGCTTCCTCCTACACAGAGACAGTGTGTGATGAGATGAAATGATAAACGTCTCCATTTGCTGGATGGCTTCATGGACCACAGAGGAAGAACTCTGTGGACTTTTAACTTCCTCAGTGAAAGCTTTCAACATATCCACATCTGTTGGATGCAGGACATTTTGCAGCTCCCAGATGTTGCAGCCGAATGATTTCATTCACCTTTGTTGTTCTGACTTTCCATCCGCTGTCATCATGTGAAGCGGAGGTTTGGTCAGTGGCACTAACTCTCCTTTAATCCCCTGCAGAGGAAGAGGGTGAAACAATATGACGTAATCAAAACAAAAACACGTTTTGTTTTTTTTTGCATATGTGTTGATTTAAGGAAGGTCACAGTTACAGTCTCCTCGTGCTGCCTTATGTTTTTATAACTTGTGCTGTTTTCCACTCAGGTATTTTTATGTGCAAATTGAAAATGTACTTAAAAGCAGGTGGAGGAAACTCTCCTGATGTGAACGCGTTAACATGCTGATGTAAGCTTTCAGCTCAAAGCACTGCTGTGTCTAATTACAGCCTCGCGGAGCTGCTAGCATGGCTGCAGACTCTTTGGTCTTGTTGTATGAATTAAAGTCTGTGATGAATGTGATGCAGATTACGAAAACGAGCCATGAACTCATGCTGCAATTTGGTGGACTTTGCCATACAAGCAGGATTTTGACCAAACTTCCCGGAGCAGCCTCGCCTGTTTCACCCTGTTCACTCAGTATGATGCAACATTGTCCCTGCACTTCACCACCGTGTTGTCTCACTTCCCTCTGAGCTGCTGACACACATTCACTTTGTTAAGTTGCAAACTCTGCGTTGTCTCTAACTCCCTCAGACGACTCAGACAGATGGAAACAGGCTCAGTGATAATCACCATCAGCAGCTCAGTGGTGATATCATTTCAGATGTGGTCACACACAGATCAAACACACATCAGTGCGTCTTCAGGGGGAGACGTCTGTGTAATGATGACAGTGGTAAAGAGAAGAAGGAAGGTGAGCAAACACACACTGTTAAAAGAAAAAAAAAAAACAGAACGTGGTGTCTGTATCTCTGCCGCTGGATGAGATGCTGATTAAAACACTGAGTCGTCGTTGATTAATTTTGGCAACAATAGTGAATCTGTTTATGGTGTCTATGTGTCCCTGAGCAAGGCATTTAGCAGCCGATTACCAGCAAGAGACGGATGAAGCAGCTCCCTGGGTGGAGGTAAACAACAAGACAACTATTTGTTGTGCTGTTCACTTCATATCAGGTGCTAACAGGGCTGTCGATAGTAATTCTGGACGCCCTGAAAAAATACTCAAGTGGGACCCCTACGGCCCACGCGTGTGGACCACACGGCCTCAGTGCTCTCTGAAGGAGCCTGGGGTGGTACACGGCCCACGCGTGTGGCCGAAACTCAAGGCCACATGGCCTCAGTGCGCTCCGAGGGGGGATAGGGCTGGGATCGGGCCCATGTGAGGCCACTGCGCACAAGGCCACATGACCTCAGCGCTGTCTGAGGGAAGACAAACTCTGTGGCATCATCTCTAATTAAACTCGGTTTAGTAAAACCAATTATTGATTTAAACTGAATTAAAACTGTTTACAGCTGCTTTAAGGTCATATTGTTGCTAGGTAACTAAAAAATTTGTAGTGTAACGGTACTCAGCTCCAGGTCAGCTTCGACACAGTTTCCAGTTATAAAGTGAAAAAGTCAGTCACTGTTGAAGTGTTTTAAAGTTTAAAGTTAAAATGGAGCTGAAAATAAGATTTAATTTAATTCTGTCGAACCAAAACTCAGTAAAGTAAAAACTGGATTGAGTTTTGTTGTGAGGTGACAGATGTGTTCATCAGATATCACACAGTGCCAGTACGAATTTCTTCGTTATCTTTACTCGTTTTTCTGCTGAGACATTTCAGCTTCTCTAAGTGGGATGAATTCTTCTTCTCTTTAAATATAGTCATTTCCTCCTTTAACAGAAGTCATTTGCTGTGTTTCATATGAAGTCAATGCACAAAACAGTTCCTTAAATTTAATTCAATTCATCACACTAAGCGATGAAATCATTCTTAGAAGAGTGAACCTCATCAGCCTTAAAGCCAGAAATACACCGCTGTTCTTCTTCAGTGGTCCTTTGTTAGCAGGTTCAACTTCACACTAACACTCGCATAATGTTTTCAAGAAGAACACAGAGTGGTAGATTTTGGTAAAATGTAATTACATGACGTGTTGCAAAATGATCGGAGGTGATGTGGACCAGATGTGGAGGAGCAGTAAATTTGGTTTAACACTAAATTTTTACTGGAATTCTCTTTTAATTAAAACTTTGGATCGCTCGGATCAGTTTCCTCTGTTACCCACAATGCTCTCCTCCCATGTTTGGTGGCCCTTATTACAATTAAATGGAGTATTTTGTGCTGCCGTGTCCTCATCGTGCTCCTTATGCTTATGAAGCAGGAGCGTACGAGTCTATATGAGACCTTGGATGTCACTGTATATACTGTAATTACAGAGTCATTTGACTGTAATTAGGTGTGGTGTCATCACAGAGCTCAACAACCACTATAATTGGCTGCAGACACACAACCAGAGAGCGTCAGCTCACACTGAACTGAGGCAGCGATTTAATAGCAGCCTGTCAGAGCAGCTGTCCTACTGTTACTCTACAAGGTTCAAAGGAGATGATCAGCATCGGCTCGTATTAAAAAAAAAAACAAAAACAACTTTGGAGGGGATATTTGTAAGCCAGAGGCAGTGCTGCTTGTAGGAAACAGGCTGAGTTCCTCGTTGTGACGTTGTGGTGTCTGTGATTCAGGTCAGAGAGATTCGAGGAACCATGACCACGCTCTGTCGAGTGTCCTGTTTGAAATGCTAATAATGGGTTTAATGGAGGGAGATGAGAAGGCAGGAGCTGATCCGAACCAGTCTGGAGGGATCTCAGGTACCATGTGGGAAGACGACGTGTGAGAAGTGTTCAAGCCTCTGTCTATAGGGGAAGTCACCTGAGACAACTGCTTTATGAATTCACAAATACAGACATATATATATGTAAAGCATCATGTTCCTGCACTGATCCGGAAGGGTACATGTACGAGAAACAGAGCCACTGAGCTTCCAATAGAACAAAGGCGCAATAACTAATAATCAATAAAAAATAAAATCACAAAATAGAAAAACTGACACGTAAATTGAGATCACAAGAACCACCATGGGAGAAAATTGCTGACATGTAAATGGACAGAGGAGAAACTGTCTGCTTTGTAGTAATAATGTTCTGTAAACAAAGATGCAAGTGAAAAATAAATATAAATGTCACACTGATCCTGTGTTTCAACGAACATGGTTGAGTGATCGGTCAGTGATTGATTAACGCTCTGTTTACCAAAACAAACAAAACTTGAACAATGATCATTTTGTCCATTTAAGTTCAGTTAAAAAAAACAAAAAAAAAGAAAAGAAATATATTTCAGCAGCCAAAGATGATGAGGGTGTGAGCAACTGAACACAGCACGTCCTCCAGAGTAAATGAGCACATGTCTGATATAATCATGGAGATCATGGGAGAGCTGCTGAAAAATAAACGTCTGACTCTTTAATGTGGTGAAGGTCTGGTTGGTGTTTAGGTCGAGGACCCACTGGGTTTCAGTTTAGGTCATCGTTTTTGGATTAAAATAAGTTTTTCCTCGAGGACTTTTGGTCCTTGTTGGCTCGTATTAATGATTATTTAAATTGGCCTAAAATTATCTCACAGATGTTTTTTGTTTACACCAGAAAAGGCTCAGTTTCAACATCGTCAGATTTCACCTCCAAATGTGTTGGCAAGAAAATTTAAATAGTTTTAATGTTAGTAATTTTGCAGGAAGCATTGTGTGATTGGAAGAACAGACATTAGTGCACATGAACGCAGTTTACAGTAGACACACCCACACACACATAAACTGATGCTCTGAAAACACACACCATGTTTATATATATGTTTCACATATGTTTTCACACACGCAAAGTTCAAAAGTCAGTCAGGTGAGGGATCTAGGGGAGGCAGCGGGGTCATCTTCGTCGTCAATGGTAACGAGCAACACAGTGATGCAAGTAAGCATGATGTCATTGCATAAATCTGTCATCCACGGCCTCTGGGTGTTTTTTTTTTTTTTTTTGCAGCCACAGGAATTGTGGGGGATTTTTGTTCTTTGAGTATTGAGTAAAATGTCTGGCAACACACGACACAACGACACAAAGGGAGGATTTCTACACAGGAGGAAACTTTTTTTTGTTGTTGTTGTTGTTCGTTTTTTAATTGTTTGAAAATACATGAACACGTGAACGCCATCGAAGCATGTCTGCTATCACAGTGCACACATGTCACAACACACGAGTGTACATGCCCTTTGGGGAGAGACAGCGGAGGTAGTCGACTGGAGTTTGGAGCAGAGAGAAGATGGTACATCTGGCAACACGAACCATCGCAACATCAGATGTGATTACATGAACTGCAGCGCTCCAATGTGAAAAAACAGAGATTTAAATCTGATGGAGGAGATCGCTGATGAAGTTATGCAACTATATGACAGTCATACGTTTTACTGAAGCACTTGAAACCTGGTTTCAAAGTGTGACTCAGTGAATTTAATACTTCCAGATAAATAACGACTCATCAAAGCTGACAGTTGGGAAAAATGTATGATCGAGTTATTATTCATTAAAGGTTAAACACTCACACTAACGTGCTTCATCAGGACGACGTGGGTGTGGTGTTGGTTTGGCTTGGATCGGGTTTGATCAGATCTGGCCGACAGCGTCCTGGTAACATAAACAAACAACCTCAGAGCTGGCAGCAGCAGATCTCCACTCAGATACAGCTGCAGGTCTGACGGACCACACGCCCGCTGCACAGGAGAAACACTACCAATAAGACTTGAGCAGGGTGACTGCAGTTCATGTAAATCTTATAAAATGTATGTTTACATAATGGTCAGCTGGTTTTGCAGGTTGATTTACAGACTGAATCATGGATCAATAGTGAACATAATGTATATTTTACACAGTAACAGCATGTTAGAGCCACTGCAGGGAAAAAAAAGGAAGAAAAATCTGCAAATTTTCTTTTTTTTTCTTACAAATCTGTCAGTTTATAATGTCGGACGTTTTAAACTAAAGAAACCTCCCCACCTCCTTTCCTTCTTCTCTTTTTTTCAGCCTATAATGGCGCTAACAGGCCGTCGTATTAAGTGGATGTAGAGTATTTCAGAAAAAAATGAAAAATAAAATGTCAGCTTTAAGACAAACTTTTGGCAATAACATCCCAATTGCCCAGGAAAATAAAACACAAAAAAGTGAACTCACAACATTGTTATTATCAAAAGTCATGTCTACACCTGCTGTTATTTTAACCAGCGGCTGTCAACTGTTTGAAACCTGTTGCAGTCACATGATGGGAGTCGAGTGAGGCACAGAGGTTCGTCCCATCATGACAGAGCTGCAGTTTTTTTTTTATGTATCCTCACAGTTTGGCAAAAAAAAAAAAAAAAAAAAAAAAATACAGCAGAGTTTCTCTGAGAGCAGAGCAGGAGGAGGAGGCGGCTGCACCTCCCTGCTGCAACCAAACAACAACACAATGTCCCTTAAAATGTGCGACAGGGACACTGGCGAGAGCAACAAAAACAACAGCAGGAAACACTAGCGTCACACACACACGTACACACACAGAGCGCACGATGCGAACATCTTCACCATCAGAGCATGACGCAAACCAATCGGAGCAATTTACAGCCATTTAGATTCATTATTCATCCTGCTAATGGACGCATTAATTATCCATCAGCGGCGACACGGCGGCTACTGAGAGGAGGAAACACTCACGACACGCCTACACACTACACATGCTGCTTTACTGTGTGCTTATGTCTACAGCTGGGCCAAACATCTGCCCATAAAAAACAACAACATCATCATCATCAGAGTCATTATAGAGTTATTAAGTATGGATCCACATGGATGTAAACATTTCTAAATCCTTATGAGATTGGCACAACATGCGTCTGTCGGAGCTTATGATGTTTAGTCGGGAGAGAGATTCACATGTTAGCATTTTAATCCGTGTGAAAAACAACACATGAAGACCAGGAGGTTTATGCACCGGCGTTAATTAGCGAGCATCCAGCGAGGTGCTGGTCCTCAGACGTCGTTACCCCCCGGTCAGGAGCAGACCAGCTGTTCCCCTGTGTTTCCAGTCTGTTTGTCACGGGGGGGCGGGGCAACCAGGTTAGTCTCTTAAAGGTGGGAAAGGCAGGAAGTTGAATCTGTGGTGACTGATGCAGAAAATAAAAAGTCTCTTTGTGGAAAGAAAAATGAAATTTCATTATTTAGAATCAACAGAGAACAGCTTCGTTTTCTTTTTGTTTTGCTTTCCAGTCGTATCGTCGTCGTCTTAACATGTTGTTCTGTGTGTTTTTTGTACAAAATGCAAGAAAATAAACATCGACAGAAGAAACATCCACAGTTCAAAGACTGTTCGACTGTCTTTAAAAAGAAAAAAGTGTCCTGTTTGTCAAGAAAGACCAATTAATACATTGTCAAAGTTACCTACAGAGGTATTTTAAATGTGGCCTCCTTCATTAATGCAAAGTTTTGTTTGACTTCCCACTGACAGTTTCATGATGCCTCCTCCTTTGTAGCAACACAACAGCCCAAAGGCACGTCTCTAAGACAAAACACATGTGCTTCATTTACTGTTGGTGACGGAAATATAAAATATGAGCAGATTGTGCTCAGAAAAGAAAAGACGTTCTGAAGAGAGGGACACACCTGATGTCTCTCCACCTGCCTCCACTCTGACCAGCAAAGTGGAGGCTCATCAACACACTCACGCTTTTTCCATCCACCAACATCAACCCTCACTTCTTCCTCACATTTCCTGCAGGCACTAAACTCAAGTTACAGAGAGACACCATCGACCTGAACGCACCATGACCCTGACCACGTCCCCCTCTTTGCATTTTGAGCACCTGGTGTCAGCCCCCCCCCCCCAGCCTAAGATGCGACACAGTTACCACTTCCTGTTATCAGGCGAAACAGGACGTTAAAAACTGAACATGAGACACTAGAGGAGACGCTGAAGCCTGAACTGGTCACAAGCTCCTGGATTAAATGAAGAGATCAGCACTTTAAAACCTGCTCTGGGTTCTTACGACAGCCAGAAATGATCAGAAACAAAACAGTGTTCACATCCGTTTGTGCTAAGACTCTTTTTCTGACAATTTTACATAAAGTTTACATAGATTTTCTATATAGTGTAAATGTAAAGTTGACAAATAAACACTGTAAACAGTGTATTTTCCTCTTTTTTCCAACATGGACGTTTAGGCCTCAACTATTCTGACGAAAAAAGTGAATCACAGCAGAATCTCTCTGTTAAAATTAAGACGAAGGGCAAACAGAAACAAGAAGTGACCCTGAGTTGGTACCTGGCCCATGGACGGGGCGAAAAGTTTCAACAGGCTGCAGATAGAAGTGAAATAATCAGTAAGACCGGACATGAACTTTACTCTCATGTTGTGTGTGTGTGTGTGTGTGTGTGCATAGTCTGTGTTGTGTGTTTCTACATGCAGCATTTTGACACTTCACCCACATTTGAAGAGGCCAAAGCAACTGTTGCAGGATCAGGCAGCTGGCTGAGTGTGTGTTTGTGTGTGTGTGTGTGTGTGTGAGACAGGAGGAGGAGGGGGACGGATGCATCAGCTCATCAGTCCATTAGATCAGTAAACCCTCTCCTCCATCCTGCTCTCTGCTGCTGCTGCTGCTGCTGCCTCAGAACTATCCACACAGACCGGAGGCCTGAGCAGGTGAGTGTGTGTGTGTCTCCTGGGCTTCACCTGGAGGCTCCGCCCACACGCTGGAGGAAGATTCCACAGGGACGAGGCTGTCACGTCCTCAGCTTTAAGATGACGGTGGCCAGGATGAGGAAGAACGTGTTCCAGCCCAGAGTGACGGCGAAGCCTCTCCACACCATCATCCGAGACAGATCCCAACCTGTCGGACGTAGAGAGCTGCTTTACCCTGAGTTTTACCTCCCAGGCAACACACAGGCTCCATCTCACTCTGATAAACAAGGTGGTATCACATATTGATAAAAGATCAATACTTTGTGTGTGTGTATTGATGCCATATTGCCACACAAAATGTTGTGACACGTTGATATTATTTTCTCCACTGATAGTTTTCACCATATTGTGTTTGGCGTCCTGATATTCTATCCGAAAATTTATAGCATTGCAAAATAATCAATCACAGACAAATGTTCACAGTTCTCTCTCGACCCTTGGACACAGCAAGTTCAGAAAATAATCTCAGTAGATTTGAGATCTGATTCAAATGGCAGAGCCTCACAAAGAGCTGCACAGACACAAGTGAAAAAAAAGAAACAGAAAAAAAAAAAAAGATTTGTGGTGAAATACTTTTCTCCTCTGTTGCTTTCAGGGTCAATAATGAACTCTGAGCCTCAGACGGAACGAGGCGTCCTCCAACATCAACACTCCCATGGCAACTGGTAAACATCAGTGTGCTGACGAAGGACAAGCGATGTGACTGAGAGCTCCAGAAACAACACGATGTGATTGTTGTTCTGTGTATTAAAATCATCTGTTTGTGTAATGCAACTTCAAGATGACCTGAGTATGAGATTACCTGATTACCTGGTAACCAGGTAACTTTTAAAGTGGATGTAAATGTGAATTCTGACGGAGCTGACTTCTCGTCTTCTCTACGATAAGACTTCAAGCAGGAAGCGGCCGGCAGCTCAGACTTCCTGTGTTCGGAGCAGATCACGTAACACAGAGGCAGCTCGGGCGGTCGTCAGGTTGTATTGTTCCGGTCCAGACAAGGCGACAAGATTGGGGGGGGGCGGGGGGCAGAGTGAAACCGCTATACCTCTTACCTGATTAATGATTGATGACACCGGCTCACACTCTGTTGCTGTGCTGTGTACAATGTGACAGTCTGACTCTGTGAGGCACGCTAACGGCACACACACTACACGCCGGATATTTCATAACATTATGAAACCGATGCGCGTTGTGTAACGTGTGTATACGTTACCTCTGTACATGATACAGCGGAGGGCTTCGGAGGCGTAGGTCTGAGGGAGGGCCAGGCTGATGTAGCGGAGAGGATACGGGATACACTCCACGGGCCAGATGATACCTACAGTACAGGACGGAGAGGACATTTACACCAGGAGGACTTTAACACAAGCTCTGGTTCCTCTTGTTTTCACCCTGCTGAGATGATTTTTTTTTATTTTTTATTTTATTTGGACCGGCCAAATGAGGAAGTGGCCAAAAAAAACAAAACAACGCAGTGATTAAAACAAAAAATCATGATGTGAGGTCTTTAAAGTTCAGTCCCCCTTAAATTTAAAAACAACTGCCTGGAAACGGAGCTTGAGAAAACAATCTGACCCCACGGTCCATTTAGCAGCTGTTCTACAGGAGTCACATGATCTTCAGCAGCAGTTCGACTGGGCGCCATGAAGTTTTCTGTTTTTTTATTCTTTATTTTATCCACTTTGCCTGAGATGGAAAGATAAAGCCAGTGTGATATGATCAAACGCTCCAGATCAGCTGCTAAATGGACCTTGTGGTGACATTTTCCTCACTGCTCTGTTGAACTTTAAGAGTTTACAATCAGCTCGTTGTGGTAGGTAAACAGGAAGGTCGGTTTACTGTTGACCCCAAGGTGGGAAGTTCTTATACAGACGGCTTCACACACACACAGGCCTACCGCTGATGATGAGATTGGGGTAGAAGATGCCCAGCGCAGCCTGGTTGGCGCTCTGCTCGTCGTCGATCGCAGCCGAGATGACCAGGCCGAAGGAGATCCCAGTGATGCCCTGCAGCACGATCAGGATTATGACCAGCACCAAGGAGCCTTCATTAGGAATCTGCAGGGGGGGGGGGGGGGGAAAGACAGACAGGAGAGGAGGGTGAGACATGGACAAAACATTTCAGGATATTAAACAGTGAAAATAATATTTGATCCTCATCTATCAGAGGATAAAAAGGTTGAATCTCCACTTTTAAATACAAAGCCCTGAACGCTGTGCTGTAACAGAGTGAACATCACTGTGGGCATGTTCTCTACCACAGTTATGAGGAACTTAAAATTTCACCCAGGAACTTTCCCAGTTTAGTCCCAGTCCCAGTGGAGTGCAGGTCCCAGGATGCACGTTCCCCCTGAATCACTTTTTCATCACAGCTAAAATCCCCCCCATGAGTGAGCAACAGTAGTTTTTGCATGTGTAATGTCGTCCTCTGCAGAAATAGACGACGGACAAAACATCTATTTTGTGTGTGTGTGTATGGGAGATTCCCAGAACTTGATTTAGACCCTGTTCCTTGTCCCATGTTCCTTTAGGGAAAGTTTTTGGTGTCAAAAAACCCCCCAAAAAAAACAAACTGTTGCAAGAGGCATCTCCAAGGCTCTGACAGATTTTATTTTCATGCCACTATGTAAATCGGTGAGAGGAGCTGTCAGTGCTCCACAGGGACATCTGATGACTATGACCTCACCTGAGTCAGAGCAAACCTCTGTACCCAACTCCTCGACTCTACCTGAGGACACACCTGAATCACTGACGCAACTCTCGGTGACTGAGCTGCACTGTGGTTAACGTAGGTGGTAGGTAGTGACCAGGAAGAAGAAGAAGAAGAGGAGGAGGAGGATGGTGGAGAACAGGATATATATTCTCTGCTTCTGCTGGACTGATTTGAATTTTGTACGTCGTGTGTCCAACAGCGTTAAGGAGAGAGAAATAATAAATCATGAGAACAGAGGAGACGATGAGAGCGAGAGGTGAAAGAGGTGAAGAAGGAGGAAGAGAACCACAGAGACGCAGCAGCTCACTGATACTGAGTCAGAAAATACAGCCAGACATGAAGGGAGAACGCTGCTGCTGATTAAGTCTGGTTGTAAATCACACACAGACACACATGGAGACAGACAGACAGAGGGAGGGAGGAGGAGGAGGAGGAGGAGGAGGTGGAGTGTGAGCGGAGCAGCAGACAGAAACTTTAACATCAAATAAAAGCAGACACAAAGTCTGTAAATCTGAGCTCAGCAGATACAGATGGATAACTCCCTCAACTCAGAGAGGATCTGCAGACGTTTCTGTGTGTGTGTGTGTGTGTGTGTGTGTGAGACACTATCCGTCTCCCCTGACAACGTGCAAAAATAGACCTGCACCAAGAGGCCACATGACCACTCGGTTGCCACAGCAATCAAGGGTTGTTGTCGTGGCGATCCCGCAGTGATCCTTAGATACGGCCAACGCAGGAAGTGATTTATGGAGTGGTGGTCTCTTTGGACTTCAGCACCTTAATTAACACACACACACACACACACACACACATGCACGTACATACTGACACACTTTCAGCCATGGCAAACTGAACACACCCATAAAAGCATGTGCCTGCATGGATACAGATACATTAACACACACACACACACACACACAGTGATATCTCCCCTGCCTTTATCTGAGTGCCTGCTCTCCGTATTGATTTCATATGAGTCTATTGAAAACGTGACCCTGCCGACCTTCATCATGTCCTGGGCCACCACACTCTCCAGTTTCACTGTCACAGGTACATTTAAAGAAAAAAAAAACACACTGATGCATCATAATCTTGTAAAATAAAAGCTCCATTTGATGGTTTGAATGAGTTATCATGGCTCTAATGTGCCGTGGGTGAAGTCAACATTTTTTGATGATGTAATAAAAATGCAAATGAGGGGGGTTAGAGTAGCAGGGAAGCGGACGCCTGCTGCATTTGTAAAACATTAACCTCCTGAAACTCTCCACAAACCAGACCACATTAGGAATGCGATGACCTTTCACAGGCTCGTTTGCTCCTGAAAAATCCCCCCTGAAAAGTGTCTTTAAACAGCGTGAGGATCAAGTGTGTGAGAGAAAGCTTTACTCTCGTGCTTTAGCAGCAATTGACAGTGCTGTGGTTTCAGTAAAGGTTAAACACGACCGTCCTGTGGTGTGATTCTTCCCAAAACAAAACCACAACTATTCAAGACAACAAACGGCGAGTTGAGCTCGTTAGTTTAAATTATTAATCGGCTTTTTTTTAAAAAACAAAAACATAATCAAAGTTAGTAATACTTCAAACTAACTAGATTAGTTGATTTATAAGTTATTAAATACCTAACACACTCAGCATTCCTCCTGCAATGATCCTAAAATAAATGTTACTAAGCTCATCTATAATGTGTTTAATTATTGTCAGCATTAATAAACAAGGTCATATTAGTCATATTAATTAGAAACCTGTTATTCAGGCGACATCAGTGGTTCAAAAGTGTCAGTAAATGATTAACTGACTATTTTATAATGCTGCACTTATAAACACACTTAGACTGTAGACCTGTATTAATGGTCAGTGAGTGTGTCACTAGATATTTTTATTATGAATCTTGAGCTTAACATTTAAAACTGTGTTTATAAATTACGTGCTGATTAATATCAGCTTTATAAATGATGAATTAAGAATTAAATCACATTAACTAAAGTTTAGTAGTGTGTAGTTATTGCAAAGTGTTACAAGATTGATTAGATATTTATTTTCACTGTTTCTTCATATTTTACTGTTGATGTTTTTCCTCCCTGTCGATGTTATTTATGTTGGATCCATTTCCTCTAATCAATAAAGTCTTATCTCACGTGAAGTGTTGTGTATCTGTGTCTATATGTTTTCTACGCACATGGAAGACGAGCAGGATGAAGA
Source organism: Caranx ignobilis (assembly GCA_021432705.1). Classification (NCBI taxonomy): domain Eukaryota; kingdom Metazoa; phylum Chordata; class Actinopteri; order Carangiformes; family Carangidae; genus Caranx; species Caranx ignobilis. The sequence continues at coordinate 2,827,210 of MU270009.1, forward strand.
GAAGCAGCAGGATGATCTGAACGCTGATGACGAACAGCTGAGAGAAGAGGTGGGCCAGCATCGTCTCCATGGAGCTCACACCTGGGGGAGAGACGCCACAAAGCAGCCATGTGTTTACAGGCTGCGTTCAAAACCTCTGATCGGGCATGAAAAAATAAAAATAAAACAACAGTTCATCACTCAATCAACAGCTATAAAACATGATTAATCCTTAAATATATGTAATCTACATAATCCTGTGGAGGTATTGATCATTTCGAAGCTATAAAGTGAATGATAAATCATTAGAGGAACAGCTGTGGTAAATATCACCACATCCTGCTGTGATCATGTTGCTCCCTCTGCTGGTTATAACTGACATTACACCTGCATGACGATTCAATTCAATATCCAGAGCAACTTTTCCCACTTAATTGACACATAATCATTAAATCATAAATAGCGTGACCTTTGACCTCTCACCTGCGACCCAGCATCGGTCCAGAAGCCCCTCCTTCCTCTCCAGGACAAAGGAGAGAGCGGTTAGACCCACGGCCAGGTAGAAGGTGATGCTGCAGCACCAGAGGAGAGAGAGGGAGAGACATAAACAAAGCAACCTACAATACATTAAAACATCACCATATGGATAAACATTTTGAATAAGTGAAACATCTCCTCTTAAAATGTAAAGTGTACTTTCACACTTCACACTCATTAACACATGTACATCAACCAGCCCTCATCATAGCACTGACCTGAGAACAGCTCCAGGCGTCACAAACGTAGTGAAGTCTGCGTCCAGGCTGCCGTAGATGGGCTCCTCAAACTACAAGATAACAACGAAACATTTTCTTTTCTGTTAAACTCAAGTCTTGTCTTGTTTTGTGTATTTTTTAAATTCTTACCACATTTATTTTTATACTTTAACTTTATACTTTTCTCACCTTGATTGGCAGAGCGACCAGGTATGACATACTGCCCAACTTATTGTCCACAAAAGCCTGCAGACATAGCATGAACAACCCCAGTCAAACACATCTAACGTTTATATGTTGCAAAGCAGAACAAATTTCACCCTGTAAAAACAAAACTGTGACTAAAAACCTCAGAAACAAGTCACTGAGGTGTTTTTCTATATGAAGTGTCACTGATACTGATGTACTGTGAGGGCACTCAGCCAAGTGTGTCATGTTTAAGTGCGTTCCTCCACATTGTACTCGGTGTACCGACCCACATGTGTCAGTTTACGCTGTACAGTCGTGTGTGTTGAAGGATCTGTGACTGTAAGAATAAAAACACCTGTGTGTGTGTGCACACGTCTCAGGAAGTGGATTTATACCTGAAAGGCCTCGTGAAGCTTCTTCTGCAGCATGAAGGCAATTTGACGATCTAGAAAAACAAACAAAACAAAAACAGCAAAAATGAGCAAATTCAGCTTCTCAGATTTACGGTAGATAATTATAATGTCTGTAAGATGTCACATTTTGATTTTGGCACAAAATCTTCAAACTCATACTTGATTATCACTTCAGCTTGCACCAGGGAGTTAATTGCTACTAAGTCGATAAGAAGTTTTTTGCATCTTACTCGTCAGGTCCAGCCAGACGTGCACTGACCCTCCGTCGACCACCTCTCTGGAAACCTGTCGCTGGATCATCCTGTGAAGACAAGGACAGAGTCAGGAAAACTCTGACCTGAGTTTTTGGAATATATATGATAGATAATCAATAAGATGTTGAATGTAAATGTTTAAACATGAAAAAACTAAGAGGGGTGAAGGTCTTTAAGATTCGACTTCTTTTCTAATTCCCCCAGTTCGGATCAAATCAATAATCATCATTAAATAACCACCATGACCTGCTTCAGTGTTTGTGTGTGAGGCCTACAGGCACACAGGTGTATTTGCAGGAACACTGTGGCTGTGTTTGCAGTGACTCTTTACCCATAATGCATTGTCCACACAGTAATTCACAGACAATGAACAGGTTTAGTTCAGTGCATTATTCTGTAAGATTATTTTCACACGACACCATCTGTTTTCCTCAGGCAGCTCTGTCACATGATTCAACCAGCAGCAGCAGCAGCAGCTGCAGCTGCAGCTGCAGCAACAGCAACAGCAACAGCATTTTATTGGCTGGTGCTACGCTGTGACCTGTTCAGGTGTGTTTGGGACAGGAAGGACCAGACTGTCTACCCAGACACACACACACACACACACACACAAGTATCAGAGTGATTAAGACCTGGAACAACTTGTGCCCTTTACCATCCTGAACTGACTCATCCTCACATGATAGTGTGACTCTGGGGTGTGAGTTGTTGAAGCTTGATTTGTGTGTGTGTGTGTGTGTGTGTGTTTGTGTGTGTGTGTTTGTGTGTGACTGAAACCGAGAGGCTAAAATCAACAGAAATGAAAGGTAACAAAGAAGAGTGAGAAGTCACATTCAGGAAATTCAAATCATCGGACATTAAAGTACATTATTATTTTATGCTGTTACATCAATTTATATCTATAGATTCCCTCTATTCATAGGTTACAGGTAGTAAACACTTGGTAAATGTTTTTTTTCGGCGCCATGAACCTGACACCACATATTAAATAAAGAGCACGACCTTCATCCCCAGGTGTGAAGATCTGCATTGTCATTGTGCATTATCTCATTTGTGCACAATCACCTTTATAAATCAGAGATCACAGTTTTGATCTGACACTTGTCACATGAGGAATTTCAGTCGTCACAAATCCAACTCCAGGCCGTTTGAGGCGTTTGTGTTCACGCACTAACACACGGTGCATTTTCTGGACGGACATTAAAAGACATTTTGGCAAACTAAAGTTGCACGAGAACTCATGAGAAGTTGACAGTGGTGTTCAGAAAAAATAAACTTGTAACCAGATACTCAGGTGTGTGTCAGAGAAGTGTGAGCACAGATTTAAGTGAACACACACACACACACACAGGACATGAACACCAGGCATTTTCAGCCGAGGCATAAAACGATCTCTGTGAGGAGATTAAATAAAGTTTAGTGTCAGTAGCTTCAGGCTGAGCTGTATGTTACTGGACATGTTTCAACTTGTCCGTCACACAGTTTGACCCTCATCATGTGTTTCTTTCCTTCTTGCCCCCGCCTCTATTTTTTTGACCTTTGATAACTTCTTCTTTCTACCACAGCAGAGTCTGAGGCTGCACTGAAGCTTCGGGTGATGATGAATGATCATATGCACCTGCAATGTAGCTCTGATTACAGAAGAGTGTTCGTGTGCGTCAAAAGGATTTTTAATAGTTATTCAAAAGCCACAGCAAAGCAGCGCGGCTCCATCACAATGCTGCTGTGACGCACAGGCTGCATTCCAGCTGCAGAAAAGAGACTAACTCACTGACACACAGAGAAACATGAGAGACAAACACACACACACACATGTTTAACTTCCCTGCACACATGCAGCATTGCAGCCATTTCACATGTTGCAGATGTAAAAGCTGCTGTCAATCATCAAATCCCAGTTTGAACACTCTCTAACTTTGTCATTTGTTTGAAACTTTCATTTTCCAGCTCTAGAAAAGTGTTAAACTTAGGTCAGAACAACTGCACAGTAAATTCTGGATGCACAGATCCAGCCTCTGACACCTGAGCTCTGTTTTTCCTACATTTCAAATCAGTGCACCTCACTGCGCGCAGCTCATTTGCATCACTTTGTCTCCACGGTGACCTGAGGTCTGAGGCTGATGCAGAGGCTCTAAGGACTTGGTAGTCGGCTGCCCGCCGTGACCGAATCAATGTAACCGATAGTGGAAACAGAGATTTATAATTGATCACATCTGATGCCTGATACACTTGATCCTGTTTATATAAGACGAGATGTGTCGTTCCTCTCTCACCTTTTGGTCAGGTAGCTGGTGAAGTTCTTGCCAAAGGCGATGACGCCCCAGTACTCTCCATTATAGATCCCATTGAAGGCATCTGTGTGGGACAAGGGCACCTAGATAGATAACAGACATTATTCATATATTATATTATTATATTCTCATCTTTTTATATCAGGTGACCACATTTTGAATAAACACGTGTATCCACTCAAAGACATCAAAGGCTGGGAGTTTGATATTTTACTCCTTTCTCGCCTTGTCTCCATTCACTGATTCCTAGAAAAGGTTCCTGTATTTGTCTGAGAATTGAAGTGAAACTCATTTGCTTCAAATCACGCAGCAGAACAACCTGCTGCTTCCTCTTTAGACTGAAACCATTTTGAAATCATGTTTTCACTCACAGAACAAACCCCCTCCTGTGTGTGTGTGTGTGTGACATGTTGAAGTGATAAAGTGACCATCTGAACATGAAGCTGAGAAGATCAACAGATCATAGACGTGACACTCCCCACTTCCACTTCTTCTTGTGGCACATCACTTTGGTGATCATGCCTGACATCTTATTAATATCTGTGTCTCGTGGGGCCGAGTGAATACCTGGTACACACTGGAGTTGTCCAGGAAGGAGAGCAGCGACTGGCTGTAAGCCGAGGGGGAGGTCTCGTTGTTCACCACGGCAACCTGGATCCCCTTCGGATCTCCTCCGATGCACAGACAGATCAGAGAGATCTGGATGACGGGCAGCAAGAACTGGAAACACAACGAGCTGCAAACACAGAAGAGATGACAACAATTAGAAACACCCAGAGCGTCCTCTGTTAATTATTAAAGTTAAACGTCATTAACACTCATTTACCCCGGCAGTCTCCTCATCCGCACCAATGTCTTGATCATCAGCGCAGTGATGTTTCTCCACTTTGGCAGCATGTGTCTGGCTCGCACCTTCCAGTCCGCTGCACAGTGAAAACACACGATGAGAGCACAATTTAAAAGGAGGAATCTCCAACATAAACAAACATAAAAGTTCTTTGATGCATCAAATCACTACCTGAGTATTTGGGGAATTCCTCTGCAGCTCCGGGTCCGATCGCCAGGATAGGTCGACTCTCGTCCCGGCCGCTCTCGAACGACTGGCTGGTCTCCAGCGGGCCGCTCTGAGGACTGGACCCCCGTTTGGAGCCGATCTGATCCGACGTCTCACACAGCTGCAGGAACGCGTGCTCCAGGGTCTGCAGGAGGTGACGGTGGTGATGATGATGATGGTGCAGGTGAACAGGGACCAGATCAGCAGTATGGTGTGTTATCTTAAGTCTTAAGGCTTCACTTCTTTTCACTGTGCAGCTGTTTTATTTGTTTCCTGTGTCCATTGAGTGACATCTCATCCATGCAGCTCAGGATTTTCAAATTTCAATGTGCTCATAAACTCACTTCACTTCACATTAGAACAATAGTAAGAACTACTGCTGCTTTATAGGTCCTGCCCTGATGTCCACTGTGTGATTAAAGAGTACTCACTGTCGCACTGTGCTGTTTCATGACTGCATCAGGAGGCCCTTCAGCCAGCAGGTGACCGTTCCGCATGAGACCGACCTGCAGAACAAAGAACAGAGAAGAAGAAATGAGAACAGCGTTATTTATAAACAGAACGGAGTCGCAAAACTATAACTGCAAGAAGAAAATCTTTTTTCACTTCCCTTCAAGTTAATTCCTCTGATAACTGAGTGAGGGATAACTTAAATGTTGAGTCATTGTTTTCCTTTCAAAACAACAATAATTACAGGCAATACTGAAGCTGAACCAGAAAATGGTGAAATCACTTCTTTTTTTAAACATCCTGATGTTACACTTTGAAATAATAAAAGCGGGAACAGAATCTTCTGTCACTCGACTGATCAATAGATGAGTGTGTCAGTTTTGATTAACTGAGTTTTCAAGCATGAACAAGCAGCCATTTACAGAACAGCAGAGCGACTGGTTTTCATCCCATCGATCTCTTTTGTGGGTCAAACAGCCCATAAACAAAGTTTGCAGTTGCTAGGTGATCAGGCCGACTATTGTTCCTCACAGAGTCCGACTGATGAAACAATAAGAGAGTGTGTTGAGGTGACCTAGTGAAGTTCATTCCTCTGCAGTGGAGTGATGCCTTTACTTCACCTGACACACTTCTGTCAAAGGTGGGACAAAAACAAATCAGTAAACCCCCCCCCCCCCCCCCCGGTCGGTCTGATCTGCCTCCACCCACCTATGGTTTCACCCTGGATGGAGACATCACAGAGCTGCTGAGATGTCAGACTGGTTCTAGTGCAGAGTTTCTGGCTCCATGTTTACATGTGGCTGCCTCAGTGTGTGTCTATGTGAGGGGGGGGGGGGGGGGGGGGGGGGGGGGGGGGCAGTGACCTTGGACCTCATTTTGAGTTATGCAGTCTTAGTTTCAGCTTGAACATGGTACCACACACACACACACACACACACACACAAATACTTTTATAAACAAGCTGATTAACTGTGACCTGTTGAACTGAAATCTGAGGTCGACACGTTCACATCTAAAGAGTGATATCTGTATTTTTTTCCCGTCTGCATTCACCAGGACTCACCAAGGAATTACAAATATTTAGTGCATTTTTTCTGACTCTTAGCAGGAAAAGCTTCTTACAGCAGCTCTTGAATCATCATGAGACTAAATATTCAGCGCTGAAAACCAGACTGAGGACCGTGACACAATACGACTGGGAAATGATGCACGAGCAATGTGAAATATGAAAGCCTTAATGTTAATTTACGAAAACATTTAGTATGAAATCTGTCAGCCTCACTCAAACATCCACACACACATACACACACAGTGCAGCTGCATGAAGCAGGTGGAGGAGGATTAGGAAGTCGTGAGGCAGTTGTTTGTTCAGCTACATGACAGATACTGATCTGTGTTGGGGAACTGGCACAGAGAAGTGAAATTTCAGCTTCTGAAAACCTAAGACGAGTTTATCTGTTCAATCTCTTTCACCTCAGCATCTTTCCTTTAAGTCATCACAAACACAGACTGCATGAACTTTACTATAATAAACATCATATTAACTAAAACTTGATTGTTAAAATGCTGTTTTCCCTATAACTTCTTCTGGGCTTTCTGTTTCCAGATGAAGTCAAAATGACAAACTGCACCTTTAAACAAAAAAAACAAAGGAAAACTCTTGTGAGTCCTAATCTACAGGACAAACTTACAACTGTAAAGCTTTGTGGTTTTATGGACTTTATGTCCAAAGAGGATTACGGGCTAAAACAGTGAATGAACTCGTGGAATGACTGGAGGCCTGACTGACACACGCAGCGAAGGTAACAGGTGTGAAATGTACTGTATATACAGGCGATAGGTGTCAGGTGTATAGGTGCAACCATAAACATCATGAGTGGAGTCTTACATAATCCAGGCTGAGATCTTTGGCTCCACAAATGAAACCAGGAAACCTCTTTAAATGTGAGTCTGCTTTACTTCCTCTTCTCTCTCTGTTGGTTTTTCACAGTGTATGCTGTATGTTATGCTGCATATTGACTGAGCAGGTGGAAAGTTTTTTCCAGGTCCAATATCCAGATCAGTCCCTTTGCCCATTGCACCATGGTCAGATAATAAAAATTGTGTAATCACAGGCAATAAACTTGATTACCTTTCTAGGAATTCAGATTGTGTGTAACTTAAAAACAATCTATTAGTATCAATGTCAGAGAGGACGAGGCTGGAGGAGTGATTCAATATTTATCTGACTGTGTGAGTCAAAACCAAAAGAGCTAATGTTATTTAACAGGAGGAGAAAAGTGCATCTGTTTGGGGACTATTTTCACCAGGGGATTAATACACATGTGGTACTGTAGCAGTAGCAGGATGGTGTGTGTGTGTGTGTGTGTGTGTGTGTATGTGTGTGGGATTGGCCCAAATTTAACAGCCAATGTTCAATATAATGAAGGGAAATATCGTCCAAAGCAACAGAGCCGCTCCTTTGTGTGTTTTTTAATAGTTTCAAATGACACTGTATAAATATCAGACTTGTTAAAAGGTGCAATTCATGATTGACAGTCAGAAAACTATCTTTTAAACTGTTTCAAGAATGAATCACAAACCTATTTTTGTTAGTAAAAAGGCACAACAGAGCTTCTATACAGCTTCTATAGGATGTTTTCTTGCTCAGCTTGAGCTTTTGTTTGTCCTGTCAAAAGTGATAAACAGTAAACTTCATCTAACATGGTGACACAGAATAAATATGAATGGACTCATTGTTCCTGAGGACTTCAGCTCCTTTGATTTCATGGCTGCATTCCTGGATGCTCTCAACTCGAGTGTGCACATGCGTTTATGCTTAATTTAACTCGTATGTATACGTTCATGGTCATGGGTTCGGGTTCGGTTCAGTGCATGTATGGATTATTATCTCACCACGTTGGCTTGCCTGGCCTCCTCTATATAGTGTGTGGTGATGATGACGGAGACTTTCCCCGTCCTCACAATGTCCACCAGATGCTGCCAGATCCTGAAGAGGCAGAAGGCAGAAGAAGAAATCAAAACAAATTACATAACACTAATAAGAGTTTTCCTAAAATCTCAGCCTGGAAAAGCTCACAGCTTGCTCCGGCAGCCGTTTGCCTGCCAACCGTCTGAGCTGATGAGGCTTTGTGGTGCGATTACACAATGAGATTGAAGCAACACACTGAGGAAGGGCAGGGCACTTTCAGAAAGAAAAAGAGGTTTCTGGCTTGATTTTCTGTAACATACAATCAAATCTGTGCAGAACTCCTCCATATAATCACTCTCACAGTTGTCAAGTTGTTAATTGTGAAGCCAGTGTGACTGATCACCAAGTTGATCCATATGCTGCAATTTAACACTGAGCAGTATATAAACATCAAGTATCACCAATACAACACCTCGTCCTTTATAAACAGCTCATGAATTGTGAAAAGTGTGTTTTCAAAGAAGAAATTATATTGCAAATAAAAAAAAAACATGTTTAAAATGTCCTTATATCTATTTACAGCTTCATTATATTGCTTTGAATGACTTATGTTTTAATAGAGAGAATTAAAGTGAAGTGTTTCCCCACGAATAAGAGAAAAAGAAATGTTTTAAAGAGGAATAAAGGGTCAGTATAAAATGTGTTTTAATAGTTTGAGGAGAAGTTGTTGCGGAAACTTTAATCCAACAATGTCTCAGCGTTTTAATTTCCCCTTCTCATGTCAGCCATTTTGAAATGCAGCAGTAAGACAACGATCTTTAAAAGGGCATTTACAGCCAGGTGAATTACCACAGCACAGACAATACGTCGATATGATATCAGTATTGTGACATAACAGAGTTTATGTGCGGCCTTGGTTATTGTTTGATCCCATTACAGCGCTGTGTGTTATCTTTTTATGTTGTGATAGGGACATTACAGTGACATACAGCCCTGCACACATTCACATGGTCTTATTTCCAAAAACAGTAACAGATTATGTTGATATGTCTGATGTGTTTTCACTCAGTACAAGTTTAGATTAAACACCGGGTGACAGTAACGTCACAGCTTCACATGTTTGTTGTTTTAAGATTGAATATAACATCCACAAAAATAAACCAGGACCTGCTTCATTTATGGCCGAGGGCTGGCAGAAACTAATGTTGATGTTGCATGTGTGTGTGTGTTTCGGTACATACTTGGCCCTGAGCACAGGGTCCACTCCGACCGTAGGTTCATCCAGGATGAGCAGCTCTGGGTTCTGGAGCAGAGCTGCTCCCAGAGAAACCCTGCGCCTCTGACCACCGCTGGAACAAACAAACATAACAGTAAATAAAAAGAAAGAAAGAATGGAGTCAGAGGTCGACGGAGGTGACTCCTCCGTCCACATTCTTAATTGTTGCATAACCGATGATCCACCTTCGTTCTGTGCATACCACTCACTCCTTAGAGAGGTGGTAGCACCGACCAAACCTGCGGGATGAACCTGCCTGGCAACACGGAGGAAAATAACAAGAGGTGAGAGAAGGATGTCAGGAGACAGAGGTCTTTTAGAAAGTGTCATCTAACAGTTTGAACAGCCTGTGTCACACCGGGCTGCAGCATCGATAACCATTGACACCACTGACCTTCAACGTGACGCCACTGTGCAAAATAAAAAATAAAACTCTGGTCATTTTAGTTGCAGCTCAGTAACATGATGGGTTCCTACCCCACAGATGACATTAATATTACATGAGGTGCTAATGAACACTGGTGTGAGGGGCCAATCTGGAAACAGAGGGGTCTTTGTAATGAATCAGGGATGTGAATCATGATCTGTAACAAGAGCCGATTACTTTTCCTTAATAACTGTAGTTTATACAAGGACCACGAAGTAAACGTGAGGTTTTCTCTTGACTAAAATAAAGAATAATAGTCAAAAATAAGTTAATGATTAAAGCAGAGATGCAGCAGAAATATTTGATTACATGCCAAATGCTCTATTTTTAATTTGTGCTGCTGGATTGTTTCCTTTTATGGCTTGGGGGCGTGGTAATGCTTGGTTTTGTCCTGTGGTAATGTGTAAAGCTGATAGTGGAGGGTTCATCTGGGTGGAAACTCTGAATTGAGCCACAAGCTCCCAGAAGCCTTGGCAGCAGGAAGTGATCAACAAGGCTCTGCAGATGAGACCATTTGTTTAATGGGGTAATAAACGTGATGCATAGTGGAAACTGGAGGGGAAATTAAAAACTCTGTGCCAATGTTCTTTCCTTTTCCAGCTATTAATCAGTTACAGACTCAGACTGCAGCAGCCCTGTAAAAATCTGATTTTATAAGTAGTAACTTTTTACATTTGAAGTATAATATTATCCTAAAGGCTTAGTGGAAACCACTTTTGATCGCCGTATCCACTGTTTTGCATTATTAAACTGATAAATCATAAGATGGGAGTTGTTGTAAATAAAAACCAACTCTTGCACACTGACTAGTTTGCACCACAGGGCAAATCTTACTAAGACACAGTACGTGTCATAGCAACACAGTCTATGTTAATATGTTAGACACATGATAACCCTGACCTAAATCAACATAATGTAACATCCTTCTAAGGCAGGAATAATCATCAGAGCTGATGTTACAGTAAACATCAGACTGGCCCGTCACCTTATCAGACCATATTTTTTTATAAGCGCTGGGTTTATGGTCTGTGGAGGAGAGAGGGATTATGTTTGTGCGCAGTCACTTAGTGTAATTCAGGTGTCAAAGTCCACGGACATCTGTAGACAGCTGTGAACTCACATTTACCTCGCTGCACAATCTGGTTCTGTGTAGAGATGAGCTGCTATTACCACACTTGAATCACACAATAACAATGTGTTTTTCAACAAAGGGACAGTTTTGCATCATTCACAGGATGGAAGTGATACCGGTTTCATATCACAAAGGTCAACAAGGTCACACCACACAATAAAACAGACTCATATTTAGTGTGTTGTGTTCAGTGTTTTTTTTTTTTCTGGTGACGCTCTAATTGTTAAACTCGTCCTGCGTGTTTCAGCACATGAGGGGGTTTTTACCTGAGATTTCGGACCAGGCTGTGCTTCTGAGGTAGATCCAGGAAGTCGATGAGGAAGTCCATACGTGCCTGGGTTTCCTTCGACGTCAGTCCGTGGATTCGGCCAAAGAAGGTCAAAGTGTCGCTGATGGTGAACTCATTGTACAAGGCCAGCTCCTGTGCAACACAAAGACGTCTGTGAGTGTTACATTCTTCAAAAGTGAGGTTGCAGGTAAAAATGTGTGAACACAGAGAGGTAGTGTTTGGGCCTGTCTGTCCACACATGTGTCAATGTGATACTAGAATAACATCATTCATTTCCTCTCTTGAACGTCCATATATTTGACCCTAGCTTTAAATACCTGTCAGTTTCAGAGTGTGGTACTCTGCAGTTTAACACACAACTTGAGTCTTTGGTTATTTTCCCCACACTGACTGAATGATGATAAGTTCATTGATCAGTGGTTAAAAGATCTATATATATAAGATCTATATAGGCAACAAAGAATGAACTGGATGTATTAAATTCGTCTACATTGCAACATCAGACAAAACACAAACGCCAAGTTCACCACAGCAGCACGACAGTTGCAAACTGCGGACTAGGTGAGGTGTCGCATTTCCTCCTCTCTGGGTCACAGACCACTTCCTACAGGGATGAATGTGATGCTCGGGGTCACACACACAGGAGAACACATGCCATGTGTGTTATCAGCCACATCAGGTATCCATTGTGACAGTAATGAGACACACTCAGGCACAGCTCACTGACTGCAACAGAGGAGGAATTAAAGAAGCCCTTGAGCAAGGCACTTAATTAATCCCCTAGTGACTGATGTGAACACCAAGTACATGGTTTATGAATACAAACACCAACTGGAATGCTCTTGTGCCGCCATAATGACTAGGTTTGTCACCACATGATGCAAATTTTACGCACAGATTTTGTCATGTTGTTTACCTGTGGCATGTATCCAACCATCTTCCCTGGCACATCATGACCGGGGAATGCAGGTGGCTTCCCCAGAACAGAGATGTGGCCCCGCGAGATTTTCAGAGTTCCTACGATGCATTTCAGCAGCGTGGTCTTCCCACATCCGCTGGGGCCCAAAAGACCATAACTGCAACACAGAAGCAAGACCATTTCAGGTACAGGAGTAAGAGATGGCAGGTAATTTTTTACTTATCATTTATTCAGCAGGATTGATTTCCAAGTGTAGAAACACAGTGATGTCACCGTCACAGCTCTGGACATACTTCAAATAAGTAAATGAATCTGTACACTCTGCACACAGTCAGGCGTGAAAGCTTATCAGAGGGAACAAGAGAAACAGATCATGTCTACATAAACATTTAAGATAACCAGATAACAGTCCTCTGTAGTTATTGTGCACATGTGCCAGAAAAAAAAACCTTTCTGACTTCTGTTTCTCCTGACTTTTCATTCGTCACCTCAGGAATTCAGGGATGTGTGAGAGAAATGATCCTATTCTATGTGTTTTCTGAAGCTGCAGTGTAGTTGAACTCTCAGGGCCACCGTAGCATCATGGATCTAAATTCATCTGGGAACTCAAACCTGGACTACAAATTAAAAAACATGACCTCTTTCATTAAGATTACATACCATACATTTCTCTGTGATGGAATTTAAACCTGACCGTCTTGCAGGAGATCAGTCAGGAGATACATGACAAAGGAGAAGGCTGGAGTGAACTGGTTCCAGTCAAGTGCTGGACACCTCGCCCAAGAATGTGAGTCTCATTTGCATATATCTTGAACACATCTACATCCACGGACTTGTCCAAGACCATTGTCTGTGCCTTTAAAGGGCCACAGGTGAAGTAAAAAAAAGTTAGTTTAAAAAAAAACCAAACACACACGCTCCACTCACATGTGACCTTGTGGTACAGTCAGGTTGAGGTTGCTGAGGACCTTCAGCTTGCCGTACGACCGGCACACGTCCCGGCACCGGATCGCGTACTCCTCCTGTCCAGCAGGCAGAGAAGCCTCCAAATCAGCCTTCATGTTCTCCTCCTTCAGCTGGGGGACAGAAAAAAAGAGACTATATTCATCACTGTGTCTCCTCAGATTTCACTGTGAGGATAAAAATCACTACAATAACAGATGCACTCATCCTCCATTATTCACCGCATGCACATGTGCACATGTGCACAACATTATGAAGGTTTGAGATAAGCTTAAGCTGTTTCTATAAATCGAGCTTTTCTTCTTGTGTGCTGAGCTGCTTTTAAGACCTGGTGCTGGGCCGTTTAAGACAAATCTTTTGCAAGGAGAGCAAAATAAAGTCGATATTTTCCACCACAGAACGTGAAAATATCATCCACTAAGAACGGAGGCTTTGAATGAGGAAATATTATGAAGCTAAAATATAAAGTGTACTAGTTTTAATCCAAAAGGCCTCCTGGAACTGAAACATAATTCACTGTATATACTCTACTAACCTACTGTAATATGTTAAATACATGACTACTTCTTCTTCTCTGTGATTTTAAGGCATTGAACTGAACGGTACCTGAAATAGGTTGTATGACTTGCTGCACTCTTGTCAGTGGTTGATTGCCCAGCATGGTGGATCAGTTTCAATATCCACACTCAGCTTCACAGGCCAAACATGTTCATGCATACAAGGAATCTGGCATGAGGAAACTTCCACTCCTTCCCTATTTTTGCAGCCGTGTAAAGGGGACGAGCTGCCATACATATCAAACCAACTGAGGAATGCATCCTACGCAAGTAATGTAATGTAACTACAACATGCAACAAGCAAAACACCTGACAAATCATACTGTATGGTGCTGAATATAAGACTCTGAGCTCAGCTAAGGATTAAGGTGCCATCCCATTCATTCAAGAAGCATTATTTGCTCTCACTCTATCAAGCTTGTTTTGTTTCACTTTAAAGAGCTGCTACTTATAGAAATTAAATGTTATCATCAATAAAACATTGTAATATCGGCCTCAACGCTGCAAAGAAGATGCACAATAGATGGACGTAGCACCACAGCAGACAATTACCTATCAACTATTCATATTCTCTGTTGTTTATTATGGGTAATATTCAGAATTGAAATATGACAAATCTGACAGTGTTTCACTCGTTAGTGAGTTTTATGCCTGTGTGGCTCCCTCAGTAGGAGGAGTGGTGGTTTACAAAGGCTTTACTGCAAGCAGCTGAGAGAAAATGCAAACCGTTCCTGCCAGCCACCAAACCACTGAGGATTGTGACAAGATTAGTCTTTTCTTTTTTTCAAGAATGCAAGTTCGGAGAAGGTGATCAACTCGTTTCACCTTTCACCCAAAAAAGTCCCAAAGTGAATCTCAGCTCCAAAAACAACAACAACAACAACAACAACGTAGAGAAACATCCCCTCTTCTCTCTCTCACACACACACACACTCTTGATATTCCTGGTTGTCTTTGTCCGTCTTGTCGGGGTTCAACAGACTAAGTATCTGGGTCGTACAACAACAATCCTTTGCCCAGTAATCTCTAATAACAGCTTTCTTTCACGGGTTTCCCTTCAGTCTCTAACTAACTCCCTCCTTTAATCCAGCATCTCTCATTTTCTAGCGAGAGGAGATTAGGCAGATTGCGTTGCATAATCTGATGCATTTGGTTGGGGCCCTCACCTTTGGCACCATAGCCCACATCTGCAAAAATATACGTCAGCACTGATATCTCCTTCGATCTATACAAACTACTGAGTGGTTGTGATCCTTTCAGAAGACAAGCTGCTGGTTTCAAAGGCCAGTTAAGATCTGTGATTGACAATCGGAAAAAGATAAAGTCGCCTTATCATTAAAGAATCGATAGTCACTTCACACATTCACTGGAGGATGAAATGGCAAATATAAGCGTCTAACACTCACCCCGAGAAAAGCAGGAAGGCAAAAATGGAGAAGTGGAAAGGATGAAGAGCGGCTGTTGAGTGTCTCCACTCCACAGACTGAAGACAACAGTTTAAGAAGAGCATGTGATAACCAGCTGACACAAACATCCAAATACAAAGTGGAAGAACAGGTTCAGTTCACCGGGCGGCAGATGGAGGACGGATGCTTTCTTCTGAGGAATACCCACCACACACACACACACCTACACACACACACACACACACCCTTCTTCACAGGGCAGCTCTCTCTACTTGATTCTTACTCTTTGGTATCATTGAATTAAAACTTCAGCTGCATCAACTAACCCATGGACTCTGGACCCTTGTGATTTTTAAGTTTTTTAGTCCAAATACAGAATAGATGGGAAATCCATCCTGTGCAGAGGCTCTATCTGCAGTCCCACTCCTCCAGCTGACATGCTCTTGATGCACAGAGCTGTGACAGGAGAGAACAACTCGTTGTCCCTCTGCAGGCTCCTCTGCTGCTACTTTCCCCAGATAGTGTAGTGACCTCAAACTGCAACACAAAGCCTCTCTTTTCATTCATACTCTGCTCTGCTCTGCTGATCAGGAAGAATTCCTACCTTGCCTGCCAAGTTGTTGCCAACTTGCGTCACCGCCAAGTGGAAGAAAACGAGCTCGACAGGCGCGCTCAAACCTCACGGGATACAGCTGCAAAACGCGGCGACTGCGACACATTCCCTCCCGCGAACTGTTAAACGGTGGCCACCGCCGGGCTATTTATAAGCCGAGCCACGGTAGCCTACATCCAACGACCGACCCACCGCTCGACCGTCTGACGGTGCAGCTGCTGCGCTTTCAGTTCTCCCTTTCACATCAGCGCGTCACACAGGATGTGAGCGCTGCAGCGGTCGTGTGGTGCACGGCGCTCCCTCTCTGTAACCCCTGTTGCTTAAACGATGATCCTCCCCGTTAAACTTCAGCGTCCAGCTGAACATCGCGCCATCATCAACACTCAGCAGTCGCGCAGGTTGCAGCAGCAGCAGCAGCATGCATCCTGCAGAGTTTTCTCTCCATCTTGCTGCAGCACTCGGCTGCTGCAGGGACGGGGAAAGGCCCGCTGAGTAAAGACACGCTCCGTCCTGGACGGTTCCTGCAATGAAAAAAAAAAAAAACCTCCCAGTTCATCCTGAAGCATCTTACCCGCTCATCCATCTCGGTGCACTCTGCAGGTCCGGCCGTCGCATCATCCCGACCGGCAGCCTCCGCGGCCATGGCAGCAGGGAGGAGGGCGGAACCGAGAGCTGAGAGTCAGCGAGGAGAGACAGCGAGAGGAGGGGAGAGAGAGGGAAGGAAGGATGGAGAGATGGAAAGATAGATAGATGGATGGATGGATGGACTTATCGTCAAAGTTAGGTTTCTCCTTTAGTTAGATTTAGTCAGAACAGACAAACAGACACTGACTGTGGTGGGTCTCTCAGCTGTTCGCCTGGTTGACTGACGCCGGCTCTGGTGCATGGAGGGCGCCTATAGACCACCATCTATAGGGGGCTGCAGACACGTGAGGGCACCTGTAGCTGCAGGAGCTGGAGCTCCACTGCAAAAAGTATCAGTCTGGACATGTCAATTGATCTGCAGTGATCAGGTCCAGCTTCATATTTTTCTTGTACTAAAGGAAATAAACTGTCATTTTACACAATTAATATTACTTTTCAAAATAAAATACTCACCACAGCCACCTCATGATGACTGGTGTAACCAACCAGCCTGACTGGAGGAGTCACCGTTGGCCCCCACCTCCAGGACTGTGTGTTGTGTGTGTGTTGACCGGCTGGTTCCCACGCCTCCATCCCAGACATCTCCCTCCATCCATCAGGGCTCTGGGAAAAGAAAAAGATTTGGGAGCAAATGATGCAGAACAGATCATGGAGGTGTAGTACCCACAGACACCACAAGATGGCGGCACAAAACAAGAAACTAATCAAATAGGAGATTTTTGGAAAATAGCTTCTTTAGCTGAGTTTGGATTGGATTAGAAACTGGTTTGTACTTTAATCTGGATCCATTGTCTGTTTATAAAGGTTCATCTGTCGAGACAATGAATCAAACGATGAATTTCTTCACAGCACACGAGGAACGACTCCTTCGGCTTGGCCTCATGGCTCTGGAGAGATTACATCACTCACAGTATCTTAATTATAACCAGGTTTAAATACAGCCAGACACGACAGGAGGAAACCTTCATACAGGCTGAGAGTTTATTTGTACAGCACAGCCTCATACCACAACACACAACTGTTTCCTCAGAAGAGCAGGAGACAGAAAGAGGAACAGGATGGATGATGGTAGTGTGGGTGTGATTGGAGCCACATGTGAGAAGTGGTCAGTGTTGTTTGGGGCGTTTTCTTTTTTACCTCACTGCAAAAACAAACTGCTCACTACTGGACATACAGTTTATAAATCCAAGTTTTTAAGCTCTTTATGAGTGAAAAAAGTGTTTTACCTGATGGATTAGAGCCTGTGGGACACAACTTTGAGCAGGTTACGCAGAAAGAATTGATGCCATGTCTTACTTTAAGGCCCTTTGGATAAAAAAAAAACTAATGTGAAGTAAGTCTTGAGGGAGTGAGATAAACAATTCCTGAAGGGACTGCACTAAATTCAGCTCATAACCTGATTCTGCTGCTGCTGAGTTCAGCCTGTAATGTCTTCACATGTCCACAGGGGGGCGGCCTGCAACAGTTGAAAGAGGAGAATACACTGTATAAGAACCTGGAAGGAGAGGGAGGAGGGTGCATGCATGCACAGGGATGGAAAGATAGAGAGGGGGGGGGGGGGGGGGGTATTTGTGTTCAAGTCAATGGCAGGGAGACAATGTGAATTTCCACTTCATCCAGTGAAAAGCTATTAAAGTCCTGCGCTCACAGCTGGACACAAAGTGGTCTGATGGGACTTTTATTTTTAGCTCTCTATCGCCACAGTGTTGTTTAATCATTCAAAAGTATTGAGTGTGGACACTTTGTCCAATGAGGCCTCATCATGGGTCAGGTCTGGTGCTCATTAAACTGCGAGCTGTGATTTAAATGCAACATAACCTGGATAATTGTTGATCCACTGTGGAAAATAATGGCGCCTAGAAAAAAAAAAAGAGTCCAAAGAGCAGCGTTGCCTAATTGGGTGAAGGGTTGAGGAAAATCTGTCTGATTAGCCTTCACCAACAGACGGGGATTAAGCTTTTAGTCTGTAATTATTATAAAGCATACGTCAGCAGATATCCACCCATTTCAGGCGGACAGGGGAGCGGAGGGATGTCCTGCTGAGGTGACTGTGCTCTCCGCGAGACCCGGCCGGCGAGACGTGGAGACCCCGGAATAGGAGCGGGAGGAGCGGAGCAGGAACAGGAATATCCTCCTGAGTCAGTGCCACGACGCTGACACAGCGCGCGCTCCCCCGGCAGGGCTGCCTCTGCTCCGATAATAAGCATCCTATGCTCTTCTGCTCAAGATGGCGGTGCAGGCAGCGGAAAAGGACGGAATAGTGAGTATTCTGGAGCTGCACGGGAACCGGGGCGGGAGCTGGGTGTGTTGGTATTCAGATGTCCTCTGCATGTCGGCCTGTCTGTGGGTTTGATTTAAGCGCACCATTATGTCGATTATCCGGCGCTTATTTGTAAGTGCGGAGCGCCGTGCGCAGCGCATTCAGGGCGCAAGGCGACTCCTCTTTCATCTGCGGCCGGGGAGGAAATAGGAAATCCAATAGGTCTGTGTTGAAATGTGTCCGGCGGTGTGTGTTTCACCTAGGCCGGCCAGCCCGGTGCTCTGAATGTGCGCATTTACGGCGCAGTGCATTACATGAGGCCAATTTGGATCTTATGAGGCCAATTTATAATCTGACATTGGTCGCGACAGGAGTCCTGATAACAACATGACAGGTCTGCTGCCACCTTGTCATTGTTGGAAGCCGCATGCAAGGCCACAATGTGTGCGTGTGTGTGTTTATCATATAGCGACCAGGCCCGCAGCCTCAGGTCGGGTGTTTATCCTCAGCCCGGTCAGTTTATATCCCACCTGACAGGACGATAAATGACGGTTTGCATCCTGTGTGTTTTGTCGCTGGTGTTGAAGAATGTGGAGGATGACCACATGAACGACTCGCTGGGGAACCCCGGCCTCATCTCACCTGACAAGGAGGATTTATCACGTCTCCTGGTAATCAAAGACGTCTTATCTATTGCAAACATTGTTTGATGCTCGCTCCGGGCCGTGCGTAATCAATTACATGTGCTTTGCATAGACGGTGCCATTCAGCGGACGCATCCGGGGCGGTATGCGGCCAGGGAAGAAGATCATAGTGATGGGCATTGTCGACCTGGAGCCAGACAGGTAAGATAACAGCTAGCAACGCATGCACATGCACCGTATCAGGAGCACGGGTCGCCGTGTTTAAAGCATCATTGAGTCATCCACATGCTCAGAGACTGATCGTAGAGATACGCGTTTTGTTCTTGGGCCAGTCTGACTGGCATGGCCACTCCAGGGCAACAGAGAGACAGAGTGGTGGTTTAAGTATGCAGAGACAGGGCGTTCCCTCTCCAGCAGGGAGGAAAAGGGGGTAAAGAAGAAAAAAGAAGGCTCAGTGTGGAGGGACTTGTTTGGGTGTGTCCATACCCTACATGGAAACTTGTGTCAGACTTGGAAGAAACCCCCTCCATGACCTCATCATGTTCTGTGGCTGCTGCTGCAGCCGCTGGCACAGTATTCAAGTTAAAGTTCATGCGAATGTCCCGAGCTGCTCCGAGGTTCAGCCTGTTCTTCTCCCATTGCACGAGGAAGTTTGCCACTGTAATCGTGTCTACAGTATATACTGACACAAAGATGCTTGTGTATAAACAGCACAGCTGTAGAGGAGGGGTGGTGGGGGTGGGGGGTAGGTAGCAGCAGCAGCAGCAGCAGGGATTATTCATAATTAACAGGCTGTTTGGTTTGCTCTTACACAGCAGCAGCTGAATTATATGCATCTGATTTATCCCAGATTAGCTATTGGACTCATATCCTACATATGACGTCCTGCCTGCCTCTGACTCTATCCTCTCCTCCCATCCCCCTCCTCCTCCAGCTTTGACGTGAGCCTGACCTGTGGCCGTGATTCGGAGAAGGGAGAGCCGCCTCAAGACGTGGCCCTGAAACTCACCGCCCGCTTCAGTGACCGCCAGTTTCTGCGCAGTGCCCGTGTAGCTGGGAAATGGACGGAGGAGGAGGCCTCCACAGCCTACTTCCCCTTCATCCCTGACCAGCCTTTTAGGGTAAAGACTTCTTCTTTGTTTTTGTTTTTTTTTGCATCCATCACTAACCTGCATGTCAGATGCTGCTGGGTACTTGATGTCTGCAGGCGGGTTCAGGCTCAGACACTCTGTTGACTCTTGATCATCAAATGGATCCCTCTCCTTTGACCTGAGGACTGAGGATGAGTTCTTTGTTATCATGGTCCCAGTAAAAGAAAATTCATCAGTTGTCTATGAATCATTTTACACCTTAAGTTCCCTTCTGAGTTTTGGAGATGAGGTGAATCTGCTCTGATTTGGTGTTTATACTCATTCTTGGAAAAAGCTCATCCAAGTTTAATGAACACTATGGTTGATGTGTGGTCTGTCTGTCTTAGTCAGTGGAGCAACACCTAAAGTTCAAAGAGTCATTGTACTGGGAGGGCTACAAGAACAAAACAGGGCAGGGTGCGGTGGACATGATAACTATTCAAATTAGCAATTGGACAGATTTCATCAAAGACGCTCATAGTATTTGCACAGGTGGTTGTGTGACCAATAAAAAGAGAGAGGCCAGGCCAGACACTAATACACAACACCACAAACACTTGCGCTGAAGTAAACCAATGCATTTTTAAAAGCTGGATGTTGGACAGCGGCCGCCTGAAATACAGTACATGCTCTGTGATAAGTGAAAGAACACAAGCAGCAGTAGCTTGTGCTGAACTGAGTGGCGGAGCAGCTGATCAACAGCGACTTTGTGTTTGTGTGACTAATTTTTTATTAGATTTTTTTTATTTCCTTGTAGTTTATTGGGTTCACAGAAGGGACACATAAAAGAGTAATGCAGAAGTGCTGATACAGGAAATTTGCACCAAATACTAAGGAATTAAAACATGTAACATTTTGGGGAAAGCATTTAGAGATCAAACAATCCATCGTCCACAAAACAGTTGGCAATTTAAAAAGTCGTCATCTGCAGTAAATGTACTAAAACAGCTGAAACGTCACCGTGTTTCTCTTGTTTATCAAGTCGCCTCCTTGAAACATCACTCAAGTGTCACACGGGGTCACATGCTACGACAGAAATGTTGTGTGGTGTATGGACATGAGAGACAAACAGGAAATGCTGCTCCATGATAAATCGTGGCTATTGCTCATATAAATGCAGCATGTATCCTGTGTGTGACATCAGCTGTTTGTGTGCTGGATGACGGATTTGAGTGGGAGTGGGGGTGGGGGTGGGGGAATTGACCACATGTGCAAGATGAGTAATTGTCAGAAGACCTGAGGACTCGTTAGACTATAACTTCAGATTCCGCTCTAATAACTCTCAATGTGAGCGTGAACAACACATATGGTGTTCGACTAAAAATATAGGATGAGCTGTTCAACATGTCCGACATAAGTCATTCAATTCAGGCTTAACTGATGCACGAAGACTCAGATATTCTGTTCTTTACATAATCCACAGAAACCACTGAACACAGAGCGTCGACTATATTAAATTACTTTCTGGAGGTGATCCCTGGGTCTGGTTATGTAATGGCAGCTCCCTGTTAAAGTGTCATTGTTTGTAGTCACAATGTGACCGAGCAGGTCAGCGCAGTCATGACTCTGTCAGAAGCCGGTGGGCTGGAGATTTGAGGGCTGTTTTCACACATTGTTTCCAGAAAACTGCCTCATGAATTTGGAAGCATGTGGACGGACACATGATGTGCTGTGGTTTCATGGTGGGATGAGACGCTTTTATCTTTTTTTTTTTTCTTCTCTTAACTACTCTCTTCTCTGATGATAACAATCTGCCTCAGGTCGTTTGATCACACCTACAAGTTTGTGTGTGTGTAAGTGTGGCCTTTGGTGCAAACTGCAGCAGAGATGTTCACACGGCAGCAAACCAGTGCTCAGCAAGCATTTTGATGGTTTGCATGCTTTTCCCCAGTTGCTACAGAACACATGTAGCACATGCAGTCATCAAATGAATGATTATGGTGCTTCATATCTGCTGGATGTGTAAAATAAAACTACATTTCCTATTAAAGAGACATATAAGATATGTCAGGTTAGTGTTTACAGACGTTTGTGCTGGTCAAAAAGGTGATTTTTTCTTTTTTTTTTTTACATGATCTGACGTTTATTTTCATTTTCAAGTGTATTTTTTGTTAAATGAGTCAAACTAAAGTAACAAATCAAGGGCTGGTTCTTTCATTATCACGGTGGAGAAGGATTTTAATGTTGTTGTTTTCTAAAATCTCTCAGGGGAGAAGCTGCAAGTAAATATTCATATAAACTGGTTATCGACCGGATGCAACGTTGGTTATTTCAGAGACTGTTTTCTCAAACAAGCTGCTTGAGGAGGAGAAATAATCCTGTGTCTATGTGGGTTAAGTCAAATAACCTGTCTTCAGCTGGAGTAGTAGGAGTGGAGTTTACTCTCTCCACTCTTTCCACCCCCCCACCCTGTGTAACTGCTGCACAGGCTGAATAAGCTGCTTGTTGTATCAGCTCAGCACACATGTAAAAAAACAAACAAAAAAACGCTGGTTGACAGAAGTTGTTGTGGGAATTTCAGGGAATAAGCTCATTTGTTTTCTTGCTGACATTTAGATTTATTCCACTTTTATTTGCACAAATGAGGCTGTAGCCAATTAGCACACTTGTTGAGATGCTTGTTTTTACATTTAACATTTTGTATGGTTTGAACATTAAAGATAGGTTCCAGTCGTCATGCTAAGCTAACTGCTAACTATAGTTTCATACAAACATACAGACATGAGAAAGCTAGTAGTCTACTACTACTCCTTCAAGCACTTCGCTTCACTGGTGCTTATCTCAATTGCCCTTTTACTGCACTTTGATTCACAGATACCAGTGTCTTTGCTTCTGCATTACACGGCTGATTATAAATCATACTTAACGTAATCTCATCTCAGCTTTATTGATGATCTGTGTTATCTAATCTCCTCCCCCCCTGTCGTCTCCTTCCTCTTCCCTCCCTGCAGATTGAGATCCACTGCGAGCACCAGAGGTTCCGGATATTCGTGGATGGACACCAGCTCTTTGACTTTTATCACAAAGTAAAATCTTTGCCCTCTATTGACACAGTACGGATACAAGGAGATCTACAGATCACCAAGCTCGGTTAACTACCCAAGAACTTGATCACAGACGACCACACCCACACACACATATACACATACACGCACACACACACACCCGTACACCGGTTATGTCATCGTCCATAACCCATCATGCAACACTGCAGCAACATAGCAACTGGGGAAAAAAAAAAAAAGTCTCCAGCAGTGACAAGTTAGAGATCTTCTGCTTAATTTCACTCACTTCTTTCCATTTAACGAGGATCTGACGTGATGATGCTTTGTGGGCGAATGTGTTTGCTCCATTTCAGGGTTTTTTTTCCCCTGTAGCCCCAGTTTTGTCAGACCAGGGATCTCACGGCTTATTAATAGTGCATTATTCATTTTTTTTCCTCCATGCCGAGTCCTTTAGGGATGGAGCAGAGGTAGAGGCAGGTGTGGAATAATTTCCAAGACGGAAAACAAGCTCGGATGTTACGGAAACCAGTTACTCAGGAAAATTGTATCTGGAACTTAGCAGCTAAGATGAAATGCAAACGTAAATGTTGAGGATTAAATGTTTTAACTTAAATCGAAGGAAGTTCTGCAACTGTGGATGAGCTGGAAAATGCATGTTGATCAAGCTCGAAAATTAGACGCTGATTCATTATCACCCGAATAAGATGCCGTACTGTAAATCTCTGCAGTATTGAACCTGAGCAGTGTTCAGATATTCAGCTGGAGCCTTGACTGATTCCCACAGGACCAGAGGCATGATTTACTTTTTTTTTTTTTTTTTTTTTTTTTTAGATCAGATAAAACTGATTATTAGATTTCACTCCACCCAGCTGGACACGTATTTACTGTTGTAGTTATCTAATTAAACTGATCTCACAGTAGTGTCCACAATCACACACCCTCTATGTGTTGGTGTGTCTCCAACTTCGTAGGCGTTTCCCCTTGCCTTCCCTCGGGTTTATTCCAGTTGTCATGGTAACACGCTGCCGTCTCAACCGACCTAAATACCCCTCCCAAAAAAACTGAGGATTATATCATGATAACGTGTAGTGGAAAGCGTCCTATTCTGTCAGATGGCGTGTGTGTGATGGTAGTTTGCACTCACTTTAGCGAGCACTTGCAGCCACGTTCTCCTGGAGATAAGGGAAAAAAAAAAGTCCTGTTTGGCGAACAGGAAGTAAAGCTACACCTGTTTACAGTGGGTGGGGAGAGCCGTCGAGCTCATTGTTTTCACACAAACCTCATCTTGAACCGTACACTAATAAATACAATATGCAACTTGTTCTCATAAAAGTAGACTCACTCAACGTTTAGAAGAAGAAGAAGCCGTGCCGTCCCAAAAGTGCGCAGGTGTGAACTAAAATCCAAAATAATCCCTCACGTCGCGTTCGGGCAGACAGTTGTTGATGGTTGTTGGGAAGCAGAATCGGATCCTGATGGTATTTTGAATGTATAGTATTCATGTTTCTATAGTAGCATAGGAGATAATAGTGATGCACAAAATGATTACTTAATGTCACAGTTTTTCAGTGGTATGGCTGGTGCTGTTATAGTCTTATTTTCAGTCTGACAATATGTGTTTTATGGATTTGTTGGATTTTTTTTTTTGTGTTTCCTGAATCATTCCATGTCGGACTTCTGGTCCACACACACTGAAGCAGATAGATGTTATAAAGCAAGTTACATCCTTGTTCAATGCAGCCAGCAACAAGTACTGTTTACGCATGCTGTGCATCACATGTGGTTGTAGCCTCTGTGACCACTCCACCTTCCACAAGACGACTTTCCTTCACTGAGGCAGAGAGGAAATTGTCATAATAATAAAAATACACAGTTAGCTGCAAAGCAAACACTCATTAGTATTAATAAGATTAAGGCTTAAGGAGCTCTGTTTACACCTCTCACAGTATCAGCATTCACTATGCTCTGCAAAGTCTGACATGTTGAACTAGGTATTAAGAACTGAACAACATAAATCTGGAGATCACGTTAACTTACAGCTTCTTTAATGGTAATAAATCATCCACTGGTGCTTTATAGATCAGACAAAAGTTATTAATCAAATCTGAAGTGTTGCCAATTATCTTGTATTCTGATAAAACATTGAAAAAAAACAATAATCACAGATGTTAATTAATCATAAATAAACAAACCTACATTTCTCACTTTTATAACGATGCATGAAATGTTTCTAATTTGATAATAACTGGATTCTGATCCAGATGTCCTGCAGCTGTTTTACAAAAAGACAGATGCAGGAGGATCAGCCAAAGGGGATTTTTCACAACCTGGCAACCCCAAAACTAACTCCTTTTATAACTACTTGATCTGTAAAACATTAGTAAATTATTTATTAACCATTAAAACAAAAAATTGTTGACCTGGTAGAAAGTGATGACAGTGCGCGCTGTGTGTGTGTGTGTGTGTGTGTGTGTGTAGCTGCAGGGAAGCATCATTAAGAGTTTGATTTTCAACTTAAAAGTGTTCGGGCCGTGATCTTAACGCGCTAATGAAGGTTTTTCTCCCTTCATCACCTTTTTGCTGCTGTGAATTTGGCGCAAGCCATGACATCTGTGCAGAACAGCTGCACCGACTTCACTGATGCGTCCGATCGCTCACGTTAATGAAGCTTCTTTTAGATTTCTGAGCAAACGTTGAGGAAACCTCTTTAACACCTCATTACTTTCTCTGCTAAGAGAGTGGACGTTTTCTACACACATACACTCTCTCTCTCTCTCACACACACACACAGATACACACACATACACAAGTATTTATTAGTTCCTTTCACATAGCAATAAGGTCGCTGACTGCTCTGGAGCACAACTTGTTTTCTCCTGGTTGGTCAGACACGGTCTTCCTGAGCTCCTCCTTTTTTCACTTTGGCAGCCGCTGGTTTATTTTGGACCCAAACAGGAAATGAGTACAGTTTGGTATGAGAGGCCAGAGAGGAGTTCAGTGTGAAAGGATGCGAGCCAGTGCGACGCATCATTACACCAGTGTTACAGGAGAACAAATGTGTACAATAATGTGTAATTGTGTTGACAGGTTGTGTTTTTTCGATACTGTTTTGTTTTGTTTTTTTGTTGTTCTTTCTATTAACTGGTGAACATTCCTTTGTAACACTGATAATATTCACCATGTAAAGAATATGACCATAACTCAACAATGTGTGTTTCATGATTTGTAGAAATGAGATGTGTGTGTTTTAAGTGCAGGTTCATGTTTTTTTGGCTGCACAGCTGTCACAGCTGGCAGCAGTTACCAGTATCAACAGCTGCAGCGCTGTTGCTAGGACTTATGGGGGAGGGAGATGAACAACTCAAGACTTCCTGAATTAAAGGGCTCGAGCCAGGGAGCGCTTTTTGTTTATGTTTGTGTGTGTGTGTGTGTGTGTGTGCAGGGAGCTGGGCTTGGGAGTGTGTGTTTGTCAACATAGCACAGTGAAACTCTGCTGGTATCGGTATTGAGCTGTATAAGTGGAGTGTGTTTTCTAGCTGTGTACAGTGTGTTTTCCCTTGAGGCTTTCTGCACAGTGAGATGTGCTGCAGGTACAAGACAAGCTGGCAGGGTACTTGACTTGAGCTTACTAATTTGGTACTGTTGCACTTTTTTTTTTTTTAAGAAAGTACTGGCGTTCTCAAGGGACTTAAAAAAAAGTTAAAAAAAAAAAATATATGGTACATGTGCTTGGAAAAACCTCAACACGTCCCACTTCCTGATCTCCTAATGATCCCATGTCTTTTCTTTTGCAATCTCCAGAAATACTGATTCCTGCTCTTGGCCCCCGTTTTAACTGTTGTGCAACCAACTGAGAACTGAATGTCATTCTCTTCCTGATTGTAATCTGACGATATAAATAACCCAGGTGGGAAAACACTGTTCACATTCACCTCAGTTCTTTAGGGCCCTCTCCTCCTTAACCCACTGAGTTGTGAAACAGATGTTTCCCCCACCTTCACTCAAAAACCGAGGGTTTATTTGCCCCGGGATCTATATGTTGCCCTGTTGTTGGACTTTGGATGTACATATTTATGAACGCAGCCTCGCAGGCTTTGTTTTTACATGACGATTACCAAGCTGAGTTGCGAGCAGGAAGCATTTTGTTGTGCATGTAAGCTTGTACCTGGCTGTTTTGTAAACATGAAAGATGAAGGTTTTACATCACCGGTTTCTGTTCCAGTCAAGCATGTGCTTTTATTTTTTAAACCATCTTTGAGTCAGGTTTTCCTTTGGCCTGCTCGTATTTAGGAAGATTTGAATTTTGTGCTTACACCTTGATGACAAATTATGGGATTTAAACGCTGTTGACGTAAGCACTAGGTTGCACAAACGAAGGATATGAATGGACTCAAGAATCTAAATCGAGCTTTTCCCACAAGTCTTAACCAACAGTGAACCAACAAAATGACTTTCTAAAAAAAGTGCTAAGACCCACATGTCTAAATCATGATGTCCATTTCTGAAGTGTCCTCTGAGTAGAAGTAGGCTGATCTGTTGCTAATGTGTTGTGTGGGTGTACAATCATCTCATCATTTCTATTTATTAAAGTGTAACCAGCAGGGTTGTGAGTGTTAACGTCAAAACCTACTGTGTTGGTAACATACTGATCTTTGGTGTTTTTACATGAGGGCATTTTTGATAAAGATGAACGTGGTTTGGGCTCCGACGTGAACAACAGTTTATCAGATCAGTGTTTAAAATGAAGTTAACCGTCATTATGACATGAGTGTTTTTGGCTCTTTAAGCGTCACGTTGGATATTTCATCTGCTGTTTTCCAGCTGAGCAGCTCCATCCGCCCACCACCGCCACGAATATTAATAATAATAATAATAATAATAATAATAATGATAACTACTTACCAACAAGATGTCGGCGATAACTCATTGAGAAAGTGCACTGAACCAGTGTTTAGATGAAGACAGTTCATTAGCCCTCTCCAAATGTTTTTGTTTTTCTTCCTCCACATGCTTTTGTAAAAACAGCTTCTTTGCAAACCAATAAACTTCTCATCTTGGAACTGGCTGGTTTTTCTCGGTGTCTCTGTGTGAAAATCCTCAGATGTTCAACACAAATGTTTACACAGAAAATCAACAAAAGTCAGAAACGTATACTGAGAGCTAGTGTTAAACTGGGTTTGTGTCTTTAACTGTCTGCTGATATTCTACTACAACCTAATGTATTCTGGTTACTTTTAGTTGCTTCCTAAATCTGTAACAGTTGATTTAACATTTGACCTCTAAGGGGCAGTGATCATCACTGATACAATTAAAACGCCACGGATAAATAAATGGGACTAAAAACACTCATTCATGCTCTGTTTTACTTCTATGATGCACATGGTGAAGATTCACAACAGGAAGTAACATCACCTCATTAAAACAGGAGCCAAATCATCAATAGCTGAGATAATTGGACATAATTCATGTTTAAAAAAAACAAACTAGATAAACAGATGTCAAATAGAAACTGTAGCCCTGCTTATAACGGTTCTGCACAAGTTCTTCCTGGAAAGAGTTTGGTTTGTTGTTTAAGATTTATTTTAAGAATCAGTCACCTCAATGAGAAGAGCCTGTCAGAAAATGAAGAATGACAGACAGGAATGAGGCCCAGAGGAGAAACGTGGTATATTTATATCCCAATGTTTGATTCAATCCCAAAATCTCAGAGTCGGTGAATCTTCTTTCATGTATAACAGATGCTGCTTTAGTCTCAGAGGAGAGACACCCCCCACCCCACCCCCCCGCCCCCTCCTTTCTCAGGAGCAGAGTCCCAACATGAAGCTGCAGCAGAGCCAAGATCAATTATTACGGCAGATTAAAGACCAAAAAATAGAGTTCACAGCGGCGCTGGAGGCCGCTCCCTCCAACTGTGAAACAACTCAATAATGAAACAGAGGGAGCTGCCAACTGTCAAATCCCTTCATCTGCCGGCCGAGCGGCGACGGCGCTCGCCGCATCTGGGGAAACACATCTGAGACTTAAAGGAAGTCTGGTGATTTACTCTCTCATTCAAGGATCTGACCTTCTGAAAGAGAAACCTTACAAGTGTCTGATCTGCACAAATCCTCCAACCTGAATGCCTGTGATGTGAGTTCATAAGAGAATCAACACAGGAGGGAAACCACATTGTTTCCATGCTGCTGCTGCTGCAACACGTCTGTCTGAGGTATGAAACAGCAAACACAGAGAGCAGCTGCAGGATTTATTGAAAACAAAATCAAGCCTGCTGTGCACATTTCAGGTTAAAACGCTGCCAGACACAAGCCAAGAAATACTGTGAAAGACACCCCAACCCTGCTGACTGAGTTTCACGTGAGCTGAAAAAGGTCTAATTCAACATTAACTCCAGCTTTCAACACACGCATCGGAGGAAATGTAATAATTGTTCTTACATGCATTAGTTTTTTTTAACATATCATTTAAAAAGGACCGTAAATAAGGTCAGAGGTCTCCACCTTCATGTTAAAACAAAGGGTAAACGGCAGGAGCCAGGAGCACTGAATCTCATCATGTCTGACCGGGTCCAGAGGGGGTCAGTAGTGCTCCACACATGAAGGGGGGAGCCGCTGTAAAACCTCCAAGAAGAAGAAGAGAAAACAAGAGAAGAAGAAAGCGAAAGCGAGAGATACAGAGAGAGGGTGGAGGTGCAGCCAGGAGCGCAACTTTATCACCTATCTAATCTTGACTCGGATGAGGACCGGGGGGGCAGCATGCCGTCCTGCTGCGCTGTCAAGTCGTGCGCCAACAAAATAAAGAAGGGCGCACCTGTGTCGTTTCACCGCTTCCCAGTGAGGGAACCGACGCGGCTCAGACTGTGGCTGCTCGCCCTCAACATCGATGTCAACACCGACCAGGACGAGCTCAAGAAACACTTCGTGTGCTCGGAGCACTTCGTTCCGGGCGACTACACGAGTAACGGGCTGCCGGAGAACGGTGCGGTGCGTCGCTACCTGACGCCGACGGCGGTACCGAGCGTCGGCGTCTCCCCAGACACATCGACCACAAGTGTCCAGGCGGTGAGTGTTGTATTCACTCTTTCAGTACAAGCTCCATCCATCCATTGTCTATACCGTCTTACCCGTGCGGGATAAACAAGAATATGTGATCTGACCATTTGTTTATTGCCTACATTTTACATTCAGTTTACAAGGGGGGGGGGGACTAAATGCTAACTCGTGTAAATTACACTCAGTTGCTGGTTTGTAAGGCAAACTTGGTTAAAACTGATGTAATAGATCCTCCCATCATCAAGGATATAAGGTGATGATTCAGCTTAATCATCAATTTGTACAATGGTCCCATTGAATTATGTTGCTTTTTACAGAGAGGTGATAGTGTGGAGGAAGGTGTGCAGGAAGATGAACCGGTAACTGAGTGTACATTAGAGCTGAGGCAGACCACATTGTATATGCTTATTTATACAAGTGAGAGTACATAAAAGCGCTTTTTTCATGATGTGTTTGTCTTGCGAACCATCCCTAACACACACTGACAGGAAGTTATTCTTCAACAGGGATCAGTAAACGACAGGATCAAACATGAATTAGTGGATTCTTGTTCCTCTGCAGGTAAGACACGGACGATGGAGGCTGCTGCTTTTTATCTCTGTGAGGCTGAAGAGATGGCAAGTTTTGTGTTTGGATAGATAAAGGTGGCTAGGGTCAAGTCAAGTGTCTGGACATGCACCACGTTTGTTTTTAGACACGTGCATAAACACAGAGAAGAATCTGCTTTCATTAATAATCCACGCCTGATTTGGTTTTACCACAGGAACATTTAAAAGTATGTCGCCTTCTTTTTCCTCAGTAAAGGTAATCCAGTAACTATGAATGTGTAGTATTTACTTAATAGATGTGATGTAGGTCTTACTCTAATATAAAGTCAGCTTTCAGTGTGTTTGTGTGTGTACGCGCTGGAGGTTTCAAGTGTCGTCTCTAACCTTTAGACACCACGCTGGTCTCTGAAGAGTCGCCACCCTCGCTGCTGCAGCAGTGTCGCATCAAAGTGGAGCAGGCTCCCGTCACCGAGGAAACACAGGTCCACATGCAGGTCGAAGATATGCAGCTGCAAGTCAAACATGAAGGTGCATATGGAGTTAGGACACTGATTGATTAGTTTCACAAGTAATTATTAATGGAGCCTCAGCACTATGGCCTCGGGCCGGGGTGTGTTTAGTTTCTGTTTGATTTACGGATGCGGATAAAGTCAGTTATCAGTGTATGTGTGCAGGAGGTTTTAACCTCCTTTCTAACCTTTAGACACCAAGCTGGTCTCTGAGGAGCTGCCTCCCTCGCTGCTGCAGCAGTGTTACATTAAGTTGGAGCGGGTTCCCATTCCAGAGGAAACACACGTCCACATACAAGTCAAAGACGTGCGGCTGCAGCAGTGTGACGTCAAAGTGGAGCAGGCTCCCATCCCAGAGGAAACACAGGTCCAGATCCAGGTCGAAGACGTGCAGCTGCAGTGGAGTCACGTCAAAGTGGAGGAGGACGGTGTACCAGAGGAAACAGAGATCAACACACAGATCACAGAGAAACAGGTAGGTCAGACACAGACGACGCTTATATTTCCAAATTAAATCATTACATGTGAGCTTTTTCCATCTTCAAATGGTGTAACTTAGTCTGAAGAAAACCACAGATGACAAATGGACTGAAAGTGATGATTCTTTGTCGCCTCCACAGAGTCCTGGCATCGAACACTTTGTGGAACGGGATCAACCTGTAATGGAAGAAAAGTCTTGTCACCTTTGTGGTAAAACATTTAAGAAGTTATCTGATGCAGCATGTTAAAAAGAGTCTCAATTATTACCATTATTATTATTATTAGTGCCATGGGGCTCAGGGTGAAGGTTTGGTGGAGGGTGTGTTAAGTTTCCATATTTACTTTATTGATGTCTTACACTCATATAAAGTCAGTTTTCAATGGATATGTGCTGGAGGTTTCAAGTGTCCTTTCTAACCTTTAGACACTAAGCTGGTCTCTGAAGAGCTGCCTCCCTCGCTGATGCAGCAGTGTGACATTAAGGTGGAGCAGGCCCCCGTCCCAGAGGAAACAGACGTCCACATACAGGTCGAAGACGTGCTGCTGCCGGGGTGTGATGTCAAAGTGGAGGAGGATGCTGCACAAGAGGAAACAGAGATGAACAAACAGGTCACAGAGGAACAGGTAGATCAGGTGCGGATAAAATGTGAGCTTTTTCCATCTTCCAGTGCTGTAACTGTGAGTCTGAAGAAAACCACAGGTGACAAATGGATTGAAAGTGATGATTCTTTGTCGCCTCCACAGAGTCCTGGCATCGAAGTCTTTGTGGAAGCGGATCAGCCTGCTATGGAAGAAAAGTCATGCCACCTTTGTGGTAAAACATTTAAGAAGTGCTCTTATCTGATGAGGCATGTAAAAAAGTCTCACAAAGGCCACAAAGCCTTTAAATGCCCAGAGTGCAACAGGGAGTTTGACCAGCAGTACCAGCTAGTTCTACATATTAGGACTCACACAGGAGAGAAACCCTTTACCTGTGATCACTGCGGCAAAGCATTTTCTCAGAACTCAAGTCGTGTTACTCACATGAGGAGGCATACGGGGGAAAAGCCATATTTTTGTGCTAGATGTGGGAAAAGTTTTACCACAAGCAATCATCTCAGATTTTGCAAAATGCAGAGTGCATCCAAAGTCACCCCAGAAAAGGAGGACACAGAGGAGAAGCCCTTCAAATGCCCTGAATGCAACAAGGTGTTCAATAACAACCACCACCTTATTCAGCACCTGAGAGTTCACACGGGTGAAAGACCATTCAGTTGTGACTGGTGTGGTAAAACCTTCACTCAGGTTTCTAGTCGTAACGTTCACATTCGACAGCATACCGGAGAGAAACCGTATTTTTGTGATAAATGCGGCAATATGGTTGCAAGTAAACATCATCTCAAATGCTGCCCAGGGACAAATCCCAAAAAGTCAAAGAAGAAATTCCTCTGCACAACTTGTGGCAAGAGGTTTCAGACAAAGTCAAACCTGAAGATACATAAGGAGGTTCACAAGTCATGGCAGCGGCACATCAATGAGAAACTACAAGGATAGGAGTTAGGGCACTTAAAGCAGTGTGAGAAAACATCGGAGACTTGAGACTGAATAGATTTTCAAAACTGATTTGTGTAGTTTTTTTTTTTTTTTTCAAATCTTTATTTAAAAAACTGAGATTTTTCCCATAGACTTCCTGTACTTTCACTCAGAAGAGACTCCATTTAAACTTTACACTGTAGACAAAAGGTGTATTAATGTGCTGTTTCAACTCTTTGACATTATAATGGGTGGATAGAGCGGGTGACATCATCGACCAGAGTGGGAGAGGTTGCCTCAAATTGTCTAATATTTTTCTATTTTCGTCATCCTCCCAGCTACAAATTACACGCTACACGTCTAATTTATTCCACGGTTGTAGACACGCTCGTCGTCTTTCAGACCATGTTCTTGAAAAAGCAGAGAGTCTTACAGAATTTGAACCACGAGCCTCTGAGTGATGCCAGTATTATCCAGCTGCCCGTTAACTCCAATACAAAATTTGGAGCCGTTTTCCAGAGAAAACTAGGTGTCTGTTGTTTTTTTTGTTTGTTTTTTTTTTTTTAGCTTGTGACAGTTAACACAGTATTTACTGTAGAAACACCAAAAACACATCAACGTTTTCAGGAAGGTCTTGTGCCGACCACGGTCTTATTTTTCTGTAGGGAGCGGCCATTTTGTCACAATAACCTAGCCCTAATGTTAGACCGTCACCCGAGGGCGGAAAATCACCCTCCTTCTCTGCTTCTTTGCCTGCCCCTGCCAGAAAGGTGTGGGGGTCTGTCTGTCGTCATGGCAACCCTCCAAGTTACCGTGGCAACCCCTGAGCCTCAGGCCAGAGCTGCAGCTGAGACCAATCCATTAATTAAGGACTTCTCTGGTATCTCTGCAGTTTATCAGCTACCAGTACTTTACTAATGTTTCTGCCAAATTCCAGCTCCATGATTTAAACACTTTTCAGACACAGACAATACATATAGAAATCTATACATATAGAAACAACAAAATGTACGTGATCAGAAAAGTCACCTGTTTCTGATCTTTTAAGATCAGATACAAATTTGTTTTAAATGAAATGAGTTTGGGAGGTTTTTCCCATACACAAATAAAAGTCTCTATAAAACACAACCAGCCACACACAGGTAGAATCACCATGGCAACCTCTGAGGGCAGGCTGACACACAGGTGTTTTAAATCAGATTAATGGGAACATCTAGGATGTTTATGGTGTTTATACTGTACTTTGCTGTCAAAGCTCCATCATATACAGCCATACATTCACACAAATGCACAGGGTTACAGGTTCTTAATGTCAGTGTTCAGAAAGAGATAGTCATGTGTTGTTCCTGTAGAGGGTTTAATGTGACTTTGGCTTACACCCATTTGAGGTAGAAGGGGCATAGATGTTTAAATAAACACATGGAAAAATGACTATGTGGCGTGCCCTTTGTTTATAATCTTTGAAATGTATTAATCATCCCATCATAATGTATACACCCCAGCCCACTATTGCTGTATTTACACCATTACATCTGACATCTTGGTGCTGGGCGGTCCAAACCGGCCCATGAGGACTTGTGCGGCTAGTTGAACGCACAGTGACGACAAACACACATTGAATACAGCTAATTTGTGTATACAAAAACTGTCAAAAACATTAGCTAGCCACTTATATTGGCCCACACTAGCATGGCATTACTATACTCCACAAAAGTGCTAGCAGTTAGTCATCTACCAAGCAAGCCGAGCAAAATTATTAAAACAGGAACAGCCAGCTAGCTAACGTAAAAATAACTTTTGTTTTTGTGGCCATTATCAATGAAAACAGATTATATATAGGCGTTGTATTACTTACGCGTCGAGCTCCAAGTCAACCTCGACGTCTTTGGCATCTCCAAAAGGCCCCCATCTTTGTAAGTCAAAGACGAAGCACAGATAAGGACACACCTGCACCGACTCCATATTGGGACCATGTAATGGAGGTCAGGGTTCACCTAGACCAACACTGACGTAGAGCCTCACCAATACTCTCTGTACAGAGACGGGGCTGGAGCGCTTGTGACCATGGTAGACCAACACGGGGGGGGGACGGGGGCTGCCCAGCTGGGCCGCGGTACACCACGACCCACGCCAACCTGAACGAGCCTCAGCCGCACACAGCGCTCACTCTGTACAGGAAGGAGGGGCAGGGGCTGCCCAGCTGACGGTCGCGGTACACCACGCTCAGGTCAACCTTAACGAGACTCAAGCCACACACGCCATTCACATACACCTATACAGGCAGCCCTATAGCTTACAGCGAGTGACCAGGAAGCTAAGGGGGCCGGGGGCCGGTACAACACGCCATTCACTCACACAGACAGACTCAAACCACTCACATACACGCCTTACAGGGCAGCCCCGTAGCTCGCCAGCGACTGACCAGGAAGCTAAGGGGGCGGGGGCCGGCACAACACGCCATTCACTCACACAGACAGACTCAAGCCACTCACGCCAGCACCCAACAGACAGACTCAGCCACACATACACATACATAATACAGGCAGTCCCTGACGCTGACCAGGAAGCGGAGGGACGGGTGCTGAGCCCGCGTTGGCAAAACCGTAGCCAGGCTAACCCAGCCCTCGGACAGGGACCCTCAGCCGCGCATGCTCAGACGCACACACCCACTCTCATAGCAGCCGGGGCCAGCTGACCGCTGTGATTATGAGCTACGGGGAGCCCCCGCGGTGGCAAAACCGTAGCCAGGCTAACCCAGCCCTCGGACAGGGACCCTCAGTGGTCGCGGAACACCACAGCTCACGCCAGCCTTAACTAGTTTCAGTAATACACAGGGTTGCCAGGTCCCCCCCCCCACCGCGCCAACACACACATAAATGATGACACGTTACCTTGTACTAGTCTAGTCTTCATTCTCCCCCTCTCCGTCTTCATTTTCACACCGGCTAGTTTTTTTTTGCTTGTTTGTTTGTTTTTTTTAACACATGAAAATTATAGATCATGTTATTTGTCCAAAAGGTCCAAATTCGTTCAACCAAAGAAAGTAACAGAGTATCTTTGGTTCAACCAATGCAACGGTAGGTGCAGAAGAAAAGTCATCCACCACAGCAGGGGGCGCTGGAGAAAAATGAACTCTATTAAACCGGAAGCATCAACTCCACCAGGTTGCTGTCCTACAGTTCGTTTGCCTTCGTGAACTGTGTTGCTTTCAGTTCCCGGGGAGTTTATTACATTTTCACTTTAAAACTCCGTGTACCGACCTGCACACCTGGCAGGTGAAGGTGTTGTGTCATGTTGGAGCCTCAGCTGCTCAGACTGATGGTCAACGAGCGGCTTGTTAAGGCCGCCGAGGAGATCTGTGGACTTTTTGAGAAGACAATGGCAGAGTATCAGGAAGAAGTTGTTCGCGCCAACACAGAAATCATCCATCTGAAACAGCAGGTCGAGCAGCTGACAGCATTAAAAGCTGAAATACCATTTATCACAACAGGTTTGTGTCGCTATATTACAGCGTTGCTGGGCAACAGATACTCTTTTAACTTTGAATGAGAGAAGTAGTCGTACAACTTCATCAACAGCGAGTAAAGGCACGTAACTAAGTATGTTTTAGGTTTTGTGATACCTAAACATGAGTATTTCTATTCTTTGCACTATATTTATTTTACTATGTACTTTTCACAGTACCTTTACTCAGAGATGGGAATTGTGGCTTCAACAAGTCGTCTCCATGCCATGTATTCATTCTGCTCAGTCAATGAACCAGGTGCATTTACTAATTAGCTCATCTTCCTGGCTGTAGAGCTGTGCTAACTGGAATCAGCTGGTTCGGTGACTGAGCAGAACAAATACATGGCATGGGGATGACTTGTTGAAGCCACAATTCCCATCTCTGACTTTCCTGGGTATATGCCCATAGTGCTTATTGTTTTTGTTTGGATACATATAAAGGCAAAGGCATGGGCAACTCATTCCACATACAGGGCCGGTGTGGCTGCAGGATTTTGTTCTAACCAAGCAGCAGCAGGACTAAGCATTTGTCATCTCTGTCCCCTTAGACACCAAGTCAGCCGGCGGGGAAGCCCTTTCTTCACAAGAGCCTGACCAGATTCCCACAGTGAAGAAGAATGAGACCCTCTGCCATCGGGAGGTTAAAGTGGAGCTGGTTAATCTCTGTATTACCCCAGACCAAGAGGAAGATTCTTCTGAAGATGGGAAAATCAGCCCTTCTGGATCAGAAACAACTACTCAGACTGACTGCCAGCTTTTCCCGACTTGCAGTAGTATAACTGTGACTCTGGATGAAGAATGGAACGAGAGTGGTCCAAGCCACCGCCCAAGCCACGGCCCTTATATTATTCAGCAGAAACATACCAAGGCGTCATGCCGTTTCTGTCCCAAGCAGTTTCATACGGACTCCGACCTGGTCAGACATGTGGATGAGATGCACATGGGAGAGAAGGCGTTTAAATGCTCCAAGTGTGACAAGACGTTTGCGCGTAAGGATCATCTGTCCGTGCATTTCAGGATTCACACGGGGGAAAAGCCACACACCTGTCCTTTCTGTGGAAAAACATTCACTCAAAGTTCAAACATGAATGTTCACTTGAGGGTGCACACGGGGGAAAAGCCATACTTCTGTAAATCCTGTGGCAAAATGGTTGCCCACACTTATCATCTCAAAACTTGTGGCACTGTGCAGCAGCAAGTGAAAAATTCATGTCGCTGTTCGGTTTGTGGCAAAAAATTTCAGACTGTTTCTAAACTAAAGACGCATATGAAGGTCCATGAAGCCAGGAGACCAAGCACAATTTAAGTTACACTCCATTTCAAAACATTTATTATTTGTTTCCTTGAAACAATCAAATGTAGCTGGTGACTCAGTTTTCTTACTTCGCAAGCTCACACGCGTCTTATGTTTGGAGATCAATATGGAGACTCACTCAACTGCAGCATTTACACATGCATTTTATAAGACTGGTCTCTTCAATGTTGTTTTGGCAGAATCTGTGTGGAGCTTTTCTCAGTTGTTGTTGTTGTGTGAGTTTAATGCACCAAAGTTCTCAACCATGAACAATGTCATGGTTATATTGCAATTATTTGTTATTGAAATAAAATATTTTCTCTGTTTGGTAATGTATCTCTGAACAATGAAAAGCATGGATCCCACAGTAGTGGTCAGAAATACAGACAGACTTGCTTTAAAACAAGGTTTTTACTCAAGATACCTTTAAATGTATGTGTTATTTTTAACACTACACCAATGAACATAAGCACACATGTAGTAGGTGTCCAGTTCATAGTCAAATACATTGTTATGCCACCAATTAAGTAGGTAGCCACACAGCACACATACTAACCATTTTATACATAATCTATCACATGTACACAAGGTACTTGTGCACATTTGTGTCTACTGCACTACCTAATAAGATATGTAGAAACATGAACCCCTGTGGAAAATAATTGTAATTTTAAATCAAATCTCTAACGACTCAGTATTAAGTTTTAAAATGTGCCACTGACACAGCACACACGGCCACAACGAGAAGAAACAGTTGAAAACACACCGGGGCAATGGACAACGTCAAAGATCGTCTATTTCTAAGTGGCGTCACTCAGATCTACAAAGTGAACGCTAGGTTTTCCTCTCTACAGTTGCTCCTGGAATCAGGGCGGAGTGAGCCATCTCGACTTTTTTCTACATATCCCGGTTTATACTTATCGGAGGAGTATAATGGTGAGAGGTGATGGAGAGCGAAGCTGCACCACTGACAGACAAGAAGTGACGAGAAGACAAAGTGAACGGATAATGGTAAATAAAAATCCTGGGCTCTGTATTGTAAGCTAGCAGCTAGCCCCGTTTAGGTAGCATGCCATTGTTTTGGGACAGGTAAACGGCGTTAGTGGTTTCACTAGCTAGCTTGTGGTAATGTTAGCTAATCAGCGGGCTGTGTTGTAATGAGGAGTGCGGCTCGGGATGCAGGTTTTACGCCTTATTTTTTAAACACTACGCACTGTTAATTATTCGTAATTAGCTAGCTTTACGGTTTCAGTAGCAGCTAATGTTTACGTTGCTATGGCATGACACCTTTCTGTCCGTCCAGGTTGAAGACACAGGAGAAAATGGCAGTGGTTGTGTTTGCTTCACCGCATTTTTCTTTATTATATGTTTGGGTCCAAATGTATTATGTGATTGTTTTTTTTTGTTGTTGTTGTTGTTTTTCACGCTTAAGGCAGCAGTTGTGTGTTTGAGTTAGTGGTTTAATGCAGGCGCTAATCCGTTATCGTGAAGTGGCTGCTGCAGGCGCACGACTTGGTTTGAACTGTCTAAGTAGCACAAAGCTGCGGATAGTGTGTCCTGTATCGGTTTACTGTCTGGGGCTCAACGATGGCTGCTTTTTCCACTTCAGGATCAGCAAACACAGTCACATACAGAACTGGCAATATCTCAGTTAAGACAGATTGTGTAATACATTTTAAAGACCAGATTTTTTTTTCAGCTTTCTGCATGTGGAGCAATCCTGTGCAGGTTCCTCTTTTTTTTTTTTTTTTTTTTTTTTTGGTAAAGTCTGAACTGTTTTCTCTGCTCATTGCTTTTCTCTTTGCTTACATCCTTCAGGTGCATGAGGTGTTCAGATCCAGCTAGAAGAACCCATGGAGCCATACGTCATGCCCTTGCACTCCTTCTCTCCCCCGCCGCTGGAGGATGCTGGTGGTGGGGAGACTGGATCAGAGGATGAGGAGTTTGGAGACTTTGGGGGATTTTCTGTCGGGGCATCCTGCTCCCTTCGAGGCTTCGCTGATCCCACTCAGCCACCATCCAGGCCCAGAGAGCCTTCTCCTACCACAAAGCCAGCCACCCTTCAACCCAACTCCAGCTTTAATCACCCAGTCGAACAATCCCAACCTGTACCCACTGTGAACTCCTGCTCTGACAGACAGCAGATAGACATGAAAGGGCAGGAATCTAATCCTAAATCATCTTTGCACCTCACAAATGGTTATGCTGAAGGAGCCCACAACTCTGGGGCTTCTATATCTGGCACTTGCTCCCTCAAGGAAGAAACTGGGTTTGCAGATTTCACTGTGTTTGCAGAGCAGACAGCTCACCCCTGGTGCTGTGGCTTCTCTCCCATAGGCAGCACACAGCAGTGGGCTGGTGGAGCTGAGGAACCAAATGTGGAAAAACAAATCTGTGATTCAGGTTGTGGGGTGATCATGGACTCTGAGCCCAGATCTCATTGTGCACATAAGGCAAAAGTAAATGTTTGCACTAAAGTCAAGCACTGTGAGAAAAGAGATGCAGCAACCTCTCAGGACCACCATCAGCCTCAGGAAGCTGCAGCAGCAGCTTTGGGATTTCCCTCTGAACCGCCTCATCTCGGGGAGGAGGATGTTGGCAAGCGTGGGCACAGCTGGAGGGAAAGGAGACATCGTTTAGATTCTTTACAAACCTCAGAGGTGCGGCAGGATGAAGAGTCAGAGAAAGATGGAGAGAAGAGTGTTTCAGAGGACCTGGCATCTTCCTGTGATGATTTGTCATTTGAGGGCTTCTGCGCTTCTGCTGACTTGGAACCGAATGTTTCATCTCTTGCTTCACAAGGGGATCAGACTGACTGGGACCAGACTGATGATGAGGATGAAGAACTGGGAAACTACAGGCATCCAGACTGTTTTGCCAACAGCAGTGTGGCAGATCTCAGCCAGTCTGAAGCAGAGAAGGGTTTTCATCATTGCAACCAAGCTGCGACTCAGGACACCTCTGCTACCTCCAACCAGTCACTCTCTGAAACACATGCAGACGATGGATTTGCAGACTTCAGTGACAGTGGTATTGAGCATCACAGGGACCTAGGGGGTTTACAAACAGCTGATGTAAGGGTGCAGAATCTGGGGAGCCTCCCACCGAGCGACAGCTTTGCTGATTTTTGCTCAGCACCCACACAGGATGATGGAGAGGGGTCGTGGGCGGAGTTTGGAAATCAGAGAGCTGAAGAAGAGGGAAAACAGGGTGGAGAACAAGTCTGCAGGCTTCAGACTGAGGGGGATACTGAGGAAGAACAGGACAGGGTGGGGCAATATGGAGTTTTAAGGAGAAACAGCTGCCAGGTGGGTGACCTCACTGAAAACTGTGCTTTTTGTTGTTGCTTTTAATGATGATAATTACCAGTATACGCACAGAAAACACATT
Organism: Caranx ignobilis; assembly: GCA_021432705.1. Lineage (NCBI taxonomy): Eukaryota > Metazoa > Chordata > Actinopteri > Carangiformes > Carangidae > Caranx > Caranx ignobilis. The sequence goes on from MU270009.1 coordinate 2,869,061, forward strand.
TCCAGAAGATGCAAGATGTTTATGTGGTTCTCTCATGTACTTTTGGTCTCATTAGTTTTTAATTTCTTCTTTGTCACATCTCAAAATGACTTGCTAAATATTTTACAGACATCAAAACAAACAAAAACAGTCCGAATCATTTCGGTTCGGTTCATATTTCTGAACATCTGGACTGATCTCCTCTTCTCTTCTTCTTCTTCTTCTTTTTCTTCTCTCACTTATAGGCGTCACTGTCGTGTCGTATCCAGCAGCTCCTCTGGACCAGTTTCCCAGAGGTTGTGGTGCCAGCTGTAGAAAGTGAGGAGGAGCTGCTGAGCCTTGATGCTCTGCTTCACTCCCAGCACCTCCCTCCTGTGGGTGAGGAGGAGACAACACCAGAACTCAGTGATGCTCAGTGGTGAGGACAACCTCCTAATGATGATGGATATATTAATGTGTCAAAAACAGACACATACAACAACAAGAGATCATGATGTTAATGAGACTACCTTTTCAAATGAAGAATGTGATAATGATAATAACAACAACAGTCTCTGACTTTTAACTCACTTTCACTACTTTGTTCTTTATAATTAAATCACATGTAAAAGAGTATTTCTTTGCTGTCTTTCTATGTCTTACCAAGTTTTTCTCACCATCTTCCAGTGTGCAGCAGGGCCTGTGGTGGCCACGGCAAGATGTCCACAGTGCAGTTGGCCTCCAGTTTCAGTGGGGTGGCTCTCACACTAACAGGACTCTGCTCAGGTGCCTCGGTGTGGACACAAGGAACATTGTGAGTTTGGCAAAACTCAGCTGACTGAAAAGCTGAAGCTGCCACTTTAATGATTGATTAGTGCATTTGCAGTTGATGAAAAGGGGATTCAAAAAAACTGGATTGGTACAATTACAAGCTTTCACAGTCCTTTTGCTTGTAACAGTGGGATCAATACAAAGCTGCACTGCTGCAAGTTCCTCACAATAAAAATCATCAATGAACCAAGACTTATCCTTTGGAGCTTCATTGTTTTAAGTCATAGTATACTGCATATTCCTAATAAAAAAAAATCACATGTCTGTTTTTGCTGTGTGTCTTTGCCTCCTGGAAGGTTTTCATCGGGAAGAAGAAGCAGCCAGTAGCTGTGCCTGCTTTTGCATCCAGCCTGGTGAGTCAGCTGCAGGAGATATGAACGAAATGAACTTGTTTTTTAATGGCAAGAAGTATTGTGATGTAAGAATAGATGACTATACAAAGTGTGTTATTGAGTAGCTACAGTGTGAGTCATGACAGCTTCACTGCCTTCACTTTGATGTTGTCAGTTTTGCTCTGTGTTTCCACTGTTGTTACCATCAACAGTCAAACCTTTTATTTTAAATTTCCATCCCGTTTTATCACCATCAGGGATTGCTAGAGCCCACCAAAGACTCTGTGCCAGCTGTCTGTTCTCCAGGACACACAGCAGTCACAGCACCAACGCCTACAGGGACCCAGACCCCCTCAACAGACTCAGTGCAGGTACAGGAAACTGGTCTGCCTTGTTTTATTTAAACTGATTTACAACAGTGCACCACATGGACACATGAAGCTGAAGTTTACGTCTCTCTTCTATAGGACGCGCTCCCCTCCACCCACCTGGACTGGAGCAGCCGTGGCCTTAGCAGCTCTCAGGACGGTACGTCCCCTCGCCGAGCCCCTCACTTCTGGGGCCGGAAGTAGACTACCAGCCTCACACCCTCACACGGCTTCTTCTAATGAGCCCAAAAGCTTTGAGAGTTTTCACTCTGGACTCCTCCTCCTCCTCCAGGGCATGTGTGCTTCTTTTAATTTCACACCGTGTTTCCCCTCGACTCAGTCAGAGAAGTGTGAAAATACAACAACAAAGTTCCACCCAGTACTCAGAAATCATTTTGCTGTAGGTATAATATTAAACAGACCCAATCCTGGGACCAAAAGTAAATCAGTTACAGGGGAAACACTGCACTGGCTTCCCTTTCCTCCCCCCTTCAGTTACTCCAATGTCTCATCTTTACCTGCTGTCTCCTTTTAGACAGAATTTATCTCAGTATTTATCAGTGCCAGATGTAAAGGGGAATCCTGGTGGTCTCCATGTAGAAGTGGGAACCTGATATGGATGACGGCTAATTGATTTAGTGTATATTTTTAATCAAAGGACCATTTTCTGTATTGGTGGCCACTGTTACTGGAACCCAGTGTCAATACAGTGGTTTTACCCAGTGCTCAACATTATTACACACTCAGATTTAGCCTCTTATTCTAACAGTACCATCCAGTTTTCTGCTTTATATTGACGGAAACTATTTATTTGTTCACATTTGCCTATAAATGGTTTCCTCAGTTATGTGACTCAACTTCAGCGAAATCCAAAAGTCAGAAAACAAGTGTTATTCTTTGCTCAGGAAAATTTTATTCAGCATAGTGTTTGAACAGGACAGTTTTTTTTTTTTCCAATTCAAGCTAAATCATGAATTATTCTGTGTGGCATCATGAAGTGGATCTCATTAATAGGAAAAAACAAAGACCGGGAAAAAAGCAAAGAACATATGTTAGCATGTTGTTGCAGCAAATCTATAAATGTGTGTGTTGTTGCAGATAACATGCTGCCTATCTAAATATTCACCGGCTCACTAACTACATGATACTGTTATCTGAGTTTGCTTTCTTTTAGATCGGTGACAGACAATGAACTTGGCAGGACACTCTGTTATTGCTGCATGTGTTTGGAGTGGGCAACTTGAAAGAATGCTAAATAATGCAGTGTGGCTTAAAGCTGTGCCAAGAGACGGAAAGGAAATGACTAGTTAAAACAAACAAAAAAAAAAAAAAACAGGCAAAAAGCTGAATTACCATATTTAGTAAAAGTGGCTTTTTACTATAGGCGGCTGTAGGAACTGACTGCCTGACTGTCAGCTCCATGTTTGGTATTGCACTGGTGGTTTGTTAGCATGCGGACATGTTTGTAGTTGACAGACACGTGGAGATGAGCAACTGAAAAGACATATTTTATAGAAGACATAGATGAGCTGAATCCACTAACATTTTAAAAAAACAACAGAGGCAAGTTCCTGAGTTAAAAAGAGCCTTTTTTTCTTCCCAGGTTTTTATTTATGTTCAATCTATGATCGATTGACACCAATAACCCAAATAAAACACATCATGTTCAGATGAAATAACATAACAAAGGCCACTGGATTAGTATTGACAACAGAGCAGTGCTGCAGTAATAAAGGACGCACAGCAGGGGGTAGTGACAAACTAAAACCATGTTAGTGTAGGAATAAATCAGCCACAAATACAAACAACATGCACTGTCTTTGTTTTAATTTATATTTATTTGTTTGTTCAATTTATTTCTTAATTTATTGATTTGGTGGTTTGGTTTATTTTCTGATTAGCAGACCACTGTCATGACAGAAAGAGAAAATGTACTGGAGACATAATTCAACACAGAAAAAGGGAATCAAGTTAATGCTGCTTTCTGGGATTTTCTTTTTTTTTTTTTTTTAACTCCTGGTGCACCGTTGCATAAACTGTATCAGCATGCTGAGTAGGAGTGTCTGATTCTGAAGCACTTCATTTTGGGAAAATAATTGATACCTGATTGATCCACTTTTTCAGTGTTTGGTTACCAAGGTGTTTCTACAACATTTCTCTAACTGCATAATGAGTTGTGCCTTTATGCCGACAATTATTTTCATAGAATGACTTTTTTTTTTTTTCCAAATAGTGAAATTCTCACTGGACCTATAGGTTGGTATGTTTTTTTTTTTGTTTTTTTTTAAATTATTATTATTTATTTATCCAGATTTACTGCTGAAATCCAGATCTAATGCACTGCAATAAGGACTTGTGGCAAAATCCTTGTAAATACTGAAATAAATCAGTTGATCCTTTCTGCTTGGTTTTGCCTCTCTTCCCTCTGCTTTTCTCTCTTTCCAGAAGTACTTTGGCCTCTCTCTACGGTCAAATACAAAGCTGGAGTATTCAAAATGCCTTTTTTCCAACTAGATAGAGCCAGAAAATGGTTTATATTTCCAGTATAATGCCCAGCCCACTCTTTTAAAGCGGGACAGCAAACATTTGACATGACAGATAACTTCTAGATAACTGAACACTTCCCTAAATGTGATCACAATGTTTCCTACGTGGGGGGAAAAGGCCATATAAAGATTGCCAAGTTTGATAATGATACTAAAAGAAAAGTGATGTAGTAGTGCCCTGCAGGTGCTGCTACTACACCATGACCTCACCTCATTGTTATTAGGTGTGGTTACAGGTGCAACAGAGTACACATCTGCCACCCTCATCAGTCATGCTGGGTGTGGTCAGAGGTGCAGACTAAACATGAAACGTTAAACCATTTTCTTTTTCACCTCAGAGTTATCCACTATTTACATGTAACCAAGCAGGAAGTCATACATCGGAGTCACTGAAGACACGTTGCGTTGCCTTGTGGGGTGTTTGCTGTGTCTCTCAGTCTGACAATGTCCCAGTAAAAGGAGAAAAATGTTTATTCTCCTTTTATGAAACACAAATCAAGCTCCTCTGTTCCTCACCCGCTGTCTCTCCTCGCCAGCACAGGCTGCTCTGCTCTCAACCTGGATTATTTTGGTCCTGAGGAGGAGAGCAGACCCGGCAGCAGCCATAGCAACAGTCCTCCACCAGGTCAGCACATCATGAAACTGCAGCATTGAGACTTTTATAAACTGTCCGTTATGATTAAAACGGTGATAAAACTGTTGAGGAAGTTGGTAAACTGTGGCTAAATTTAGCCTGCGTGTGAATGTGTGAGTCCTCTCTCTGACGGTGCTCTGTCTCTTCTGTAACATGTTTTATGTTGTGTGTTTGTTACACACACACACACACAACACCTTCACACACTGGTATGTGAAGGAGTTGACCGTGACCTGTATGAGCTGACCATGAGCAAACTGGAAACGAGCAGCAAGAGCAGCTGCATAGAGGACACTTTGAATCGGCTGATGTCGGCCGCAGAGCGGACCGGCACATCTGTCAGGTCAGCTCAGCTCTTACCACCATGTTCTCTCATTTCTATCATCTCATCATACATCATCATTTTAATCATGTGTGTGTGTGTGTGTGTTCTCCATTAGGAAACCCCAGCAGGATGAGGATCTGAGTGCAGAGGCTGGCAGGGTGATTGCTGGACTTCCTGACATGTCCTTCATGAGGGCCAAGGTCCTCATGTTCCCATGCATCCTCATACCTGAAGACAGCAGCTATTCAGAGTGATGTCCTTTCTACACATCCATAGAGAGTGGCTTTCTTGCTTTGGTCAAACTGCTCCACCTGCTGGATTCAGATTCAGATTCATTCACATTCAGATTTATCCCTAAAAAAAAAAAAAAAGAGAGCTGTTAGTGGAAAGGCAAAATAACCTCCTCATAATGTCTTATTCATTCATTTCAGTGTCTCCAAGTATTATATCCAGTGTAAGTCAACACACACACACATACACACACACACGGCTTCACTCCAGAGATTATTCCAGCAAATGTGAATTCAAATTGTTCATTTATTTGTTCATTTATTCAACGTGTCATCTTATTTTTGGTGAAAAATGATTTGATAAACGTATAATAATCTCACGGGAGATGTAAAAAAAAGTGAAGTGGCCTTCAAGAAGATGAGATGATATATAATCTCATCAATATATGTGCATTTATCTCCTTTAATTTACAGCTTTCTTCATTTCTGTTAGTGGTTATAGACTGTCTGCCTGTGCATTTTTTTTTTTTTTTTACTAGTTTTTCTTTCTTTTTTGCATCAATATTCTCCCATAAAAATGTGGGAAAGTGGAAAATAAAACAACAGAAACTCCTCCATACTTGTTACAAAGGTCTGTCATAACTGCAGTAATATAATGGGTCCTGTGTGTTACAAGATGATCTCTAGACTCAGTCTTGTTCTGCTTTATAAACCTATTATGACCTGATAAACTGCATCAATGTTCAACGGGTTACACTTATTTATATATATTGAAGGTCTAATCTGAATTCTTGCATTTTAAAATAAACCAGTACGTGTGTTTGCTATGTGAAATATAAGATGTGGAGCACACTTACCTTGGAGGCTGTGCCTGTCATTTGAACGAGCGGCTCCGTCACCGGATGAGCACCCTTCCCTTCCTCCTCTGGGCCGGGTCGGTGTGTCTTCCTTCCGGCTTGCCGAAGAAAGTTGAGGGAGGTTCAGCGGCTACTGGGCTTTTACATAATGGACAGCCAGGGAAGGAAAGTGGTGGTCTGCGACAATGGGACCGGGGTAAGTTTACCGCTTTGGTTTGATGCGTTTACAGTAAGTGCATTTGTTTTAATCGGCGCCGTTTGTGTCGAATGATTTGCTGAAACAGGAAGTGGAGGTGTCAGCTTCCAAGCTAGCTAGCGTTAACTGGGTGGGTAGCTAGCCAGCCAGCCTGTTAGCTAGCTAATTTTCATTCATCCAGACTCTTCGCGGAAATAGCACGAAGACTGGGTGTTATTGTCGGGACGAGAGCTGAATACACTGCCAAGAGTGTCGCTCCCACAGCTGCATACACCCCAAAATGAAGTAACGGCTTATTAGCCACCAACCGTTATCAAGCTACGGCAGCTAGCTAGCCAGCCTGCTAGCATTTAACAGCTGACTGTCTGGTTTGTTCTGCCACCCATTTCCGTGATTTACTTAACACACGACGCGGACTTTTGCAGATTTATGAATTTCCGTTGTGCATTTAGGATTATTACCAAGCACAAAAGCTAGATATTAGTCCAGATAGTCCACGTCGAGGACGTGTTAACGTTAGGTAGGCCGTGTCAGGTGAACAGAGGAACCACCTTTTTAAACGGTGTTATCCTGAACAGCAGCAGCTTCATAGAGACAAATGTCAAATAACTGCGTTTTTAGCAAAGTGTGTTGACCTCGGAAAAAAAACAAATAGAGTAACGGAGTGCATTTACTCCAGTTCTGTATTGAAACACAACCATATGCTTCTTAATGTCTACTTCCTGATTCCTGCATTACATTTTAAAGTGGGAGGGAAATCCTATTGATTTTTTTTTAACACTACCTTCATCTTTATGGTTAACTCTTCAGCTGATACAGGCAAGTCAAGTTTTGCAGATGCATAGCCCAGTGTCTTACATTACTAATTAGCCTCAAAAGGCATAAAAAAGGCATAAAATAAACATTAAATGAGTAGCTGCCAACCTGTTTGGCTTTTGGGCCTTGCAAAAGCTGCAGCTTTGCACATTAAAAATGTCCATGAGTTGCAAGCAGCTCCACCAAAGTGACTTGTCCCCTTCACCTGATTACACAAGACTGAAAGAGGTATGCTAACAGTTATTTCTCACAAGAGTTAATAGATATATTAAAGTGCCCACTGTGAACCACCGGACTAAACCAGTGACCAGTGCAGGAAGCAGTTAAAACTATCTGCCCCTCATTCGGCTACACCACAAATATTTTGCTTACACACTGATGCATCAGCAGTAGTGATCTCATAAGGTCAAGTATTAGTCACAGGGCAAAATAAGCACCTTTTACTGGTGATATTTTTGCACTTTTTTCATTGACGTAGGATTTTAAATAGATGATTTCTACATGTAATCGAGTATTTTTTTTTCCTATTTGGTATTTTGCAGTCGTCCACCAGGGGATCATATTTGATTTATGTATTAAATCAGGACTTTTGACAGGTTCACAATGACCTTTCAAAGTTGTAGGTGTGTCGTGAGAAATATTGCAAAAGAGTCCACGTCAAAGTGGGAAATGATCACCAGCTCACAGTCGACTCATCTGTACATTTAGGGAACCATTACGGTGGTCCTCCTGTCACGGCCTATAGCCAGCTGATTTAATAGTCCATGAAACTGTAAAGTTTAGGGGATTTTCAAAGAGAGAAAATAAGCAGTTTTTCACTCCATCCAGCACATACAGTGTCATTCTGCACATTGTGCAGATGCAGATTTATGTTTACAAATCATTCATTGCACACAGGTAGTAGTGCCTCTGAGCTAGGGACTTCCTGTCTAAACCTTGTCAGCAGTTAAAGAGGATGTTGGCTCAGCATGTCACTGACTAATAAGGCTTTTTTGAGATGTGACTTTTTCAAGAGCATTGTGTGAAGCCAGGGAAGAAAAAAAGTTGAATTGAGAAGACAAGAGGAAGTGAGAGAGTCTGAACAGCAGCCACATTTGTCACCAGTACATTTTCAGAGCCCCAGTGTGTGTGTGTGTGTCTGTGTGTGTGTGTGCGCGCGCGCTATTTCACATCATCAACCACTGTAAAATCCGACAGTTTAGCTTTCTCTTGAACATCTGCAGCTGCAAATCGGGTCAAAAGCACATAACTTGTTTGGTTTTGCTAGGCCAATCAGAAAGTTGCCATTAGAGGTGAACAAGTGTTTTAACACACTCGCGCAGCAGCTGATTCCTGTGGTTTTTGTCTGTTAAAATCTTTAACCAGATTCCTTTGCGGGGGCGGGGGCTGGCGAGGACAACGTGCACTGATTGTGAATTTTTACCATGCGTTGGTGGATCTTTTTTATTTATTTGTTTATTTTTGAATTACTTCTCGACTCTGGCTGGTTTTGGGAAAAAAAAAATTCTCACCTCATGGTCTTTCGCTTTTACAAGAGGGTGTTTGAGGTCGTGATACAAATAGCACAAAATGCAGAAACTGTCTTGCAGCCTCGGAGCCGTAACCCAGCCAGAGTTGCAATGCAGCCTGTAATGCAACGCTATCTATTCCTGGTCTTTAATTTTTAATTTTTAATAAAATGACTTGATTCAGTGGTTTAAAAACAGTCAAAATGTTTAAAAAGGGAAAAATCAGGTTTAAGGTACTAAATACATAACTTAACTTTGAATCCTATGACGGCCCTATCACACCTGTCATACCGCTCTCTTCAACCTTTCCTGTTCCTGCCAAAAAGAGATTAAAGACATAAATGCCAAACACGTTTTAAAGATCATTACATTTTTCTACCATTGTGCTGCAGGCGAACGCAGGTGTTGACCACAGATGTTCATACATATTCACACGTACGAACATAAAGGTTGTGGCACTGAAGCGTCAGTAGCCACCTTTTTTTTTTTTTTTTTTTTTATCTGAGGATAAATGTCAGTTCTGTCCAGTGTTATCAGCAGGGTGACAGCAGGGGGGTCTTGCATGCACAGCATCAGCAGCAGTGTTTTCTTGTCACTCACTCCTTGCTTTCCTGTTCTTCCCTTTGCAGTTTGTTAAGTGCGGCTATGCAGGCTCCAACTTCCCCGAGCACATCTTCCCTGCGCTTGTTGGGAGACCCATCATTCGCTCGACGGCCAAAGTGGGAAACATCGAGATCAAGGTACAAGCTGGCCCACCTGATGTCCGAGGAATTGATTGTTTATTTAACCAGAACATCCTGATTTCAAGGGTGAACGTGGTCAAGTAACGCATAACCTGCAGACAAACAGTGACGAAGCAAACAGATTCAGTTTCCAGTATAAGCACAAAGTCTCAGGTACAGGCTGACTTCATTTGACTGTAAAAGAGATTATATCATCGCAAGCTTTCATGAGAGTTACCAGCTCAATTCAGATCTAAAATCTGTTAGATAACAGAATCTGTCCTGTAACCACAAATCCTGTCCGCTTGGTTGAGATGTCCTCTAAATGCCATATTTCAAGTGCATTCCTGCAAATGTGAAATCTTTAATCGATCCTTTTAGTTTGTCTGAACATGAGTTGAGAGAATCATCTGTCAGTTTCCCATTTATTTTATCATGAATCTCTGTCCTCTGTCCTGTTCTTTCCAATTCTTTTGTTTATTTATCTTTATTTTCATATATCTACCTTCCTCTTCCTCCATGTTTTGTTCCCCCACGATGAAGTAGCATGCCCAGAAGATGGTAAGTTCAGGTTGGTGTGTGCCTCCTGTTCTTGCCTGCTCCAGAGAGTTGTGTCATGTTTTGAGCTCAACCGAAAACGAAGCTCTCTTTCTTTTTTGTTTTTGTTCACTTCTTTTGTCTTCTTTTCTTTTTTTTTTAATCATTTTTTGTTTGTTTTACTCACACAATGACTCCATTCTTCAACATCCCAACCAGTTTGCTGATTGCCGAGTGGTGTTGGCCAAATGAGTGGCACAGAGTCAGATAGACGTACATCACCTTTCGTTAATGCACTCCTTTCCCCAGGCTAAAAGTGTTGCAGAAATGGCTGCGATGAATCATAGGCCAGCTGTTATCAATGGAGCACTAAAAGAGATTTTGGACTAGTTCCATCTTTAAAGTCTGTGATCTGCTGGTGAATCCCGACCGCCAGCCCCCCCATTACCCTGCTGTTGTTGAAGGACTGAAATCATTACAACAGTTTTCAGCTAAAAAGAGCTTTAACTCTGAGCCACAGTTAGAAAACAAACATTAAATGCCCCGTTTCGTTCTGTGTGTATCATGGATCTATTTTGAAACAATGTGCATATCTCATCAAAGTGATGGCCGGTTAAGATTAAGTTGCTTCCCTAGTGCAAGTGTTTCACCCTCTGACAATTGCAGAGGAAGTGTTCACGCTGGAGGATGCATGACAGACAGCTGAAATCTAGAGACAGAAGCACATCTGTTTTTCTTTTTACTTTTTTTTTTTTTTATTTTCATTGAGACCACATGGAGGCGATGCCTGTGACTGGTACTTTGTTAATGCCAAAGCACACAGGATGAACCCATAAAATGGCTGCCTTCAGTAGGCTTTTGATGTCTCCAAGTGGAACGTGAGATGCTTGACTGTGTGGCTAACACTGAGCTCTAACCCAGCAGTTGTTTACATTGCCAGGCTGCCTTGCATGCAGCTAGTTGAATGGTGCTAAAACAAGTGGTTTACTGTAGCCAAAGGGAAGTGTTTCCAGGTGTAAATGCATGGAAAATAATGGCTTGTTATGCATGCTGGGTAACTGAGTTTTAACTTCAAGTGCTACATGAATGCACCTGACGGATAACTCACTTTAAGGCAAGTGAGAAATAGATAATAAGTTTCTTTGATATGAGCTGACCAGCAGGTCCGGGGGCAAGCTGAATTTACTGACTGTATTACCCAAACAAATACTGGGCGCTGCTCCCTGTGGTTGGTGAGACTGACTGATCCAAAAAAAAAAAAAGCAGCTTGAGAAATGGAGAGCTCTGCTGCCTCACTTCTGAATATTTATCTGTGTTGACATTTGACCTCTCTCCCTCCAGGATCTGATGGTGGGGGACGAGGCCAGCGAGCTGCGCTCCATGCTGGAGGTCAACTACCCCATGGAGAACGGCATTGTCAGGAACTGGGATGACATGAAGCACCTGTGGGACTACACCTTTGGCCCAGAGAAGCTCAACATCGACTCCCGCAACTGCAAGATCCTTCTGACCGAGCCCCCCATGAACCCCACCAAGAACCGCGAGAAAATCATCGAGGTACGCCGAAATGAACGGCGCTTGACTGATGTCATGTTGCACTATTCTCATTCACTCAAAGCGTTCAGAGTTTCGGCTGGAAGCCGTGGGTCTTTCTTTCATGTCAGTAAAATTCTCATAAAGGTCCACGGTGTTAAAAACTTGCAGGTTCACGTTGCTTCTTGAGCAATGGTGTGTGTGTGTGTGATATTTTAAGACTTTGCAGAAGTGCCACTTTGGTTAATCTTCTGTGAAATTACTTCATTATGTGTTACTTCTGCATTGTGCTGCAGAGATAATTTTGCATGTGCTTTTGTGCAGATACACTGTACGTATTAGTTTTAGTACCGAGCGTGTGACATTTACTGACCTCTTCCTGCAGGTGATGTTTGAGACCTACCAGTTTGCAGGCGTCTACATTGCTATTCAAGCTGTGCTGACCCTGTATGCCCAAGGTAAGAATACACACACACACACACACACACAGGCCTGGGCTTCTTTCTGGTGACGTCTACAATTTCCTCATCACAAAAACTTAATAGGTGTTTTTTTGTTTTACCAAAACCCCTCTAGCCACAAATTACATTTACCCCGATGTCTGGGAGTTGAAACAGGTTTCTATTGTTTTTCGGTTGTCACCCAACACCACCAAACAGACAACCTTTCATTTTGATTGTGTAAACATTCGTGTGTGGCAGTATTTAACCACCACACCTTTGTTAAATAGTTTGTTAAAAGATTTGTTTTAGGGATCCACTTCAATACCAGATCTGATGATTCGATGTGCCAGAAAGTCTAGACAGTGACATGAACGTCGCTTTAGGACATCCCAGTCACAGACACGAGATCCTAACGTCACCTGAAGTGTTCTGATGTGTGAAACTCCACCTGTGCCTGAAGCAGGATCAGATGAACTCCGAAACTATTTGTAAATACAATTAGACCGAGTGCCAAACACTCAGCCCCGTCTGTGTTATTGCCAACATTAGATTAGTGTTATCGCTCCGGTTCTTTTGTGTTTACCTGTTTCACAATACCAACAATGAGTAGCCCAAACTTACCTTAAATACAAACACAGATTAACTCAAGTGTGTGTGTGTGTTTTAGGCCTCCTGACGGGTGTGGTGGTGGACTCCGGTGATGGTGTGACACACATCTGTCCAGTGTACGAGGGCTTCAGCCTGCCCCACCTGACGAGACGCCTGGACATAGCAGGCAGGGACATCACCCGCTACCTCATCAAGGTATCCAGTGTTTTGTCTCCGTCACTCAGGGAAACAAAGTATACAAGAAAAAACTTGCAGCCAGCCTGTTCTTGTTCAAATAAATATATCAATAAATTACCCAGAAAATACTTCCTGACCTGTCTCACCCTCTGTCTGTTGTCTCCTTGTCCTCTAGTTGTTGTTGTTGAGGGGTTATGCCTTCAACCACTCTGCGGACTTTGAGACGGTGCGCATGATGAAGGAGAAACTGTGCTACGTGGGCTACAACATCGAGCAGGAGCAGAAGCTGGCTCTGGAAACCACCGTGCTGGTGGAGTCATACACGGTACATATACGTTTTAATTTACATTAATAAGATGTTATATAACTTTATTTTGATTTAAAAAAAAACGAAAGGCACACGATGGCATCGTTGCACAGGTTGTTGGTCTGTTCACTCCATAAGCACTTACAGTGGAAGCGTAGGTTGTGGGTTTTTTGTGCGTGTTTGTGTGAGTCATTTCACAACTCTGTTTAACTGCTGCTCAGCTTTTCATGTAAAATGGTGTTTGTGGTTTTTATTTCATCATCAGGTGTGCACTGTGCAGACACAATAGCCAGCGTGAAACCAGATCTGGAAGTTAGCTGCTACCCTTCTCGCAGTGGGTGTTAAATATGGAGGAAAACATCAGTGTCCCCATGTGTCCTGCTGTCCCCCTGTCCAATAATTATGTTAGAAAACAAGGAGCACTTAAAAATCAGAGAAATGTGATCAACAAAACCAGTCAGGACACGGTGAGACTGAACAAAGAGGACAAAGACGACTTCTGAGAAACGCTGAGTTTGCTCAAGAAATGGGGACATGAATATTTTGTGAAATGCGTTAAGCAGCTGTTTTTCAGGTTGGCCGTTTTACTTAGGCAAACAACACACTTCCAGCCCTCTGCGATTCTCGTTTTTGTTTTGTTTACTTAAAAAAAAAAAGGTAAAATTAGGTCTTTTTGTGCACGCCACATGCACACAAGTTTCATGTTTCGGCTTAAAATAGCATCATCGTATAAAGAATCCCTCCCAAAGGGTTTGTTATTCACAAGTGGCAGTATTTTTGAAGGGAATCAAATCTAATGGGGTAACTAAATCTGTTTCTGCACTGAGCTAAGTAGACTACCACATGCCCATTGTTGGCTCCGTGAGACAGGGCAGTGCTGCTGACTAACTGTTTTCTCTGGGACTCAAACATATGGGGGTGCAGGGCTCCACCACCAGACTTGCTTTTCTTTCCAAGGCCTTTTCCCTGCAGAGGGAACCACAGAATCTAAACGCAGGACCTGAAGTCTGTGTTAACTGCACGCCTTACCGAGCACATGTTGTGTCTCAGAGCTCACTGTGACCATGTGTGTTTGGGTTAGTGTAGGCGAGTGTGTGTGTGTAGGCGTGTGAACATGTATGTGTAAGTATCGTTTTGTGTGCATGAGTGTGCCGAAACAAGGAGGGCAATGTAACTGTGGCCGAAGGGCCCTGAACTGCACGTTACATCATTTCCTGTGCAGCCACATTGCGGCTGAGGCTGGGCTCCGCTTCCTCCCACTGCCCTCAGCTGAATGAAGCCTTTTTATAGTCATACACATCCAGTCTACTCACTTTGGAGCCTACACTCTCTGTGCCGTTTTACCTGTTGCACTGTGTCATCACAGAGGTGGGGGTGGGAGGGTGTGTGTTTTCAAACTGGACTAAACACATTAAGAGAGAGAGATATGGAGAAGTCAGGACTTCCTTTCACACATCGCAAACAGAGCGAGGCCTTGATTCTTGCAGTCAAGATTTACGTCCTTTAGCACACTCTGTTGAGTCATACATTAAATCCTACCTCTTCATTGGTGTCATGCTTCTTTTTTTTCCTTCTCTTTTCATCTCATCCCTCCCACACATCTCCAGCTGCCAGATGGTCGTGTGATCAAGGTGGGAGGAGAGCGGTTTGAGGCCCCGGAGGCTCTGTTCCAGCCCCACCTCATCAACGTGGAGGGTGTCGGAGTGGCCGAGCTCCTCTTCAACACCATCCAGGCGGCCGACATAGACACCAGGTGAGGCCGGTGACGCTGCACAGATACACTGTGTTTCCACTCACACACACAACATTATCAAGTCACTGTGCACACTAATGGTAAAAGAGAGAGAGTGTGCTTTGAAGCTGTATAGGGGGCTATATGATGATATATCCACTGGGAGGGAAGCCAGCAAAATGACCTGTATGATCTTTGAGATGCTTCTCTTCCTGTCTGCACGTTGATGGGTCTGCTTCCTGCTCTCACCTTTCTCTCTCTCTCTCTCTCTTCTCGCCATCAGACCTGAGTTCTACAAACACATCGTGTTGTCAGGAGGATCCACCATGTACCCGGGGCTGCCCTCTCGGCTGGAGAGGGAGCTCAAGCAGCTCTACCTGGAGCGTGTGCTCAAGGGAGACGTGGACAAGCTTTCGGTGAGAAACCCATCACCTCAGCTTCACATCTGCAGTCGCGCTGTTGAGAGTACTTGAGCGATACGGAAGTTCTCTGAGCTAAAACCACTCGCATGTGGTTTGCAGATTGACTGTGACTTTGAAAACAGGTCATATAAAATTAATTTTAGCCCAAATTTAGAAGTCGGTTAGTGTCGAATGTGCTGCAACCAATGCTGATGTCTTTAAAAAAAAATGCATTGAGATGAGCTGAAGTCTGGCTTTACCGCACCAGGCCCCTCAGTTGGTGTGAATTAATATTTCCAGCTGAATCTCGGGGTTTGTTTGACTAGGCCTGGGCGGAGTTTCCCACATGTGAGAGAGCAGTAAAGAACCAGAAAGGGGAAAACGACCGCAGTGAACATATTTAGAGAGTAAACTGTGACTGACACCTGACAGTATCTCCCTTGTCCAAATGAGGAAGTCCCACACACTTGAATTCACAGCAGAATAAACGAATCACTTTTCGTCCCTGCTGCTAATATTTGAATACATTTGCAAGGTTTAGGAACAAGTTTTATGAAGACGACGCCTCAGTTGGGTGCAGTGGACATAAACGACCACCAGGTGGTGCCAGCGGCCAACGGACGCTCATTTAGCTTAATCAGAGCTCACCACGCTAATCACAACACATTTAGGGTTCACTTCCCAGTGATAAATATTTGTTTTGGAAAATATCGCTATGTTACATTTCCGTGTCCATGTCCCAAAGACACAGACCTACTTTGTAAACAAAGATCCACAGATGACTCATAAGTTTAATAGCAAGTCATTATGTGCTTTACTTCTCTGCCCACAACTGCAGCCAGACTCGCTCTGCTCAAATTGTTTATCTCATTCTCTAATGGCAGTGAGTGTTTTTCACGTATGTGTGTTACTTCTAATGAAATGTGCACAGTCTGTAACAGCACATCTATCTTCTCAGATAGATCTCCACAGACTCAAGGTCATATTTATACTTGAATACTAAAACCCCTTGAAGCTTCAGAGGACGCCTGCTCAGTTGTTTAGTCTTTTCATATAGAGCTGGGGCTGTGGTCAGCTTCAGTTCATGTTGATTACACTGGATTCAAACATGTTGGGGAGGAGAAGCATCCAAACATCCATTCAGTAAATTCCTGCAGCACATTCCACTTGCTGCTGTTTGCATCTGCTCGTCTCCGCTCCGTCTTTCCCTCCACACGACCTCAGTGCGGCTGAATGACTCCACCTCGAGAGCGTGGCCTGCACCTTTTCAGCTGTTTGTTTGTTGCTGCACCTATGTTTGGACAGCGAGCCACGTGAGCAAAAAACAAGCTGCGTCTTTCGCCCTATTTGGCGAAAAAATGAGTGTTTGGACGCACTGAGCCTTCAGACGGCGCGGAGAAGTGGATTTAGTTGCACGAGTGGTCTGAATGTTGGTTTTAGAGTTTTTCCATTATAAAATCTAGGAGAGCAAATCGAGATCAGTGACCACAGAGGTTGAGACGCCATGTTGCCTCGATTTTCTGCGCACTAATCAACATTTTTACAACAATGGATGAGACGACTGTATGGACACACGTGTTGCACGTTGTGAAGTCACTGCTGTTTAGAGTCTTTGAGCTTATTGTCTTGGTTTCACAACTCAAAAGTCATGTTGTGGTTCAGGTGCAGCGCTCATGTCGGTGACGTGTCTTCATACAACATCTTCTCGCAGTGATCAGCTCCATTAATACTGGATAAGATCAGGTGATGATATTATCACTGATGAGCTCAGTGTTTGCTTTAAATATTTTCCAACGATTATGATTATTAATACAATTGGTAGCGTCACTCGCACTCCTTGTGTGTGACAAATGCCCTTATAGAGACTCTAAACAGTGGACACATATTTCAGATGTGACTTTTAAAGCTGTTTTCTTTTACTGTGTAGTGTTGTTGACGCTGCCTGAGGCTCTGAGCTGACGACAGTTGTTCTCCAGTTGTTCTTCGCCGTGGCCGCAATTACAAATGTTTTATTTTAATATATACAAGTGGTACAATGATTATGCATCTGGATCAAACTAAAATGTTGTCCAAACTGAAACTAGGAAAAGAAAAAAAAAGGAAAAAACTCACACTGACTAGAAAAACATTAAGATCAGTATCATATCCGAGTGGAAAGCAACAAAACAATGGGGCACTTTGAGGCAGCAGCGTGAACGCCGCCTGAGTCACAGGTCTTTTCTTTGTTGCGCAGGGTCTTCTCATACTGTATGTCTCTTTGTCCCCTTGTCTTGTAGAAATTTAAGATCCGGATCGAGGATCCTCCCAGGCGAAAGCACATGGTGTTCCTGGGCGGAGCTGTGCTGGCCGACATCATGAAGGACAAGGACAACTTCTGGCTGACCCGGGAGGAGTACCAGGAGAAGGGAGTCCGCGTGCTGGAAAAACTCGGAGTCACCGTCAGATAAAGCACTGTACGGACAGACCATGCATACACACGTACAAAAAAAAAAAAAACAAATACACACACATATGTACACACGACATGCACACACTTCCCCCCCCTCGCCCCCATCGCAGAGTATATAACTATTTATCCCTCTTCTCCTCCTCCTCCTCCTCCTCCTCCTCCGGCTCCTGATTCTCCTCAAACATCAGAGGGAATCGAGCCATCACCTCCCCGCGCTCCTCCTCTCTCTCTCCTCTTTGCCTCTCTTCTCTCCTGGTTTGGGATTGGTTCACACTTTTCCTCGCAAGCCCCAGATTTCCACTGAAACTCCTCCTTGTACTTTAAAGTAGGAATAGAAGGGTTAACGTTGCCCCGCTGGTGAATTTTGAAGCCTGATTTTTAAAGAAAAAACTCGAGCTGGTGGAGGAGGTTAAAACCCGAGTGGGAACTGTTTGATGTGAATTACATTTGGCAGGTAGAAGCCAGCAGCCAGTGCAGCGAGCGTCTCAGAAAGTTTAGTTTCCTCCCTTTGATTAAACGTCCGGAGGGGATTAATCGATGCAAAGTTTCTAAGCAACTCATAAGCGTCTGTAATATCACAATCAGGGTCCACCACAAACAGCCACGGGCCGCTTTCAGCATCTGTTCCAGGTGAGCGAGAACTGATCACAGTTTTATGTCGGTTTTTATAAATGATATCATGACTTTTCTTTTCTGGGAGAGGGACTACTCTTTTTTTTTTTTTTTGCTTTTTTCCTTTTTTGTTGGATGTATGAGCTCATATCTTTAAATCAGACTTTCTTTTTTTTCCATTGACTTTTTTCTTTTGTTGCTGTGCACTACTACCATTGTAAATGGAGTGTATTGTGGTGACAGAAGTTTCCTCCATGTTTTTATGAAGAATTGATGGTTGATTTATAAAAGGGACAAATACGCAAAGTAGAGGCCCCTGAGCTTGACATCGGTTGTGTGACGGTACTTTGGGGTTTGTGGGTGGTGAGACGATGATGATGATGATGATGATGGGACGTGGGTGGAGCGTTACTATTTGTTCCTCATCAGCCCACCTCGCCGCTGCCTCCTTCTCTGGAGCGGAAAATCTGAAGCTGAATGAGTGGGTGTGAGCAGTTGTAGCGACAATCGACCTCGACCACGCCGCAGTACCTCACCTGTCGCGTTCCTTCAGCTCCGCCCCAAAGCACGGAGGCAGTCGCAGGCTGACGATGAGATCGATTTGAATCTAAGCACGAGAAACCGATATTAAAAAAAAAAAAAAAAAAAAAAGAAGAACAAAACGGTCTTTTTTTTTGTTTTGTTTTGTTTTCTGAAGTTGAAATGCTGTTGAGATCATATTTAAGTTCTCCAGTCGTTCTCTCCCAACAGTCGAATTGATGATTACTGGAGGCACTTCTATTTTGAGTATGATAAATGTGTATATTTTTTTTTTTCCTCTTTCCATGAACGTCTATCCAGTGCCAAGTGCAGTTAATGTTAACTGGATCTCATGTTTTAATGTCTTTTTCTTTTTGTCACTGTTTTTTGTTTTTATTTTCCTGTGTTGTTCATAGCATAACTGCCTAACGCTGATTTAAATAAAGAAAAGTGATTTATAAGGATCACTGTGTGTTGGCCTCGTCATTCTCTTTGCTTTACTGAATTAGTGCAATGAAAGTGGTGCAACACACTAAACTTCACAGATACTCAGTTTACAGTGAGGTGAGTTAGAAAAACTTTAAATATTTGACAAACTGCGAAGTGATCATCAAAACTGAGGTCAACGTGTAAAAGCCCTGTCTGTTGCTGAAGACCATTTGATGGGGTGGAAAGCTGTAGAAAAAAGCCAGTGAGTGACCCTGAGGAAGATGGGATTGTTTTGTCGGTCAGGACTTGCTCTACCTGTCAACATGAAGTCATCACTTATCTCTGATCTGAGAAAAACAGGAGGAATATTCCCTGCTCATCTTCAAGTTTTACTTAAAGTGGCTCTTATGCAGCAAACTGACTTTATCTTATTTTAATTTAGCTTCTACTTGTTGCGTTAGCGTCACTCAGCTCAGCACAAAACTGAAGTGTGTGTTGCAGTGAATTTCCTCACAGCTCTGCAATGTGGAAAAACAACTTTGTTAGTGTTGTTGTATTGTCAGATATTCCTGTTTGCATCAGCTGGAGTGAGGTCAGGGTTTTTAGATGAATACATGTTTTACTCTGAAATGTGAAAATCAAAGATAAATCTGCAACGGACAAGTTTATTTTAAGCTTTTTTCAGCTTGGAGTAACACGTCATATTTTTTAAATCCATGTCTCATTGAATATATTATATGTTGTCTATAGATCAACCAATCTGTGGGCCATCAGAAAATGAGAGAACAGGAGTTATTAGACCAGGGAAAAAACAGAAAAGTCTCATATCCGAGACACAGGAAGAGTCAAATATTTGACAATGTTATGAACTGACCGTAAAACTAGTTGCAGATTAAATCTCTGTTTTGTTTTACTTGTCAGTTGATTGTAGGTTTTTGCAGGGAGCTGGAATTCAGCGTGGAGATATAAACACATCAGAGGAGAGGATGGAGGTATGAAGGTGACTGAGGCTGGGTCACAGAGGAGGAGGAGGAGGAGGAGGAGAGCTCAGCACAGAGCAGGAGGAGGAAGAGGAAATGGAACAGTGGCAGAGGACTGGCGCCACCAGAGGAAGAGGCTCTCTTTCCGTGCCTGAAATAAAGATCTCACCCAGACTCTTCCGGCCTTGTTCCATTTTAATCCCTCGACTCTTTGCCACTTCCCTCTTAACCCTGAACTGTTACCTCTGATGCACCGTTTGAAGTTTCCTCCCTATCCGAGCACAAACAGGCAGCAGTGGCTTCAGCGGAGGTGGGAAGCAGCTGAGGACAGTTACTCATAGAGAAACATCAGATAAGTTTTGCTCTTATCAAATAGAAATATTAACTTCTATTGAACTCTAAAAATGGCCTCAGCTCAGGTTGATGGCCGTGAATAGACTGAGCATTGATTGAAGTCATGAATGAACTTTGAGGCTCAGTTTTTAAACAATGGAAATTTGAAAACATGGACAACTCAACAAATGTCATCTGCTGATGAAGATCATGTGCCGTGATCAAAAGCTCCAGAACAGCTCCAGAATGGACCTCATTGTGAGACTGAGCTCTGAGAGTTTCCTTCAACCTGCAAAGATGCATTGAAATGAAAATCACTTTTCAGTTGTTGACTGATAAAAGGTTTTTTACTCACACCTAAGTACTTTCTTTATCTTGTGTTTTCAAGGTGAAAGATGAAACTGCTTTCATCAACAGTGTGTTTTCAAGTTGCTTTTGCACAAACTGTGTCCAGCTAAAAGATTTTCCACAGGGTGGGAGTAGAGAGAGGTTTTCTTCAGTCTGACCCGGTTTATCTCAGGTGCAGGGTTTGAACTCAGTCTTTAATAAAGTATGCTGAAACAATTATCTGCTTCCTTGTAAGCTTCACTGCTGCAACATCTCCTCTCGGTGTGGTTTCACCAGGCCAGAGAACGACCCACAACTTGGAGTTTAAGTTGCGCAGATAACATAAGATGTGCAACAAAACGTCAGCTGTAAGGAGGGAAATGTGTAGATATATAAAATCCAGTCTATCTTTGGACATGAGACCACAGCACTGGTGCGGGACAAGCCACCCATTCCTGTAAATTGCACTGGGAAGTGAGCGCCGGTGCTCCGTGCACCCAGAGAGGGGCCACGCTGACCCCATTACACAAGCAGATATCTTAAATGTTTGCACATGTGGACTGTGATGCTGTTTGCAGCCGTTGAGCTGCTTAGCAGGCCCCCAAAAGCCCTGAGGGACCTTCTTTTTCTTCTCTTTTCTCCCTCCCCCTCCCCGCTCTCGCGCTCCATCATTATCGCCCACATGCTTTTCCAGAGACATCCTGAGTCAAACAGCTCGACGTCCTCGATGGCTATCACATGTTCCTGCTGAGGAGGGAGGCAGCCGGGGAAAGACATCTTGAGGAGAATGAAACATGGTGTACTAAGCTGGGTTTTTTTTTCCTTCTTTGAGCTTTCTTTCATTAAATACTTTACAAAGAGTTTGGTACAGCAAACGATGGAAGTTATTAAAGGATAATGAGAAACTTCAGGCCTTGACTGACATTTTTTATTCTCTGGATCTCCTCACAAAGTCATGGGTGGCATGAGGCATCCGCTCTCCCCAGCAATTTTATGTCTCTCTAAGATCCTGTATTTGTCTTTAAAAACAGCTCAGGAACTTCACGTGTGACGTTTAACCACTTACACTCCATAAAATGTCAAAAATTCATTTCAGAGACTGAAGGGTGACTTAGAGTAATGATGGACAGATTTACTTTGCCACAGGAAGATCTCCATCATTAGCACCTGTGTGTAGTAGACCACTAATCAACAAACACTGATTCATCTCCTGTGAAAATCCTTTTTTATATCAGTACGTTACATTTTTAGGTTCAGGTTTTTATTAGTGTCCATTTACAGTAAGCTTTTGGTGCATTTGATCCATTTAAAGGGGGTTATTTGTAGCCTACTCTTTGCTATTGCTACTGAGCCATTATTAGCATGCTAACAGCTAATGTGTGTTTTCCTGCGGTAAAATCCATTTCTTAATCTGTCTACATTACATTTTCAGTTAAAAGTTTTTATTAATATGCATCTACACCTAACTTTTGGTGTTCAGAGGTAGAAAGCAACACTGTTGTCATTGTCTTTTGTCTCTACCAGATGTTTTCTTCTATTGAAGTTAGCATGCTAAATTGCTAGCTCCGTTAGCAACTCACTGTTGCCCTGACGACATAGCACTGCTCTCTTGTCTTGAAAACAAAACCAGCAGCAAAAACTGAGCATTGGTTCTTTGGGGTTTCCTTTTTTTTTCTTGTTTTACAGTAGATATTTTATGAGGAAATAATCAGTCTCACATGCAGTTTCAATGTTTTCTCTCATTTTATTGGAGGCGGAAGGTAAGACACACATTTCACTTTAGTTTTCTCACAGACCTGGCCACCCTTCAGTATCTACAAAGTACTTCCTGTTCCTTCTCGAAAGCAAGAGCTACATCCATCGTACATGTTAGAAACAGTTATTTAAAAAAAAAAAAAAAAAAAAAAAAAAAATAGAAATAAAAATGTACAACATACACTTGATATATATAATATAATTTTTGCTCTCTTTTTTTTTACAGAGGTAAAAATACTAAGCGTAAAAAAATGGGTCTAATTCATTACAGGGAGTCGTTTCTTTAATTTTTTTTTTTTTTTTCAATTTAAAGACAAGGAGATAAAGAGGATGCGTTCAGGCACTTGTAAATGGCTCTGACATGTGAAGACACACTCAAACACCAGATGAGACAGAGACGAAAGATTAGACGCACACACGCACACACACACACACACACATATACACACTTTCCAATCTGATTGGCCCTGTCCCTGATGCATCACATAATCAAAGGATCTGATTATACTGGCGAGGTGTTATAGTGTCCGATAGCATATTCAGCTGATCCCAGTAGCTTTGGATCAAGGAGCAGGAGAGGGGAAAGGGATGTGGCATAAACACACTCTCTCTCACACACACACACACACACACACACACCAAGGACATACAAACTGGTACACAGGACAGGATGTATGAAACAGACACAACCAGGGAAGGAAAAAGGACATCCTCAGGCATTCTGTATTTCAACTACAGTAAGTGACATTTCCTTGGCAAAACAATCAGGGATGGATGTTTGTCTTCAGGATTTCAGCTGTTTTTTGGACTCTTGTTCTTTTCCAAAGGGACTCTGATGTCCTGCTTCATAGGCTCTTTATTTATTTATTTTTCTTTTCTCTTTTTTTTCCAGAAAGCTTATTGTGTTCATGGTCACATCCCCGATGCTGCCATCAACCAGGCTTATAGATGAAGTGTTTAAAGCACCTGAGCGGCTGTCAGTTTAGTGTTGTGCTGTCAGGTGTGAGGGGGCACAGACTGTTTTTTTTTTTTTTTAACCTCCAATGCCCAAGTTTTCACATCGACATGATCCAGTATAATCCAGAATGAACAGCTTCATTCGTTTGAGCTGTTGTCAAACATCCTTCTGATGTTAGCCAGGAGGATGACAATGATGATGATGATGATGATGATGATGGTGATGCTAAATCTGGCAATGGAAGAAAAAAAAAAAAAAAAAGCCATAGGACTGAGAAGAACAGTTCACACCAGTCACATGTGACTATCGTTTCAGCAAATGATCACTAATATTCACCTCCCATTTACAATAAAACAATTTGCAATTTGGCCGTAACCAGGAACAGTTTAAGAGTGATTAGCTTAGCTTAGCTTAGCTGAGCTTAGCTTAACGTAACTGAGCTTAAAGTCTGGAAACTGCTAGCCTAGCTCTGTAAGGACGGAAAAACAAAACAAAAAACATCTCTTACGCTAATCTGGACAGTTTCTAACCGATCAACTGTTTCCAGCCAAGACATTAGAAACGTAGATGCACTTAGCACAGAGCCAGGCTAGCACTTCCCTACTGTTTACAGTGTTTATGCAAAGCTAGGCTAGCCTAACACCCACCTCCTGGGCTCTAGGCTAGCTGTTGTATTTAATGCACAGACACAAGTGCTGTGTGTGTATATATATATATATATATATATATATATATATATATATTTGCGTTCCAACTGTTCCACATGTGACTGGTGGGCTCTGCTGGAGAGCTGGGCTTAGGGAGGGGAGCTGATTGTACATCGCAGGTGAACTGTCCCATTGACGAGAACCATTTTAAAGAGTTCCTTTTTCATCATAGAAAAATAGCTTAAACCAAGTGTCTAGGAGTAGATGGCGAGGCTGATTGCTTGGAGCCGTAATGACGCTCACGCGCTTTTTTTTTTTTTTTTTTTCTAATTCCTCTTCTTCAGTATTTATTATAGCAGACATCTTCAGAGGGGTGAAGTTTGGAGACAGACTCCAAATTTTTTAAGGCATAAGAGGCACCAATTTTTAACGGTTTCTACGGACGACCCTTCAAGTCCTCAGTGTGACTGGGACTGCTGGCTGAGAATGAGGAAATCAGAGCCTTCAGGTCTCATCTCACTAACCGTGTACGTGAAGTAAAATGAGCCCTAAAAAAAAAAAAAAAAAAACACTACGGGGATTGTGGGTGGGGTTCCTGGTTCAGGTGGTAAGATTAGGCACTGTTTGAAATAAGGTGAAAGGAGCAGGGAGACGGACGCCAGAGCGTTGTAGCATGACTTTGAGGCGCCGTCTCGTTCAGCGGGTGAATCACAACCCAGCACCCTTCTGCTGGTAGATCAATTCAGTGAGAAAATAAATAGGATAAAAACACGAATCTTTGGGATATTAGAAGATTAAGATGAGTACCACGTTTGTTTCAGTGAACAAAGAAGATGTTGATGGCGGAGAGCTATGTAGACTATATACACATGAGCTTTACTATAAGCTGCAGTACAGACAACAAAAGGCCTCGGCGCACATTTTAAGCATGCACATACACCGTCCACACACACATTCACGCTCACACATGCTCACACACACACACACACACACACACACACACGTTGCGCACACACAGAGAGGTGTAGTGTCTGATTTCTCTTGTAGCTGGAGTTGAGCTGAGCGGGCCTGATATTGGAATAGAATATAAACAAAATGGCCGCGCGTACATCAAAAGGAGAGAGAGAGAGAGAGAGACAGAGAGAGAGAGAGAAATAGAACAAAGAAACAATTCAAGTTCTTTGACGCCGAGTCAGTGTACAAAGTATAAAGTACCTGCATATGTGATACATGACATATAGGTCAGCTATAAAAAAAGGCCCCCTGAAAAAGAGTGCTCTCTCACTAGAAACAGAGCATGAAATGGCCATGTGAAGAGGTGAGAGAACTGTCTGCCGTAAGGGGGAGCTTATCTTCCCAGGCCGTTCAGAAAATGCACCAACTGTTTTTTTTTTTTTTTTTTTTTTTTGGCTTATTTCAGTGTCTGGAATTTGTAGAGAAACCCAGAGGAACCAAGGCAGGAGAGCGAGCAGCCATGACCACTTGTCCTCTCTGTACTTCCCCATCCTTCCCTTTCCCTGTGCTTGCGTTGGGTTTAGGTTTTTTTTTTTTTGTTTGTTTTTTAATCGTTTCCTCTGAGAGGTTTCCAAGCGCGGCGGCTCAGCTCAGGGGCTTGTGTCGGCCTCCGCAGCAGCCGCACGCCAACCCCGCCCGGTGGCAGGCGTGGAGAGGCGGGTAGAGGCAGAGGCAGGGCGCCACCAATGACAAGCCGAGCAGAGCTAACCAGCGTGTGCCGAGCCGGCCTCCCCCGCTGCCCTCGCCCCCGTCACAGGAGCAGGGGTCTGAGTAGTCCCCCTCTGGGTCAGACATGCAGTGGTAGAGCATGGTGTCTGCCAGCCACATGCAGCTGACCCGCCGGATGCATGCCCGCACAGGGTCCGGCGCATCCTGGCACCGGCCTCTCCGGTTGTCGGAGATGTAAAAGGCCTCGCCGCAGTGCTCGCACTGTGCACGCTCCATCCCGTCCTCCTTCCGTCCCTTCCCCCCATTGGTGGATGGAGAGGAGCTCGGAAGGAAAGAGCGGGGCTGGGTGGAGACCACAGACGAGAAGCCGTGGCGGTACGAGCCGCCCTTATTGGTCAAGGGTCCGAGGGCGGGGTCAGAGTCTGAGGGCGACAGGGCCGGTTGCAGTGGGTAGGTGTAGTCGTGCTTTTGTGCCTCCGTCTTGGCGAAGTGGACGTAGGACTCTGAGTCGTCCATTTGGATGAACTTGTCCCGCACAGTGGCGTGGCGGTAGTCCTCATAGCCCCGGAGCCAGGGCCGATCTGGCTGGCGTCCATGGTGATGCTCCGTGGTTCGCTCCCAGCTGCGCTCCCGAGGGTTGATGCGGACGATTTCCTCGTCCTCCTGGAAAGTGACGTGGCGGGGAAGCCGAGACAACGGCTGAGGAGGAAGACACAATGAAACTTTAACACTGTTTGTTGAGGTGAAAAGTAAAAAGAGTCCATATCAGTATCAGAACCCCCACCCAGTTATGTCTCATCTCACCTGGTCCAAGAAGTAGTGGTCTGAGAGCCGGTAGGGGTCGTGGAGGTCGTGGCGATGTCCCATCACGCACTTGTGCCTCTGCGGAAGGGGCGAGGACTCGAGCGGCTGCAGAGAGCTCTCCAGCTTCTGGGAGGAGTTGGATGAGCTGTCTGTGGTGTTCTGAGGGGACAAACAAACACAGGATGCAGGACTGAGAGCTGCTCTCTGATTGGATACAAAAAAAACACAAATAATTAGTGCGAGAGGACGCCATGATTGGACAAACAAAAACAGGAAGCATCGGTGCGCCTCCGATCGGGAAAACAGGAAGCGTGAGGCTCTGTTTTTTAAAATGTCGCTGGATCCACATTTGGATCATTGTGTTTAACTGTCAACAGTCACATGACGAAGAGACCATCAGAAGTAAAACATCTACTAAAGTCAAGACAATATGTCGATCCCATGTATTTACAACGATTTCCAGTTAATAAGGTTGCCACGGTGACACAAGTGTGGAGTGATGTCAGTGCAGCTGACATCTGGAGAAGCTGGTTATCAAATCAGTCAAGTAGTTATTGTTTTGCTTTGTGATGAAGCTCATCTGAATCACCACTGATCTCTGGTCTGTCCTCACACAGAGGGGGTGGACAAAATATTAGGAACACTTCAGCCTTTCAAAATAAAACCCCACCTCTGAAAATAAAAGTCAACAAAAAGTGAACATTACAACCTTCATGAAGGCAGCAATTCTTCGGTTTAGTCTGAAAGGACCTGATGAGTGTATAGTGCCGTCTACTTTTGAAAATCAGGCACAAAATTACGAAGCACTTCTTTTTTTCTGACCAACTCTGGAACGAAAAGCAGAAATACTGACTCTGCAATGACATTAAATGGAAAATAATTAAATGGAGAAACCGAATCAAGAAAACGTTGTGTTTTTGTTTGATAAATGAACAATTTTTTTTTGTTTCACATAAACTAACAACTTTAGAGTAAATGACATCTTCACCTCCTGACTCCACTTTGGTCACAAAGCTGATACGTTTTAGGTTAAAAGATGTTCCACGCATCAGATAGAGTTGGTGGCGTTGCTTTTTACACAGTTTTTGCAGGATCCACATTTTGGGCCTCTTTCGTCCTCCCCCAGCAACCTGTCCTCCTTCCTTCAATCTCACTTTCGACACATTCCACCTTTCCCTCTGTGTGTGTGTGTGTGTGTGTGTGTGTGTGTGTGTGAGAACAGTATCCTGTCCCCCTTCCGTTAAAGGCTGTCAGGGCTCAACTCCAACTCAAACCTTGGCCAGACACTAGACAGTCGGGGCCGCTGCTGCGTAGCACTCAGACAGATTTCAGACAGGCACGCTGGGGGTCAGCCACTGTGGGGGTGTCGCAGTGTGCCAGCTGATTGGCAGGTCGGGACTTCTGCTGTCTTGTCGTGTCATCATGGTCAAGTGTGTGTGTGTGTGTTGGATGAGTTTGCACCACAGGGAAAGCTGCAGGTGCTTTTGTGAGGGGAAACAAAACTTCCAAACTCTCTGCTGTGCTCTTAATGTCTTTCTTGCCTTTGTTATGACTTGTTGCATTAAAAAAAAAGAAAAGTTCTTCTCTCTGCATTTGTTAAATCTTGCTTTGAGAACCATATGTCAAGTCAATGGAGTCACAGAAACTTGTATCAATGGTCAACAAGTTTGTCTGCCAAAGAAAAGTTGGCTGAATTTTTCGCGGTCATCCTTTGCCAGCAGCTCGCAGCAGCTCAGAGACTTCTGTGCTCCCCTTTTGTCTGCGCTGATGTGATTTCATTTCACGAGGAAAAAAGAAAAAAAAAACTAAACAAAAACAATTCCTCCTGACAAGCATAAAACAGATGAGAAGTTCAGCTCCAGCTACTCAAATCTATCCAGATAAAAAAGAAAACAAAACTTGGTTATTAATGGTGGATTGATTTGTCTTGTGTAGAAATCATACCCTTGGAGGAAACGCAAATGTTTGAGGCAGGTTTTGTGCAAATCCATCAAACATAACGTTGCAACATCGGCCTCGTGGTGGCGCTACAGACAAAAGTTGTCAGGGTTCATCGTCTGGGTACCATGAATCCAAATACTGCAAAAATGCATCTGTGGGTCTGATGTGAAGCTCTGAATTTTGTATTTTCAAATCATCCCTGAGCCTTTGCTGAGCTGCTCTACATGAGTCCAAACTGCAGTCGGTCCTAGTAGAACTATATTTCTTGCAGCGTAAACACGGGTCAGCGTCAGGTGTCACGTCTCCCCTGGAAGTCCTGACAAACTATTCACCACATGTGCCGATATATGGCACTGCAACAGGTCTAAAACCAATACTATGAATTATTTGCCAGAGTTATATGACCCAGATCTTGTGTCTGTCTGTCTGTCTGTCTGTCTGTCTGTCTGTCTGTCTGCTGAAGCGATCCCTATTATATCCTGCTCCCCACATGGAAACCACCATGCTGAGAATTTCCCCCAGCTTTCTTACAAAGCCCTCAGAGCAGCCGGCCAAAAATAACATAAAATGCTGCCTCCGCTCCTGGCCCCGCCCCCCTGGAGAAGACATTACCGGGAGGAGGAGCTGATACAGTTTAAAACCAGTCTGACTCTGGCCTCCACGGCTGCAACTAATTCAAAACACAGACCAGACTTTCTGCTGCGAGCTCGAACAGCACAGGAGGACTTGGAGACAGAGTGGAGTTGAGGGGGAGAGTTTATATTTCGGGACATCCTCTCTATATATTTTGGCCCAAGGCTGGACAGAGGGCATTTCAAGTTATTTTCTGACACAAAACATGTCCTGACTCAAAGCTCGGGAGGATTCATCCTTCAACAGGCCCGTCTCTCTCTCCTGGGATGAGCCCAGAATTGCCTCAATAGCTTTCACTCCCCCTGTTGTGAATGAGCCAAAATAGAGGCAGAGAAAGGAGACGTGCTGAAGGGAGGGACAGAGGAAGGGTTGGGTTAAGTTTAGGTTTGGCGAACGAGGAATAATTTAGGGAAGTATGTCCATCCTAGCTCTCCTCTTCTATCCCCCCAACACACACCTCAACACCCCCACCCCCGAAAGGCCGTAAATCTACTGCAGCATTTCCCTCTGTCTACGACTGCCCGCCTTGAAAACTCTACCGCCAACTTTAGGAAAAGGTCATTAACGCAGGCTGTTAGTAATGAAGACATCAGTGCATCACATGGTTATTTAAATGTGATATCACCATCATAGTTGGTCGACTGCACAGATGCATGGCTGCTGGGTTTCATCTCACATCCTCTGTGCAGAGACAAAAGGTGAAACTATGACCGATGGATGGAAGGCGACTGACATGCAAAGACAAAGACACACGGACAAAATGGAGGTCATATCTGAAGCCATGTCTGACATCACACTATACTGTGATCTGAGCAAGTCCAGTCCAGGTTACATCACGTATGGGGGTCAAAGTTTGACATTTCTAGGCAACTACACTCTATTACAGACTGTTAGCTCGTTTGGCTAATGCAACACATTGGCTATGGGCTCTTTCCCTCTTCCCACTGGGCACTGTGAAACTGTAGAGGCATGAACTAATCGGAGAGTTTTTCTTTTAATTTGATATCAAATACAGAATCTAATACTCTCACGCAGGTACACAATGTAAGGGCAGAGCCGCCGGCTGTTTGCTTTAGTCTTTAAGGTGCGTTCAAATGCACAGACATGAGACAACAGAACAAATATCCTTCTGTCTGTGTTTGTTGTTCTTAGTGCTGTCAGGATCATATACTGCACAGGATGAGACACCACTGTGCTTATAAAATTAAGATAAAAGATAAAAAACACTTCAAGGTGGATAAAACAGAAACATGAAGACTAACTGTAACTGTTGCACCGAAAGCTTCTAACTTTACTGAAAACCTGATGCTCCATTTCAGGGATTGCTCCGCCCACTGACAGCGCTGTAGCCTCCCCACCTCTCTCTCCCCTCTCCTACGCTCCCCTCCTGCCTCCTCCACCCCTCCTCATGTGTTTGTATGCGTCTCTGTGGTGGCTGTACACTCCCAGCAGAGCACCTATTAGTCTTGGCCCTTACAGACAGCTCAAGTCAAAGATGAACCACGAGGCACTTCCTCTCGTAAATCACCGGCCCTGCACTAAGCTGGGAAACAGCTGCTTGCTGCTAGTTTGGTGTCTGCTCTCTTTTTCAACTGGGAGGGTGGTGGGGGAGGAGGAGGGGGAGAGAGAGAGAGAGAGAGAGAGAGAGGGAGGGAGGAGGAAGGTGGCGGGTGGGGGTGGGGGTCATCAGGAGAGAGGGAGGTGGTGGAATACAGGAAGTGACCTTGTGACCTTGCCTGCTGTCCCTGGTGTCAGGTTACAAGGCTGGGGGGAGGAGGTCCTCCATGCTAACTTAAGGTGGAGAGGCCCTGACACACAAACAACACACACACGCTTCACGTCCTGAGTAGGTATGTGTGACAGGGAAGGAGGGAGTGTGTGTGTGTGTGTGTGTGTGTGGGGGGGGTCCTGAGCTGAAATACTTCTCTTGCTTGATGGATGAAACAAAGTCAGTTCGGAGATGTTTTGGACTCTAGTGGGATTTTGGACTTGATTAGTGAGCTGAGTCCGACCGGGAGCCGTGCTTCACTCCGGGGCCTCCAACGTCCATTTCAGCGCTGCAGACTGAAGCGCTGCTATAAACCCAGCCAGAGTCCGACTACAAAGTGCAACAGTCAACACTCAGCGGCGGCGGTGGCAGGGCAACTGACTGCACCGGTGGGGGCGTGTTGGTTGTTTGGTGAAGGTATACCGGGTCGACATGAAACCTGATCCAGGAAGTCGAGCCGGAGTCATTTATTAATGCGTTTAAACACACTAAAACACCTCCCACACTTGATAATACTCACACACACAGGATTTTACAACTCTGGAATCATACCACAGTGGCAACAGTTTTATCTTTCCTCACTACAAATGCAAGGTAAACAGCAGAAATACTCTAATCTTGCAGGAATGTGCCAGATGACGTCGCGCTGTGTTGCTGCAAAAGTTGAGCCACATTCAGCTTTTTTTTTTTTTTCTTCTCTCCCTGTCAACCCCACATTGTTTTGCTGCAGCCCTCTGCATCAGATTCCAGTTTTTCCTCCACCACGACGGACAGACGGTAACCTCCCACTCAGAGTTATCACAAACATCTGCAGTGTTTTGTGTCTTGAACAGCCGTCACACCTATTGATCTGTTCACCAGCCTTCTCCACACTTTCTGGTCGGATTTCCCAACAAAGCAGAAATGCCATTCGCTTCGAGGGGAACCTTGAAACAACATCCTGATGCTGCTGCCCGCTGCGGCTCAGCACTCAAAAAAGAAAAGAAGAAAAAAAAAAAAAAACCCAATCTGAGGAAATTGAGGAGAGTTGAGCTCTATGCACATGTCCTCTGACGCACAGGAGTGACATCCTGGAGACATCCAGTCATGCTTATTTTGCCTCCCCCGGGAAGCACAGAGTTGTTTTATACTCAAGTAAAACAGCATCAAAGAAAACTGAGGAAAAGCTAATTATCGCCATCAACAGATTTCCAGTTCCATGTGACATAACGCCGCTGATTCTTCTTCTGGACACGAATGAGAAAAACCATTAAAATGAACCACTTTGTCACTGTTTCCTCAGACGTGTTCCCTTTTGAAGCTGCTGCCGTTTCAACCCTGGCACCTCATTTTGGCCTTTATTACGATACGGCATGAACTTTAAGGAACTTACGGTGAAGACGTCGTCATCGCCCAGCTCGCCCTCGTTCTGGAGTGCTGTAGATGAGGTTGTGGAGCCTGGGTGGAGGGAGAAAGGAGAACTGTTACGGCCCCTGTTGCAGAGAGACATTTGTGGGCAAATTAGCAGAAGCTGAAATTATTGCTTCATGCATCTTTGCAATGCTCGAATCATCTCTCGAGGAGTTTCTCACTCGAAAGTTCCCAAATTCGGGTTGCGCTCATCAAAATTAAGCTGCAACCCAAACCATCAGAGCTGCTGCATCTAATAAACGTTTAGGCAACATGTTCATACTCTTTAAGCTGTGTTAAGAAACCTGATGTATAGATTTATGTGTAGACTTATCCCTCTCTGCTCTGTTTGTGCAACTCCTTTAGCATGAAGAGGACATTTGCAAAGACATGCACAGGGCTTTTAGTCACAGCTTGGACCTCATGACATGACACCGTCTTAACCTCGAGGTTGACAGCATGTGGTCAGCTGGGACCTCGTTATCCTCTGACACCGTGTCCGTGCAGAGCTACGCCACAGCAGCGTCGCCTACCTTCAGCCAGGTCCTCGATTGCTTTCCGTACCCCCCTGTCGAAAGCTCTGGCGTCAGCTGGACTCTGGAAGGACAGGCCACACTTCCTGTCCTCCACCTTCCAATGATGAAATGTGGGCGTTGCTATGGTGTAGACCAGATCCTTCCGCAACGGACAGTCCAGGATCACCTGTTTTGTCACAACGGGGACATTGTCCATCTCTTATCCTTTTATAAATGACTTTTCACATCCTTGTGTTCACCAGTGTGGGCGTGTGTTTTCACCTGTTTGTCCCGTAGCCGCTCACCACGGATGAGGAACTGGGAGCTGCTGGAGGCCGGAACAGGGGCCAGCTCTGGGGGCAGGAGGCGGCACACGCCTACCCTGCTCAGAGCTCCCCCGTCCTGGGCCAGCCAGCCGCCACTCGAGTCGTCCCGCGTCATCACCACGGCTTTCACACGAACGATGTAGCTGTCACTGCAGAGACAGAAACAGAGAGGAGGGGTCATTAATGATGAATGCAGCAGCTATTGAAAATCTGGTCTCGCTGTTTTTTGGATTTTTATTTTATAGCCATCGTTAATTTTCTTGAATTTTCACATACAAATATCTATCCAGCAGTTTCCTCCAGCTTATCTGAGGTCGGGCCACAAATTTGATGTGGTAGATGTGGTTAAATACACAATGCACATCAAAGAGGGCAAATATAAAAATGAGAAAAACACTCTGAGTTCTTAAACAGCACTAAACAACACACACAAAAACTCCTCCTCATGCAGCTGTGACAGTGTCACCGTGGCCTCAGCCGGTCAAAAATGGACAAATCCTGTGAACTCAGACTTGTCTTCAGTTTCAAAGTGTTTGTTAATGTCACAGCAGTTTATTATAGAGCTGCATTCACACACTGGCAGAAGGTCTGAGGGCGTCTCAAGTCACGACTCTGCCTGGTCCTCGGTGTGCCGAGGTGGGAGGTGTCGCACCGGGACAAGTCAGCACAAACACACACACTAGCACTGAAACACACACACTTAAATGTAACTCTGTGCTGCATGTGAACGTGTCACATGTGAGGCTTTAAATCATTACGACCACTTTTCTGATCACAGGAAATAGGGCTGCACAGTTGATCACAATGGGATGGAAGTGCAAATCAAAAGAGGTTGAATTAAATGAAATGTTTTCAGCACCATCAGTTTTATGTTGCCACGGAGACGTCCTGGCCAACAGATCAATATTCTCAACATGTAAAGGGACCAAACATAAATCACATCAAAAATGACCATCACACTGGACCCATACAATCACAATATGATGTTTTTTTGATATATTGGCATATGTCACTGTGATAAACAGTGTCACCATCATGTAGTGTGTCCAGTAGGGTGAGTCTTCCAACTGTAACTGTACAACCCATTTATGTAATCTATTTATTTACATTATGGGCTCTGTTACATTAACATCAGATGATATGTCATTTTAAACCCCCATATATCAATGTCAGCACCAGCCTTAAAAAAGTCCAGCATCAGACTGGCTGCTCTAATTATAATCTCACACACACACACACACACACACACACACACACACACACACACCAGTGGAACGCACATGTAACTGCAGATCGGAGACATGCAGACAGATAATACTGATACAGTTTAGTCTGTGGAACAGAGCAAAACAATACATGACAAAAACTCCTCCCTCTGCAGTCGACAGAGTCGTCACATCAGACAATACAGTGGCGGCAAAACACGAGAGGTTCTCAGGCATCAGAATGACAGCCGCCATCCTCACAGGGACACGGTGAGCAGTCACAAGCCACATGAATGATCTCACAATAACAGGATGTATCTGTGTGTGTGTGTGTGTGTGTGTGTGTGTGATGAAGAGAGAAAGAGAAACATAGAGAGAGAAGGAGGGAGGGAGGGAGGCAGAGTGGGAGTGAATGAGAGAGGTGTTGTTATATAATTAGCTTACAGACAGTCCTAGGGATTTGATGTACGTACACACACACACACACACACACACACACACACACACACAGGCACACCACACCACACACGTACACACACGCACACATGTACACACAGGTGGCAAAACTGGTTCACCGGCTCCCACCCACACACATTCATAAAACTGACTGAATGACAGACTGAGTGAGTGAGTGACTGCAGACAAACAGCTCGTACAGGAAAACAACCATAGGTTCACCCACAAGATCTGTGCTGCCATGGAGACACACACACACACACACACACACACACACACACACACACACACACTTAAAATAAATGATCCCTTGAACCCACTCCATGAAATGAGACTTTTCCATTCACAAACAACGGTAAAGAAAAATGTGATTAAAGGTGGGGATTATAAAATTCAGTAGAGCAGTACAGATGTTGTTACAGTGGTTCATGGGCAGATACGTTTCCATTGTTGTGCCAAACCACAATGAGAGGAGGTAAATAAATAGTCATTCAGGCTCTACTTAAACCACGTGGGAAACTTGAATAGCAACAAAAGGAAATAATAGAAATTAAAAATAGAAACGTTAGAGTGGCACATTATAGTGCCGCTGCAATAGTTGTTCAACGTCGTGATGTGACATTTCTCTGGTTGTGTTTTACACACACACCATTTTCACAGTTTGGTACTGGTTCCAGGAAGAGGTTGAGGTAAACTTGTAAACCATGTGTATATATACACACGCATAAACTCACTATTACTCATATGAGTGTCCATACTTAATCAGGATTTAATCGCACCTATTTTATTTGGTCAGAACGCATCTTAAAGGGATGTTTTCATGTGTTTAATAATGGATGAATGTGCTTGTTTGATGCAAATGTAGCTCTATTATATGTTCGTCATTATATTAGGCTCATGGCGCCATCAGCGGTACGGTTTAACAGATGATTCATAGCATCTGATTAAAAAAATATGAAAATGTATTAACACGTCACGTTCGCGTCAACTTTGACAGCCCTAATACATATAATATCATGTTTTGCAAATCTTTTTGTGATATTTGGTGTCAGATTAAGACAAAGAGAGAGATTCTTGTTCATGTGTCCATGTAACAACATGTTTCTGCCAAACATAAGAAATAATAAGAAATACTCAGGTGTGTTATGAGGTGGAGGAGCTTCAACCTACAGAGAGTGACAAAATCCAGAAACCCTTATTTAAAGTGTCAAATCCAGCCGTGATATAATTTCTGAAACTCTGGAGAATGTTAACTTCTGGAAATCTACACTTACAGCCATTATATTAAAGCATCAGAGCGTTTCAACACGGCTCGCTCACACACACACGCACACACATGTACGTACGACACATTCCCCAAATGAAACTGCACATCCAGGCCACTCACATACAGAAATAACACCAAATTCTGTACTATATAAGCACATGTGCTTTAAGACACACGATACCAGCTATCAGCTCTCTCTGAGATGAACTTGTCACATTTTGGTCTGTCTTGTGACCCGTGTTTAGAGCCCCGTCTGCCGACAGGCCCTATAATCTGTGGCTGGAACACACAGACGGCCACAACCAGCAGCAACGTGCTACTTTAATACACTGGGGAGTGACCACACATTCTGGCATAAATACACACAGACACACACACATACAGTACATTTGGGAGCTGTGAATCTAATTCTGGCCACACGAATGCTGCACGAGGTACCGGTGCTGAAAAGGGGACCGTGACTCCTACTTTCAAGTAAAGGTGGTTTATGATCTATTTATATTCCACATACACAATGTTTAAATCCACACACACACCTTTATCCA
The DNA here is from genome assembly GCA_021432705.1 of Caranx ignobilis. NCBI lineage: Eukaryota > Metazoa > Chordata > Actinopteri > Carangiformes > Carangidae > Caranx > Caranx ignobilis. The sequence continues at coordinate 2,905,664 of MU270009.1, forward strand.
AACATTATGGTTTGCCTGATATTTGACCCCCCAAAAAAGTGCCATGTGTCATGTTTAAAGCTGCGAACGTGTTTCAAAATCCCTTTTAGGTGGGATTAGGATGTAAAGTGTTGCGTCAAAAGTTGAGCAATGACTCACTTTAGAATAGAGTTAGGAGGGAATTCGACACCACACTGATAAGGGCAGAGCACGTAATTCATGTATCACATCCTCTTTTAATTTAATACGAGTTGTTCCTGAATGAGCAGGTCAAAGTGCGGGGTGTGTCGGGCTTCTACAGCTCAAAGGAAGGAAGTACGCTGGCGCTGTACCAACACTTTGCACATCCAACGACGTACGATCACCTGTTGGTGGTCAGATCTTCAGATTAGTACTTTGACTTCCTTAACAGGGATACGTAAGCATCTTGTTGATGTTAGCGGAGCTTTTATTTTGGTAAATTCCTGGCTGATATTCAGGCTCCTTGTGGCTCTGTTTTGGCCTCCACCACCTTCTGGCCTGAGAGTCGATGAAAAGCCGTGGCCACTTTGTTTTGTGGCTCTAAAATACTGTCGTTAGCCAATTTGCTAATACATCTGATTTGTTTATCTTGGCTCTCGTGTGAAATGCAATACATGTAAAGAGAGCCACCGTACAGTGGCTGTGTTAGACAGGATTAGTCAACTGTTGAGGTATAAATGCTTTTTTTCCCGTCATCTCATTATCTCCTGTGCTTCATACAATTATTGCTGTTATATAATTGCCACTCATTCTGACTATGCCCAGTTCTCTCTCTCTCTCTCTCTCTCACCACACACACACACACACCTTGCAAACAAGTCTGTATCATAATCAGGAAATGAGCTGTGGGTGGAGTACACACCTGTGGAGTCCATGCCAAGCCACATTAGTGCGCCGTCAATGAACTCTTAAGTTCCATCTGTTAATTTTGTTTGCCTGTAAGCCATGTCAACACTGATATTCTGTCTATATTTACCATCAAAACGCCACAAAACTGCAGCTGAAATGAATCATCATTTAAATACACACTTTTCTTTTGGGGGGGGGGGGGTTGAAGACTATGAACAGATTAGCCGGATCCTGAAAATACCTGACGTGGTCCCTGTGTGTGTGTCACAATTTTTGCAATAAAACAGTAAAGGCGGCTGGGAAGCGGCCCCGGCTATCAGGTCTGGAATCCAGCTCATGTGTGACAGATAAAAGGGTCACTGAGGGCAGCCCAGCCATGTGTGATAAGGGCGGCTATACTTCCTCTGATAAGGAATGACCGCACCTCTGCCTGATCAACAGACCCACACACACACACACACACACACACACACACGCACACACAGTCCTGCCTCTACCCGGAGCTCCACACACACACACAGCACATGCTCTGTCTGCAGTGATCAGGAAGTGACTGAGAGGTGCTTCACACTCACACACATCACATTCAAACAGAGACAAACAGCTCATCTCTTATTGTTCATCAGGTCAAATTATCAGCCAGATGTCAACTCCAGCTCCAGCTCCTTTTCTCAGTTTCACTTCATCATTAATTTAGTAACACCAGGGTTTTTTTTTTTGAATATTGTTCAGACTGAGCAACCGCGCGGAAAGCCTTGGATCTTAGTCAACTTTTGACCTTTTACCGTCGACGTTATTCACTGAATTATTCAAAACAGACTTCAGATCATCAGTTTTTTTTTTTACTTTTATTTCCGTCTCTTTCTGGTTAAAGGTTCAAGCACTTGTTAAAAACAGGATCGTTCAAAGAAATGATAAACAACTGCCTACATACACGTAGATATGCAGCTCAGGATAAGTAACTATTATTTTGTGCACAAATGCAAAAATGCAGTTCTGTACCGTTTTGCATTGGTATGTCAGTACATTTCAGATTTTTAATGAGGAGCAGGGAGAACAAAGAAAAGGGAAAGTGTGGGAATGTTTAATAATTCACTAACCACAAGAAATGAGTGGATTTCCATAAGTAAATTTCAAAGTGATTTCAATGTGTGTGACAGAGAACGACAGGGAGGGAGAAGAGAGAGAGAGAGAGAGAGAGAGAGAGAGAGAGAGAGAGAGAGGTGGGGTGAAGTGAGTTCATTCACAACTATTGACATTGGAGGCTCCCGAGGGTGAGTTTGATCGGCTTTCTGTCAATCAGCTGTAGTTATATGAAGCGCTCACATGTTCGGGCAGCACAAGACTCCAGGCTGCTGTGGTTAGTGAGTGACTGCGGGTGTGTCATTTGACATGAAAGAGAGGTTAGGTCGCCGATATGCAGAGAGGAGCAATTGATGGATAACATCCCATGGCCAACTGACCAATCACAACGAGAGCTCAGGCCTCTTCATGATTATTAATCATCTCTTCAGGAGTGTGTTGTTGCAGTTAATGGGTTTAAAGTGGATGAAAAGATCCTCTCACACACACACCACACACAGACTGCCATCACATCTACAGTATAGAGAAAACATACTGTGCAGCCTGGATGGTTAAAGACACCAGGATGTTGAGATACGTTACAAAAACAATGGCATTCCCAGAGGAGGCCATCGTCTCCGAGGTGCCTCTGCAGCCGCTCTGTCTCTATTGAGGTGGAAACTGAACTGAAAATAAGCTGATTGGTTCTAAACCTCTTAGAGGAAAGTGAGAAGCCGACCTGGACCCCCTCTATAATGACTAATATCCTCTTATACTGTGTTGGACTTACTGCCTTGGATCAAATGTAAGTGACCAAGCGGATTTTTTTTTTTTTTTATATTCTCTGCATCTGTGATCGATGCCCACAACAACAATATGGACCTCAGTAGGTTTGATCAGATAGACTTCGTTTACATAAACTGTCAGATGTCAGAGGTTTATCTTGTAACTACGTGGGCTGTCGTCCAGCTCCGGGGCACCGGACCAACTTAAAAACGATTTGCATAATGAACACTAGGAAGTCTGTACTGTTAGGGCTTCCCTTGTCTAAATATGCTGATATATTTACCACTACACAAGATGGGCCACAACGCTTCCTGATGCTATTTTTGGTCAGCTTCAAATAGCCTGTAGTCTTTCCCTATTATGTGTCGTTGGTTAACTTTAAAAGATGAAAAGATTAACTTGCAAAGATGCTTTAAGTCAAATTAAACACTGCCAGTCGGGTTTGATAGCAGGGGCAACTTAACTTTAAGTGCAGGTGAGCTCACCAAACATCTGACACTGAGTGACCAGGACAGAAGAGGACTGAGACTGAAGAGTATATGTTGCAGGAATAGACAAATAATATCTTTAGGATACAGGAAATAATATGGTTTGAACAAAACGACTTTTCAAACACACTCAACTACAGAAGCAACAGGCTGGCCTTCAAAGGATAATAAAGTGAATCAACAGAGCAGCACAATAGTATTAGTTTACATAAGCATGTATACATTATGTGCACACTGAATATACTATACATTTCATCCGGGTAGTGCACTGTCGAACCACCTATAGACTCTGAACTTGTTGGCGAGCAAGTGAAAAGTTCACAGAGTTCATTTACTGAAGAGCTGAAGAGAATCCGAGTCTTCAGTAACCAGCCTTAGTGGACTGTTGTTGTATACTTGTGCGTGACAAGAGAGAAACACACTGAGTGAAGTGAATGAAAACTCAAGCTATTATAATCTTGGTCATCCAGTCAGCTGATGAGCAGAGATTAGTAAAAAAACAGGCAAACAATCCGGGGCCATTGTTTGGTCTCCAGATATAAACAGCTCAGGCCATTATATAAAGGCTCCGGATAGCAACCAGTGATGAGCTTCTCTGTAAAACACAGGAAACACTGTGAACAAGGATCTGTTCCACATGATGCGTGTGAGTGTGTGTGTGTCTGTATGTGTGTGTGTGTGTGTGTGTAGGGGGAGTACAGAGAGAAACAGTGAAAAAAAATGCCAAGGGTCTGCAAAGGAAGTTCATTTGTGGACATGGAGTGTGTGTGTCCATATTCTATTTGTTCGTGTGTGTGTGTGTGCGTTTTATGTTTGTGTGTCTGTGTGTGATATGTCTGTTACTAACACCATGTGTCACGTTAATTATCTGTGGTTCCACATATATATACATACACCATCACACAGACTTGGACTGTATCCACATGCAGCCACTCTAATAGACTCATTGTTATTGTTATTATGATGGTGAGTCTATATAAACGCTTGCTTGCCACGTTTTTTGCTCTTTTTATGTTGTTTTGTTTCTTTTATCTTTAGTTTTTTCTGAATTATATGATCACTTGGCGCCTAAATCGTGGTGTAAAGCAGAGGTTACATTGCTAAATCACCCCCAACCCCACCATACCCCCCCCCCCCCTGTGGTTTAGCACATTTAGGTTCTGTTTTTACAGTACATGCACAGACAGCACACCTAACACACAGGCGAGCTCGTCACAAATAGAGTCTGACAGTAGATAACCTGTCAGCAGCAGACCAAACAACAACAGGAAATAGCAGTCCAATACCGCAGAAGTTACTCTGAGAAAAAAAAAAAAGGTTAGCTCCCATTGCAATCAGTCTGTTAACGTCCATATACCAGATAAATGCAACACAAGCAGAAACCTGGATTGTTGCATTGTGGGAAATGCAGGAAATCACTTCAGCAAAATAAGAAACCAGGTCAGTGCAAGGGAAAGAAAAAATGAGTTAGGCCTACTTTCAATATCCACCTCATTATACATACAAGAGTCAGAGGTATCTAAGGGAGGAGCACTTCTTTAACAAAGTGTTCAATGACTTTTTTCCACTGTTTCTACAAGTTATTCTGCCAGTTGTGCATTGTTTAGGCTCAGCTTGAGCTTTTCCACTCTCTCGAAATTCCACACCTGTCAGGATTATTATAGTCTCATTATCAAATGCTGCTAACGTAGAAAATTATACGTGTGAGGAACAGAACAGTCCTGCTGAGGGAACATGCAGACCTGCTAACTCCTCACTGCTGTGTGTGCCGGTTGATGAGCGCTTTTTGTTCAGGGATGGATTATATTTCGTTGCTACGTTGACCTTAGCTGAATGTCACCGGGCATCTCCTGTCTGATCCTGACTGTGCACATGCTGACCCTGCAGCACCACACACACCGGATCAATACATCACCCCCCCCGCCCGCGCTTGTGCTTCGACTCTGCAGGGTGCGTGTACGTGTGTCTGCATGCAAGAGAGATGGTGTGCTTCTATAAAAGGTAATAAACGTCCTCAGAAGGACGGGGCAAAGAGGCACATCCTCCGAACCAAGGACATGATCCTCAGTTTGGAGGATGTGCCTCTTCACCCTTTGCTCTTGTAAACTAAACATTGTGGTTTAGTGTACAATATGCAGTCAAAAAAAGACGTATGTTATGTGTGCATGTCTGTAATCACATTGCCTCCTGTAGGTAAATATCCAACTTGTGAAACAGGCTACATAACCTGACTAAAAAACCACACTGCTGCACCTTGCAGTATAACATGGCGCAAAATATATGAAGGTGTGTCTGTTTCCTTCCTGACCCGGCCTTAATGCCACAAGAGTCTTTTATTACTGATAAGAAAGACCACAACAGACAAACTTAGAGACACTACACACTGCTTATTTCCATCCAATTTTGTGTGGTGCAACAATGTGGAACCCCAAAAACTCACTATCAATATCACATGTATAGTAAAAAGTAAGATTCAAACACAATGTCATAAAGTTGTTTAGATAATATAAAATGAATAAGCCTTACAATAGTCTTATGCTAAGCAACATCCCAGTCTTCTGACTGTCTGCTAGCCTTGCAAGATCATATAAGACCGAAGCCGGTAGGCCAGTGACACATGATGACTATATTAAAGAGTTATATGTAAGCTGTGGCTAAACTTGATCACCGGTAAATTAATTCATGCTTTTTAACAAACTTAGCTACGGGTAGCCAGGTTTTGGAAAATCCTCCTTTAGCATGACACTTAGCTAGCAAGGTTCCCAATGTGTGACAAAGTAGTGATGTGGAAGATGATTTCTTTGTTTGCTGGTCACCACATATAAAGTGACCAAACTAAAAAAAACTAGCCTTTAAGTAAATGATTTGTTTACCATTAACTTTACGGCAAATACTTTCTTCTTGTGGATAAAAAGTGTTTGGAAAATGGACACGTTTTAGTTATGTGTTTTTTAGTATCTGAACCCGTCGTGGGCGTGGTCCAGTTTGCTCATCACGTTGCCAGAAAAGAACGCTACGTCATCACCATGGAAACGATTTATTAGCCGGAAATGGAAGTCACTTAAAAATCCAGCGTTCACACACACACACACACATACAAACAACTGTTTTTTGTTTTAAATTCAGACATATGTGACTTACAATGAGCTCATAAGGACACACTGGTGCCTATAGAAGATGTTAACACTGCTTCAGAAAGTACAGGAGAGAAAAGCGTGAAGTTAAGGTCAGTTGTTTCTACATGGCTACAGCTAGTGGCCCTCATGCTATCACTAGCTGGAGCCAGGTTAGCTTGTGATCCCTTTCTGCTGTCTGTGTCTGTCCGTGGGACCGCGGGGACACACAGACACACGGATACTGTGTAGGCTGGCTTTGTAGAGCCGAGTACGGCCAGCAGGCATGAATGGGGACGCGCTGAAGGTTAGAGGGCTTTTATGAATGAGCCGGCGTCACGCCACCGCAGCGCAAACATCCCCTCCGGTGCCCTTCGCCCTTCCACCCCCGCCGACAGAGACCTGCAAGGCAGGCATTCCTACCGAGCACAGCCCCGTGCAGTCTGACAGAGAAGTTGTGTATATAAGTTAATGAAGTTATTTTTTTTTTTTTAAGAGCAAACTAAGATCTTAGTCATTTAAATAGCTCTGGCACGCATGTTTTCGTGTCTGCATATTTCCATTTGAGCCTTAAAGGGATCGATTTTGGCAAAGGCTCGCCTGCATAGCTATCTCTACTGAAAAACGATTAGTGTGTAAAGCTCTGGTGGTCTATTCGTGTTTGTTTCAACAACAATGGGGGCTATAAGTGCCCGGACACCTGCCCGGCATTAAAAGAAACTCAGATTAATCTACAGCTCCCTCTCGGTGCAGCTAATTTTAAGCTCGAAGCGCTCCGTGTTAGGCCTGTCGGTGCCATATAAACAGGTCGGTGGGCCTTGACGTTGTACGGCTCGATATTAGCCACATTTCGCAAGACGCAACAGCGACGATCCACCACGAGCCCACGGTCTGTCAGACACGAGCTCACGAGGCTCGACTCGCAGAGAAAACAGACCCGTGTGTGTGTGTGTGAGAGAGAGAGAGAGTGTGTGTTGTTGTTGTTTTTTTTTTTCAGGCCCAAGCCGTCGTTTACAATCGGTATTTTTTTTATGAATGGAGCGCGGCAGGCTATGCAAATGAGGGCGATTGAGAAAGAGATGGCGGATGAGGCATATCGGATATCTCATATCCTGTGAGACTTCCCCCTTCGGTTGGAAGCAAACACACAGATGTGGCCAAATAACGAGGCGAAATTGCCTCTCTGTAAACGCCGTCGGGTCTTTTTTCTCTTCCTTTTAAACCGAACAACGCACAAACAAGAGGAGTATGTGTGTGTCGCTGTGTCTCTGTGTGTGTGTGTCGCCGTGTGTGTGTGTGTGTGGACTCGCTGCTGTTTGTGTATTTATAAAAGGTGTAACTTCGGGGCGTGTTTGAGTTTCTAAGTTACACTGCAACAGGGCCTGCTCCCTCGCTTCAGATCCTTTCAGAAAATGTTTCCGATCCACCCACGCTTATTCCCCTCCTCCTCCTCCTACTCCTCTTCTTTCTCTCTTGCCTTCTCAAGACTAGTCCTCTTCTACACCAAGGTGGTGGTGGAGGTGAGAGGGAGAGAAGAGGGGAGAGAAGGAAGGAGGAGGGGGGGGGCTTTAAGAAACCCCTCTTCCACCAGCACTGTCAATGCATTGCTTCACACCAACATTAAAGCATCAAATCCCATCGAGTTAGCAGCATCGAAATAAGCAGCAAAAACATTCATGAAAACCAGCTTTGTACGGGGGGGTGGGGGTGGGGGTGAAGGAAGGGGGGGGGGTAGTTTTCAGGCTGCACATTCCTCCAAGTTGCCCCAGTCATATGCAACTTGTAGGCAACTGGCAGAAGCGGAAAAAAGGCGAGAGAGGCACGGATAGAGGGGTCTTTAAGGCTCAGTACTTACTCGTTTGGGTGTGTTTCTTCTATCATTTTCTCGTTTCACCTCAGGTATTGTACCACGGCGGTTGCATACTTTTCGCTCGTCATTCTTTCGCCGCGGCTCCTCCGATCCCGTGTCCGATTCCGCATAAATCCCCCCTGCGCCTTTGTGCGAGTGTCGGCTCTTTGGTTCGCCTTCGACCGTCTTCTTTTCCTCACTTTCCCCCCTTCTCTCTCTCTCTCTCTCGCTCTCTCTCTCTCTCGCTCACTCTCTCTCTCTCTCTGTGTGTCTTTCTCTTTTCCTCCCCCCCGGCGGAGCCACCCAGTTTCTCCTGGATCGCTAAATGCACCCCCTTCGCTATAACTTCAGCAGCCCATCGCCTTCACTAAGGTAACGTAGCCTATACGGACAATTTAGAGCCAGGATCCAGCTCGTCTCTCTCGCTCTCTCGCTCTCGCTCTCTCTCTCTCTCCCCCCCGCTTGCCCAAACACACACACACACGCACGCACGCACGCACGCACACACACACACACGGACACACACTCCGATTTTAAGTCCTAAGGCGCATGTTTTCACCGACGACTCTGGTTCCAGTTGTGCGTAAAAAAAAAAAAAAGCGCGTCGTCGCTGTTGTTACCGAGGGGTGGCCCCGCTAGAGCCCCATCTCTCTCTACTCCATGTTGGATTGCAGGCAGGCGAGCAGCTCCAACGACGCCGGGGGAGGGAGGAGGGAGAGTGAGTGAGTGAGTGAGAGAGAGAGAGAGAGGGAAGGGGAGGAGGGGGGGGGGGGGGGGGTTGCAGGGCGGAAGCGGTGACGTCGGTCTACATTTTGGTGGAGGGCCCACGATGGCTGCAAGCCGTACGGGCCCTTGATAAATGACCCCCCCCCCACCCCTCCCCTCCTCAACCACCACCACCACCACCACCACCCCTCCCTCCCCCCTCCCCCCTCCCCTCCCTCCGTTTTCCTTCCCCGGATCCTTGATTTCAAATCCGGACATGTCACCTTTGTTCTCGTATAAAAATCCGACAAGTTCCTATTGGACTCGACTTTTATACTTTCTTCCATAGGAAATTAAAACGAGCCCAGTGAAAAGTCACCGCCGAGCACGTGAGCCTCATCATGAGTTATGTTGCTCCAGGTTGAGCCTATAGATCACTGAGGAAGGCAGAGGCACTTCTGGTAGGTTAATTGATCAGAGATGGATATTTAATAAGCTTCACATTAGCATTAGCATTTTAAGTTTGTGAGAGAGGAGCAACATTGATCATAGAAGAAGAAGATTAAAGGGCTTTTGTTGCTAATCTCGTTAACTTTTTACCCTCATATCTCTGAGAGGCCATCAGGTAGTAATCCACAGCAGCAGCTTTGAGGAGCTATAGGCTCTGGTTGCCTTTGTGCACTGGACTGGTGGTGGTGTGTGTGTGTGTGTGTGTAGGGGGGGGGGTGAGCTCTTAAACACCTATTGATCTCCTAGAGTGTGGGGAAGTTACATGATTAGCCACTTTTTGTTTTCGCTGAGTGCTGCCAGATTTGTGTTCCCGACTTAAAACAGTTGCCAGCATTGTTTTCAGGTTCATGCTCAGGCGAAAACTCAACACGTCCCTTACCCTGCTTTGAATCTGTGGTGGTGCAGCGCCCTCAGCTGGTCACCCCTGAATCCTACACCGTCCTCAGCAAAGGAGAGTATCAGTACTGCAATCCTATGGTGTTGGCACTTTTAATCAAAGGAGCAGCTGAGTGGATCACAGGCTGATTAGAAAACAACTAAAAGTTTTCATCTGCATGCTCGACTATTTGATATTCACAGGCCACATGTAAGAAAACCAATCAACATAACCCACCCACCCCCCCAGCATTTGCAATGTTTGTGCCATATGAAGTTTGTTGAACTCATATAATGGTCATTTTGGATATTTACTGTAAGCTCTTGGCTGTATATGTAACAGAGTCAATACCATGTGGTTGTGTCCAACGCATGTCACAGTAGATGGCTCATGCTCTTTTATTTGTGTCCTCACAGGCGCTTGGAGAATACGTGACCTTGTCTGAGGAGCCGACTCTGTCTTGGAGCACACCGGTCTGCTTCAGGTTATCATGTCTAGACTTGTGCTCCATCTCATCAATCATCATATTGTTAAAATCCAACTTTGAGGCAGGGCGGGGCGGTGAACTTATTTATTCAACAGAGACCTGAAATGTTACAAGTGTTTCAAATACGGTAAGTAAAAAAAAAAAAAAGTCACATTATCAACCCTAGTATAGTATATAGTAGTATAATATTTATTTAAGATGAGATGTTGTGGTTTCACTTTATTATAATCTCATTATAAGTATATTCCCAAAATGTAAGTGTTGTGCTGTACAGTGTGAACTGGAGTATGTGCTGCCACCATGTGGTCTGATGTGGAACTTCAGAGTACAGTCAGTCTAAACAATTTGAATAACCACTTCAAGGGAAATGTTTTCGTATGCCACCAACTGCTCTTGTTCTTCCTTGGGAAACAGACTCATATGCTCGTACACAGTCAGTTCAATGTCTCTATAGAGCAAGACTTTATTTATTTTAGCAAAGATGTGACCAAGTTCGTTGTGTCCCAGGCTGTGTTTAACAACAACAACAACAACAACAACAACAACAACAGCTGTAAAATGTCAGTTTGTTAGTATATTACTCATGATTGAAACAGTTCAAGTCAAAAAAGGTCAAAACAGACGTTGCTTGTTGTTGCTACACCTGTTTCTGACTTAGCATTGTTTTTAAAACTTAGTTTATTCAGTATCTAAAAACACAGAACATGCGATTAAATGAGCATTTACTTGTCTTTGTAAGTATTTAACCTACACCTCAGTGGGCATAGTGTTTTTTTGTTTTTTTTATATATATGTACTGTGTCTGGTTTCTGTCAGTGTGTGTGTTGTTTTTGTGTCCTTGTGCTGTCCTAATATTTGCTTTATATTGTGTATGTACTTCATGCAACAGAAATTTCCTCTCGGGGTATTGAAGGGTCATTCATCCACAGCTCCCTTGTGTATATAAATAGTTAATGAGTCCACACACACAAACTCAGCCTAGTCATTCATCATCAGTGAAGTTAACACCACAAATTTTAGTCTCAGTTTTCGGTTTCCCAGCTCTGGGAAACCGATAGTATCCTAATTTCACAATAATATCACGTAACATAATTATTGCGGAGTCCAGCCCATCAGTAAACGCCAAAAACTAGTCAAATTTGTCATGTCAGGATAAAGGCCCTTGTTTTTACTGGGGTTAGGGTTAGGCTTAGTTGCGTTGGTCCCAGATTTATGTACGTGCAGGAAGTCTGAGTTTAACGTGTGTGTATGTGAGCATGATTGTGAGACATGACAACTAATATGGAAGCCAGTCATAGTTGTTTCAGCAGTTGCTGTTTGCGGTGACCGATCGTGAGCTTTGGCTGAATGACATCAGGCCTTTCTTTTCCTCTGCATTAACTGTGATAAACTGGCTTGGTTTGGAAGTTGTGACTGTGACCCTCATGAGTGTGACCATTCAGCTGTCATAAATGTAAGTCGTTTTGCTTTATCTATTGTCAAATGTTAACATATATGTGAAAAGGGCCCTTTTACTGTGGATTTACCTGCAGCTAGTGTTATGTTGAGTAAAATGACTGTAAAATGATGCTGCATTTTGTGTTTCTGGAGTGTTAAGTGATTTCTGATAATATCAGCAGTATGCATCTAGAGACCTTGTGAACAACGCAGCCTTGAAAACGTCTCCGAAACAGCAGCAGCATTCGTGTGCACTCAGGTCAATATGAGTGCACGTGCATGCAGCGTGTGACCAAGTTCCCTGTCACAATTTTATAGATGAATTTGGTTTGAATGCTTTTTGACAGTCCTGTGCATTATATGAAGCTGAACTTGTTGTCACATTGCTGTCGACTCAAGGAGCTCCCGAAAAGGAAGAGACAGGCATAATACAGTGTTTTAGATTGTGCCGTTCAGTTGTGCCACAAAAAACAAAATTTGTCCCATGTGTTTGAAATGCAAGTTCACATTAGGAGTTTCTGAGGAGGAATAATATCAGCCTCTGCATACTGCGGGTTGAAACGTTCCAGTCAGTTGCACTGTAAACTACCTCTCCTTGGTGCTGAGGGTTCGCTTAAATATCTGATATCCCAAAGTTGGCAATGCTGCAGTACATAGTGAAATGGCTTGTTCCAAATTGGAAGTGAAAATTGGAAGAGAAAAGGCGAACCATTGGCTAAAAATAAGCAGAAATGAAATAAAAATTGTTGGTGTCCTTAAATAGCGGATTTTGGGTCATGAGCCTGACTCTTAAAAACACGTTTCACAACATTTTCTCATTTTCAGGAGCAGCTCCAGTCACAACAGTAAATACACAGGCCTGTTTTTCAAGAGCGTCAATTTGTCTCTAATTCAAACCACACCATATTGTGCTCTCCCATTATAGTGACCCCCCCCCCAAAGTATCACAAAACATTCATCAGGCCTGACTCCCTGACCTCTCTGCATCCCCAGCCCCCTGGCCAATCAGAATCAAACCAGACAGCGTCTCTCTGTCTGTAAGTTTTGTACACATATATAAAAGCCTTCTTTCCCCTCAACAGTGCCCCCCCCCCCCAAAGCCACACACTCCCTTAAAAACCAACACAGGCAGTGGTCTGCACATTAATGACCCCCCCCCCCCCCAACATCCCCACCCCTCTTCCTCCCTCCATCCCCCATATCACAACACTCCACATCCAGGTGATAAATGAGGTTGCCCCAGTGTGTGGTATCAGGTCAGAGGTCGACCCAACAGTTCTTGTGGGGTTCTCAGGGCAAATGGAAGTCACTGGGACATGGGTTACCAGTCTCACTGAACTGCTGCCTCACTTCCTAGTTACCACCACCACCGGCTTGTGTCCGTCTGCTCCAGCAGAGGGAGACAGAGAATCATTTAACTGCTTCACTCCTTAAACAGTGGTTCTCCCAGATACTTATAAAAGATGCTTTAATAGATTGCTTTGTATTTTATGTACCAATAAACAGTCATTTACAAAATATTATAATTTTTTTTTACCTCAGAGGAAACTGGAGAACTTAAAGGCCATCACAGTTTGCCAGTAGCTGTCTAGGACAATTCCCAGCAAATCCAGTAGATTATTGGACATTGGTTAGAGCTTCAAAGTTGTTTTCTACGACATTAAGTTGAATATGGATGCAGACTTGTTCATGAATGTATGTTAAGTGATGGTACATAGATTTCTCCTACTTTTTGACAAGGAGCACAACGAAAGTGTGAGTGTCGTGCCGCTTTCTAGAGTGTGAGCGCCTTCTAGTCCCGCCTTCTAGAGGGTGAGTGCCTAGGTGTGCCCGTCGCTTTTCCAGATTCGCCTTCTATAGGCGCATGTGATGCATCGCCTTCTAGATCCGGCTATAGCGCATGTGATGCATTGCCTTCTTTTTTTTGTTCAAATTTGATATATGTAGTTTTTTTTTTCTTGGATCTATCTTGGATTTAAATTTTTTTTTTTTTTTTACAGTTATCAGAAGTTTTTTTCGTGTCAAATGATCAATAGATTAAAAATCAAAATAATCGACAGATCAAGTGATGGTGACAATATGTTTTATTTGCAGCCCCCAAATTTTCTTCTGCTTTGCCAGAAACCAAGCAAATGCTCATGTGTGTGTGTGTGTGTGTGTGTGTGTGTGTGTGTAAGGTCAGCACTTAGGTCATCAGTGTTTAGTCTGTGGGTTTCTCCAGAGTGGCGACTCCAGCTTCCTGTCCACATTGCCGAGATTTATATGGAAACTTTCTCAACGGGGACCTTCTTGGTAAACACACACACACACACACACACTCATATATGTACAGTACATACACCCTTACTTTCAGTAGTACTAGAGCATCACACAGCATTAAGTCTGTATTTGAAACTAAAACCTACCATTGTTAAATAGATTTTAGTACCTTACTGTATTGTATTTGATTCACTAGATTCAGAACAAAAGCCATTTGTAAAGGCTTCATCACATGACAGAAGTTTCAAGTTAAACAATGTTGACTCTTTGATTTTCAGCCGAGACTGAAAATGAACACATGTATCTGCTACAGCCTCAAACCTATACACAACTCATGTCCAGCTTGGGCCCCAGAAGCCTGCAGTACTATCAAAATACACACTCTACACACACACAGCTTGGCCTCCATGGCTCCAGCAGGCACAGTAATGGTTCTGGGAGCCAGACTCTGTCTCCGTCGCCAGGGCCCGGCTCCAGCCCCTGTGTGTGCGACAGCAATTTCCTAAAGAATCCACAGCGAGCGCAACACTTCTGCTTTTATTTTTACAAAAACACCACTGACCCCCCCCACTCTCCACCCTCCTCCACCACCACCACCACGCGCATGCACGCACATACAACACTACTACTTCTGAGAAACACAGAGCAGTCACTTGCAATTACAGCTCATCCAAGACTATGATATACAGTCCTGTCAAATAGCCAGCGGGCCCACAAGGGAAGCAGAGGTGCTTTTTTTTTTTTTTTGTTCTTCTTGTTTGACCATTCTTGGTCAGTCTATCTCTGTCTGCACTAATACTCAGTGTGCTTATGATACTCAGGAGATTTTACCTGAGACATAGATTTTATTGTTCATCTTTCATCCTCTGTTGTTAAACATGTTTGGCTCCTTGGCTCCCTCCTCAACTCAGTTTGCTCAAAATCAAATTGCAAATTTCAGTGGCTTGTGATCAGTGCAACCAATACACAATTCCCTGATATGATTTTTAGTGTATTTGAAGTACTTAGATTTCCAAAGAAGTCAAATTATTCATAATTCACTTTGCAATCCCTCAGATTATTCTTGCAACCCACAAGAAAGAAAACCATTGGATCCTGCACTTTTGGATTTTTCAAGGTCAAAATATATTGGTATGTTCATCACAACAAAAACAACCCACCTCAGGTGCAGAAATGTAAATAATGGTAATGCCTGCTGTTTTATTCTGAAATATAAGGGTCAAAAATGTAAAAGTAGTTGATATACAATAGCTGATTGCTTGTCTATACTGATGGGAAGCCCCATCACATGTAGGCTCTCATGTTACACACATCAGAGGACCCAAACATTTGCAATTATTCATGACAGATCTGACATAAACAGCTTATCATCTCTGTCTAAAGCTTGCTGTAAACAAATCCACTGGTGATCAACCAACCTGACTTAATCTCCCACTTAGATTTCCAAACAAACCCTGTGTCACACACACACGCGCGTACACGCATGCACACAAATGCGTCACAGATCTTAAGTCTGAGTCCGTCAGCAGAGAACAAGCAGAAGTTTATGAGATTAGACGTTTGGCATCAACTATCAAAGCGAGCAACAGCAGAAACAGTGTTCCCTTAAAAAGGGATCTGTGTGTTTGTGTGCATGTGTGTATGTTGCGTGTGCGGAGGGTGGGGGCGAGTGTGGCCCCATCTAAACAAGCTCCAACAGCCGCTTTGTTGGCGAGTTGCTCCAGGAGAGCGTGTTGATGGAACCGCATCGATGTTCGGATTAGGGCACGCCTCCGTGATCAAGTGCTCAAACACTAGATAAGAGCGACAGAAACACCCTTTAATCCTGACTAACCCTTTTCTAAATAGGATGGGATCCTGGCAAGATCACTGGAGGGGAGGAGGGCTGTGAAGAGCAGCTCAAAGTTTAGCTTCAAACTGCTGTGGGTACCCTGATTTATTTTATTCCAAACAGCAAAGTTCATCTTGTAACTGACTGAGGATTAGATGTGAAAGGAGAAAAAAGTAATACCGCTCTCATGTCTGTACCGTGATATGAAGCTGGAACAGCTCTTAGCTTAGCTTAGCACAAAGACTGGAAATGAAGAAACAGCTCCACTGGCTTTGGCTGAATATCTCATCATTCCACCAACCTACATCTTCCAGTGAACATGTGATTTCTTGTTTGTTTAAATCTGCACAAACACTTTCTATAATGACAGTTTCTGGTCATTAGAAACTCCAAACAGAGTTTTTCCACCGCAAAATCTGTAATCGTTAGGGTTCGGCCGCTTCCTTTGGACAAAGTTGAGGTAGCGTGCCCGGTTTCAAAGCTTTAAACACATCACTACTATAATCACAACAAAAACAACAGTTGTGACTCAGGAGGCAAACGGACCGAAAATGAGTGAAGTGTTTGATTATTATTGGCTCTAGTATCGTTTTAAATATCGCATGTAATCTATGTATTTTGGCTGATAAACATTGGCCAATATCGGGTTGATGGTTATCGGTACCAATAGTCACTGTGCATCCCTAATTCTGATTTCACATCAGGCGACAGCAACTGAATTTAGCACCTATAAATGTTTCCTCTGTTGAATCTCCAGACCAGCACCATCCAGCTCTTTCACCACCACTATGTTTCCATGTCGGTGTAGGCGAGAAATGACAGCAAGGAGACATACACTCATTGGTTTGTGTGTGTGTGTGTGTGTTTTCCTTCAAGAAACGACAAAGGAGAACCTCCAGCCATTCCCAAGTTTAGGTCCTTCTTTCTCTCTCTCTCTCCATTTTCATTTTCACCCCTCGTTTCGCACGATTGTGCCACAAAACTGTTGAAATTGGATGTTAAAATACCTTTGCTTTAGCGACCTGTCAGCTCCAGACTGACGTGTGAAAAGGTAATACAAGCTAGGCCTTTACCCGCACTGAGGAACCCCCTCCTCACCCCTCCTCCCCTGCTCACTCACTGCTTCAATAGCTGCACCAAATTCACACCATCCTTTTCCAAACCACCTCAAACCAATGAAGACCACAACCCGAGAGTTTTAACACCTCATTAGAGAAAAAAAAGCAGGCAAGTAGTTTTTTTTATTGTGATTTTCTGTATATTTCTGACAAAATATCCGAGAACAGGGAGTAAAAAATATTAAATGTGCTAAATTTATTTCCCAGTGGCTTCTTGCCTGTTGACAGGAAACGTGCAGGGGATGATCTACGAACAGTAACTCCCTCCAGTCTTATTCAACAGCCCTTGTTTTGTAAAAATCAATTGATATTCTGTTGCTTTTGTAATTGATTAGAGCCCCTACAAGGAACTTTTAACTGGATATGCAAAAGTCTCCCATTTCTGCTGATGTCTCTGTGTGACCTATAACAGCAAATGAGGCCATCGGTGCTGGAATTTCCCATTGTCCCATCAACTTTTCATAGTATTATCATCTTTGTTTATTAGGATCCATTTGTAACCTCGACTTTTTCCTCCCTCTCCTTGTCACACAGCCTTCTGGCAGCTGGCTGTGCTGTTGAGGTGGAGAGGTGTCGTTGCAGCTCTTGTGAATGGACATACATGTTTGTGTTTTCTACTGCTGATACTTCTGAGGACTGACAACCATGTCAAAGCTTTTGCCCGTGGATGTAGAGCTGATTGATGTGCCAGCTGATGTGTGGTTCTGCTGAGACCTGTGCTGTAACATGCAGTACATTAGTAAAAGCTGCAGTTGTCGCTTCAGTGTCAAAGGTCCTTAAAAGCTTTGTTTAACCTGAACTCAAAGGAAATGTAGAAGTGGCGTGATTGCATAACAAACAAAAGCATAAAGACATGAAGACAGACACAGTTGTGGTCTTGGAAACACAGATGAAGATGTGCAGAAAGACTTAAAAGCAGAGGACAGACTGGTTCTTGATACATCCTGAAATCTGTTGCTCTGGCTGCTGGTGAACTGGAAAAACACCCAATTTGAGGTGAAATTTGATGCTTCGAAATGAACTTTGTGTTCACTCTGAGCAGCTTTAACAAGTGACTGGGGAGTTGGGTTAACCCACATTTCATGGTTGGGGGGCAACAGTGGCCTCGCACTTAGAGAGGTGGACTTATAGGGCTGTTGTCAGTTCGATCCTGCAGACCTGCCTCCTGCTCACCAGATCAGTCTGTCAGTGTGCACAGTTCACCAACTTAAAGGCTGTATTATAATGTAATAACACACATCCATAGTGAACACTACACTGTGTGAGTGTGGGCACGTCCACTAGATTAAACACTCACTCGCTAACATTTTATTTATTTGGAGATGCACCTCGTTCTCTCTAAACTTATTGACGTGAAACACTCAATTATGATGACACGAGCTGTTGACAAGAAAAACAGCAAGTCATTACAGCTCAAACATGACAACCCCTGAGTGCCCCCTCGCAAACGAGGATTGTTAATTCCTGTGTCTAGATTAAAAACACCTGTTGGTAAACAAGACAATTATTCTGTTGAGTCCAACGGGGAGCGGTGCGTTAATCATACATGCATCCTCCCGTGTTAAAAGGCAACCTGATATCCCCCCACAGGATTCTCACTGATTAACTCGATACTCCTGACTGTTTAAAATTCATCCCACCAATGAGCAAGAAACTGATCTCCTGTGTGTGTGTGTGTGTGTTTCTCCCAAGATCCTGGAAAGTGTATGCATAAAATATCCCAGTCCCTAGCGTCAGCACAATTAGCCGTTAAATAAAATGCCTACTCCTCTACGCTTTTGCAACATTTTAATTAGACAAACCAGCTGAAGTGAGCGCCCGTTTTAGTAAAATAAACAGCCCTGTTTGCCAAGAAAAAGCTCCCTGGAGGGAAAGGCACTAAGTGAGGTTGCTCGGGGCAGGAAATGGAAGAGATGGCAGCAGTTTACCCGAGGAGATAAAAAGATGTTTGCTGCTGCTTCTTCTTTTTGAAACAGAGAAAATGTCTAAACACTTCCTTTAAGCCACCAGAGTACCTGCTCTGTTCTGCCTCGGCACCACGTTTCTTCTTTAGCCTTCAGCCGCGTCCCGGAAATTTACTGTGTATTACAGAAAACCCCATACTGGTTTATGACTGTTCAGGTTCCCTGTTACACATGGGTTATGTTACACAGAGCAGCACTGAGGAGCAGTGAGGTCTCCAGTCAGTGTTAGGAGAACATATCTAATATCCAACAAATATCCAAGAAGAGGGTTCAAACTGCTCCATATCATCTACGGCTAATTGTTTTTAATTCACTCTACACCGCCTCTGCTGTGATTACATTGATTGTTTACATGCAGACAACAACAAAGATGCCATCTTGGCATTGATGCTGAATTAAATTGTTTAACTCACACAAATGTCATAGTGTTAATATGACAAGAGCTTCATTACAATAACCGAGGAGCCTTTTCTTGTATTTTTTAGGTCATTTACAGTGTTTTTTTTGTGTTTGTGAGAAAACTGAAACAAACACAGTGGCTGCTTTAGAGCACATCAGTGAGCTGAGAGAGGGTCGGAGCGATGAGTGTACTTGCTAATAGCACAGTGAAGATGCCAAATTGGCCCTCTCACAGTGACCTTGTTTAATTACATTTTTTTTAATGGTGTCTTTAGAGGAGCTACTTTTGTACTTGAGAAGCTGTCAACACATGCAGTTTTACTTGCACTTGGGCAACATATAAATGACGCAAGAGTTATTTGAACTGTGTGCAGGGTAATCTGGTAGCTTGTGCTCATCACCACCTCCACCTGACAGAATATACAGTACATGATATTTATGTTGTGGATCTTGCCTCCACTGAGGTGGGGGAAGTTGAGATATCTTGAGATATGATAGTTGGACTTTATTTATCCCCTTGTCCTACAGATCGTGACATTAAATCCATATAAATGCTGGAGATTCCCACTTTTCGTTCCCCCTCTCGTCCAGATGCATTTAAAATATCAGTTAGTTTAATGTGTTTTCTGTGAGAAACGAGGATGTAGACTTGCATCACGCAGGTTTGTGTTCTTGTAGATTAGAGATGGAGATTTACTTCAGGGAGTGGCTCTGCACTCTGCTTTACTGTCATGCTACTTCCTAATGAGATTGCTCCTCCTTTTACCCTCATTCTCCGTCCTTCCTTCCTGTCTCTCCATCCCCTCGTCCGACTGTGTTGCCGTGGTGAAGGGAGAATAAAAGCCTCATGTCTCTCTTTGCATTTGTCTTCAACTTTTTCATTCGTACCACTCTAGTTTCTCGTCTCATCCTTGATCCTCTCTGTCAAATTTTTCACTTTAATGTCATGTCACTGTTCTCCATCTATTGTCATTCCTCCTCTCCATCCACTTCCCGTCTCTCTCTGTCTGCAGACTTTTTTTTTTTTTTGAAGTGACAACATGCAAACTGTCGTATCTGTAATCACATTGTCAGGGACATTTTCAAACATTGTCAGTGGTTTTGCTCCGTAGAGGCTCTAAGGTGAGAAATATGTGAGAGCTCTAAGAATCAAACAGGGGAATTGTCAGGCAGTATAAAAGAAGGACTCACACTATCATGGGCAATTTTGACTGATGTGTGTTTGTGTGTTTCTTATAGAGGTTTGCAGAAATACAGTGTGTTTATTTAGATATTTGGATTTGTGATTTCCTGGTGAGATTTCTACATAGATTTTGCAACTTGGACTCACTCGGAGTTGCATGAAGTCCAGTCACAAACACATCAGTCAGGTTAAATTAGATATTTATGTTTTTAGCTTCTCTCTGAACACTCACTCTCCCCTGCTCCACTGACAACATCTATCTGGCTGTTTAATGCTGAAGTGCCCTTGAGCAAAATCCTGAGCCTGCTGCAGGGCTACAACATCTCAGTCTATACAAGTTGTAATGTAAGACTCACAACACACACTCCTGACTTTTTCATACGGACTATGATGCTGACTGTCCTTCACTCTCTGTTGCAGGTGATTGTGTTCGCCCTGTGTCCACTGGGGGGCAGTGCAGCCCCAGTAGTAAGCTGCTGGAGAGCCAACAAGAACTCCCCCTGGATGCCCTCAGGTTTACTGTTGCCCTCTGAGGGAGGAAGTAAAAGTCACCCCTACACCAAGTATGTTCATGTTATTATTTTTAAAAAACAAAAAAAAACGTTTCCATCTTTGCAGAAAGAAAACAGTCTTTTCAAAATACGTTGCATGTTTTTAAGATACTTAATGAAGAGTATTATCAGACCTTCAGGTTATATAATATCTGCAAAAAAACAAAACAAAAATCAGGTGATTATACTGTGGCTGTATTCAGTCAGTAGAAGTGAGAGTTTCTAGAGATGAGTTGCAAACATGCAAAACATTCACACCAGAAAAAAGCTGTAACTATGTAAATATCATTTTCTTATCATGCTGGTTAATTTTTGTGTCTCTTGAGGATTGCACCGTCTGATTTTAAGCTGCTGGAGCAGCCAGTAAAAGAAAACTTTCCCTGCCGTCTTTATTATTCTTTATTATTCTGTCTCTCCACTGTTACTTTCTCACTGCTCAGTCCGTGTGTCTTGTATCTTTGCTGCAGCTATTTACAGCCACATAATTCCTGCTCGATAAACTCTTTTGATGTGCCACAATCTCAGATCTCTTCCCTCTGTGTCTTTGATGGGAATAGGTTTAGACATGGCAATCAAGACGTATTCACGTGAAGGGCATTGATTGATTCTTAGATTATCTTTCAATGTTAAGTTTAGATTTCTTTCTTTAAAGGGGTTTATTTTTGAACATGGTCACAATCAGCTGTGTTTTCAGCCAAAATAGTTTCCATGATGGGGGAATTAGTGACACAGAGACAAAGTCAGAGGAAAGTGAGTGAAGTTCAGAGCTGTGCAAAGAAGGTTTGTGGCCCTTTGAGAAATCATCTCTGGCCCTTAGGGCCCCTGAAATGTAATGGGATATTCTATTTTGTTGGCTCTTATTCAAAGTAATCATTTCTGAGTGACTTAATGATTATTGAGGGTTCTTGCAAAATTACCAGGCAGCAGTAAAATTGACAATAAGATGTAAAAAGTAGAAAGTTGTGTTGGTGTCAGTGGTGCAGAGACTTCACTGGCACACACTATATTGACTGTTCATGTAGAGACAACAGCACTGTACAGAGAGGCAAAGACATATAGCAGACAATACAGCAGACATATCAAGCGGCGAGTGTAGGTTCAGCATCCAGTGACAGATATTGTTTTTCAATACCGTGTTCCTGAGAGAGGGTGAGAGAGAGATAGGGGTGTGTGATAGTTCGTCAGTCCAAACAGAGTCATAAAGCACTGCATGGTTAAGCCTGATGAATTAATAACAGGGAGGCAGATGGGTCCCAGGGGCCCTGTGGGAGCAGAGCAGCATGGAGAGCACCGAGAACGCACGTTGCACAGAGTGAGACACATATGCATGTACAGAATACAGACAGATTACTCACATGTGCTCACTACTCCGCCACAATCACTCAAGGTTAAAGTGAATCAAACATTTAATTCATAACTCCTGTCTCTCTTTTGGAAAACTCACTCTTTTGTTTACTTGACACGTAAGTGTAATTACGGTGACAGCCATTCATACACCGACGACAGCATTGGAACATTATCTGTTGATGCCTTGACAGACCTAATGAAGGCCAGCGCAGGTCACAGCATTGATGAATAAAGCCATCAAAGAGCATCGATGCAGCGTGAAAGCGTATTTTTCACCGTAATTGTTTTGTCTTTTGCCTTAAAGTTCGCTGCTCAGCATTTCAGGCTTCGTATACACACGAGGATGTGAACGCATTGTCTCCGTACCTGTTAGGTCTTTATGTTTGGGGGATGAGTGAGTGTAGCTGGTACTCAGATCAGCATCTGAATCACTTTAATTGCCACGTTCAATTAAAGCTGCTTGGGGGTTACAGTTTATTGTTGTTGAGATGCACCAGTCTTGTCAGGGTAAATCATAAGACGGGCCCTCCATCACACTCTCAGTTTCTCATTATCTCCTCCTTTTCTGACCTAGAAGCTGCTGTTTTCAATCTGAGGAAACATGTTGTTGTGGTGGAGAAAAACAGGAGCATGGAAGAATATTTTTTTTCCTATTTAATATCCCTGTTGTCTGCAAGTAATTGAAATGAATGAAGTTCAGAGTTTATATGTATTTTCAATTCATCTTCCATTTGCAGAATCGGCACATAACACAGTGTACGAATGTTGTACCACGGCTTGCAAGGACAACAGGAGCTCACTTACATTACAAAACATAGTGTAATACATACAGTGGACTCACCAAGGCACTGATGTAGTGTAATGGCGGCAGCAGTGGCGGTGGTGGTGGTGGTGGGCGCGAGCTGATGACACACCAAAATGAGGAGCCAGTGGAGGCTGTGTGGTAATTTATGATGGGCAGACAGGTCAAGGTTGCCGTGTAATCTTCTGTCTAATGGAGAGCAATATGTGTGTGTGTGCGTGTGTGTGGTCGCATGGGAAGTAGATGGTATAAGATAAGATAGTCCTTTATTAGTCCCACACTTGGGAATTTGCAGACGTGTGTGTGTGTAGCGGTGAAAGAAATTAACTTTTGGGGGACTGGTGTGAGTTTAATGGCGTCTGTTTTATCTTTGTACAAGAACAGTATTAAAATCGAACCTGATTTAGCTTTTTTTTGTGGTTTGTGTTTGGTAAACCTTCTCCTCTCCCTGTGGCTCCAGGCTCTGCAATCTCCTGCTACCTCTCCTCATTAAAACATAGTACCTGGGCATAGAGTATAATATATAATCAGGGATGATTAATGGGACCGTATGGTTTAATTTACATGGGAAAATTGGACGGCTTGGTGAATTATTTCATTTTATACGCATTTTGTGAACGTTCAAGGAAATGTTTTGGTCAAGGCGCCCTGTTTTCTCGCCCTGGCAGTCGCAGCACGGTTACATTGATGGACCATTTAATAAAAGTCATGTTACTGATGTTGCTGTGATGGATGGAGAGGATATTATTTCACACAGAAGCTTCACAATTGGCTGTTTATAAAAGCTGTAATGGAACTTGGCTCACGCCGGTTTAAAGAGTCACTACCCCACCTACGAGCATCTTAGTCGTCTGGTTTTAATGGAGAACTTTAGTGTCACATAAAAATCAGATAAAACGGGATGCAAATCTTGGCAGGAAAATTTAACAGTGAAAAAGGTCAGATGTAATAAATAAAAAGCTTCACTGTAAAAATATTGATCTCAGCCTTGAAAACTGAAAACATAAAAGATTATGTCTCGAGGTTTTGCCGCCGTCGTCCGTGTCACTCACCAGCTCCCGTCATCCTCCTCTCACCGTTTTGATAGGAGCGGATCTCAGCCCTTTGCCAAAGCAACGACTTG
Organism: Caranx ignobilis; assembly: GCA_021432705.1. NCBI lineage: Eukaryota > Metazoa > Chordata > Actinopteri > Carangiformes > Carangidae > Caranx > Caranx ignobilis. The sequence continues at coordinate 2,929,903 of MU270009.1, forward strand.
GTAATGACAAATTAAGCCTCTTGGAAACAAAACAAAATATCTATATTTCATCAGGCGGCGGTGGAGGTCGTTTAGTGTTGTCACAACAAGTTACATTTTAAAAGGCCTTTGCTCCATCTTTGGCTTCTCGATCCGCCAAGTTGAATAATTGAAAATATTTTCTCTGACTGTCAGGCCAGGAGATGTGGAGCCGAGGCTCCATCTCTGCGAGTCTCGCCGCTTCGTGTCTCTTGTTTTCTTAAGCTCTGACACGGCGTTGCCTCATGCCTCTACGCTGGCGTGTGGTGGTGATTTCTCAGTTGGGTTAAACATGGCATGAGTGTGGGAATGTTACTGAGGCTGCCTGGCTCTGGCGTAGCCCGCCAAATGTCTCCATGCAGCCTTAGATAAATATGGATGGGCAAATAAAATGCATACAGATGAACAGTATGAAGTAGGCAGAGCAGGGAATGTACTCTGGCTCACAGTCAGCTGGATGTATGGAAGACCATTGCCCACATGCATACTACACACACACACACACACACACACACACACACATTCACAGAGACTCAGCTGCACAAAACCTACATTTTTGTGAGTCTGTATTTGGGCTGTCAGGCTGATGGCAATCATGCATGTATGCATTTGTGTGTATTGTTTATGTGCCTGTGCCAGTTTCTGTGTGTGTATGCATATGCATGTGTGTGTGTTGGCTGCCAAACGTGGAGAGCAGGAAGAGGAAGAGGCTACATGGTTGGAGGGGGTGTTTATTTATTCATTACCCAGCGGCCTCTGCGGTTTCAGGGGGACATGGCAACACTTGTCCTGGGCCCTTTAGCACTGGTCTGTTCATGGCCTGTTTTGGCCCCTGCCAAAGCCTTCAGCTCTCCCTGCCTCTGCTCTCTGCTCTCTCCTCTATTCCTTCTGTTCTTCTTTCCTTTGGATCCTGCTTTTGCTTTCTTTATTTCTGCACTTGGAAAGATTTTTCTTTATGTAAGATATAATCCTTATGCACAGTAAACCTCAAACTAATTTTTGTATGTTTTCTTTGCAGATTAAATGAGATATAATAACAGATGAATGAACTTAGAGATGATGGTAGTTAGAATTTCGACATGTTTACTGTTTATTGTTGCTAAGCTAAGTGGCTCCTGGATGTAGCCTCATTCATTCACTGGCCAGATGTGACAGTGACAGCTTCTCATATAACTCACTGCATGAGAGGGAACAAGTACAGTGTGTTTCCCACTGTGGACCATTTACCAGCACCCTGGACACAGCAATATTTAATCCTTTATTTTCTCTTTAGTGTAAAGCATCACTAAACGTCTTGTTTGCTATATCCGAGTGTGGCAGCGTGAACTCTTTGTTTTGAAGTTTGAAGTATAACATGATTTTATACCATTAAGAACAAACGTGTCTCTGGAAAACACAATCTAGCTTCACAAAAAAACACACAAAGATGCATGAACATCATTAGACAGCATGCTCCGTCAAGCTCATTTACTTCACTTTGTTTCCTGGCAAACAGTGCCTGCCTGTACTTTTAAGTGTCAGTGTATGAACTTGTAGTCAAGATAGATGGCACAGAGGTAGTTTTATCTGGCCTCAGGGAAAATGTGGGCATGTGTGTGTGTGTGCCTGCTTATAGTCTCACTTCCCAGCAAAGCCAATTAGCATCTGTCTGAGAGATGCGTACTTCCGCACAAGAGAGGTCACACGCACAAACAACTGCATGCACACTTTTTTATTTTATCTTATTTCTCAGTGTTCACAAGGACAGAAAAGCAAGAACACGCATGAACAAATAAGATTAAAGACTGAGTAATATATGGAGGGACAATCTCGCAAACACAGGTTGGAATAACATACTGGAGACAGACACGTATACAAACACAATGTAACATAAACTCATGCTGTGCACCTCACATGACCTGACTGGGCTAATCTTCCCCATTGTGAGGGAGCATCGATTCCTGTAACAAAAGAACTGAGCCGGGCACACGTCTTGCTCCTGACCCTTTCCTCCATGCTCGGCCCGAGCGCATGTTCAAACCCCGACCCGATCAATGACCACACAGGGGGATCAATTTCTCAGGCTTTGGGGTGTCAGATGTGATATGGCATCACTTTGCCGCGGTGGCGTAAAGGAGGCCGGCCCCGACCGCAGCTTCAAAGCTTTTTGGCTCTTCTCATCAACAGAACCATTCAAATCACAATTCAGATTGGTGTGCAAGGTGATGAGAGGGAAGGAGATGAGACACGCCGATCCATCTGATCGCTTTCTTTTGTTTTGACAGGCTTTGATTGATCGATTGATTGATTGTTTGCTGCATATGGAGTTTGTTGTTGTGGTGATCATTTGTGAAATGTGTTGTCTGCATCTTTGTAGTTGAGCAATGGTCTTTCTGTTCTTTTTTTATCATGTACTAAAAAAATCAGTTTGAATCAGTGAGTGATGTTGTCTGTCCTGGATCTTCTCTTGATCTAGCATCAGCACTGCTGCTGGAGGTGGCTCATGTTAGGTGCTTCAGAGAAACCACTTGCTGCTGCACACAACATAAAACACTTCCTGTGTGCAAACAGTAAACAGGGTTTTTATCATTGTAATTGTGGTTCACCACACACCAACACTTTTCCGCATTTCAAAGTGTGCTTGGGCAAGACGCTGAACCTCAGACTGGCCTAGATGTGGTGCCAAAGTGGTGTATGAATGTGTGTGTGTGTGTGTGAATGGGTGAATGTGGCTTCCGCTGCAAAGCATTTTGAAAGGTCTGGAAGACTGATGGATAGAAAGATAGATAGATGACTGTTGTTTCCTCTCTCTCTCTTCAGGATATAGTGGAGAGGATGGCTGCATGATGCATCTTACATTGCACACATCTCGCAGTCTTGAGTGCGTCCAGACTCCTGCCACAGACCCAGAGCTGCAGCTGCAGTGTCACGGCTGCAGCAGAGTGAAGAGGAAGCTGCAGCTGAAGGAGTGAGAGCGTGTGAGGCTGCTGAACCTGTTGTGGAGGATGAAAACAAGAAGAAGGGGGGGGGGGGGGGGTAAGATGTATGTCTGTGCAAAAGCTCATGATAATCCATCTCATTGTTAGTATCTGTCACTCTGCAGTGGTGGACAGATGGACGGACGGACGGACGGATGGATGGATGAGCCCTAGAGTCATGCTGCTAACATGGGTCAAGATTCTTTAGAAAGCCAGAAACAATGGAAATGATCTTTTCTTATCGGTTTCTCGGTCATGACAATAAAAATGCAAGCACAGTGACAAAGACCCTGCAATGATGGGGAGGGGAGGGATTTACAGTATAGGTCTTTCTGAGGAGCAACGTGGTACCACCCACTCTCCTGTTTCACCCCTGGAGCTGCACACACACACGTTACATACACTTGAAAAGGCATCAGGGTCATTCTTTAACACACTGAGTTCAGAGTCGAGTCTTCCTGTGGCTAATATCATATCCACAGTCACTAATAATTTAAGTCCAACTTTTATTTCATTATAAATAAATACCAGGATACGAGTGCAGTTCATGGGGAAAAGTGCAGTCTGCTAATTGATGTATTCTTTTTGTGACAGTAAAGAAGCTCGATGATATTATATTTTTATAGTTTTCTCTGCGGAGCCTGAGGACGACAGGCTGTGATGTGATCCCACAGTTTCTGTATAAATGCTCCAAGATGGAAAGTGTTTCGAATTAAACTAAATAAAGGGAGTCAGTATTAACAGAAGAAGTGTCAAAGTGATCATTTTTAATGATGAAGACAAGTCTTTATTATTAATAGTGTTAATGTGTGTGCAACTTCTCTTCCATCTGATGTGATATGACTGAGCTGGTTGATACTTTCAATCACAGCAGCACATTTAAAACTTACGTGAGGTAACAGTATCTCATATCTCATAATTGTACATTTTTCAATGTCAAACTCCGGCCAACTACTCACATTAGACTTTTCAATAAAATATTCCAATATACTCAATAGTCTTTAAACTATGTTAATTATTTTATTCCTAGTTTCTTTTGAGGCCACAACAGAGTGAACAACCAGCATTTCCTCAAGACAGAGACGGCACACAAAGGAGAAAGCAGAACATACGGAAATTGAACGGGTGGGGAAAAATAGCAACCCTTAAAAGGAGAAAGGAGGGGAACGAAAAACACAAAAGTATGAAAATTTAATTGAAAAATAAAAACGATGTTATCCCATAAAAACATTCTAAATGGGCTCAGTAGGGCTGTGTATGGCGGGAAGCCGCATGATGTACCTAAGGCACTGCAAAGTGTTAACATGAAAAACACATCAGAGAGGAGGAGGAGGAGGAGGAGGAAGGATGGAGGGAGGGGTCGGTGGCCTGTGGGGGTGTGCATACATGGAAATGCAGACATGTGGCCGATAAGTCCCACTTTGCAATTAGCGTGCGTGACATGAGATGTGATGTGTGTATATACACATAATAGATGGCCGTTCTCACCTGGATGTGTTGTGGTGGGTGGGGGATGGATGGTGTCATCCTTTAACAGGAGGAGATGCTACAGGACAAAGTGAAATAGTTCCACATGTGGTCATATCTCGACCCAGAGGAGGTGATGAATCACAAAACAGACTTTATGGTCATTTTTACAAACTTTTGTTCTCACAGGGAGAAATTATGGTTTCAGATGAGGAAATATTTAGGCTAATCTGATCTTCAATACAAAAGCCGTCCTACTTTTTGGATGAATAAAACCAGTCAAACAAACATGGTTATCATTACAACCCATGGGCGGATCTAGGGGCGGGGCCACAGGGGCATTGGCCCCATTTGAGATCTAATTGACCCCCTGAAGTATCCTGTCACTCACCTGTCCATCAGATTATGGGTGAATGTAATTCCATGCCCAACAGGTGGTGGCAGTAATGCGCCAAACAGGCAGGTCCACCGCCAATAAAGCTGACAGAAGAAGAGGATCATCACCGGCTCTGATTACAGCCGGTTCAGCAGGTGGCGACGAGCGCCTTTGGACTTTTCATTACAAAACAGTCGCTCCTGTCAGAAACCGAACCGGACCATCTGCAGCCAGAGGACTTCCCGGACACGTGAGTGATTGTGGTGATTTTAGAGTGAACATTTTGGACATCAGAGCGAGTTACAACCCGGAGCCTGGTCCACATGTCCCTGTAATGTTTGAGTTGCAGTCAGTGGGCCGCAGCGTCAGAGGCTGGCGGTGAAAATCCTGTAAGGTCCAGGCTTTTTCTGCCCAGATCGTGAGAGAGGACACGTTTGTCTGCACCTGTGAGGAACATCATGTGTGGTTGAAGAGAAAAGTTTTAGGCCTCACAGCTCCTCACTCATTATAACCTGGAGATCTCTCCAAAAGTGATCATGCCTCATTGAGAGTGACGGATGTTTTCAAGCTGACAGTGTTGGTCATTTCTCTGATCAAATCAATACACAGATAAATAAAACAGGGCTGTGACAGGGCTCTACACCACCAGTTTTCCCAAGGTGCACCTGTGAGTAAACGTAGTCATGTGTTAATTGTCATGGCAGCATAACAAAGCGCTGACAGGTCAGACTGATGTAAACACTGATATAAGACTCAGTAACCAGTCACAGCTCCACGTTGTCCCTGTGTGATGTTCAGGGACAGGTCAGGACAGTCCGAGGACAGAGAGCTTTGAGGTTTATATTAATGAAGTGCACCGTCAGACTGTGGCAGGTCTCTGCTGTACATCTTGACCACATGTCAGCTGTTCAGTTGTAGTAGAGAAGAACTCCTGTGTTTATCAAAGCCTGGTCTCTGTGCTGAGACACTGGGTCGTTTTGAACTGTGTTTATATGAAGTTATACTTTTGTACTATTTTTGTAGAGACAAATGTAAGTGAAATGCTGACACTGCATGCATATTGGACAAATACTCGGCCCCTCTGTGACAAATGTGGCCCCTTGCGAAGAAAGATCCCAGATCTACAACCATATCACCTGTTGTATAAAGAAATTCAGATCTAGTACAGAGAAGAGCTGAAGAACCAGCTATGGTTCCCACCTACATCTGCACATATGCAGTTTCTTAGCTTCTCGATGAGCACATGCAGCGCCCACCTTCTGTCATGAGGACACGCCCTCAGTCAAACCTCAGTATCACTCTTGTAGATGTCTGTCAGCTTCAAGTGGTTGAGCACTGTCTGTGGTCCTTGTTCTTGCAGCCCGTCACTGCTCTAGCACTGTTCTGCTGTCCAGTAAAGCCAACGTCATTCATATGGCCCCTAAAACTTGGACACATGACACATATTTCAAAGGTTGAAGGTCTGACTCCTAAAATGTAAAACACAGCAGTCAATCAGACACACAGTCAATGTTTTTGTCTAAATCGTAATGAAAACTCTGTGTGTTTTTGTGCCGAGCAGCAGCTGTGCTGATGTTTCTCGCCTGCGTGGTTCAGTTGGAAGACAACAGTTTCAGATATAGTTTTTAATTTCCTGTCTGGTGGAGCAAACAAAGTTGAGACTTGTCAGGCCCTTGACAAGTCTAATTGGAGAAATACAATGCCTGGAGCAAAGTTTTAACATAAAGGTGTGTTTGTTAGATGGAGGTGTGTGTTTGTGTGTACTTGCATGTCTGCTCGTCTGTAGCACACATCCACATTTTCCTTTGTTTTTTTTGTTTTTTTTGTTTTGATGATGAAGGAAAAGGGCATGTTTGTTTTGCATATCCCGGATTCCCAGTCTGTTCCGCCACAGAGGACTGATTGAGGCAAAGTAAAGAAAAGAAAAGAGACGAGCAGAGAGAGAAAGAAAAAAACCGGTGGAGGAATTAGTCAGTTAAATATCTCAGGGACTTTCCCCATCTCTGCCTCCTCTGAGCGTTTACATCAAACCCGTCTTAGCAGTAAAGTTTGCAGGAAGCCACAAAGGACCTGCAATCATACAGTAACACTGACAGGAATGCCCTCAAACTGTTAGCTCTTCATCTCTCTCAGACTTTCGCGCTGTTTATCTCTCTCTCACACATCAGTTTAAACAGAATGGATCAACAGTGGTAAACACAGGCAGATGCGTGCACACACACTTGTACTAGTAGGAACACACACACACTTTTTACACAACCTTTTATAAACAGCTTTTTACCCAACAAATGAGCTGCTCCATCTCTTCTCCAGTCAATCCGTCCATTTTGAGTTAAATTATGTCAAACCAATACGAACTCCAGCGACCTCCCGTCAAAAGCTCTGATCCCGCCTGTTTAGTCACCGCTGAGGTCATATGAACCCTGAACCCCCCCCGCATATAAGCTCAGATTACTCCACCTCTCGTTCAACCCATCACTGTTACAAGATCAAATAATATCTGAGGAGGATCTGATCCAGAATCTGTAGCTAATAGCCACCTCGGCCCCGCTCGGCTCCGGGATCCATAATGGAATGAACAGAGCTGCGGACTTACTGCCGTTTACAGCCCCGAGGCTGTAATCAATTTCCCCCCATGTGAGGGGGGCCGGGCCACAGAGTTCACTGTTTGCAGGGTTTGATAAGAGGAAGCTGAGCAGGGACCTTTAGTTTGGCCTAATGTCAGGTTCACCATCAGATAAACAGGCTGATTTGATCTCAGTGCTGCAGGGAGATGACTGCTGCTGCACTCAGTGGAATTCTTACTCTGTGTGTGTGTGTGTGTGTGTGTGTGCGTTGGCTCAGGACACACACACACACAGTTTGACTCTGTGCGATCGTGTGTGACTTTGGGTGTATGTGTGCAAACATGTCTGGGTAATTCATTGAAAATGCTATGTGCAGTATTTTTAAACAAGGATCTGTCTGACGGTATCTCAACAGCACAGAATGACACCTCTATAAACTCAGCTGGCTGTGTGTGTGTGTGTGTGTGTGTGGTTTGCTATTGTTAGCCAGTGTATCTCCAAAAACTACCTCTGGAACAATTTAGCCCATTAATTATTTAATCCATCAACATTAATCGCCAGCTATTTCTGATGATTGTAAATAATTTATCAAGCATAAAGGCAGAAACTGAGCAGGTTCCAGCTTGTCGAACGTGAGGTCTTGCTGTTTTGTGAATTAAAATGTCTTTTCAGGTTTCGGACTGATTGCTGACCAAACGAGGGATCTGGCTGCTATTAGAAACACTGCTGCAAAAGTTGAGAGATGAATCTGGACGTTTAAAGAGGTCAGCACATCAAAAGCAACACAACCGAAAGGTCCACATACTTTGACTTGTCATCGTTGTTGTGGCCAAACAGTTGTTATGTACATTTAATGACATTTTTTGCCTTGTACTGTCAATTATGTCGCCCACAGGTCTCAATGAACAGCGCCCCCTTTCTGTTTTGTGTTGCTATAGTCATCATCAGTTATAGATGCTAATATGCAATGCATTCAACCACACAAGTTTAAAGGTAAACGCTCAGTACCTGCTTCACACTCTTGCATTTCATTTTAATCCGTCTCCAGCATCACTGCTGAAGGAAACAGAGGAACATTTTGACTAATGGTTTATATTAGTTCTCGGTTCTGGTGCATTCAAAACACTCAAGGAGTGTTTGAACAATTCATGAATGATGATTTAATCAAACAGTTGTTCTTAGATAAGCACCTTCTTCTTGTTCTTTCACTTTAATTTGGAAACCGTGCCCGCGGTTCTGTGGTTTTTGCGTAGTTTTTCTTTATTGCACGTCTTTGTGCTGCTCATCTTTCCATAAGTGCTTCTTATTATGAGACTTTTACTACAGTGCCATGAATGTCTTCAAGTATAAAGTATGGCTCATGTAAACTCTTAGTGTTTTGTCTAATGCTCTCATCCATCTATCCCACCATCACTTCCTGCTTTTAATTGCCTAAAACACTTCCACCACTAAAACCCTCAACCTGTTCACATTAGATGAGCTCTGTTTGTGCTCTGATAACCTCTCTCAGGCGGCTTCTCAACACGAAAGGCTGATGAGAGGGGGTATATTAAGGCTGTTAAACCGTTGAGGAGGGCCAGGGGCTTCTGGGAGCCCAAAGAGACAAGAGCCTTTATTGGAAATGTAATTTTTGTTTGTCTGCAATTACCTCCCTGCTCATTTGTTTTACGCACGCTGTTGTTATAGTGAGGAGAGAGAGGGAGAGAGAGAGTATGGCGGATTCTCAGAAGGATTGCTCTTCAGAGAGAGGCTTTGGTTTATTACAAATGGGAAGGCTTTCATTGCAGATTGCCCCCAGCGCAAGTGACCCATCTTCAGGTGCACAGGGGTCGGTTCTATAAGGTTGAATTTACTCACAAAGGACACTGACAAGAAGTCGATCGTGTGTGTGTGTGTGTGGTTTTTTTTTAATAAGTTGTGCAGATTTACAAATAGGAGTTCAACATATGTATTTTGTTTATACATGAGTAGCTATGACATAGAGAGTGGATGCAGGTTAGCTGGCATGAAGCTATAGTGTAGGGAAAGTCTGTTTGTACAACGCACCATGAAATATGTGTATATGCTTTATGCATCCATATGGTGCAACAGTGTACTATTGTGTGCACTGGGCTGGTTTATATTAACTCGTGCTTGAATTTCCATTTGACGTAGTGAAGGTATTTTCATTTTAGCCACGATATTTACAATTACACATCGATGACACACAGACACACACATGCTGCCTGTTACAAAAGGAGCCAACAGAACTGAAGGGTCTGTTTTTTAAATGTTATATTTTTTATATATATATATATATATATATATAATATACATCCTGTGTGGATGGAAAAATAAGGGATCTGACGTCGTCTGCTCAATGTTTATTGTGCCATTGAACATGGTTTTGTTTTGAAGATGGTTGACATGACAACCGCTAGAATCAGTATAATGTGGGAGCATCACATGGCGTTTTTAATAGACCCAGTAATTGCATTTTAAATGGTGCTAATCAATAGTTTTGTATTAACAATGGAAGAAATCACTATGTCATGTAAAAGGAGGTCAGTGGTAATGATGGAAAAAGAGAAACCTATCACCCGAGCTCTATATCGAGCCTTGTACGTTTTGTTTTACCTCTTTACGTTTTTTTTTTTTTTTTTTTTTTTTTTTTACAGCTCACTGTTTTACTGTTTTGGTTCAGTGCTCTAATCAACCCAGTTTCACGCCACTGCAGGCAGCGGCTTTAGCCAAAAAAGCAGTGATAAATCCACTGTACCCTGCCTACTCAGCCTGTGAACATTGTATCACACCATTCTGTAGAGGATGTATGAACATGAATCAGAGGAGCCTTGTTGTTCGTCCTTTATGTCAGACAGCTGAGGTTGTCACAGAGCCTGATGGACATATGTGTCAAAGTAAGAGCCAGCATGGCAGCGCATATGTTTTACATATCACACCTCTGATTCCAGAGCGCTGGCATGGTCTCTAAAGTCACACATGGGCACAGCAATATGGTTGTTTGTTTGTTAACAAATAAAGACGGCATAATGCGGGGGTTCATTTTATTGGCAGTATAGCAGTATCACTTTGATGGTAAGCATAGTGGAGGATTTAGCAGCTCCAGAGCCAGATCAGTGTATTAAATGTGAGTACAGGAACAGGGAGGAAAAAGTAATAACAAAACTCTTTGTTATTAATGTTGGCTTCTCACAGACACTTGACCTCAGTGAATAAAGGGACAAACGCTGACAAAAATCTTCTAGACATGAATAAACTTGGCTTAAAAAGCAGAGTCCGACATTTACAGCAGTAGAAACAGGTCTGTTCTCTCATCTCGTGTCTCTGTGTACATGTTGTTCAGCTTGTACCAGCTAATGATTTTATCATCAGTGAAAATGTCTTTAATAAGGCCACTGCCCTCTGACCCTTGACCTTATAAAAAAGAACAGGCTGGTTGTAGCCATTAGTCTGCCCCCACACTGGGAGGCACCATTATCGCTCATAGGATGATGGCGAGTTCGGCAGAAGGGGGGGGAGGAGGAGGAGTGGTGGTGGTGGTGGAGTCTGGGGAGTAGGTAATTTGATTGGAGCAAAATTAGGGACTCCTCTGCTGAGGCATTGTGGGAGAGTTCCTAGCGGGTCATTTTAGCTTCACTTCCTCCATATTTCTCAGCTTGATTAAAAATTGATCGGCAACGGCAGTGTGAATATATTATTGGGGCCATTATTCACCCCTGACAGATAATTGGATGGTACACACAACTCTATTTTCTTTGGGGGCAATGCCATCGCTCGTGTGTGGCTCTGCTGAGTGTGTGTGAGGTACATTAGAAAAAAGAAGATGGAAGCAGAGTAAAGGAGAGAGGGAGAGAGGGAATATTGGATGGATAGATGGTTTAGCTGAAGCCTTTTTTCTCTCTCTCTTTTTGTCATTGCAAGCCAGTAAATCACTGCCTCTCCTCGTCTCTCAGGCCATCCCTCCATCTCTTTCGCTGTCGCTGTCTGTGGCCACATATGATGGATGTGTTATTGAAACATCATGCAAAGCATATAATCATTTTCTGGTAATCATTCATAACCTATTCTCATAAAAGTTTGGAATATGGCCATGAAATACATTGTTAGATAAAACCTACATGGATTTGGATTTGCTTTTTAGTTTGTGCTTACGCTCCATCTCAAATTCACTTATTACCAAAGATTGAATTTTTGCTCTAAAAAGCACTCGAGCTGTGGAAAATATCTGTGAATAAGCCAGTCTGATAGCCGTTAGCTAGCATAGCTGCAGGCACAGATGGATATTGGAATGAGCAAAATGCAATGTCTGCTCAGCGGCTAATGCTATTTGCTATTTGCCTAGGGCTTAGCTTGCTGCCATTTTCATGCCTTCTTAATGTCTTAAACTGCATGAAGAAAGAGATGGCTTGTGCACAACATGGTACAGACCCATGCACAGTCGTCTGTTTGGTCTGCAAATAACGGAGGCTGCGTTATCAGCATGTGTTGCCTTTAAGGACTACTTTGACATTTTTGCATTGCTATTTTCCTTTGCAAATGGATGAAAAAAAAAGTTTGCACATGTCCCTCAGCTCACTGGGGTAGTGTATTAGAGTTGGTCTGTTGGATCTCTCCAGTTGCACTGTGGCCAGTTGTGTAATGCATTTTGATGAGATTTTCTGCTACTGAAGCAAGTTAGTCGTTCTCTGTTTAACCATCATAGCTGTTATCACACTGTGGTTTATACTAATTAGACTTATACCTAACAGTAGATATATAACCAATCAATCAGAAATGTTCAGCACTACACTTGAAACTTTGGGAAGTGCAATCCTGTGATCAGGGGCTTTTCTGATTCAGTTACCCAGGAGTTATTTAGACGTTAGTTCCTGCAGTTGTGATTTGCATATAGTTCCTGAAAAAGTTCCTTGTTCCTGGGGAAAGTTCATGTGGTCCAAATGAAGCTAATAGCACATAGAGAATCAGTAGCTGGTATAAATAAAGTCACTTTTGTGCTACATCCGTGTGGAGTAGTGTGTGATCATCCTACCTTGATGAACTTGGGAATTCACTCTCCTCTGGATGATGTCAGGCTTTCCAGGCTCACGGGCATCGAAGGCCCCAGTCATGTTGCTTCCTTCACTCTACTTTACGATGACGTTTGCATGTTGGTATGCAGATCACCTTCTACACCGTACGTTGGGCAGCATTTGCTTCCCAACAATTCAGCTGTTGTTTCATCAGACCTTAAATCAGTGTCCCAGTAGCACTGTGAAGCGTTGATGTGCTCTCTGGCAAACTTAAGGCGTTGATGTGATGTTTTTGCAACAGGGGACCATGATTTGTGAATGGTGGACTGATAAATATCTAAAGTTTGAGAAACTTGGAAGATGACTTTGTAACCCTGCAGGAAACCTTTATTAGAGCAGATCCGTGTCTGTGTGTTTTATGCAAATAACCCATTCTTGATGGTAGGTCTTTGGAGATCCGTCTTTTGCGAGGCAGATGCATCTTGTGAACAGCAAAGTCAAAATGTGTAACTGTGTGTTTTTTTTTATTTTGACTCAAAGTAGCTCTAACCCCTCTCTGCCAATCTGCTCTCACTGATTGAACTCCTGGCTTCACGTAGCTCTTCTTCATGTCATTGGGGTAGGTGGGGGGGGGTTCACATGACTTTTCAACCTGTGAGTAAGGACTGGAACAAAGTAATTACTCGTGTTGCACTTGGTAGAGTCGTGCTCTCGGAGTCATAGAAATGTTTGCATCCATGGATATACATGTGGTGGGTTCACTGCACCTGATCGTGAGGTAACTCCAGTGAAGCTTTAAGCTCTAATGTGACATAGAAAGATTTAGTGGAGGTAAGGTTTGATTGTTCCACATGTCTGACACCACAGAAGTCATGATTGGCAGCTTTAGCCATTTACACTAAGTAAATCTTTTCCTACAGAGGCGGTTATACCACCCCCCCCCCAACCCCCCCAACCCCCCCCAATGTACAAATCAAATTACTAGCTATGATCTCACTGAGAGAAAAGGCCTCTCAGGAAATGACATGCGTCTGTAACATAATTTGCAGCCGTGCTCGCTCCCACTTTATCCGCTCAGTGCTGCTCAGTTAACTTCCTATTGTCTCGCTTTTCCTTTCTCATTCTTTCTTTTTATTGTCGTCCTCACTTCCCCTCCCTTTGTCGCTCTTTATCTTCCTTTCCCTCTCTCTCTCTCTACACGGTTAATTCATTTCTCCTCCCCTCTCCCCCTCATAACTTTAATGTAATGACGGCACTTCTTCAGCATCACTCCCTAATTCTCCTTCTCCCTCCATCTTTCCCACTCTCTTTCTTTCCTTGTGGCGGCGAAAAAACTCTGCTTTCCTCCCTCACAAAGACGCTCCTCCTGAGTGGAAATTACCGGCGGAGATTAATAACGACATTAGGCAGTAATGATGCTGCGCCGAATGAAATATTTATTAAAGATCCCTCTGCTAGCAATTAGCATGGCATGTAATCGTTCAGCACAAGAAATCAAGATGATTGTGCCGCAGTCCCCCATCCCCTTATCGCCCTCTTCTTAGACCCCCCCTCACCCTTTCCACACAGTTGAAAACAACCCCCTCTACAGTCTCTACTTTAGCAACACAACCCCCCCCGTCCCCTGCTACCATCACTACAAACATTTGCAGCCTCTTTCTCTCATGTTGTTTCTCCTTGACAACAGTAGCTCTGGGAGGTGGTGGAGGAGTCTGTGTATGTGTGTGTTGTGGGCTGCTGCTGCTGCTGCTGGTGGTCCTGGGCATCCAATCTTAATTACAGGCACTCTGCTTTAAGCTGGGGGAGACTATACCACCAGGCAATTACATTGTCAGTGATGCAGACTTGAGGAATCGCTGTTGATCGGCTCAGGAGGACGTCGAAGTCAGACTGCAGGCACGTCAAAGCGCGCCGTCGTTTCTTTCCCCCCCGTTCCAAACTCCTGCCAAGTTGTCCAGGGCAGGAGCGAAGTGAGAGAAAACCTTTTTATTGGATGCCTGTCTTGGGTCTTGGAGTCCACTTAACTTCCACCGCCTAAAGGGACAGGCTATCACAAGTTGTACAGAAGTTTTCCATCCCAGGGCTTCCACTTGCATAACTTTCCAAAAAAAAAAAAACTTCTTGATGATCCCTGCGCAGCAAGGATCCATCAATTATCATTACCAAGCTTTGCTAAATGCTCATTGTAATATTTGGAAGATAATGTGCCATAGTGCCACACGCTTTAAAATCCTGCGCCGAATCATTTCAAGGATGAGCTGCCCTTGAAGATGCGTGTCCTTGTTTATGTTCACACAAGCATGACCTCATTTTCAAGCCATCACCTGAGAAGGACAATGGAGCGAAGGAGGCATGAAGGAGGGCGATGAGGAGGAAAAAGGAAAGGCGGGAGGGTTGGGGTGGGGGGTTGTTGTTGTTACAAATAAGGTCAGAGGTCAGATAATCAAAAGTGTCCGTTTATTGGCTACATCATCAAACCTCAAGGAGTTCATCAATGCGCTCAGTCAGGCGTGTGGCTCTGCTAATCAGCTCTCGAACCGGTGTTTAGCCATGCCGATGCCATCCTCCGAATGACAAGAAAGAGACAGAATGAGTGAAAGAAAGACTCAGGGGGGGCTGGGGGAGGGGGGGTGGAGGCACAAATCGGGGAGTGGGCTAATGTAATAGTAGTTCACTTCACAAACCCTGACAAAGGGTGGCAGGGAGAGACGGATCAATTTGCAATATTGTGGGCTGCGGCCCTGGCAACAAAGGCTGGACATGAAAGCAAGCACATTAAGTGATGCTCTTGTATGAACTCTGGCAATCAATAAACATCAGGGGCGGGGGGAGGCAGGCAGGCAGGCAGGCAGAGTGTGTTTGTGTCGGGGGAAAGAGAGGGAAGTAGAGGAGGAAGAGAAAGGAAGGAGGGATGAGAGAGAACAATAGATGGGGACTGAAAACGAGTGATGGTTGAAGATAACAGAGTTCTTTGTTTGACAAACTTTGTGGCTCTTCTTCACTCCTATTGTTAATTAGATAGTTATCTTTAGCCCTTTGATAGATTAGATAAGCAGTTAATTAATCTTTGAATCTAATTAACTGTCGTGCTATTAATAGCTTTGGCCACATTATTGTACCTTTGACTGTCAAACCACTGAAATGAGAATTCATATCCACAGTTCAAGCGTGAGCACACTGTAAAAACTCTCACTGTAAAAAAGCTAATGTGATGGAAGTTTAGTGAACTTTCTCATATCGAGTTGAAAACTGGTTCATGTCCAGATACAGTTTTGCATTTAAGCATTAATCCCATTCACTGTTGAGCAAACGAATGAAACTCATTTGTTTAATGGCAAATACATGAAGTCGTTCTTGCTGCCGTCACTGACTTCCTGAAAGTCTGTCAGCTGAACAATGATGTGTTGATGTGCACAAGCCACGTCCGGCCTTTGGATACCTACACTAGACAAATGCACCTGGAGGCTGATTTTAGTTTCAGGGATTAAAACACTTTGGCACACACATCACATTTTTTGAGGTTGAGTCAGAGGAACTGATTCAACTCTGCAGCTACAGAACTGATCTGTGTGTGTGTGTGTGTGTGAGAGGCCTTCAAGTCAGCATGACGTCATAATACGTTCAAGTCTAAACTCACAAATTGAAAAAAGAACAAGAAATCTAAAATACATAAAAAAATATATATATACAAATGCACTTTAGGTGCTTTGGGCTTTTTTCCAAAAATGATCTTTCATCTTCAATATTGAAAGAAAATCAGCCTTTAAAAGCAGTTTGGAAAATAACCGTTCTTACACACACACACACGACACGATGCAGGCCTGAGCTGTGGCCTGGGAGCTAATGGTGTAAAACAAATGGCTGCTTCACCTGCTACAGTAGCACAAGCTACCAAAACAAAAACACACACGCAGCGTTAGTTTGTAGTCACAAGTCCATGAAGCGCAGCCAAGACCCCGACAGAGAATGGTGAGGTGGATCTGATATTTCACTCTGATGTAATTCTGCTAACACACTGAGAGCAGTGCAAACAGCTCCAGCATACTAAGGCCTTCACCCTCTAATAAGTGCAGTGATCAGCTTGTGTTAATCTCCATGAACTGAAGTTAGTTATGGACGTGTTTAACCGTATTCTTCCTGGCTTTTCTCTTCCTGAATGCTTCGTCTCTATGCTTTGATTACAGGTCAGGCTTTTCTGCTGCATGTGCTGTAATGTTTAACAATAAATTCACAGTAATTACACAACAGTGAGCCAACACCGTGGTGTTAAAAGGAGAAAGAGTATCCACACAATACTGCAATGTTGTAACCAACTGCACAAATGCAAAAAAACAACCCGTTGCTCACTATTGGCTTTAGCTCGTACCTATAAGGTATATTTCTTGTTGCCATGTGGAGACGGTGTTTCCTATAACATTGTCACAAAAGTAATTTCCCTTTGGGACAATAAAATCTACCTTGACCTTGATAGGAAGAGTGTGAGTGATAGAGGGATGAGCTGATGAAGAGGAAGAGGAGGGTAAGGTGGAGTTAAGGGATCAAGACATTTTTTACAAAGTAGTGACCCCCGTATGATACAAAAGGAACCTGTGTTTAATAATCTGATGACAGCAGCTCGGTGAGCTACATGTGGTGCAGATGGATTAAATGAAAATATAAAGCGTGACCTTAGATTTGACAGTGACAGTATGACTGATCTTATGTTGACAGGTATGTACAGTATGTCCTATAAAAACTCTGCTTCTACAGGTCACGTAGCGTGTGTGTTTTCATGCCACAGTTACGGTGTCATGTTCAAAGGCGGTGTCAACATTTAAAGTTAAAAAGGAGGTTTTGTTCTGATGATTACACCTGATGTGATGCATTTTTTTTTTAACTTAATGCTTAACATCAAAGTTTGAGGCCTCTGTTTTATAGTTTACCTGCTATTTTCATTTTGATTCAACAGAAACAAACTTGTTTTAAAAATTCATTCAGTGCATTTTCAGGAGCGTTTACAAAGTCGGTGTCATTCCCCCACTTCACCTGCATGGTGTCATATCACTGTCTGCTCCAGTGTGTGTGTGTGTGTGTGTGTGTGTGAGAGAGAGAGAGAGAGAGAGAAAGAGACAGATCAGTTTGAGAGAGAGAGAGTGTAACTGGACCTGGTCCTGAGCCATTGTGTTAGTGTGACAGAAGCCTTTGCCCATTCTTTGATGCCCCCTCCAGAGCTTTCCAGCATCCTCTGTCAAGGGCCTGGCTATTCCACCACACACACACACACACACACACACACACACACACACACACGGACACACACACACACAGACACACACACACAGACACACACACACTCACTCTATCTCCCCGCTGGGACCAGAGAGCTTCATTTGCATTATGATGGCAGGCAGATTAAGTACATTCCACTGCACACTAAAGGGACTCGGTAACAACACACACAATCCACACACACACACATTCACACACAGTTGTCTTTGGGCCAGTAAGACAGGCTTCGAACAAAACTGGTGCCCAGTACAGGGTACCAATCCCATTACTTTCCCCCATCCTCTGTTGTCCCCTCCCTCTCCAGAGAACAAAGGACGGAGACATCGAAAGGATCTAAACTTCACCGAATCAGAGCGGGAGGAGGAAGAGAAGAGCCGAGAGATGGGAGGAGAGAGGAAAAAGATGAGAAGAAGGGAGGGTGTCAGGGTGGGGCTGGTGTTTGAGAGGGAGAAATAACTCTGACAGGCAGCTAGAGGGACTAAGCTCATTTAGATAAATCGACATCCCCAGCTGAGATAAAACCAATGATGATTTGTACTGTATCTTCAGGGGATAAAAGCCATGCTATTGGATTTCATAGGACTGCGGCATCCTGGGATTTCACAGGCCCTGGCGCAGAGCGATTGTGTGGGTCTCAGCATGGAGGGCCAGGCCACTGGAGAGGGGAGGCAGGGTGACTCTTGCTTAGCAGAAGAGAGGGGGAGAACATTCCCATCATTACTGGGAAATGTCAAACACAGCACATGAGGAGGCGGAGGAGGGACTGTGAGAGGTGATGCCGGGGTTTCTCTGTCGCTCTCACTGTAGTCTGTCTCTTCCTCTTTCTGCCAGCTCCCATTCAGGGGAAAAATACTCAAAGTAGGCAGTGAGTCATCGGCTGTGGAGGGGGTGTTCAGGGTTCAACACTCAGTCGTGTTTAGATCCCAGGTAGAAATATGTGGCATTAAAGTGTTTGTGAAAGCATTTTTTTCTTTCTTTCAAGATGTCAGCATTGCAGTGAGTAGGTGTAAACTTAAAGATGGTTTGAAACAGCCTTCAGAGAGAGAGATTTTGTGTTGAAACTTAAGGAGTCACTGGGAGAAACAGCAGTGTTTGTCACCATAGATCATGATTCATTTCCACTTTCCACACATTTATACTCTGGGAAACAGTGGGTCAAACTTGCTGCCACTACATGCATTTATGGCTAAATGAACAACGATCAGAATTAAAGTTTGAAGAGACATATACACATCAGTTGTAGATCATTTAAAGCTCGGCCTACTGCTATAGCACTGACCGACTCATGGATTCCTCATCCTCACAGTGGCCTGGCAACACTGGCAACACAAACACACAACTTACTGTCAACAGTGTGTGATTCAAACTTTACCAAATCCTAATTTGATCATGGTAATATATCTCCTATTCCTAAACCCAGCCCCACCCAGTCTGAACAAGGCAACTCCTACTAACCCTAAAAACAGAGAGTAAGCTGCTGGTTAGTCTTGTAGTTTACTCAGAAACTTCATATATTGGTGTTAATTAGCCTTAGTGTCACGTACCAACACAACACGTGCACACTGTCATTATATAAAGTGGGAAAAAAAAACAAGGTGCGTTCCAGATGTAAAATTAGTTAATGGAATTGGAAACCAACCTAATGCTAGACACTCGACTCTGGATAGTTCCTCTGGGTCTATTTGGTTTTGATGGCAGCAGTGCTTTCCACATTAATAATAGAGGCAGCTTGATAGTTCTCTACATTAAAAACTTCTACATTTAGATTTAGATCTTCCCTCCCCCACTGTTCGTAGCCTCAGGTAAAGAGCCCCGGGTCTAAAAAATTTAAGAGTCTGTAAAACCTTCCCTACAAATTAAAAAGTAATTAATGTCTCTACCTTGAATGTACTGTACAGTACCAGCCTCACTCCATCCTCACTGAAAATATGGGTGCGCTGTAAAGTGGTCCCTTCAGTCCTGCATTTAAGTAGAGGCCTGGAAACTTGCAGGCTCCACCTTGCTGGAGAAAAAATCAACTCCATTGCATTAGGGCAATTAGACCATCTTGGCCTAAATAATAAACTTAAAACCCCACAGTCTATGTTCAATATTTCATCTTTTATTCAGGTACTGGGAGTGCTTCTATAGTGAATACACTTTCTCCACAGCAAGGCTCTGTAATGCAGGTATTTTTCTTGGAGGCTTTTAGGGCGTAGTTAGGTAAAAGCCATTGCAAAAGGCCCTTCTCTGCCCGTTCCTGAGGCTGAATAATGAATCTTTTACCTGCGTCCTGTGCAAACGTTTCTTAAGCATATCTGGCTATAGCCAAATGGGAAGGAGAGTTAATATTAAAGGTCAGTTTCTCTAAGCAGCCGACTGAAGACTGCAGAAGTGCTGAGAGCAAACGAGTGCTCTACTGCCAGTTATACTGAAGGCAAATAAATCCAGAGTGATTCACGTTTGTTGTA
Source organism: Caranx ignobilis (assembly GCA_021432705.1). Classification (NCBI taxonomy): domain Eukaryota; kingdom Metazoa; phylum Chordata; class Actinopteri; order Carangiformes; family Carangidae; genus Caranx; species Caranx ignobilis. The sequence goes on from MU270009.1 coordinate 2,950,015, forward strand.
GAAGGAGGAGAGGTAATTCAATGAAACAATGGAGCTTCAATCAAGAAAGAGTGACGTAAACAGATCCAGTCGTAAGCAGCACATACAGGAACAGGAAGACTGCTCTTCGTCCCAGGGGGGAATGAATATGAATATTTGATTAAAAAATATCCAACACTTAATACAAAATTAATATTCTGTTCATCATATCACCATCATGGCGTGTGGCAGAGGATTTCTAGATTTTAGCTTTTACATTTCAGATTGCTGCTGCAGAGTAGGTGTTGTACTGCAGCTACCTTGCTCGTTGATCTGAATGTCAGTTTGCTGTTAGAGGAACCAACATGGACCAACATGCCTGTTGTCATCCTCCTGAGTTGTGCCGTTGTTGGAGGATTGCTGGTGCTCATGTGGCTTTGTGGAAACCTGGAGTACCATGCATCAGACCCAAGACCTCTTGAAAAGATGGTCATAAAGAGGAATTTGTGCAAATGCTTGAAACTGACACCAGGATTATGGATCCTCAAACTAACCAGAAAGCCACGAGGTGAAGAGATGGACGGTGACCAAACGAACACGGAGCAGTAAGCGGGGTTAGCGGTAATTAGCACTGGTGGGTGCCCCGTTAAATTGAATTTAACGACAACACAGCAGGCTTACTGAATGCGAACTAATCCTGGACTCTGGAGCATTATGGTTAATGGGCCCGAAAGAAAATGATGGCCTTTCAAAAGCAAAACCAATTAACACAGAGTGGAGATGTCTAGTGCTGAGCTTTCCAAATCTCATAAGAACTTCTGCCCTCGTATTATATAACTGGATTTCTGTTCATTTTGAATAATGAAGGAGGTAGGGAAGCATGACATAATATAGCTATCATAACTCTGAGTCCAATGAAAGAAAGTGGAATCTGTTTCACAGAACAGCAGCAGTGGAAGGCGGACAGTAATGTTTTACTCCTGCAGACATGCCGCTGCTTCACTTCAGGTTCAGTATTTAACCAGAGAATCAGCGACAGCACAGAGATTTCATGTCTTTTCTGACTAAACTCATGTTATATATGATATTTGATAGAAGCCAAGCAGGACTGTGACAAGGTGTTAAACGACTCAACCTGGGCATATAGATTGTTTTCAGAATGAGGAAGTATTAAATATGAAGAAGACAGCTAAGTATACTTTAAATGTGGTTTAATTTAGGCACATCCTGCCTCTGAGTGTTCAGGTTTTCAGTCTGTGTGGTTCTCCAGGCAAGCAAGATATTATTTCCTGTTACTATTTGACTCCAAAGTCCACTGCTTTGGTTATTCTGAAACCCCCTCAAGCGCCCTTTGGAAACCCCTCTACGCTGCTCAGTTGGAGAAAACATAAACTGAAGTAAACTCATGAATAGTAATGAAACACAACAGTACCTTTTTCAAGTGTGTTGTCATCCAGTCAAGTTGCTTTTCCGATCTCACCAAGACTTGGCCTCAATTCCCAATCTGTCCTGAGATCCTCTCTCCCACCTGCTGTGCAGAGAAGCATGCTGGGATTGACAACACTATCCCCGCTCTCAGTGGAGGGTTTCACTGTCAAATGATGGGCCTTAAAGCTGTTTCAGTGGCGCTTTCACCCTGAAAGGAGCAAGTCTGCTAAACATTTTGGATACTTTGGGGTTTTTCGGTTATAAACAGCTCAGTCGACACTGAGTGGGATGGGAATTTAAATGTGGTATTGGCACAACACTGCGTCCTGTGAGTGTTATTCTGAGCCCGTACCTATGCCGAGGAAATGAACTTGATGTGTGAGATAGAGAGTGGGAGACTGGAGTCCGGCAAATTTCTGTGGTATCGAGGCCCGTCCCGGCCATATATCAACGTAATTAAAGGCTGGTGTAATGACGCAGGGCCTCGGCAGCATGATTTCTGTCTGATCGCCACACTGCTTCATTAAGACCACTCAAGCTAACGAGCTGTGGCTGTAATGAAGTCCTCCCCCCGGTCTGCCGCAGTGATGAAGGAGCTACCCAGAGTGAGCTGAGCCAAGGCCTTAGATAGAATTGGTACTGGAGAGGCTTCAGCTGAACTTACTTTGTGACTTATGGTGGCCTAGTGAACGGGTCAAGGTGCTTTACATATACGTCTGTTTCAGTTTCTAGCTACTGCACAAGTGAACTGAGCCATAACTGATCTATTGCTCACTGCTGGATGTGGTAGAAGACAACTGCTAAGGACTGAAAGTACATTCGATTATGATTTACTTCAAAAGGCTGTTGTTAGGTTCATACAACGTACGATACGATGGAGTTTATCGCTGATATAATCTGAAAACCATTTATTAAAATCTCATTTCTGGTGGTAATAGAAATTGAATACAAATGTGCAGCTCCTCATTCAATGTAAAATACACTGTAAATTAGCTTGAGTATAAATAGCAATTAGCTAATAGTCATTATCATGTAAAGCTATTTCAGGATTGCTTCTTCTGATAACTGATTATTCATAGGTTCATAGATTCATAGATTCCTCATCCATCTGTCCCTCTGTCCGTCCGTCCGTCCTTGTAGTGGCACCACACACACTGGCCCATGCCATCCATTTTTCCAGCCACGTCCAGCTGCTCCTGGGGGATCCTGAGGCGTCCCCATGCTGGCTGGAATATGTCAACCCCTTCAGCATGTTCTGGATCTGCCCTTGGGGGGTGGTGGTGGGGGGGGGGGGGGTCCTTCCCGTTGGACGTGCCCGGACTACCTCCACAGTCTGGCAAGCATCTAGTGGCATCTACTGTAGCTACATTTTTTTTTCCTTTTCTGTTTTTTTTTTTTTTTGCTTCTGGATGAGACCAGATGTGAAGAGGAAGAGTTGATATCTGCTGCTCGTTGTGCTATAGTGAGAATTTACAGCAACAGTGGAGGAGAAACATTTGTAGTAATGACTTTAATCTTGACTTTTTATATTTTTACATAACTTGCTCAGAAAGGTCTACGTCACTATGAATCAGATCGAAGACACTTGACAAAACATTTATAGCAGGTTTGATTTCAGGGCAGATGAAGACGACTGCAGGTAGATAACATCAGCAACATTTACTTCTGTGTCCTATGGTCAAAGTAATCCGATTGGACCGGATTTATTTGATCTTCTCTGGTGCGTTATTAATTTTAGCCTAAAGTGATAACGTAGAGCCTGTTAGATAGAGCTTTCATGTCAACATACACAAAATATGTTACAATTTAAGTTAGGTGTGTTGTGCTGTGTTGAATTTTCAGTTCCTACTTTGCCCCTGTGGCCACTGAAAGGTGGATTAGTACGACTTGTGGTGCTCAGGCCAGGTCTCTCAGGCTTTGAACGGACAGGTAAAAACCCCTGTGATCATGTAAACACGACGACTACACACAGCATCTCCACTTTGTTTGCAGCAGCGTCTGAGTTCCTCGATTTTCTCCTGGTTCATTGAAACGGTTGGCTGTGATTAGTCACACAATACGACATTAACCTGTAAATTAAAATTCCTCCTTGCAATTTGATGGGTGATTTAATTCCAGCATCGTGCCACCCCTCCCTCCCTGCATCCTCCCACCCGCCCGCCCTCCCTCTGCCCATTCCTGCCTGTCCTCGTCCTCCAGACATCTACCCCCACACTCTCTTGTCTCTCTCTCTCCCTCTCTCTCTTTCTCCATTCGCCGTGGGCTAATCCCATTATGAATTCTTTATATAGCCTTTTCCCTTAATGATCAGTGGGGCCTGCTCCAATCCTGATTACTATTGTACACTTAGCACTACATAAAGCAGGGGATTAATATGCCCCGCTAGGATCGTTGCTATGGATCCACTCGTTGCCTTCCGAGAGATGTTGCTGCCGCTTCAATTGGCCATAAATTGCTCTCCCCAGTGGCTTCCCACGTACCAGACGGGGCATGGAAGAATGGAGGGTGAATCTCCCTCTCTCGTGGTCTCTCTCTTTCCCTCCCTGGACCCAGACGAAAGTGATCTGCTCTATAATTCATGACCCAGCGTTTTCTCTTTCTTCTCCTCTCAAATTTTTTCTCTCTTTCCTAAAGATGCTGTAGTAACCCTCCTCCTCTGTAGCTTTTGCCCCCCCCCCCCCCTCCCCCTCCCCGTGATAAGGTACCGCAAGAGTGGGTGGGCGTCATACATGGACACAGATCGTGAAGGAGAGGGGTTTTTGAAGATGTAATGTATTCTTAAAGAGCTGTGTGATGTCAAACATGGACAGAGAGGATGGAGACATGGAGGGTGTTAATGGGCTCAGCTGCGTTCCTTGGTTTCTGTGAGGAATTCGGTGTGTGCTAACAAGCCGTTGCAAAGCAACAGCAGGAGAAAATGTACAGTCTTTACTCTTTTTTTTTCCCACGGGTTCTCACTGAAGAAATATCAAAATCTCCTATATTTAGGCATGGAGCGGTGCAGGCCGGACCCACAGTGGACGTGACATGAGTAATTCCAAACAGCTACTTCAGCCATGTGAAAAATTTATGACTCAATATTTCAAAAATGCAGGTAGTTTGATCTTCAGAAATGTGTTCTTTAGATAAAGCTTGCGAATGTTGACTCACACTCCTCAGAGTTACACTTTCATGTTGGCAGTTACAGTATTTTGTAAAGCTATTTTTACCTCTCTCAGAAGGAGAATGAGTCATCCCGGAGTGAAACTCTTTATAGGGGAGAAAACAGAGAAAATGAGGAGGAGGCAAAAATACAAATGGGGGGAAAAAAAAAACTTGAGAAGACTCCTCGAGTCTTTATGGCATCCTGTTGGCTCCTGTAGCGGTTCAGGAAGATTTCTCTTTTCCATAACACATCCCTCGTCTTTCTTCTCGGGTTTAAAGTGAGCAGGGAAACAAGTCAAACAGTGTAGTTGGAGGCGAGGCGAGGTGAGCTCTGGGGACACCTGCCGAGAAACAGCGAGAAACACCTCGTTTTGATTCTGGGTCTCTTTGTAGTTACGGTCTACCCTGTGAGTATCTTCATCACAGACTGACTGCATCCTGCTGCTCTCTCCCTTTTTCTGCACTTTCCCCGCGAATCTGAGTGGTAACACTCTGCAAACCCTTTTATTACCTGCTACTGAGCTCTGTTGTCATTCTGTGAGAGGAGATTGTGATTGCATAATCTTTCTGCATTGTGATCTTGTGGTCATTAAGTACCTCCATGGCTATGACACAGTCAGTCATACAGAGTATTATCAATACTGTAGTAGGCATCTGTGTTGTACACTTCACAGGTCACCTCTTTATTCATCTGTGCCAGATGAAACAAGGAGATAATGGGACAGGTTTATAGTTAGCTCAGCACACCTGGAGTTACATCCAGGTAACTCTTCACCTGGTCTCATTCGATCTTTGTCCATTCATCGTGATAGAGTGGTGACTGGTGAACAGGGAGGTGAGCTTGGTTTTATCTTCACTCTCAACAACCTACACCCCCCCTGAACTTCAAGAACAACAACATGAGTACAGGTGTTAGGAAGGAGTTTTGCTGCGTCCAGTTTTGTGTAAAAGCAAGTCTTTTCATCTGCTGCCTTTACTTGATTTACCTGCTTCAAACTGTCACATTAACTGAATGTCTGCCTTTGATACATGTTGCAGTTTCCAACACGTCGTGAACCTTTTGTGTTTTGTTTGATACAACCTTGGACTCCTCTTCGCTGGCACCAACCACCCACCCACCACCTCTCGCTTCCTTGCTCCCTCGTTTTTCTTCTTCCAGTTGGGAGACTGGTTTTCTCGGAGCATTGGAATCAACCAAGGTACATTAGGTTTTGAGCGATGGCCAGGGCAGCAGCAGCAGCAGCAGCTGTGTGAGACTTGTCTGGCTGCGTCCCTCCACCACTGACACGCCAGGTCACATGTTTGAACAAGATGGATGCCCGACATCAAGTGAATGAGCGTGAATGTGAAACGGGGTTGCACAGTGTTTTAAGTGCTTTACTGTTTAACTCCAAACTGTACGTTTCTGTCACTGCTGTTAATCTGGTGCGTTCAGGTACAGGAATTACAAACTTTTTTTTTTTTTTGTCACCGTGGTGGTCTGGTGGAGTAGCACTATGATGTAGTAGATTTTCCGTTAATAATGGATTCTGCAGATGCCTTTACAGTAAATGTAGCTGCTTGTTGTAATCTAAACAAACCGCTCTGCAAATATAAATACAGCATATCTATTAAATGTTAAATGCATCTTAAATTCTCAGGCACCGCAGGATTTTCCCCTGGAAAAGTGTTTAGAAAAGCTTTAAAGATGTGAGCACAGACTGAAACACCCAGTTAGATATTGGAAGCAGCCAAATTCCTGCTGTTTTATGGAAAGTTATTGTTGCTTACTGCTTTATCGCCAGATATTTTGGCACAAAAACACAAGAGCTTAACCTACACATTACTGTTTGCCCCTCCTCCTCCTCCTCCCTCGGCTTCCTCTCCTCCATCCTTGAACTTCTCTAGCATCTCTGCACCTCTCACTCTGACAATGTCAAGCCTCATTGCCCTCTGTGGGTGTGACTTAGTGTGATGACTCTAGTGCTAGACTGCTAGACTCTAGAGTTGTGGTTATACAGTATGTTTAATACCCCATAACACACACACACACACGCACACACACACACACACACTGCCATCCTGGCCACAACCACCACCTGCCCTGGCCTGTGTTGCCTTTCCCCCAGCCAAGGAAGCTCATGCCTGGGCACTCTGGGCAGCCGCCCAGCCTTTCACATCCAGGTCCAGGGCCAGGAGACAGGGGCCAACAGCTGGCAGTGTGCAGAAGGAGCCTGGAGGCTTCCACAGCAGATGAATCACCACGGATTAATATTTAACTGCAGACTCCTGCTTCCCTCTAGCATCTCTCCTTCCTCCCCCTTGCTTCATACCTCCTTCCTCCTCTCTCTTTCCATCACTCCATCCCCCAATCCTTCAGGTAAGTTGGCGTATATTCAACAGACCTAAACTGTAAATATGTAATGGGGGTGCTCTTTCTTTTCCAGTATAAAAGCATTTTGGTTGCACAGTGTTCCCAATTTTAAGCATGACATGACTGGTTGCAGGCCAGGTTTAATTGCCCCCCCCCCCCAAAAAAGTCTTTTGTCCGAGCTGTTCTCATACTTTTGTTCTCTTTAGCATTTGCACTTTTACACAAGTAGTTTTACTTGCAGTGCTTCACCATTGCATCCTGGGAAATCGATGAATGCTCTGATATTAAGCAGGCACAGTTTTTCAGCAGGTACTAAATGCAGGTCATGGCTGGAAGAGAAAGCTTCAGTGCTTGTGCTGTAAGCCCAGTAGCATTAGCCACAACCAGAGCCAGGCCTGTAATAGCATTCTCAGATGGGATCCGTTATGATGACTGCATGCCTGCCTCTCTCCTTCAGCTCTGATTTTGCGATTAAAGCACCAGACTGCTTTTCTTCCAGTTCTTTTTTTTTTCTTTCTTTCCTCCAGACCGTCTCTCTCTCTGTCTCTCTCTCTCTCCATCATAACCTTCTTTCAACCCTCCCTTTTCATTCTCAGCATCTTTCCCCTCATCATCTTGCTTACTTTCTCATCTCTCTTTATCTCCGTCTTTATATCTTTCCCTTTTTCTGTCTTTCTTCCCTTCCCGACTGTCTCTCCATGTGCATATATTTTGGAAAGATATATCGCTCCCCCGTGGTTCCCTCTCATTCGCATGCATGTTCTGTGAGCCTCAGCCATTCGAGTGTACATAAAACCCGCTCTTTATGGCCAGACATAAAAGAGAAAGGAGGGAAAGAGAAAAGACATAGATTTTCTTCTGTTCCTTAAAGAAGGGACGCTCTGATCTCGCTTGTAACGGATTAACCTTTGAAGCACCTCTTTTCGTATGGCTTTTTGTTTCTCTTTAGCTCATGTAACTTTGGACACAAAGCCAATTTTGTCCTGACTAAAAAGGGCAATCTACAGTTATCTGGGTCATGTTGTGACGGTGAATGAAATATGATTTTTTTTTTCCTCCGTCTCTCTCTCTCTCTCTCTCTCTCTCTCTCTCCGTCTCGCTCTTCACCCCCCTCTTGTCCCTTTATGACTGCGTTCAAGGGGAGCACGGTGGCGCATCGTTGAATAAGTAACCAACCAACGGGCCAGTGGAATTGTGGGAATTCATGGGAATCGCCGTGGGGACGGGGGTTCTCGCAGGACCACTTCCTGTCTGCCTGATTCAGGGACACTCAGGGTGCTTGAGCTTCCCTCCACGCCATCCCTGACGAGGCCTCAGCGGAAAATTTGTGTCTTTGTATGGGACGGGGCTGAATACACTCAGAGGGGCCAGCAAACTTCGGAGTCCCCATTGTTTTTCACACCGACCAGGGTCCAAATATGAATATGCATATTCATAAGCGAGAGTTCGGTTTTTCATGGCCCCCGCAACTCCTCCCCACCCTCCTTTTATTCATCTTTTTATAATGTCCTTCCATCTCGTTTTCAATTCCAAATGAGGCGTTCGGCATATGAAAGGTTATTGTGTCACACCCCTAAAGGTTTTTACAGTGGTAGAAAAAGAAAAAAAATTATAATTACATCCTTTGCCTATGTGATTCTGTGATTAGTATTGGATGATTATTTCTGGAGATTGAGCATGTGTGGGTTGACACCACGAGGTGAGTCTCAGTGGGCTCTGAAGAGACAAAAGTACTTAACTGCTCAGTTTTTCACGAGGTCAACGTGATATTATTTCCTCTGAACTCGTCTCTGTAGTTAAATAGTGAGAGACCGAATCCCACGCTGTCTGGCACAGGGAGCCCTCACTTTCTTGTCAGCACTCACACTCAGCACAATCACAAATGGCCTAATAGACCCTGATCTCTCTCACGCTGAATGCGAAATGTGCCCTTTTAAAGAAGAAGAAAAAAAAAATCTCTGACATGTTTTAGTTGAGCGTGGAGGATTGGAGCAAGTGTTCGCTGCTCAGTGCAAATCAGTGGCGCTATTACTAATCACAGTTAGCGTCTTCTCCGCCGAGTGATGAGAAGCTGCTGGGTAGGCCCTCATCGCTCGGAGGGATACGGTTACACGTGAAGACAAGGCACGTCAAACTTACGCAGCGCCGACAACCGCGGGGAGTCATTAGATCTGTGTATGTAGGTGGATTCGAAAGGACAAGGGAACATCTTGTTGAATTTAATTTTAACACTCAAAGTCACTTCAAAACCCCCTCAGTTAAAGATGATTTTAAGAGGCTTCTGCTTCATTAAACAGTGCAGAATGACAAGGAAATTGGTGGAGAGATGGAGAGGACAGAGTATTTTAAGTCTGGATTCAAAGCGACTACATGGAGCTCTGACTGCTGATCCCCAGTGAACGCGGCACGGCTCTGCACTCTGGAGTAGGTACATACATGCAGTGGTTGTTTCATGTGCTCATGTAGGAGGTGAGCTGAATGCATTCATGAAGGAGTGTGCACAGGGAGCAGTTCCATGTGAGTGTTTATTGGTGCTCGTGGAGATTTAGGTTATTGTCATATCTTTATTTCATATTTTATTGCAAATTTCCCAGAAGGGATAATTATAGTTACCTCACACCTTGTATCAAACTCTCCTTGAATCTTACGCAAACATGTGGGATTCATATTACAACGGGTGCTGCTTGCTGCTTGTCTGTGGTCGTTTCTTGATTATACTAATCAACAGCACGTGCAATGTGGATTTATCAAGCACATATCAGGATCTAGCAAACCAATGCACAACAGAAGTTATCTAAACGCCATTTTACGTTCCCACAAAGAGCAGCACTTGGCCACAGTGGAAGGAAAAAGTTTCTTTTAAGAGGCAGAAACCTTCAGCAGAACCAGTCTGAGGGTTGCCAGCAGAGAAAAGATGGCACATCGTTGGGAGTAGGTGTAACAAAGAAGATCATGCCAGAGTACATCTGTTACCACAACATAAATGAGCTACAAAGTCTGCAAGGGAAGCTTGTAAGAAACAAAAACAAAGCTGTTTAGTGTGTCTACTGTGTGACAGAGCTGTGGGGCGTCTGGTGTCGCTTGCTTGACCTATACCATGTAACTGATCAATAAGCTGATCAGAAAGCTGCTGTGTATGTACAGTAGCTGTGCTCACCTGTGTTTGATCCACACACACACACACACACACACACACACACACACACAGACAACGACCTGCTTTTGTGGGTGGGGTCTGACATCAGTGTGTGTGACACTGGAAATCTGGACATGATCATTACCAAGGCCTGGAGTCAAGGCCATTAGCTCCACTCCCCCTCCGGTGAATTATGGGTCGTCTGTCACGGGGGCCCAGTGTCCGAGACCTGTCATAGTGAAAGATGAAGGGGTCCTTGCACTCTCCAATGAGCCGTCCATGGAGATGCCAGCAACAAACGACCCATGAGCAGAGACACACCTTTCATCAGTGAGAGCGATGGGAGCAATGGGACGACCTTGTGTATGTATGTGTGTGTGTGTGTGTGTGTTTGACCTGACCCTGTAAATACCCTTCCCCCCTTCTCCTGCAATCCATATTTCTCCTTCTTCTTCAAGGTAGAGAGGCCTTGAGGCTGCTCGGGACATTTTCGTGCTCCCTGCTGACAGAAATGTAATCAGACACCTCTGTCTGGTTTGAGAGCGCAGTATCAGTGATTCATGCAACGCAAGCCTTCATCATATCAGCTGTGCGGTGTACAAGAAGGATGCAGATAATCAGCAGCACTTTCGAAGGACCTACCTGACTGAGAGTGGACGTTACTTTCCATCCCAGTCAGTGTTTGTCTGTTATTAACCACAGTCACATTAGCCAGGTGTTTTCAGTTGGCTTGGCCCTAACCAGAGCTTGACTGTAGTTTATTTGCCATAACCAGGGGTTTCCCTAACTCCAACCGCATCATTATTACCGTGCACATAGTTTATGAAACAACCAGTTTTATAATGCTGGCATCAGGTTGAAAAAAGAAAGAAAACATTGTGGTGGAGCAGGATTTTCATTAACATTCTTGCATGGTGACAGCATTGTAGAGAAACTCTAATGTTTATAATGGGAGGATTTCTTGTCTCAGAGAGTTTGGGCCTGTTTGAGAGCTTAGCTAGTTCATTTTCATCTCTGTGTCATGACAGTCCGGCCAATCCCACATGGGATTATTACAAGGTACCATCACAATATTGATCGTGTGTCATCTACCAATACAAATATCAGCAAAACTAGATGCACATAGTAAATTAGGTTATAAAATAATATATTACAGGATTTCAAAAAGAAAAAAAAGTAAATATATATATATATTCTACAGATCGACTTGATAAAGACCATCTCTTGTTCTTTCTCCAGGTTAGACGCTGGTCTGAAAGTTTCCAGCCACGTCACCAGCCGACTTTGTGCGTCGTCCATATGTAATAAATCAATATCTGCTTTGATTCACCAGAATGAAAACCCTGCGCAATTCCACATAAAAGGTCGATTTCTTCCTCTAAATTCACAAACTATCAAAATACCAGATCTCAGCTGAACACATGGGAGCTTTGTTTTTCTGTTCAGTTACGTAGGTACAGTCTGTAAATGTGTCGCAGGTGAAAACTGGAGCTTTTATGTTGCTGTGAATGGTTTGTTTAGCTTTGCCACCACTTAGCTTCTGCATGTTATTAATTTTATTTTCATTAACTGTATTAATTTTCCATCCTGAATCGATGTGTGACGCGTCAGACTGATGCTGTATGTAATTCGCCGCGTGTTGTCTTTGCCTATTCGTCCTTGATCTTAGGAACAAGCTTCATAATAATAATGATGATGTTTCAGGACAAATCCCTCTTCATTTACTGGATGAAACATCTTTCATTTCACGTAATAACACGCGATTCGCCGTGGCAGCTAATTTGGGTTCAGGAAACAGAAGACCACAGATGTATAGGAACATGATTCATGAAATAATTTTGTACAGTCTCTGGATACACACGGTAATTACACCCCGAGTCAAAGCAAACAACAACTAAGGCACTCCCCTCCCCTCCCGCCTCCCAGAGGGGCTGTGCCGTACATGAATCACCACCGTCTGAATATATGAATTATCACTTTATTTACAAACACACAGTGCACCCTGCACACGCATAAATAAATACGACTGCTTTATTATTTTCTGCCTTGATTCATGTTCTGAGGTAATAAGCGCTCGGCGTGTACGTGTTCACGGTGGTCGTGTGTGATGTCATCATTTGTTTACATATCCCAGGTATCATTTTTCATCCTGTCAATGCAGAGCCGAGTGAAAATATTCCCTGGTGCGGTTTTGGTCTTTGCAGAACATGCAGCAGGAACTCCCGGCAAGAGGAAGTGGCACTAACTAATGCGCTTATTTGGAAAAGAGCAGCCAGTAACCCTGCCCCCCCCCCCCCCTCCCACCGCCCCTCGTCTGGCAGGAGTCTCCACTGTTGCACTGGTTTCTATTAGGACCCGCGGACTCTCTCCAACCCTGTTTCTCTTGGTCTCTCTCATTCTTCCAATGTCCTCCTGTCATTTTTCCCTCTTTTCTGTCATACGGCTTAATTCCCTACCTTCTCCCATGCTTTCTGTCATTATCTCATCCTCTTTAATTGCCCCCCTCCCCATACCCCCCCACCCCACCGCGACTGTGCCACCCCTCCCCTCTGTAACTGAGACCCAGAGACTACCAATCCTCCCTCTCTGGTCATTCCCTTTTTCTTTCCATCACTCCTTCCAATTTCCAACCACTCTCTTTCTCCATCTTTTCACCCTCTTCCAACCTCTTTCTGACTTCCCCTCCATCTCCTCTCATTCTTCATGCACCCCCTCCTCTCCACCTCCCTCCTCTGTAGCAGTAGTGTGTGTAGACGGTGCTGCAGTCCGCTCCGGGCAGAAAAGTAGGCCAGGATTACTCTTGCTGGCTTGTCCCCAGTGAAGCGTGTGTTGCATGTGTGTTGCATGTGTATATGTGTGTGTGTGTACGTCTCAGTCTGGCTGTGTATTTGTGTGTGTAGGTGTGTGTACAGGCCTGGGAGAGAGTGGGCATACAGGCTGGCCAGCCAGCAGTCAGCCAGCAGTCAGGGCAGAGCTGGGCATATGGAGCCTCAGTATTGGGCCAGCAGGTATTTTTCAGCGTCTGCTCTCTTCTCCTTTGTTTAATATTTCCCTGCTTCTTGGCGTCCTGGCCGCAGAATCCTGTTTGTGCTGCCAGCACAGACCCACAGTCCAGTATAATCTCAGATGGAATATCCCTTTTGTCAGATGTATGCTCAGGACGTAAATGTTTAAAGACTTAAAAAACAAACCAAAAACACTGCCACCTTTTCAGCGTGGGTTTTCAATACATTTGAATTGTTTTGATGGGACCTTGAAGTTTGTTCAGGAAAGTTTCATAAAGTAAAACATGATCACGCAAACTCTGAATTCAACTAAAACCTGACGTTCTGGGGATTTTTCTTTGTGGTAGCAATCAAAGGAAAATTAGGAGATGTGTCGGGTTATGCAAAGTGTCTTATAAGATTATTATATATAGGTACACATAGAACTGTGATAAGAGCAGGCGATTAAGACAAAGCATTAAATATATGGCAACATAAAACACATACATCGCAAAAAGAGTTAAACGTAAAAGAAAAAGTACTTATTAAAAAAACAGGAGATTAAAAACAAAGTGTGGTGTGTGTGAGTGCAGGGCAGGATGTTTGTGTGTGTGTGTGTGTGTGTGAACAGTCCCCACTTTAATTGGATGAAAAGCAGCAGCAGACAGAAAAGTTTGAAGCCCTGATTTAAAAGAACAGAGAGTTGTGACAGACCTCTGCTCAAGGGTAAGAGGGCAACTGTCTGACGTCCTGGCAACAAGCTCAACTCTTTTTTGCAGATACTATATGGTCTTGATGATTTTACACACACACACACACACACACAGATACACACACACAGACGAGGAGCAGCCCTCATTTCCAATCTCCGTCGCCTCAAACTTAATTGTTCTCTTAATTAGGTTGCAGAGCAGTGCTTATGGCTGCAGGGAACATGTGTATGTACAGCAAGTGTGTGAGTATGTGTATGTATATCTGTGTGTGTGTGTGTGTGTGTGTGTGAGAGTGTGTCCATGTCTGCCTGTGAGGATGATGTGAGTGTGTGTGTGTATGTGTGTATAGGTCTGTATACATGTATTTCCACCACCTCAGTGTATTGCATGGTGTGCCTGAAGGAAGTGGAGCTCTGATCTGTGAGCACCAGAAGCTCCACAGAGAGAGATGCTTGCCAAAACCCAATTTTCCCCATACAGTCAGATGCTCATCCCCCCCCCCCCAATATCTTCTTCCCTGCTGTAGATAACATCACTCTGTGCTGTGTTTCTCTCAAACTGCGACTCTTGGATAGTTTCTGGTCACCTGTAATACACCGTTTTTTCATTCATAGCATTGCTGTTGGTTTCATTTTGAGAGTAAACATGTTACTTTTACTTTTCTATCGAGGTATGAACAAGTCTAAAAACACCCATTGGTCAGGGTTTGTGTGGTATGTGTAGGATATTTTTGAAGTTCACCTTTTGCTTTGAGCCACAGCAAAGATGACTAATCAGCAGCAGTTGAGGAAAAAGTGACTTAGACAAAATCAAAATCAAAAGAAAATGTGAGAACCATTTTTTGTTCCTTTTTTTTTTTTCAGAGATGTCCACAAGGCTCCCCCACTTGGCCAGTCACCACCGCAACTATCTGAGAATTTGCCACCTTACCCTGTCTCACTCTGCTCGAGTGGTTTGTCATGCTCGGGGCTTTGCTGCTGGAGGCATCGGCTTCTCTGGGCTAAGAGCTGTTCAAGGATTTCTGCGGGATGATGCGTGTGGGAAAGAGGAACATCGCCCGAATACTGAGGGATGAGTTGGGCTGTGGAAGGAAGATCACAGGACGGTGTCAGGGCCTCTAAAATAATGATGTTCGACCATAAGAGCTCACCGTCACATGGTCACATGAAGCGGTCTGGTGCATTATATGCTGGGTGATTGTCTTGAGATCCAGTCTCTTGGCTATTTGGATCAGTTTTCACACTTCCTCTGGATGAGGAACCAGATGTTGCGTGTAAGGTCTATGTAGGCCTGACCCTAAATCTGTGGACACACTCTGTCTTTTCCCAGGGAAAGAGCGATGAAGAAACCCAGGGCCGGAGTACAGAGGCTGGAGAGATGGACACCAGAACAACCCCGACTGAAATAAGAACCAGCAAATGGATCAATAGATGGATGCACCTCAAGAGGATGAACCTGTGAAAGAACATGATCAGCTAAGGTGAGAAGATGATAACCTCCTATAGCATTCAGTGTCAAACCACTATGATGTAGCCATGAGGGTTTAATGAAGAATAGAAAACATCCCTCTACAGCTAAATCAATGTCTTCTTTCTAAAGTGTTCTTTCTAAAATCTGACATGAAAATTGCAAAAAATGTACAGAGAACTTCATGGTCCCCAGGAGTTAAACCGGCTTCACACAGAGAGCTGTTCAAACAGATTATTAAACCAAAAGCTGTGGGTTTTGCAAAGAGTTGCTTCTCAACGCTGCCCTCCAATTGTCTCTCATATCAGCATTGTCAGCCTCATACAAAGTCATTCCTGCTCAGTGATTCGGCTCCCTGGTGGAAATATGATTAAAACTTGAAAATGTGGCTCCCCCCCAGGTGAAAGTGTTTAACGCGGGGTAGCATAGCTGCGCAGGTGAAAGTGTTTAGTGCTGGGTAATGCAACCTCTCTTGGCCCCCCGCTTTTGCAGCTGCGCATAATTATAGTTTCTCTCTCTCTCTTTCTCTCCCTCTCTCTTTTGATTGCTTCCCCATGTATGTGCAGATTAGCCAGGAAAAGGACATGTTATACAGTATAAAGTACAGTGTGCTCGATTAATCCCTAAACGCTCCAAATAACCCCCGCTGCAGCCAGGCAGCCAGCATTGTCTTTTTTGTGGTAGCTAATCAAAGTACAGCTATTATTAGAAGTAATTATTACACATAATATTCCTTCATGACAGTTGTTTGTCATTCAGAAGTGATGGATCGTGTTGCTGCCACTCTGACAGTATCTACAGAAGATTATAAGGCCCAGTGAAACCTCTCTTGATCGTTCCAGAAATTCAGGTAAAGCACAGTCACCACAGTAAACACTATACTTCTCTCTTTTCCACCCCTGTGTGTTCATTCTTCAGCGTTTGTATTAGTTCTGCTTCCTCTGCTCTCAGCATGTACTCCGATCTGTGTATATAACAGAGCGGTGGAAGGTTGGGAAGGGGGTGGATCCATCAACCTCCAGCCTGTAGCTTTATGCTGGGTAATTAACCATCATTTTACCCAGGGCCTGAGCCGCACTGATGGGGGATAAGCTAGCCTTTGACGGGGTAAGGCAAGCGTGGCGGTTCCTAATCAGGGGGCCTGCAAGTGGGGCGGAAAACACCTGTTCTGGGTACAGGTGTACACCCGAGCACATGGTTGCACTCTTCTGCCCCATCTCTCCCTCCCTCCCCACCAGCTATCTCCCCTTCTCCTTTTACACGATTGCTGACACACATTCCTGCACTCTGTTTGACTCGCTCCTCTTTGTACTCAGTTTCTGCACAGCTTCCTCTTCACACACATCGTGCTCGGCCCAAGTTAAGGAATAATCCTCAGTAAAATACTACGGCTAATATATGAAAGCTATTCATGAAGACAGTTATATATGTTATATTTGCAGGAATTAAAAAAAGAATTAGGTAAAAACCCAGTTGTTCAATGAGATACTCATTGCTGCACCCAGTGGAGTCTCATTAAACCATATTTCAGTGCAGTCAATAGGGTCACAGCTGCAGTCACTGACATTGCCAAATATTCACAAATGAGCAGGTGTGCCACTTACACTTTCCTGCCCTCGTGTCTGCCTTTGATTGAAAGCAACAAGTTCATGGCCCTTCACTTGGGATTGTTGAAAGGTCTTCAGGGAAATGTAGGAATTAACAAACTGTGGCAAAAATAGAAAGGGTAGGTCAAGGAAATGAGGACACACCTAAAACATAAAATTCGTTATGATTTTTTTTTTTTTTTGGTTAAACTCATAATGTTATTTCAAGTGAGGACCAAAAAATGTGAAAGCTTTATGATGGGTCTAATGTGGGAGTAAAAGAGCCGTTCTACCTTTAGGATGTAGGCGAATCATTGATTTAATGTAAGAATCAAGGTGTATTGATGACGCCTCCTCCTTAATGTGGACACAGGTTTAGACATCATTTTTCCTTCTTGTTTAAATGATTTTAAAGAAAAACTTCAACTTAGAAAAGTCAGTACAGTTTCTTTGAAAGGCACATTATAAGTCAGTATAAACAGGTTGTACATATACAGTACTGGTATTAAGCAAAAGAAACCTCAGGACAGAAATGGAAGTTGTCAGGGAAGCAGCAACTCTGTTAAATACTTATAAGAACAATGAATATTGGGCCAATACATTATTATGCTGTGAAATTGATATCTGACTAAAAAGCACTGTTTTAATGATTCCTTTAATAATCTTGTGACCCTTTGGGGTCCAGACTCATAGATCAGGAACAACTGCTCAAAGCAATAACGTGATGTTTTTATCCGGCGCAGACAGGTTACCCTGAACGAAAGTGTGAAATTTATCCTTTACAATTATCTTTGGCCAATAAACACAGAATACTCAGCTTTATTTATAAAGCACTTTTCTAAATGTGGGGGCTAAAAAAAAAAGACATAAAAATCAGATTAGAGCGACTTTTAATGTTATTACAGTTGATGCTTCATCACACTGTTTGCTGGTGAAATCAATGACCAATATTGATCCTGTATATCAGTAAATCAGGTGTTGGCCAAATTGTAGTGATGAAAATGAAGGAAAGAAGAATATAGAGAAGATTTCATCCATCATATAACTTGAGCTGAGCACCAGCCTGTTTATATCTCATGTGCTCTTTGTAAAAATCCTGCTCGTCTTTAGAGTTGAGCTCCAAACATGTAGTGATGTTTTTAGGGTCTTGATGACAAGGCATTAGTATTCTCGGAGAAGGTGCACACTTGCACGTCTACATCATCCCCTCCATCCCGAATTTCCTTCCTCTCCTCTTTTGTCTTCATTGGAAACAGCCTGCATCTTTGCTTTTCACTGAAGGAAGCAGTGCATGGATAATATGGTTACGCCGTTACTGATGCATAAAGCTGCGTGTCTGGTTCTTGTCAAGACCTTGCCACCAAAGTCAATTTGCCCGTGCCCTGCCAGAATGTAATATTTCTTTAATCAGATCAACACGGAAATTACGTCGGTGGACGAGAGGAAATAATTAAACTCGGGGCTCCAGGAATAATTTCACCCTCTGAGCATTACTGTAAACCCCATAATAAAAAACAAAACAAAACAAAACAAAAAAAAAAACAAAGCCACCCTCTCCTCCCTCCTACCGCTGGATGAGATAAAGAGGAAACCAGGATCTTAGATAGACGGATGAGATTTCATTTAGTCAGCCTCTGTTTTCCCTCCAGCCTTTCAGCAGGTTCCTCTCACTCAGTCTTCCGCTACTACATCACCATCATCCTGCGTGATGTCCAAAAGCCGCAGCGACGAGTTTCAGCAGCAAAGCGGTGCAGTTTGAGGTAAAACTAACACACACTGAAAACACTTAAACATTAGCGAAACAAGTCTATAAATTTGGTAATTGTTGCCTGTGCCAGAGGACACAGAAATCTAATGGAGGAGTTGTGTCTGTGTGTAATGAATGAATAAGCCTGTTGCTCTGTGCTGCTCGTAGATTTGTTGCTCCCTGTCCCACTCTGTGTAAGGTTGTTAACTGTGACGCTCAAATGAACCAGACCAGACCCCTTTAATGGCTCTTATTGGATCTTGCTGGGAGGGAAGATTGGCCCCACCAGGGTTACTACCACCACATCCCTTACCCATCATGCCTTTCTCAATGGATAGTACCAAGAGAGAGTGACAGCAGTAACACCCCCCCCATACTATCACCACGATCTTCCATAAACCACTGACTTAAACTCAAAGTTAATGGTAAAATCTTATAGAACAGAAGAGGAGAAATGTATTATATATAAGTTGCTTTAAGAGCCACTCTACAATTTTTACTGTACTTTCGGCTGAGTCATGGAGAAATAAGCCTGAGAAAAATCTTAAATATTTATTTCTTATTCTGCCCAAATAGAAAAAAAACCTTGCTGGACTGTCACTGGTCTTTAATCATGATTTTCAGTTGAGATAATCAGGCGGTCGTTCAGGAAACCATGGTCCTAAATTATCTACCAGAATCAGTTTTCCAAATATTTGATGTGAGAAGTTGTTGAGTGCATAATTTTGCAATCTAGTTGAAGGGTTACTGAGGTCAGTCATATAATCCAAAACCCTTTCACTGACTGACCATCAGATATCAGATTTGGCTCAATCTACTGTTTCCAGTCTGAGCTCTGGAGCCTGTGAGAACAGATCTGTCTGTACGAGACTCTTATAGGTCAAAATAACAACTTAACCCCATGACAGTTATATTCTTGCTGACCTCCTGTGGTTTTTTTTTTTTTTTTTTTTTTTGGGGGGGGGGTCATTAGTGATGCTCTGAGGACAGTGAAAAACTCCATCTGAGCAGCTTCATGTTAAGGCGCTTCATAAGGAAACACTCCAGAAACCATTGTCACACATTTCCTTTCTTAGCAACACAGCACTTAGACACACACACGCACTGATTGTTACAGCTCCACTGTTTTCTCTTTGGCCTCGCTCAAGGGGCTCATAATGGCACTATTTAAAATAGAAGAAAGCATTATTCATCCTGCCCCCCCACCACCACCACCACCACAGCACCTAATCGGTTTGATTACGACCTGTTTGCGTTGTGTCAAGGTGACTGCAGCTCCACTGACGCTCAGCTGCACTTGATACATCTTGTTAGTAAATGAAGATTAAGTGTTAGCAGGAATACAACACAATACACCTTGATCAGGCTCTCAGGTGGAGGATTAATTCACTGTTCTCTTGAATGAGCAATCCTCGCGGTCCGTAATTATTTAAGTTCCATTTTGGGTTAATCATGGTCATTAGCATTATGTGTTCTAAGTGAGGGGCTAATTTTGAGAGAAGTGGCTTGAGATTTAGTGGGAGGGGGGAGGGGGGATGGTGGAAAAAAAAAATCCCACATGAGCCTCTGAAATGAACAGATCATTTGGTTTTGAGGGGCGGAAATTGATAGAAAACAGCAGGGAAACAGCTGAGGAGGGAACAATTATTCTAATGATGTGACAAACGCAGATGCTGCAAATTAGATTTAGTTTAGCAAAGGTGCTCCCCTACCGGTTACTGTTGGGAGGCTGGAAATGTGTGTTGGGAGGCAGCAGTGGTGTGTTAGTCTATCTGTGTGTGTGTGTGTATGAGGATAAATCTTTTCCTTTGAGGTGGAAAAGCACCTGTGCTGTAAAGCAAAACAAAGATGTTTTCTAGCAAATTTGAATAAGACGCATAATGACGAGATTCAAAGAGTAAAACACATACATCCTATTGATTATCGTTTTCTCCTGACTCGTGATGTGACATAATGTTGGTGGCGCAAACTTTACATATCAGACCTGAAGCAAACTCATATCACACATGTGGATTCTTTGCCGTGTCTGAGAAAGTTTGTGAGTCTGTGAGTCCTTGTGCAAACAGAAGATGAAATAGAGCGAGCGGTGCGCAGTGAGAGGAAGGTTGCAAGGGACAGGATGATGAAGGCTTGTTTGGCTTTGCTCGTTTCTCCTCAGCAGAGCAGCCCAGCGTGAGGAAAAGCTTGTTAAAACCCTAATAGTAGCTATCAAAGGCTATTGATTATCTTTCCCGCCCTGTTTGGGTGACAAAGTGAGCATTAGCTGGAGCCATAGAGAGCTTCTTAAGACACGTTTCCTCGGGGGGGGGCGCCCAGTCCCATGGGCTGTCCGCTGCTGAGATCACATGCACACACACACACACACACACGTGCGCACATGCACGCACACATACACACTCACTTGTGTCTCAGTTTTTTTTTTTCAAAGCTAACACACTGCTATCCTTTCACCCTCCTGCCACCAGATAATCCATTTTACAGCCAGGGATCAAACACTGAGCCCTCTGGCTATGTGCTGCAGTGACTACTGTAACACGCACACACAAATCAACCTTGCACACACAGTACTAAACTCTCATAAAGCTCTGTTAAGGAAGTTTCTTGCCCCATGGTCGGTGTTTTGGTGGGGTTATCTTTTTTTTTTTTTTGTGTTTCCCCTCTTTTGGCCGTGATGCATGATGAATGTTGTCCTCAGAGAACCCTAAATGAACGTTGCACTAATAGAGAGGACAATGAGCACTCTCCTGCAGGTCCCGGCCAATGACGTACAGAGCAGAGCTGCATAGCCAATGAACTCGTACTCCCATTCTTCCTGTTTAAGTGCATCTCTCCTCCAGAGGATTCGGAATACTCAAAGAAATGCGGTAAAGTATGGCAGAAACAGGAGAAGGGGTTATGTGAGGCAAGTTATACATAAGGCATTATAACAACCAAATTAATGGATGTCTGTTGAAATATTCATGCGATTAACCCCCAGATTTAGGCCGGAGCTACATGGAAATTCAGAAACTCCAAAATGGTGTGTTTGTGTCTTTTTCGCATGACTGACCAGAGTCTAGTTTGCAGATCTGAAGATGTCAGGATGCTTTGAACACACTTCCTGTACTCAGCTTTGTGTATGGAGGACTTTGATGTTGTAAAAAATGTTTCCACTGTTAGAGTAGAGCACATCGGAGGTTGCATATTTTGGCACAAGGCTTCGTTTGTTGCAGCAACACAGGTGAAATACTTCCTGTATCTGCTCTGTGTCAGGGCGTCAAATCCTCACTTCTTGGGTTTACGTTGTGTTTGCCAGTAGATATCAGGATTTGCTTTAACCTGCTTAGATAAATAAGAGATGGGAGTATTTACCTCCGGAGCTTAATTTAGGTTGTCAGCTTTGTTGTCAGTCACCCCCCCCCCCCCCCAAAAAAAAAAAAAAAAAGTGCAACACTAATCCATCTCATGTGCACTGAAGCTTAACAACTTAAAATTAATCTGATGTATCAGAAGATGTGCAAAAATGGATGTTGCTCTAACTTGTAGATATGGAGACCAAAGTTCTTATTCATGAGATCATAGTCATCCAAATACAAGCAGCAAGTTGTATTCACTCGTTTATCATATTAGTGTGACTGTAACCGAATTAGAGATTTTATTAGATCTCGGACTTGACTCTGAGCCCGCTCCTTGTACATGCACTGTGTTTACTTAAAAAAAAAAAAAAAAAATCATGGGACTTTGAATGCATGAAGCCTGTGCATCTTGGTAGTGCCACACGGGTTAAATGTTTATGTTCTTACTGTATGTGTTGGTGAAAAGCAACGATCTGTACAGAGCAGGCATCACCCAGCGCACTGTAGCGTGACACTGCAGATGTATTTAGGAGCTTAGTAAGAGGATATTCAATTTATTCATGATCCAAACCACAGGGTTGATGCGTGTATGTGTGTGTGTGTGTGTGTGTGTGTGAGAGAGAGAGAGTGAATGTGTGTAAGCGCATAGTGAGTGTGGAGTGAACCATGAAATGAAAACACCCTATAACCATTTCACTGCATCTCTCAATTAGGACATCATCTATGCAGAGGGAGCATTCACCAGTGACTTCTTCTTCTTCTTCTTCTTCTTCTTCTTCTGTTTACCATTACACACCACGGTGCCGACAAATGTGGAAAAGCTTGTGCGGTCCACTCCGTGGAAGATCCAGGGAAAAGAAAAACAGACGTGTACTGTATTACATGCTGCAACGACTTGTGGGCGTGAGGCCCGTCATGCTCGGTAGTTAATAACAACTACCAGGAAGTGTGGATGGACGGTGTATGTCCAACAAATCCCTGACAAAGACCGGCTCTCTGAAGCTTCTCAGCTTGGCTCAGTGGATGCAGCATCACTGTTGGGCTCAGATATTATTGAACACTAGTTTTTCTAATGCTCACCATTCGTTTTGAGCAGCAGAACTCAGTCTGGAAACCTTTAACTATAAGGACGCTTCAGTCTGTAATTACAGAATTTTTTTTTTTTTTTAAATATGCGCATATTTTCTCAAGGTTAAAGTCACATTAACGTCTTGAGACCATGATCTTCCACCTTATCCAAGTGTGCCTAAACCTGGGGTCACTAATCCGTCGATCAGGATCTACTGGTACATACTGTATCCACTGTTGTTGCTACAAAGCTGACTTAACATTTCTGTGAGAGCACTGAGACTCTAATGACATATTGATATATAAAGTTTAATACTCAGTGGCCTGTGTTACTTCACTTTGTTCGCTAGTGATATATAGCAAAAGAGGAATCACAAATAAAACACTAATGTGCAGACAACAATTAGTTCATTCAACCTAAATTTGCTGCAGAGGGTCTGGTTGAAAAACCACAGCCTTGTGGCCTTGTGTACAAACGAGCAGGTCCCAAAAGACAGTTTTGAACTCAGAACTGTCCTGGGATCAGCCAGAGAAGTGGTCCACACTGGCCCTTCATCATCCATTAGGCTATGTGGGAGTGGCTGCTGTAAACATAGCCAGGTCCAGGTGTTGATGTGGTTCCATAAATCCCAGCTAAGAATGTAGCTGGTCCATTCAGGGCTCTTTAGAGATGCAGGGCCACTCTATTCCTCTGATATTTTATACATGAAGCGAGCCATTTACAGTCTGATGAGCAAGTCTGGCTTATTAATGATATGGCCGTGCTCTTAGGGTGTCGGGCGCCAAGCAAATACTCATGTAAAATTAAACACGATTTGTTTACATAGCCGTGCAAATCAGACCACTCTGGGGCTTTGTTGCAAAGCCTGATCAGAGCTGCGAGCACCGATTTCAATTAGTTGCAAGACACTTTGTGGAGCTCACACGCTGTCCGAGGAAACGGCCGTTTTGAAACTCCATTTAAAAAACAGTCAGACGCTCCAGAAACGTGATACCTGTTTGAGTTTGCGTATTTTTTTGGCTCACACATCTGCTGCGGGATATTCAGCTTGAATGATGTCATAAGTCTAGCAAAGTCCTGACAAGACTAGAAGGCTGAATTATTTAATGATGGCTCCACTTTTGTGGAATTATTTTAAGTATTATAATTGCAGCTGGGTTCGCCTTGGCCTGCCGGAGGAGAGAGAGAGGGGCCCTGTGGGGAGCGATCAGCATCAGTCAGTGGGATCAGGTTACCATGAGCACACCAAAATGCTCCCTTAATGATGGGCAAATTTAAGGCAAAGCTTTGACCTGAGCCGAGACAATGTTTCTTCACATGGTGTAGATGGTCGCTCTCATGGCCTTGTGGGGCTGCAGACATAGAAAAACACAAAGCCAGACACCTTTGTCAACGACATAAAACCATCCAGTGTTCCTCCCAATGTGTGTTTACTCGCTCCTTGTTCGTCGTTTCTCCTGTTCGTCTGATTACATGATCAATGATCATGATTTTTTTTCGTAATGTTTAACTTCACTAGGTCTCTTTAATAGAGACATCACAGATGAAAGTGTGAACGCGACTGTGTACAGCTCCGAGCTTCGACTTTGACATGCTGAAAGGAGAGATGGATGTGTGCGTTGAAAGCTGTAAAAGAGACGGCAGAGTTATTTTCACATCTGAGGCTGGTCCAGCGAAGTGTCAGAACATGATGACCTGCTGCAATATGTTTCCGACAGGGACGAACTTGACAAGAGATTATTTTGTCATCGGGTGCAATAAAAAGCGCCAGTCGCTACGGGTCCAACATTACAGCCGGGCCATTCCCATCCCATGCTGCTGCATGTCAATTTAGAAAAATAAAAGAAAACAAAAAACACCAGTGATGCCAGTAACAAAATTTTGAATGTCACCATAATCCCGTCGTGATTAAGCAACATTGGCCGTGAATCAAGATGAAAAACAGCCAGCAGAAACCCGGGCTGAAACCGCCATGTTTACTCTGCAGAAGTCGTTGAGTTTCCACTTCTCAGGCCTGATGAGGGAGGATTATTTTTTTTACACTAGTCAAACTTCATTAGAAACAAGTCGAGGCAACTGTGTTTGTGATTCCCAGGAGACAAAAAGATTTAAAGTGCAGCAGTGTTTGTACGTCAGAGGTTTTGATTCTGGCTGGTGATGCTCAGTGAACGGTTTGGCCCACAGCTGACCACTGTACTCACTGTGCTCCCATCCACACTACTTGGAGACTTCTGGAAACACTGCTTACCACATTTTATTCTGAAATTTCCTTGCTTGCATTGTAATGATGATGATACAAAAACGTATTTACATGGCACAAGTTGTAAAAAGCTCGTGAAGAATTAAAATACATGAAACAGTTACATGAAAATACAGATTGTGTGTAACAGGGGAGAATGACAGCATGTCAAACAGTCATAAAAGCTTTCTGGTAAAAGACAGGTTTTAGTCTGGGTGAGAAAAAAAACAGAGACATTTAGAAATGATGATGTGGACACCCACAGCTGCTACCTGACCAAAAGGTAATGAAGCTCAAGCGTCACTGACCTTGTTTGTCTTTGCAGGCAGCTGTTGCAGCATCTCAACACTGAAGCCTCTTCTCTTGTTCCTTGTCCTTTAAGGTAGAGTCTGGAGTTTTGTTCGTTGCAGTTTGTAAACAAAACTGAAAACTGGACCCCTCCTCTTGGGCTCAACTGTGCAGCCTCCTGCCCCTGACAGAAGCATGAGCAGCAGCAGCAGTAGTCAGGACTGGAAGGAGCCGCGGGCCGATACCTGGCCGTCACCAGTAACGGGAGCCTCGAGGGCTACGCTGCGACGAGTACGAGGGCCGTTGTGGTGAGCTGGGAAGCGGGTGCTGCTTTTTTAGAACCAATCACTGCTTGTTTCTGATCCAGAGCTGAAGTAGCCTAGCTGTAGTTGCATGGACTTAGCCTGGTGCAACGTTTTCCCCCTGCAGCGATATATTTAAATGAGACATTGACCTACCTGGTTACCAAAGAGTTAAAAATAGATCCAGAAGCAGAGCCTACTTGGTTAAAGTGCTTGTTTCTCAAACTTCTGTGATGAGTTTGTCATCCTACTCAAAGATAATTATGCAGTCTGGGGAAATTATGCCTACATTGTGCTCTTGAGGAGATAATTGCGGTGCTGAAGCCTATGTATCACATGAGGATCGGGCCTCAATCCACAAATTAAATGCATGAGTGTCACTAACAGCCTATGTATATTTTTCAGGACTTCTTGTATTACACTGTGTAAGTTCTTGTGTTATGGCATATTTCCCCTGATGATAACAAACGAAAAACAAAATTATTGTGTTAATTGAGCTGTTGTCAGGAGATGAATAATCACGCATGTCAAATTCCTCACGGGAAAACAACAGTCAGAATTAACTTTAAGAGAGAATGTAATTTCCATAATTTCCTCTTTTTTTTTCTCCATTTGAACTTTTTCCCCTCCTCTTTGTGTCGCAGTTTTCATTAAATTTCAGATCTAAGAATAACTTGGACTGGAATAGATTTGTTAAACAGATAAATAACCTGCTCAGCATTAATGAAATCCTCCACTGTGGAATCACACCCCCATCACAGGTGTGAAAGCAGGTTGTGATGTAGGTTGATGGACGACTAATCAGGAAATCAATTAGGCCTTGACCCAGAAACGGAGACAAAAGGGGAGGATGATGATTTCCTTCATTTCTTTCCTCTGGCTCTTTCTTCCTCCAGTTGGACCCTCTGGTGTCTCTGATTGGACAAGAAACAACGTCCTCTGGGCTTTCAGAGGTTTTCTCTTAACCGAGCACTTCCTCGTGTGTTTTATAACCATAGATTGATCTATTTATCCAATGAGACCTGCAGCAAGAATAACACGATCAGATGTAATGCTGATAGATGAGTCTGTCTATTCAGATTGTCCATTTGATTGCTGCACAACTAACATAACAGATATTATTCTTCAATGCTGCAAATTATTTCCAGGTATTTCTGCAGGTCGTTAATGATTTGCTGTTAATAGAAATAAAATAAAGGACAAATCAAAATTCTTCAAATCAGTGTTTCGGTGAAGACTTCAGTCTGTGAAAATATTATCCCGGCGACTCGAGACCTTCCCTCCTCGCCGCTGTTTTTCTAAGATTAACTTGTGCAGATCTCACGGTGCGTTTGTCAGATTATTCATGAAAGTTTTAATCACATCAACAGTGAGTGAAGAAGAAGCTGCGTTGATGGGAGTTTCCTGGGTTTTCTGGTTTTTCCTGGTCGCTCAGGTACCTGAGGCTGTGGACGAGCAGCTGGGTGGGGTGCAGTGATGGAGGCACCCCTACACACACACACACACAGTCTCGTATCAGTGTGACCTCTGGGGGTCAGACTTAAAGGCTCACCTTTTCAGCAGCATCCACTTAGAGCTGAGAGGGAAGAGGCCGAATCATCCGTGTACCTTTGTCCGTCATTTTCACTTTGTATTGACGGCGTCAAACAGAACAACTGTGTCTTTATGTGAGCAGAGGTAAAAGTCTGACTTCAGAGGAAGATAAAAGAGATGGAGGGGATATGAATGAGAGACTGAATTTTATTTGAGGCTGATGCTGCGTTTCATTTTAATTCTGTGATATTTTTAATATCAACATTTTCACCAGGAGTCCAGTCGATTTGTAATCTGAGTGGAGCATTTCACTCTTGATGTTTGAACTTGAATGAATGAACAAGTTGTAAAAAAACCACTGGTTCTCACGTTAACGTTTGCTTCAGTATCGACAGCTTCTTGGGTAAAGAAAAGGAAAGTATGGTGAAAGGACAGCAGTGTTGTTGGTGAACAGGAATTGAACTGCGGTCCTTTTTGGTCCGAGCCGAGCTGCACCTGTGCTGCTGCTCTGCCGTGTGGAAAAAATGACAGCTACAATATGCAGATATGTCAGTTGGCTCCGCTCCCTTCAGAGGTGTCGGGTTGTATGTTTTCCAAAACCCTTGCCGGAGGGAGATGGCCGTTGGTGCGTTGGCACCGTTGGGTGCTTGTGTCTTGATCTGGAGGTGTGTGTGTGTGTGTGTGTGTGTGTGTTGTGTCCACTGAGCTGGTGTGTGTCACTCAGGTTTCTGCTTTCATAGGCAGCTGATGTCGGCAGCAGTTTCATACAGAGAGCATGGCCGACTGCGTGGCTCTGTGGGCTGAAGTATCTGTTGTCCGTCACTTCTCTCTCCACTTTAAACTCACAGTGAATGCACCGAAAACTTTGCATCAGAGGAGTTCACACCTTCTCTACTTTAGTTTACTACTGTCTCTGTGGAGGGTGAACTGTGTGAACTGCTTATTGGGTTTGCAGTTGATTTCATTTGATTCATCCTCTATGCACAGAAACATTAAAATGACAAAAGTGAGAATGACACATTTCCTACTTGTTGAGGACATACTGTAACTAGACTTGAATGGATTCTGGCTGTCACCACCACCGCTCAGGGAAACATGCGCTAAATTGCTCAAATCACTCAAAAAAAAAAGAGAAAAGAAAAGTGCATTAGATTAGACTTATTGAAATGTGTCACACTGTCCGCTGTGATTTTGGCTTACACCTGAAAAACAACACGTTCATCCCACGTTGCATTTGGTCAAAGACACTTCAGATACATTATCACTTCCAAACGAGAATTCCCTCGGTCCCTGTAAGTAAACCTTCCAAATCCCCAGCTCTCATCCCTATTTTCCTCTCAAAAACGAGCATTAGAGGGATTGCCCTGCTATTGTTGCTCCCCTTGGGAGCAAATCTATTTCTGCAGAGATGGAAATTTTCGGTCTCCACAAAGCTGCTGACACACTCTCAATGGAGGTGTCAATTCTCGAGGCCTCGCCATTGTGGAGTGGATAATTTAATTGGAGAGGCACGACGGTGTGTCCCCGGTCGGGGCATTCAAATGTTGTATCACCGCCTGTCCCAGTGCTGGCTCCTCTCCTGCTGTGGAGATTCAAGATTCGACTCCCCCCCTCCTCCACCACCTCTCCTCCTCTCAGATCCCTCCCTATCCTCCCCATGCAGGTGGGGGTGGTGAAGCAGGGGACACAGCGCAGGCCCAGGCCTGTGAGAGAACCCTTTGTTGGGGGGGCGGGGGGTTGGGGGGGGAGACGCAGCTTTGTGGCCTCAAAGTCTGAGAGTGGCTGGTTTGGTCTGGAGAGGTGCAGAGGAGGAGGGCCAACCTGCACGGCCATTACCTGGGGACTCGTCTTGGGGTCAGGCACAAAATTAGTCAGCAGATAATGAAGCTGTCTTTGATTGCAGAAGCTAGCTGGGCTTGGAGAGGAGGAGGGGGGTGGGGTGTATGGAGTCTCCTGTACAGGGGGGCCTCCACAGGGCATGAGAAGCATGTCTTTGGAGCAGCGCCTGCTGTCAACGGACGCTCTGTTCCTCTGAGATCCTGGCATAGTTTAGGGTTGAAAGATGCACACGGGCTGGAGAGGAGCTCAGCCGAACACATTCCTTTGTGCGTCTGCTGCAGGTGAACGGGGTTCAGAGACAAGCGCTTGGACAGACACAGGTAGACGAGTGCACAAATCTATTATGTGAACACAAACTCACATCAGCGCACACACTGTCTCCAGATTTATTCTGGAGGAATCATTAAATTTGGAAAAGCAGTTTTTTGCTCACATGCTCCTGATGTCCTGGTCATACTTTTCTTTTGTTAACACGTTGACTGCTCTTGATCCACCCTGATGTGTTCACCAATCGTCATCCTCATATGTCTGTGTGTATCACTGTGTGTGTGTCTGCACAGTTGTCCCGACAACCTGCGCGCCCGGCTCATGGCTGCCCTCCAAGCGCAGACAAAGCTGTCGTCGAGTGAACCAGGCGTGTGTCCACTGGACCTGAGGGGTGCCGCCACCGCTAACAAAACACACAAAGACCCTCGCCCCTAGCACTGGCCCTCACCCCGTCTACCCACTGTCCTGCCCCCCCTCCCTCCCGCACACCGCTGCCTGCTGCTTTGTGCCTGCTCCAAGAAGAGGAAGTTCCTCTCATCTCTTTTTCAAGGTAGCCCTGCCACCCATGCCCCTCTTTCACATGGGCAGTCGAATGGACACACACACACACACACACACACACACACACACACACACACACACAAACTGGTTCACAGTTATATTTTAGGTTTTTTTTTTCTATCTTTGGTAAGTTAGTTTTGAATGCGTGGGCACAAATGCACAAAAGAAAATATTCAAATAGGTTTTAACTTATTTGACTTTACATGAAAGATTCAATCTGACAGATTTGAAATCAGTATGTAAGATTATTTTTGCATCACAACATGAGGGTCTTATCTTTACAGAGAGATAATCTCAGTCTTAAGAAGCTCAGGGATAATATCTCAGCTGCAAAGATTTAGTTTTACACTTTCATAGAACTGAGGGACTCACAAGGAATAAATGAAAAGCAGAATGGAAACAACAGAAGTTCTTAATTTTAGGTGGTCTGACAGATCCTACGACTCCCTGCCTGGTAAAGATCCATGTCTCTTTACCTTATCCTCACTAGCTCTGTCTCTATCGGTTTTACACATATACAAATAATATAGATGTACAAACACAGAGACAATAAGAGGTATGATGGAGAGCTGCTGAATCTGGACAAAGCTTACATCACATTAAAGAAGAAGAAAAGGAAAAACAAAACTAAAAAGAGAAACAGGAAAAAGAAAAATAGTAAGTGCACAAAGTGAATGATAATTAGGATCAATCTGAGCCTCTGTGGACTAAACCAAATTGTAACTGAGATACTCAACAGATAGGAGGCCGGAGTTTGTGGTAGTTTCAGGTGGAATGATAAAAACACTGATGATAGTTAGTGACAGACTGAACCTTTTTCAAGAAGCTGTAAACAAACAGAACAATATATGTAACATGGGCTTTCTGCTAAAAGCTGATTTTGTCATCTCTTTGCCCAAAGGTAACCTGAATGTCATCACAGGAAACACTTTCCAGGTGTTTTCCCAGGCGGCGTTGTGCTCACTATAGCAAACTGATGTTGATGGGTTAAAGTGGACTGAATCTGCAGCTTCTCTTTAAGTTTTCTCCTCAAGCAAAGAGCAGATTCCTCACTCACATCAACAGGACTTTACAAGTGAGGAAACTGTTCCACATCTAAGGACACATTAGATCTGTCAGGTCTGCTGCATTTAAAATGTAAAGAGTGTCGACAGGCTGTGTCAACCGGCAAGTGTATGTTCTTTGGGATGTCAGTCACTCTATAGTATGAGATGTGACACTGAGCTCAGGCGTTTGTCACAACAGTGTCACGTCAGCTCATAAGCATACCTGTATATAACTCAGAATGACAGATCATTCAGGACCGTGTGTGTCGAGCCGACTACTGTTGTGACCACTCAGGCAAAACCAAAGAAACGTGTTAAATCTCGAGCGAGATTTTCTTTTTTTAGTCCTGCGTCCTCCTCTTTGCTCTCAACTCAGCCGTTGCTTCTCTTGCTCTTACATCTATCCTTAACCTTTTGATATCAATGGAGTGTATTCTATCTATAACAACATATGTTATGTTTGTTTATTTAGCCATTGATATTTAAAGTTATAGATGGGAAGATTTGAAAGCAGGTTTTGGCATCAGGATATTTGCTGAAATTCAGAAAAAATAAGTTTTGGTTTCTGAAAACTGAAAACAACCGACATTCATCCAAAAGCTGAGGAGTGACCTTCAGCTCCTCAGTCAAGTGTGTTTCTCCTCCTTTGAAGCAGCAGTAAAGTTTCTCCGGCATCAGCAGCATTAGAGCCGACATCATCTCAGCCCGGGATCTCTCTGATGAAGGTTATCCAATAATTATCTCACCAGTGATGTCATGAAGGTGGATGAAAGGGAGTGAAATACAGTTTGGACTCAGAACAGGGCCTCCAACCTCTTAATGAATATGACCTCTGAGTCCTTCCCACAATTCCCTGGGCTCCCGTTCCCCCTCTCCAAAAAGAAAAAAAAAACCTACAGTGTTTAATGATTCCAAGGACTCTGGGGTGAGCTCCAACTCTAATCAATGAACCCCATCTAGGGGGAGCCGGTATCCCTGGTGACGCTGTTGCCAAGACAGTCGTGCTTGGCAACCCAGGTTCACCATGGTGATGAGTTCCCGTTAGAATAGTTTTTTTTTTTCCCCCTCGATGTGGAGCGTCTGGCTGAACTGGCAAGACGGCGTCATTATGTAAAGTTTTTTTTTTTCCTCTGCTTCTTTGCCAGTGAGAACAACAGAGTTTAAATATGTAACATGTTTGTTTGGAGATTTCATATTTTTGTTTACAGTGTTGGCAGCGACACTTTTAGTCCAGCCAAAAAAAAAAAAGTAACACAGTGAAAATTGAGAGAGACATGGATGAATGAAGTAAGAAAAAGAAGCAAAGTGACAGACAGGGCCTGATGAGGTGGGACAGTCACTATGTTAAAAATAACTGAGAATAAATAAAGCGACAAAGCAGTGTTTTGTTTAGGAAAAGTGCCCAGAGTGTCATCTGCTAAAGCAGCTGGGGGAGGTGAAGAAGAAGAAGAAGAAGAGGAAGGATATTTTGGAAATGGAGATGTCTTTCACAGTCTGAGCAGCAGCAGTGGCTTCTCACAATAGCATCTGGGAAAATGTGCAACTGGATTCTGGTTTACTTTCACATAGTTTTGCTGCTGCTCCTGCTGGAGAGTGTGTTTTGTGGTTTTGCTAATAATCTCTGTGATTTTTTAAAAAACTTTTAGGACAATTTTATGAAGTTGCATCCTTGCCGCCGTCTTCAGTGGCATTCCCTTCCACTTTGTCGTTTTTAAAAGACTAGAAGACCCCCCCCCATAAGAAAGGTTTAAAAATGGAGGGAAGAGCATTTTCCACAGCTCTTCTCATTGATGAAATGTTTCCTCTTCCTCTTCAATTATTCAGGCCGTTTTCATTGGAGAACTCCCAGTGGCACCCGGTGAGATTTGCATCCTGATTTATTTGTCATATATCCTTTATATCTCTAAATTCTTTATACCTCCTCTCCAGTGGCTCCATGCATCTTTCATGGGCTCCTCAGCAGTGTTTGCAGGCCAGATCCAAACACATTTTACACGTCACGCTGCAGCTGCAGCTCCACTACTTCACCTTGGGTGTGTAGAGCGAATGAAAAATTTATTGTCTAGTGTCGTTAATTTTTTTTTTTTTTTTCCCCTCCTCTCCTCACACCACCAAGTTTTTGGCGTTGTCAGTGTCAGGAGTCGCCACCTCACAGGCTGCTTTCCCCCCACTTCTCTCCCTCTCTCTGTCTCTCTCTCTCTCTCCTTCTTCCTCTGCTTTGTGGTGAACTTTGAAAATTGCAAGAGAAGCATCTCTGTGACCTGGAAAGGCTGTTTTGTTGAGGATGAGTGACTGACACAATTAGGTGAATATGGAAATGGTATGTTGATGGTACCCACAGGGCAAGTCAAGACAAATTTATTTATGAACCGCTTTTAACAAAACAAGTTCATCACAGGAGACGGCGGGGAGAGTTTCGACAAAGTAAAAACGTCATTTACAAAAATGTAAAAAGCAAATGTGAAACTGTTTTTCAGTCATATTGACAGTTGTTTGACTTCTGACCTTTGTGATCCACTGTCTTCCAGGCGCTCACCCCCCCCCCCCCCTCACTTTTCTTTGGACAGACTATTTCCTTGTTTATATATGCCATTGACAGACAATAGCAAAAAAAGAAAAACCCAGAGGGAGATAAGTTTGTGACACGGTTAAATGTGACAATGCTTTGAACTGGCATCACACAGACTTTACCCCCACACCACGGAGCACAGGGATAAAGATAAACATGTTTGTAATGGTGTAAATTTAAGTCTCCATTTGGCCTGTGTCGCCGTTACTCTCACCCACGCAGGAAGGCGTGAGGGGGTAAAAAAAAAAAAGCATTCCCAACTGATTAATGCCCCAACAATTATTCCCCTATCTCCCTCTGTCTGTCTCTGTTGACATGCTGCCACTCCGAGCCGTTCCGCTGATTTTCACCCCCCCCCCCCCGACACGGGCACAAGCTAAAGCGCTGCATATGTGGCGCACAATGTAGGAAATGCTTCGGCCTCTTCTCTTCCCCTGGATGCGGAGCACAGCACGTTGGAGACAGATTGTGATGCTGGAATGTGCCACCGAGCCTTACAATCTCCATCTGCTTGGGCAAGCCGCGGATGAACGGGGGGGGGGATGACAGAGGGATGGAGAGAGAGAGAGAGAGAGAGGGAAGAAGGAGGCAGAATGATGGAGTGGCTATTAAATATACAGCAGGCAGCGACGAGCATGCAGGGTGTTGTTGGGAAGCTCCTGCATTATGGTGGCGCATCAGTGCTCTATCTCTTCATTTCTCTTTTTCCCTCTACAGCTTCTCAGTGTCTTGTGTGTGTGTGTGTGTGTGTGTGTGTGTGTGTGTGTGTGTGTGTGTTCACTATTTCACTTTTTACTCTTGATTTTTTTTTTTGGTGCATCCTTCTTCTTCCTTTTCCCTCCCTTTGTAATTTCATCTTTTCCTTCCTTCCTGTATTCAGGCTGTCTTTTTTTTTTGTATTATCCTTCATTTCTTTCATCACTCCATTAATCTGTATTATCCTCTATCCCTCTGTTTTCTGTCTTGCTTTTTCTTTTATTTTCTTTCTCTTTTTTCTCAACTTCCTTTCTTTTCCCTGTCTTTTTCATTCGTCCCTTACTTGCTGATGTACACTAAGGCCACCTATGTAGCATAAATCAGAGATGAATCCCGCCACAGGCTTTAAATGGAGACGTTTTATTAGAAAAAGTCCTGGAGTCCTTGGCGCTTGAGAACCGGTTGTGATGTGAACTGAGTTGAGGCTAACCTCAATGTTAATTCAAGCTTTTATGGAGCGGCTGCAGCAGTGGTGGCGGCGGCGGCGGCGGTGGTGGTGGTGTGTGCAGACGTCGTCTCAGGCTTTGTGACAAGTCGCTAACGCAGCTCCACAGAGGTGTCTCCGCCACATTTTCTCCACGTTCGCTGTCTAATTCACACGTCCCTGAAGTACACCCCATAAAAAAGATTGGATGGTAAAACATTGTGAAAACATCCTTAGATGACAGTCGTACCACGGCGGGGGAAGGATGGGGCGAGCGAGAGGGTATGTGGGTCATGTATCAGTGTCCAGATCAGTTGGCAGACTCTCTCTCTCCCCCCCCTCCCTCCTTCTTCTCTCTCTTCTTTTTCATTCCAGAAGATTTCTTCATCAGGTTGGAGGGAAGGCGGCCTTCTGTCACGAAACACTGCCTGTGCTGTGTTGGAGGGAGTGGTGGGGTGGAAGTAGGTGGGTAATGTGGGGAGGATGGAGGATGGGGGGGGGGCAGTGAAACAGCCTGACTGGAAAAGCGTGTTCGGCTATTTTTAATTCATGGGATACCACCTGGCTAATGGTGTTTTTGGATTCGCCGGCTCCCCGCAAGCCCAGAACAGAACTTGTTTCAAATAATCAGGCCTCCACCAAATGCGCTGAAATTATTCATGCAGCCTGCATTACGAGCCGTTGATCATAATATTGGAATATTAAAACAGTTCGGAAATGTCAGGTAGCATTAGGATGCATTGATGGCAACCCAAAACAGCTCGTGTAACTATGCTGAGGGGATTTTTTTTAAACCTTTTTTTTTTTTTTTTTTTTTAAGATTTTACCAAATAAATTATAGCAGTTATTCACATAAAGGCAGTATTTACAGTTCAATAATACCAATAGATTTTATAGTAAAACATGAAAAATAAGGCTGCAGATTATTTGATGTAAATATTGAATTCAGAGACAAGAGAGAACTTTTCTTTTGACAGACATTAAGAGGCTCTCCACTCGCATTGGGACCATTAAAAACATATTGGCTGTATGTCAACTTCTCCCTCAGTGGGTCATAACAACATTGTGATGTCAACATTACAGGAAACGTTACCATAGTCATGCAGAACTTACAGTAACCAGCGGGCCGCTGATGTTATCCTGTCCCATTGATTTCCTCTGCGGCCCTAAGTACTGACGGCTTCAGCTTAAGATAGCACGAGACCATAAAAGGCAGATTGACCAAACACAACATCATATGATTATATGAAATATTGATAAGAGTGGTCTGCTCTCCCATCAGGCCTTATGGACAAATGGACAACTGACCAGCCCGGGCTGGACAGCAGCTCTGCACGTAATGAGCCGAGGAGCAATAAGAGCAAAACAAGGTGGAAAATGCAGCTGAGTGTTGATGCTGGGAGCTGGTGGTGGTGGTGAGCCGCTTTTTCTAATATTATTCTTATTTTATTTTATTTTTATTTTAAATTTATCCTAGATAATTATTCATGTTTGATTTAAGTCAGCCAGCACCGGCACACAGAGCTCCATCCTTATCTTCCACACCTTATATTTATTCTTTCTCACTGCAGTTTATGTTTAACCCCATTTTTAGCTTTTTTTTTTCCTTCAAATGCAATTTACTTATTCTGAAAAATACAATATAATAGATCCTTATTATATTTTATTAAGCTCTATACAGTCAAGTGCTGGACGTAGTTACAGCATAATTCAGATTTGTGCTTAATGGCCTTAACCTGGTTCAGTAAATAACTGGCTCATAGATGGAGAGGAAAATGACCGACATCCGTCGACAACCATCTTTAACTGATGAATAATCTGATTGTGTCACTTTCTCTAATATTTGAGATGTTGTTGTACACACACACACACACACACACACACACACACACACACACACACACACACACACACACACATCCACATCAAAACACACGGGATCTCAGTAGTTCTGATGTGTGGGACAGCTGGATGAGGGGGATGAGAGATACTGAGCTCTGCAATTATCAGAGGAACATTTCATAGATTTGGGTTGTGATCAAAGGAGCCAGCATGCACATGACAACGTGTGCATGTACGCACACACACACACACACACACACACACATATATATACACGCACTGTCAAGTAGTGGACCCTGCTGGTATTTTGTCCAAAGCTTTCCTTTTAATATTTCTCTTCAATTAGGAGACACTGATATACACGACTCAACAAAGATCAGAGATGTTTATCTTGATTAATGCTGCTGCGAGTGTAAAATCTGAGTAATGAAAGATAAAGTTATCTGTCCAAGCGATGTTATGTCTGTCAGAGCGATTATCACAGCTGTTATCTGCAGTTTCTCAGA
Organism: Caranx ignobilis; assembly: GCA_021432705.1. Lineage (NCBI taxonomy): Eukaryota > Metazoa > Chordata > Actinopteri > Carangiformes > Carangidae > Caranx > Caranx ignobilis. The sequence goes on from MU270009.1 coordinate 2,987,107, forward strand.
GGCTGCAGCAGCAAAAAATACACACCAGTCTTTTTTTTTTTGGGTGGGGGGGGGCACATATCTGTAAAAATGTCATCCTGTCATTGATACAGAAATGTTTGGATTGATTTCAAGCAGCTTTGCAGAAGGACATGAAACCTACTCAAGCAGCAAAGGAGCACGTCAGCTTTCAAGTTCAAGTGAAAACATAACAACTGCATTTTCTGTCTTTCTACGTCGACAACAAAGACTCTTTTAACTTCCAAGCGAATGTGATTCATTAGCTGCACATATATCAAACGACAGACAGAAACTCGGGGGGGGGGGGGGCAGTTTTTAACAAGCCTTTAGTTGTTGAGGGGAATGAGTGTAAGCAGTCTTCCATCAGCTGCACACGTTCCCCTGATGAGACGATAGCAGCTAAGACGTTTATGCAAAGTTGCAACCTCACGCTTTCAACTTGCTCGCAGTCATATGGACGATAACTTTGATGCCATATTAGATGTGAAGCAACAAACTTTGATACGGGTATTTACCAACAAAGCCTCGTTCTCACTTGTGGGTGGTGCAGAGTAAGAGGATTAGGTTTCTTTTTTGTTTCTGTTGCTGTCAGGGTTTAAGGGCAAACTACAACTTTTTCAATTTAATTGTTGTTCCGTCGTCTTAAACACACGGATCTGACTTCATGTCATGTGGCCTGAATATTAGGAAAGAGGAACTCACACATACATACATATACATGTGTGTCCCAGACAATGTATACACACACTTGAAATCTTTGATATTTCAAACATACATCACTGGTGGTGTTTTTTTTTCCCCCCGCATTATTAAATTTCACAGGTGTCCTATTAGTTTTTGAGCTTGCTGTTAATTCCTCATCCTCATAAAAGTCATTTCCCAAATCAATCCCACAATTCAAGGCAGAACATCTGATCTGAATTTCAGTGTTTAATGTGTTTAATATTAATCAAATGTTGAATAGAGCAAGTTTAAGAGATTAGAAAAAAAAAAGTATCATCGTAGTTAAAAAGTTTTTGGTCTTCATTTCTCGTTTGGCTCCAGTTTCTGTTGGACACCAGAAAGAAAACAGACAGAGAGAGAAAGTGGAGATGAAGCTGAGGAGGAACAGGAGGCAGGAGGAAGAGGTGAGGTGGGTTAGGGGGGAGGAAAGGGAAGGGGAAGGAGAAGGAGAAGGGGAGGGGGCTGTGGCAGATTTTTTACCTGAAGGCAAAAGCAGGCAGAGGAACCCTTAGGTTCAGCAGGGAACGGTCGTGCCCACCCCAGTTCCAGGAAGGCCCTCTCCGCTGTGATCCATTATTCAGCAATGAGCACAATTAGCCTCTGTCAAGCTATTTTTACACGCTCTGATAAGATAGATTCAATGTACAAAAGAATGTGCAACGCCCCCATCCCTCAACCCCTTCCCCTGCCGCTCCACCTCCCGCACATCACCACTTATTTATTTATTTGGCACGTTAATGCGTTGGAAAGGTATCGATGTAGCTTTTATCCCTTCACTTATTCATCAGGGCTTTGAGAGAGTTTGTTTAGAGCTGTTTAGTGAGGCATCATCGTCAAAAGCTGGAGGGATGAGATATGTTAAGTTGACTCATCTGTCTCCATGTTTTGATATGTGGGCAATACTCCACTGTGTTTGAATGCAGATGGCTGGCTTTCCAAAATGAATTGATCTCAAGGACCTTAATGAGCACTTAGCATCAAAGGTAGAGGGGGTTGATACGTACGTGGCCACGCTAAGTGCAGGTGCCCACTTACAGGAGGAGGATGACATCAGCTGGGTTTTGTTCGGATGCACACGTGACAGAGACAGTCACTCTTTGTGGTTTGAGTTGAGTGAGTTTGTTCAAATGAGCTTCATCGATGTGGAGCCTCAGTGCTGCTGGTTTGACCAACTTGGCACGCAGAATCATTTACTCACAAACCAACAGCATCTCCACCTGCTTGGCATGCTGGGAAATATGTCTTTTGTTCAGGGAGTTTGGTGACGAGGTTGATATCACTCTTTGTTAAACGTGGTGAAACCACCAGAAGCTGGTTATTTTAGCTTAGTTTAGCTTGGCTTAGTTTAGCATAAAGGCTGCAAACAGTGGGGAACAGCCTGGTTCTGCCCAGTTATCAGCTGATTTGAGCCTCTCTCAGACATATCAGTATCAGTGTATGTGTTTTTTGTGTCTTCAAACTTTGCAAGAAGTGCAACCTGTTTGGGTTTCATTTAGAAATGATGTCGTGCTTTGATCCACAGGAGAAAAACAATCTCAGTGTTATGTTACATTCAGTTATTGATAAAGTTTGCCCCACACAAAACTGTAGGACTGAAAGTGTGTAATACTAATTATTAGTGTTTAATGTACTGCAGTGCTGCACTGGGGCCATTCTAAATATTGCAGAAGTTATTTATTGATAAACAGAATAAGAAGGAATGAAGAATATTGACTGATTTTTTTACTCCCTAATATCAATATCAATAGCCTAATCAATCCGGTCCGAAAACCCACCAACCATTCATTTACTATATTTGTTAGTGATCATCCCGTTCTCAGTCAACCCATATTAGTGTATTTCCCAAAGTGAAACACGCTCTCTTGCTTAACTATTCCTTCAAAGTGTGCCAGCAACAATGTGTGAAATATGTTCAGGAAATAGAGCATTTCTTCAGACGAAGCGATTCTCAGTCAGAGCAACGATAAGTTATGCTTATGAGGGAGATTAAGTAGTTAGTATAGGCTGCTGCGCTGTATCATTATTCATGAGATTGTATTGTAATAGAGAATAAATGAATAATAAGGTTAGGCTGAAGAGCAGAAAAGTGCCTGAGCTCTCTCCACATTTCAGAGCTTTATGCTCATATCCCAGACCTATATGTACAACATAACTCACTCTCAATTGGCTCACCTGCCTTTTTTTTTTTTTTTTTTTAAGGAAAGGAGGAAGGGAAATATTTTGGCTGGAATAAGTCTTTTACCAAATGACACTGGCTCCTTGTCTTCTTTCTTTCCTCTAATTTTTCTTCATCACTTCTTGTGAAAACTTTGTGTTTGGTCACGGTTTGGGGCCTCGGGGCAGTTTTGCTTTTCTTTCTTGAAAGTGAGATGAGGAGTTTCTTTGCTCTTGTCACACACTCCTTTTTTTTTATCGGAGCATCATTTTATCTCAATAAACGTTAATTTGATGAGATAACAGTTTGGAAGCTCCTCTATCTCTGATCTGCTTCGATATCTTGGATGTCTTAGAATAGATCTCCTGCATGTGTACTGCACATTTACAGAAATAAGGAAGAGGTTTGCTTTTAAATAAAGGACAGTCAACGCTCGGGTAATTGAGTGAGGACGTCTAAACAGGCTCTGGACTTATTTCTTTGGAAAAGAAGCTGAGTGTTTCCAACCATTGCTTTATTAGAGCTCGCAGATTTTCCTGTGGGCTTGTAAAAGTCAGGTCCATCTCAGAAAATGTGGGTTTTCATGTGCCCACATCAGTTTCCCAATGCAAATGAGCCTTACACAGGCTTGCATGTCAAATACCGATTACTATTACTATGCATGAATGCATGTGATATACATTCAGTCGTGTAAGATTGATACCCATGACCCGACTTGTGAAGCCAGCGTCCAGTGCAGCGCTGCTTTCAAGATGAAAAGATTGCCTGCTCTGTGAATTACTAGTGATCTTTAAAGATCACATGCCATCCCATTAGCATGAAACTAAATACGCAACATGATAAGCTCTCATTAACATGAGGTATCCCCTAACAAGGTTGTTAGCACATCCCTGACTCGTGCTTTGACCCCTCATCGCAGGTGCTGTCATTGCACCATATCAGGCAGGTAATTAGCCTACTTAAATGTGTGTGTGCATGTGTGCGTGCGTGTGTGTGGAGGTGGTATTAGTGGGGTTCATTATCCCACCCTCCCATTTATCCACCCCTTAACCCAACCCCAGTTGATCTTTACAAGACCTCCCTCCCCTTTCATTCTTTGCCTCCTCTCTCTTATCTCCAGTCGGGCTGCCCCTGACCTCCTTCAGCCCTCTTATTCCCCCCAGTGGTAGGGGTGGGTGGGGTTAGGGGCTTGTATGGAGGTGGACGGGTGCATCCATTGGGGGCGGCTGATCAAAGCCCCGGGGATCCCCAGGGAGGACATTTTCAGAGGCAGGAGGGAATTTAAACAGCGGTCTAAGCCAGGAAACCAGAGCTGAGGTGAGAGGCGAGGGGGTTATTGTGGCTGTTTCTAACCCAGGAGAGGGGCAGCCTCGTCTTTAATCCCCCTAATGAGGGAGGGGATCTCACCAAGGCTGCTTTCACCTGTAAAGGGTCCTAATGTGGTTTGCATGGTGATATCCCTTGAAAGCTATTGGTTTTTTAAAAAAGGGCATAAGAAGTGTGAGATGTGAGAAATCTCTGGATTTGTAAGAGCAGCGTGAAGTGTATTGAGGACGACAGAAGCATCAGAAACAACAAAGTGGTCTCTTGAGGCTGACAATATCCTGTGTGTGTGTGTGTGTGTGCAGCAGCAGCAGCTGTGTGTGTTGACGCATGTGTGTCTGTCTTCTGAACTGAGCCTCTTTTTGAAAGTATTTGTGCACGTTGCAGGCAGTGGTGCAAGCTCCAAGTGTGTGTGTGTCTGTACAGTGTATGTGTGTGAGCGTCTTTTGGCCTGTTGTGCATCTGTGTGTGTCCGTGTGTGTTCCGTCACGTCAGAGACATGACAGGCGCAAACGCTGATTCAGTCTGGCGGTGGTAGCGTCTGAAAGCGCCAGGGAACCTACCGGGAGCAAATGATATTCATTGGTCTTAAACGCTCGGGTTGGCCGGCCGGCCTTGTTGCAACCGCCGGTGTCATGTTACATTATGACCTGAAGATGACGGGGGACGACACTGCTCTGAAGAGAGGAGGAGGAGAGAGAGAGAGAGAGAGGAGGAGGAGGTGATGCAGAGAGGAGATGCAGGCAGAAGGATGACAAGTGGCGGCTGCTCAGCTGAGGTCATTTAAAGTCGTAATCCACAGTTCGGTGCAGCTGAAAAGGGACAAACAGATTCAAGTGTAACTTCTGCAGACATTTTAATATTTCTCCATTTATATATACGCTGTTCTTTATGTTTTATTTATCAGTTGAATTATGTTTACTTCAATCTTGTAGCCTTTGATTCAGATTCATTTGCTGTGTGTGATCTGATCTAATGAAGTGTGTATTGGAATTTACAGCAGGAATATCACAGTGACACAGTGCTGGTATGGGCCATTATGGTCAATTTAACATAAATAAAAGGGAAATGTGGGGGGAAAGTTTGTCAACAGGGGGTGCTGCACAGCAGCTCAGTGAACTGCTGCTTCAGCCTCTGAGAAAACTATTTTACACGGTGTTTAACATATGGAAGTATTTTACATTTAATCTATTTTTATTGTCTTTGTATCTGTTGTATGTGGCTTATTTTATGGGTGTGTCCCTCCCCTTCTCCTGCTTTCTGCCAGAGTGTGTGTGTGTATGTGCATGTTTGTGTATTCATGTGTGTGTGTTCGTGCCGAGCCAAAACATGGTTTTGAGGTCAGTTTGAAGTGTCTGGTATCTTCTGCGTCTCTCTCGGAGCCTAACCTTGGCTTTTATAACCAGAGGATGAAACAGATTACAATTTAAGATTACCCATTTATTAGGCTGCTGACAGCAGGGTGTGCTCAGAGTCAACACAGACACTGCCAACATCTGTTAGAAAAGGGCTCAACCGGAGAATTCCTGTGTTCTTTCTGTATTGTGAGAATGAGCCCGTGCGTCTCCTGCAGCCACTTACAAGACGAAGACATGGTTGTGATGCCACTGGGCATCATTTCTGCACGCTGACCCAGAGGGTGTTTGAGTATTTATACCTTAATTAGATTGTTTAATAGCTGCAGTGAAGTAGAATAATTGTTCCTGGAGAATCTGCCTGCAGTTTTAGTTTCAGATTTAAGTTGCGTTTTTTTATTTACTGTGCTGTTTTCTCCTCCGTTGCGAGGGGATCGGTGTGGATCAGGGTGACGGCACCAGGAAAGGGGAGAGAAAAAATCAAATATGAGAGAGTGTCATTGTTCAAACAAAAAGAGACGAAGTACACAGCTTGGCTGGAAACGGAACAAACAAGTGTCTGTGCCAAAGAAGAGAAATCTTTATGAAGACAAAACAATGGTGTCAAGCTAAAACAAAGGGGGTGTTTATTGGTTTGTGGCACTGAATGGCAGAGGTTTGATTGTGTACGTAGGGGAGGGGGAACAGCTGTGTGGCTTTATAAAGACGAGACACTGAGATCCTCCATTGTCAGTCCATACCTTGGGCATGGATCAGTTTTGACAAAGCGCCATTATTCGCCGTCACCTTGCTCGTGTGGTCAGATAATGAGGATGTTTTCACGGGAAAAACAGAGAATCAGACTGAGAGAGAGTCATCAAATTAAAACAATGTCATTGTGGAAGCCAGTGTCTGGAGTTGCTGTTGTAGGAACAGCAGAATGAATGGATTTCTCTCCACGTTTTGTGTGGTGATGCACTTTTTCTGTGGGTTGTTTGTGCTTCTGCCAATGTTGACAGGCTCAGTTTCATTCCCGGCCTTGGCTCGACTTTCTGCCAAAGCTTCTGCTGGAGTCTATTAAAGACTCCGCTGCACTGCAGGACCTATTGCCCGCCACCATCAGCTCTACACATCCACATATCTCCAGACTTTTGACTTCTGTTGTATGTTATGTTATATCAGGACAATGCATGTTTTAATCTACACAGAATCCAGCCTTAAATTGTTGTGTGAGTCGATAATGGTGAAGGTAACTCAGTGTTTATAGCTGCACTGGACGTCTTTGCAGCTCCAACTGCCAATAGCAGATTATCCTGTAGTGTGTTGTTGCCTTGTATGCACACAGTAACGCTACTAGTGAGTCACTGTTGTGGCCTCACTTCAGATCTAGCCTGATGAGATGGAGGAAGTTAAATACCTCCACTTGGACTCATCATTTTAGCTTCTTCTCGTCTACTTTTCCTGCAGTTCTACATTTCTTCATTGCTGTTTACTTCACTCTGGCAGATTTGACCTCCGCTTCGACCTCCAAATCAGTCAGGTGGATGAGCTAGCTCTACAGCTAGCACCCCAGTCATCGCCCTCACGCAGTCTGTGCACGTCTAGCGCTAGCCGTTAACCCGAGCATCTCCTGCGCGCTGCAGCTGCGCCAACATCTGTGCTCTGTGTCTTCTCCGTCCGCCCCATTCCCTCCAATAACCTGCCATCCCTCTGATGGGTATGAATAAAGGAGGGAACAATCTGGATACTCTGTTGCACAACATGCCGCTGGGACTGAACACATATCAATAATAGATTGACCAGGATTCACCTTCTCCTCAGCTTCCTCTTGCATCATATTCTGTCACTAGGGACAAAATATATATACATATAATCCTCTGTGGTTTGAATATAAGTATTTTTTCTGTAAATTAGATATGAAAAAGTCGGGTTTAGATGTTCACAGGATCACATATTCCTTGATCTTCTACAGAGACCGTTGAATTTTGGTTTGTTTTTAGTCTTAATGTTTTGCTGGTCTAGGATGTGCTCTCAAGTTTATTTATCGTAAGTTAAAGCTAAAAGTGTGTGTACAGTACAGTTGTTAGTGTGTATATGTCGGTCCTGGGATTGGCTCTGCTGTGACCCTGCATGGATAAACGTTAAAGCTAATGCATGGATGGGTTGTGAGTGCAATAGGGCTGAACTCTACTTTCCTCTTTCTCTCTTTATATTTATGAATCTAGTACCATTGTTTTATCCTAATTTTTTGTTTTTCATTCTTCCAGCAGCTGTTGTTTTTTTTTTTAAATGTCATAATTTCACAGACTTTGTGTTTTATCAGTTTGTCTATAGAGGACCCACCAGGCACTGCTCTTCTGTTTGCCACACAGCTGTGCACCTCACAAAACAGCCAGAGACACAAACTGCGACATTTTCATAAGAGAAAAAGTGAATTCTTCAGCAAGGAGTGTTCATTCTTCCATGTCTGTGTCTTTCAGTCAGTAGATTCAGCCAATCTATGGGACTAAAAAGTTAGCTAATATGGACATATGTGTAGGCACATGGATAATGTGATAGCATAATGTTAAGTGAACTTAAGCTGAGCTTTTATTGTGAAATGAAAAAAAAAAAGAGAAAAACTGCAATTGCTGTTAAATCCTGTTTGGAAACGTATTATTTGTTTGTCAAGGGCCAAGAACAGCACAGAGTCAGACGCGTGCGATGCTGCACTCGGTGAGGTTACATGCTGAAAAATCCCTTCCAGTTGCATCTTGGCACTGCACAAATTGGCATGTAGGCGGGACCATGTTAATATGGTGTGAGACTGCTAATGGTTTTATGATTGGATAATTAGAGGAAGGTGGGTAATTAGGAGAGTAGTCTGTGCTTGGCTTCACTGTTGGAGTGAGTAGGAACAGGAAGACTCCCTGCTGGCAGTTGAAGGGTGTTTATGTGTGTGAGCGGGTAAGTGTGTGTTTTTGGATGTCATTGCTACCAGCTAATAGTATAAATCCTCTCTGTGCCTGTTTAAGATTCCAGACTTTTTAAACAGGGCAGCAGTGAGCGGCAGAAACCTCAAACCTGTGGCTTGTACTGGATGTGCAGCAGCTGTCATGTGATGCAGAAGCCTCGGAGGTGAAGTGTACTGTACAACTGGAAACCATCAGGTTCACGCTACACGTGCAGAGCCTCTGTCTTTCATACAAGCTCCTGCGATTTAATATCTCAGCTCATTTTACATGAATTTTACTGTTTTCATATTCAGTTATTTTAATTATTTACAAAGTTTGAACAGTCGGGTGATGTCTGAGGAAAACATACTTGATTATTTCTCATTATTTAATATTGAACAAAGCTAAGCCGTGAGAATAGATGAAGACAACGAGAAATAAAAGACATCTAAAACACATGTGATCCAAACTGATCAAAAACTGTTCATGTCCAGAGCATCGTTATATAAATAATAAAATAAAACCCATGATGACATCACCCTAATGAAGAGCCGCTTTTCAGAATAAAGTAATCCCACTGATGAGAAGTATAGTTGTATGGGAGTGAGGACAGAGCTGGACATTTTCACTCCTCATGGTCGCCCTCGGTTCTCTCTGGTCCACCCGCTGCTCTGAGCGTGTGTTTCTAATCCTTGAGAAAATGACTGCGACGCTAACAACTTCTCCCTCCACCCATCCACCATCTCCAGACATCATTAAAGCTAGGCTATAGCCTCGGGCTGCACATGAACCCCTTCTTCAAACTGTACACTTTATCCATAATTCAGCTATCTTCCCTGAATTATTCAAGCAAATAGTGGGGAAAATAATGGAGTTCACTGAATCTTACTTACACATAAAACTATTTTAATGTTGATTTGAATTTTTGAGGCTTTTCTGATGGGGTGTTGGTGGAGGAGGAGGAGCGTAGAAGGAGGAGGAGGAGGGGTGCTTAAGTAGCACATGTGGCCTTCTTTGCCTGATCCGTGCTGATCAGGGGATGGCGTGGCTCATAAACACATTAGCACAGCTGTGAGTGGTAAATAAATACATTTTGAAATATACACACATGCGTGATTGTGCGTAGCTTTACAGATGTGCCAACACAAGAGCATATGGGAACGATATCAAAATAAGGAATGAGCTTGTAGCGGTGAAAAGGTCACTTTACAAACCAAACAAACAGTGTCGGGTTGTTGTTGCGTCAGAAAATAGAAAAGAAAAACACAATTATCAATACATGTCGTCTGAGAAAAAGTTCTCCTCTTCTCCTCGCTGTGCTGCAGGAGCCGACAGGCCGAGTTTAGATCTAAACATTTACTGCATGCGATGATACGTGGCGTGACACGACCGAGCTGCCTCTCTCTCTCTTCCACATGTTTAAAGGGGGACAGGAGGGTAAATGTAGCAATGCCCCCTACTTGATACCCTATCAGAAAAAAGGCTGAATTAACATTAGTTGCTTACTTACCATACCGTAAGCCCTGGTGTTAAATCATTTACTCCCTTTGGAGTGGGTCGGGCCATGCAACTTTTATCGCGGGAAAAGAATCAGAATTTCCCCGGATAGGAGAAGGGTGGCTCATGCATAAGTAAAGCATACAGTACATGTTAGCACTATAACCTTGCTCAGGGGTTTTGCTGCAAGCACAGAGAGCATTACTGAGAGGTTTTATACACTATCATATGGAGAGGTGCTTCATAACAGGCCCTTTGGTGGAGAGGGGCTGAGGTGGAGGCGAACGCATCCGAGGCAAAGGCAGGAACTTGGGACGACACATGGGGAAAATGTCCTTGGGTCATACACACCAATACACTTCTCCATATTCCCACTTGTGTTTACACTCACACACATGTAATATACTGTACACACACACACACACACACATACACACTGCAGCCTGCTCATACCAAGCATCATTCGGTTTCAGCACTTACCCTCATTTAACTTTAGCGCTGGCTGCAATGTAAAGTTGAATAATAAAACAAAGACTTTCCTTAAAATAATACTCATGTTTTATTCTAATGAGCCACAATCACTGACCAGGTGGCCAGGTGTAACCCTGCCTCGTGAAAAATAACGTTCTGATGCATTTCCAGATATATTTTTTCATAGGAAAACGTAATGCCACCTGGATTATGTTTTTAATTAGCTTCAGGAGGAAATGTTTGCACCGACTGACTCACAACAAAATTCACTGTCAACACATTTAAATCGTTTCCCACTGTTCACCCGTTGCACTGAAAGCACAATTAACATTTTCCTTTCCTGTGGGGGCGTCTCTGTCGTTTACAGCTAAAACCCACAGTGAAAAGTCGATGAAAAGTGTCTGTTTGTCTTCAGTGTTACTCAGCACATGTGTGTGTCTGACAAAAATGAAACTCTCCCATACGTCGTGTGTCCAGCAGCTTATTGCGGCACACAGTTACGTTTTTTACATGTTTTTTTTTCATGGTGACATCTAGTGGCTGTACTGACGATGACAGGAGAAGATTTAGAAGTGTGATGACGTGGTATAAAAAGTGCTGAAGTCCATGTCCTGAACCGATTGGAGCCATGACGGTTAATTTAGCGCTGGTGACTGCTGGTACAGTGTGTACAGAGTGTTTATTCTGGTTATCATGACAACCAAGTTGCTGTAGGTGAAATATTTCAGGAAACGCTGATATGAAAGGGTGAAAAACAAAACAAGACTTACAAATGTGTTGAGCACTTTCCTTGCTCCAAAATGTTTGTTGTCAGTCTTCTTCTGGTTAGAAACAGATGTTTGATGGAGTAAAGTAGTTTTACAGTCATATGTCGCAGTTTGTACAGTTGGCCTTTTGTCATTGTCAGTGTGAGTGTTTCATGTCAGTGATTAAAATGTTCAAAAAGACTCACACAGTGCATGTCATGACAACACACCTGCTATTTGACCCAGCGTGTATAAACTGTGCTGTATGAATCCACCACAAGGTGATTTGTAGGGTCAGCTAAACTGCTGCTAATGCTACATCTCTATGGAAACACAGTCACAGCCTTTCATGAACTTTTATATATGGAAAATTGAATATGACAATCAGCCAAACTCACAAAATGGATCATCAGATTTGGCTTTGGTGCTGTCAGAAATGACTCTTTGTTTGAACAAAGGATGAGCTCTACTATCTTTTTTTTTTGTGTGTGTGTTTTTTACCATTTAAACCAATCTCTCTCTCTCTCTTTTTCTCCCCCAGTGTGAGTATCTATATGGATGTTTAAGAGGAGCGAGAAACGAGGGACAGGGTCACAAGAGGACTGGAGCGACGTACGTGGGAGGAGAGAGGGATAGAATGACTGGGGTGTAAAGAGCAGCGGAGAGAAGGGAGCAAAAGATCACAGGAAGGTGGAGAGGAATGAGGCCCAGACGTGAGAACTAATTTGACACATTTGCCCAGAATTCCAGCACCGTCTGCCACTATCAACACATTTACCCTCTTTGTCTTGTTATCGAGGGAGATGAGGCCTCTGAGGTCTAGCATAGGTCTGGCAGATCAAAGAAGGTGCTTTTCCAATAGAGGCTCTCATCCAAGTGCACAGTCTCTGTGTCTCTCCATTCATATGGAGGAGAAAGAGAGATAAGGCTTAAGAAAAGTGAGACTGACAGTCATTTTCCTGTCCTGGGCAGGGGGTAAAATGTGAGTACATTGTATTTCACCATATTGGAAGCATATGAGGTCTGTGCCGGCCGTCTGTTTAGATCACACCGTGTCTTTATATATGTCTGATACAGTTCTCTTTCTTCCCTCCGCCTGAATGTCTGAATGTTACGGTGCTCAAATACCTTCTAAATTAGATTTAAAGGACATATAATAGCTTTATTTCACTCCCGCTTTATTGATACTTCACCTCAAACCTCAGTTTTGAAGCAAAGCGTGGTAATGATGACGTCCATTTAGAGTTCGCTTCAGAAAGATAATCACTGATAAATGTCTTCTGTCTAATAGAAGTCCAGATGTGAGCTCCCACATTCACTGTTTCATTTTACCAACCCCCCCACATGGTCAGGATCCTGCCATACCTTCACTCACATTCAGCGGTTTTCATGCTGCTTTGTTGTTGGATTACCATCAGTGAGTCCCAAATATCCCAGAAACATCAATAATAAATGTACACACGGTCACTGACTAATATGCGCTGCTGCTTATTGCAATAAATGTCGCATTGAAATTGGGCTCATGAATTCCCCTCCACATCTTTGAAATCTACACTATTTGTTGTACATATTGTACTTTAGCTTTTGCATGTTTTAAACTCAGCCCTTTACTGGGCATATGCCTAAAACAGGCATTAAAAAGCTCCAGTATGTTGTTCATTTTCAAATCAAACCCGATATGACCAACTGATCAAGATCTTATATTTGTAATAACATAGTAACAGAGGAGAAATCCAGTGTCCAGTTTATGTACGACACTGTCGAATATACACTTTTTAGTTGAGAGTTAACATCTGGTTAACTCACATCAGTGAGGGTGATGACCCAAGGTTAAGAGGACAGAGAGGCTTCAGTCCTGCCAGCAGCTCTGTGAGGCTCTGACTGTTAGAGCTCCACCAAAAACTCATAAAGGCTGTGAAAGTCTGCACCAAAGTGCAAGATAATCCAGCTAAAGGTTGTCAACATACAATGTGTCACCCTGCTGGTGGCACTGCAGTGAAAATCAGGAGGTCACCAAAGTCAGTAGAGTGAGAACCAAGATTTTCATGGCAATCCATCAAATAGCTCTTGGGATATTTCAGTCTGGACCAAAAAAAAAATCATGGACGGACTGAGCTGCGTTTTTCATCTTAAGAAGAGCTGCTAATGTGGCTAAAAATGAGAGCGGGCTGACACGGGATGAACGGCTCACAGGAGCAGATTCCCTCACAGTGCAGGAAGAAGAAGAAGAAGACGAAGAAAGCTCCAAATCAAATTCTTTAAATACCAGTTTAAAAACTTAACAGTGTGCTCTCTCGTGTCGCCATCACACTCTTACACTATTTAGGGACTTAAAAAACGCTGCACAGTTCCACCCAGTCCAGAAATATCTTCGCTGCAAGTGAATTGCATGACTGATTGCATCCAGACTGAAACTGGAGGGGCTTTGTCGCTCCTGCTACATGTTCTCACTAGCCAAGCCTCCTATTAGCAACCTTTGTCTCCCCTAATGAGATATTCACAGTGAAATGTTAATTACTAAACACAGGACCGAGTGGCTTCCAGTACTGACCCCATTCTGATTGATCTTAATAACAATTACTGTAGTTCCCTGTAAAACTGGGTTAGGAGAAAATGAGGTTGTACAAAGACAAGCAACTTAACTATTAAAACAAAGGGAAGCCCGCTGCACAAGTGTGAGATATGAAACACAATCAAGCTCACAGTTTAGCGTTAATACCCATAACTGAATCATAACAATATATCAATCATGGAGAGACAGGTAGCGCTATTTTGCCGTTCTGTCAGCTAGGTGCAAACTGTGTGATGTGTGTTTATACAAGCTTGACAAGATTTAGTTGTTGGTGTAATTGCCCGAGTAGATGCACAAACATATTAACGGTCTCGTGTGTGTGTGTGTATGAAAGGCGCGTGTGTGTGTGTGTGTTTACTGGCAGACTCGCTCCTGTGTGTATGGCTCTAAATCCACACGTATCTGCATGAATCCAGCCCTGTGTGCTTCCTTAATGGCAGAGACCTTCTCCGTTGGCTCAGCTATGAATAACAGTAATTGTTCGACCCACTCCTCGTCTGTTCCCTTTGTGCCCCAGCCAGCTGGCATCTGGTGCCCACTGACAATAATATTCACCCTCTGCCCCCCACCCCCAGCCCACACACATGCACAGTGACACACACTCCTGCGAACTCTTCTGTGGTCACATGACCTTCCAGCTGTTTTCTACGGTGGCCTTGAGGGTTTAACGCGCTGCAACTAAAGAAACTGCGTGCAGACATACAATGCACAAGCAAGAATTTAGAAAACATCTTCAGCGATTTGACGACACGTGCTAGATAATGTGATAAGTCTGTCAACATTCTTGTTCGTCACTTATTTGTGTCCCCTGGAAACACCCCCCTTGTCATTTCTGTATTTGCAGTGTGTTTTCAAACTGATTAGGAAGATTTCTTGCTCTTGTTTTGCCTCTTTATAAAGCATGTACCCCCCCAACACACACACTCACAGATCATAAATGAGTGTACCAGTGGGTCACAGTACACCTGTAAATTCACAGACACACACGTGTACTCATGCAGTGATTTGCATAGCCTCATACGACTGTTACACAGCTCACTCATGCATGGGGACACATAGAGACACTGAGCCCACCCCCACCCACCCACCCAGTCCAACGTTTTCTAAATGATCTCATCAGATTAGCCCCAGATTGCCACCTATTACAGCCCCGCTACTTATTTAGCAATTTAGCTAGGGGTAAAATTGCCCCCACGTTTGATGGCTAATTTTCCGAGGTGACATTTTGCCACATTGGGCTGCAGCGCTGAGGGGCCTGTTGTTAGACAGGCAGACAGGGGGTCCAGTTGTAGAGGAGCCATTAGGGTTAAATGATCCCCTCTGACTTGATTTACTGACAGGAGACTTCACATCGTAACGAGTGCGGACAGAGGAGTTGGGAGGGCGAGCGAGCTGAATGGCGGCGCTGTCGTCTCCGAAACTAAAAACTGTGTCTCAGGCTCCATGTGTCTCACACTCTGGTCCTGGTCATGTGGTTTAAACGTTGCACCCATGAGCTTCCTTTCACCAGAGCAGTAGTGAGGAATAGAGGAAACCAGTCTTGATCTGTGCATGTTCAGTTCATAAGTGAACAGATTCATATATAATAGCTGACAGCTACAAGTTCAAATCAAAGAAAAGCTTGTGAGGGAGGTTGAGTTTCATTGTTTTATTACATAAAGAGGAAAAACATTCACATATTGAAGCCCAAAGGCTGCTCTTTAAAATCTTTTGAAAATCATATTTGTGTTGCAGACTTTGTGCTGCTGAGCTGATCAGCTGTTTGACGGATGGATCCAGGGAACACGGTGTGGCCATCGGTGAGTGCACAAAGTCTTTAACTTTCATCCCTGACTGTGGTTCGTGTGGTAGCACTGACGCTGCCAGCTTTATGTGGTGGTGTGGTCGCATCTGCAGCCACACCGCATTAAGAATACATTTACCCCTGATACAGTCAGGTGTATGGACTAATGGCATCTGCTGGACCAAATGGGATACGTTATGCTGATGTGAAAGTGCATCAATAATCCCCGGTGAGTTATGAACTGACCGTGATTATAGCCCCCGTGACTGCAGGAAATCCGTTAGAAGCTGTAAAATATAAAACCATGACATTATAAATATGCAGACCATTAAAAACAGCCAGCTGACATTGCCAAAAATAACCCTGACACATTGCCCATACAGAAATATGGATTATCGCCTCATGCAATACAATTCTCTTTATATCTCTCATGATCTGGAAAACTCCCTCTGCTCTCATTCATAATGAATGGAGAAACCTTATGTACAGTGTCTTATGCTTTCCTGATGATGTCCGTGGAGGTTGCTTTTATTGCTCTGTGTGTGTGTGTTTGTCCCATTTGCCTTTGAGATTATTTGTCAATGGAGATTATATTCATATTTATACTGTAGATTAACCTGAACAAATATTATTGTCACTGGGGACCTGTATTGTCTCATTTTCCACCCTGCCATAACACAGGACGTCATAAAACTGAATGTCAGTCATTTAAATCCTGTGTGAATCAGCCATAATTCTTATTTCTGATGTGAAAGTAGGAAAGTTATAATGTTTCTTAAAGAAAATATCTTGTTCCCGTCTTTGTCCATAAAAATGCACACCTATAAAAAATATCTTTTTAGCACAGATGTAAAGTTTGGGTCTGTCAAATCAAATTATTACAAAGCTATAAGACGAGAAATATTGTTGTTTAGTGAAAAGTTTCCAGACGGATCCATAAAGTTCAGACAGATATGAAATAATAAGAAATGACACAGTGGAGCTTCTTTAAAGTTTTTAAGTTAAAAAATTGAGGCCAATTCTTCTTCTTGACCTTGGAAACGTACAAAGTGTTTTCACCACCACGCCTCTTTAAAGGCATTTTCTTCGAAAAAGCAAAATTCAATCAGGTTTTGTGAATGAGTTTCACAGAGTGCAGAGGTCAGAGGGTAACTCCGTAATGATCTGAGGTCCTCACATACACTACCTGTCCTGTCTCCTGTGACTCAAACTAAAGACAATGAAACACAGAAAAACACAGATAGCAGTGTCCTCCCTGCACTGTGATTAGCTGCACTGAGGCATTAGTAGAAGCAAAATAGCAGCATTATGGCTGTAATGATCACCAATTTGAGGACCCCTGAGGACCCCAGCTGTGTCCAGGGCCAGACGTATTGGCCCCATGATGAGCTTAACCAAGCCTATTTACCCATGCTCTTTGTCCCCGGCCTGTAACAGCCAGCCACACACAAACACATATGCATAATGGAGAAATAATGGAATCTTCTAATAATTTGTTTGGGCCAGGGAGGAAAGCAGAGGGACGGAGCGTCGGAGGCAGGCTCTCTAAATGACATGCCCCTGTGGCCTAACACGATTAGAATTTAAACTATGAGACCGCCGAGCCCTTCTTCAGGGGTGCAGATGAAATATTGAGATTGCTGCCGTGGCTTTTGCACTCTTCCCAGCTCCCCGTGACATTCCCTCACTCTGACACTTGTCTGCCAATCAAAGTGACGGACAGCTAACATGGGCAGAACAGAGGCGAGCTGCGCTCAGCCGGTTTGTTTTAGTCAGTTTGGTGGTGAAGGAAGGTTGAGTGACACCTGGACGCTCGGAGACTCTCTGCTCTGCTGAGGTGACGTCCTGCTGCACTTCATGTAGCACTGGAAACACGGTCAGAGCCTCAGAGCTCATGTGTAGGAGCTGCTCACTCACTGTCAGCTGGATATTCTATTCTATTCTATTCTATTCTATTCTATTCTATTCTATTCTTTATACAGTACAATATAACTGTAATATAACTATATTCTACAGTATATACAGTGTAATACCATATTGCATTGTATTTAGTCCTTTAGGTCTTTTCAGCATATTCTATTCTATTCTATTGTATTTTATTCTATTTTACTCTGTTCTGTTCTAATTAGCAACATCTTCTCAACAGAGGCATTTTTAAGTATCATTCTGGATCAATATCAATTCATTCAGCCAGGTTTAGTCGATTTTTATCAAATTCTATTGTATTTTCTATTCAAACAGCTAAAGGTCTTCAACACATGCAATCTTCAATATGATTTTAACAAAGATATATCTGTCTCTCTCTGTCTCTCTGTCTCTGTGTCTCTCTCTCGTGCCATCTCGCTCTCCCTCTCATGTTGGAATATGAACCACAGAAACAGTGTTGGGCACAGAAGCAGAAGCTCATGATTATTTGAATATTTTCTCCCTCATGAATAATAAAAAGATATTGCTTGCTGGACGGGGTGCTGTGTTGGTGTATGTGTGTGTGTGTGTGTGTGTGTGTGTGTGTGTGTGTGAGAGAGAGAAAGTGTGTGTGTTTGCATGAGACCACATTAAGTGTTTGTATGTGCGTACCTGAGGCCAGGAGTGTATGCGTGCACATGTGTGTGTGTGTGTGTGTTTATACATGCTGATCTCGCCATTCCTTTCTCATGTGTGTTTGTTTTGTGCACATGTATAACTTTTGTGTACGTGTATGCATATATGTGTGTGTGTGTAGAGGTTAAAAGGTTGCCAGTCTCCATCCTCCAGGGTTTCAGGCTGCCAGTGAACATATGTTTGTCTGTGTGATCTCTTGGCCCACCAGCCATGCAGGCTCCCAGTGTGTGTCCCTTCAGACTGTGCCACTGCCAGGAGAGCAAACATGTTGATGTGGAGTCTGAGTGAAGATGAGGAGCCGCATCCAAAGAGGAGCTGGAGACACAACTTAAAGGAGGGATGTTTGAGGTTTAAAGCACCAATCCACTGCTGCTGTAAACACCCTCTCCACCCCGCAAATGGTGGGTCGCCTTTAAATTGCGGTCCATGCAGCTGAGTGTGTATGATTCCAGATTTGATCACGGATCATGTGGGGTCTAGTTATTACGTAGGCTGTAGTTGGAGGATGTAGACCATGTGGAATCTGATGGTTAGACTGGAAAGCTGCTTTACACCGACTATGGATCTGGAACCTTTCAAGTCTGCTTATCCAGTCAGGTTTTCTCATCTTGTAATGAAATGAAATAATATGTGAGGAACCGGGTTTTCTTGTTGCTGTAGCAGTTGGACGTGAAGATTCAGTTTCCGTATATATACACTGCATAACATGCTCGATATAACTTCACTGTGACATCTGTTCGTGGACCCAAATAGTCAAGCCATTATCACCTTCCATGTCTTTGTCACAGTTGGCTGAGCTTGTGTGTCCTCTCACACATGGATCCACAGTGGAGTGCAGTGGAGTTATATACGAATTTGACAAAGGCAAATATTGCAATTCTACAGTGGCCCTGAGAGCTCAATGCAAGATTAGTACCATAATTAAACAACTTTGGAGTAACTGTGATTGTTAAATGACTTGTTACAGGGAGAATAGAGGCTCTCTGCCTTCCACCTAGTGTCTCTTGACTGGAAACCAACCTTGCAAGATCAGCGCCTTCAACCTGGTGTCCCAGATCTCGTCTTGCGAGAAACTGCTTTACGGCACTATGACACAAACACACCTGGTAATTCACCTCGGTAGACATCTCAACTTCTTGCCAGCTTCGTTGAAAATTAATGCGCATGGCCAGGGGAGGAGGGTTAGCTGTGAGTTTTTCCGACAGTGAAAATATGTACTGAAGGGTAGCTCTGAGAAAAAAAGCATCATGGAGAATCACTGATATAAGTATGCAGCACACTGTCTGATGACTAGACGTTGTATATCGGACCTTTAATAGATGATCGGTGTTTAGTTTGAACCACTGAACGTTCTTGAATCACTGTTAAGTCAGGTTACACTTCCCACTGTAGCCACAAGGTGATAATCATCGTAAGTATTGTGATTGTACTTGTTTTTCTTTGACAGGCTAACAGCTGGTTTCTCTGACCATCACACTGATCTTATTACTCAGTAAAAATAACAGAGGAAGAGCAACTGCTGATCAGGTGGTGGTGGGAGATATCATCACCGCTGTTTTGATTGGGACAGTAATACCTCAAGAAGACTTACTGGGAAAGAAATAATCTGTGTGTCCTTTGCCACAAGAGGGGGCCAGGATAGTTGAAGTTGTTCAGGAATTACTCCAAACTTGGACTAAAAAAAAAAACAACAACTTGAACCTGCTTAAAAAGAAAACAAAGCCCCTGAGATCTCCTGAACTTTAGCTCAGATGATTATTTTCTGAGTATGACTCAGTTTTGTCTGCAGTTTATTTTTCACTTGTCACGTGTTTGATCAGTGTAGTTATTGTACTTGAGTTTACTGGTCTCATAGGAGCTCAGATGTGAGTCAGATAAAAAAAAAAAAGAAAAGTTTTTCTTCTCTCCAGAACTCCAAACTGAGGCACTTGCCCACTTCAGAGAGCTGCTTTGATAAAGACATCCAGGCTGCTTTCACTGAAAGTCATCTCACATTTGTGCTAACTTGGCCTCAGTGCGGTCGGAGAGGAAGAGAGAGAGAGAGAAAGAGGGGGGAAAATGAGTGCTAGGGGAAGAAGGGAAGAGAAGAAATGAGAAATGGCCAGAAGACAAAAAAAAGGGAAAGCACAAGCACTTTTTCTTATTCATCTGATTCTAATTTGGATGTAAATTGCAGGCTGATGTCACAGCGCAGCGGTATGTTGCTGGGTAATCACAGAGGAATCCAGGAGGGGGGAAAAAAAAATACAGCTGGACAGGTGCACAGCAGAGCGGGGCAATAGAGCTGTCGTTTTATCTGCTCTGTCTATCTTGCACACGACAGGACGTGGATGGCGGTTCATACGGCGGCGTTCGTACACGCTGTCATACACCGCAAGACTCAAGTTCAATCTGAGGCGGAGGTGCTGAGGCCTGAGCAGCTGTTACTGCCAACTACTGACGCTTTTCTTTCTTCTTCTTGTTTCCCCCGCTCACTTGCACACACTCCCGTACAAATGCATCCCCACCCTCATTCTCATTCTACTCTTTCACTTGTTTCTTTTTCCCCCTGCTCTCTCTCTCTCTCTCTCTCTCTTTCTTTCTTTCTGTCTTTCTTTTACAGTCCTGCTGTATCCTGCCACCCCCTCCACCCACCTTGGCCCACTCCTGGGCCTCGTGCCACCGCCCCGGCCATCACATCTGCTGATGATAAGTTTAATTTCACTCAATTGCCGTTCATTAACGAATAATGATCCGCAGCCCATTTATTTGCAGCGCCGAGGCAAAAATTTGACATCTAATTGTTTACCTCTTGTAAAGCAGCGTGATGTTGTGTTCACAAGCGCACACACACACACACTCCTACTTTGCCATGTCCCCGTCTGATGATGTCAGAGGTGGATTGTGGGTTTTTGGTTGGGGGCAGCGCATGGCTAAGTGACTGCGAGAGCCCCCAGTAATCCCTCTGTTCAGGATGGGGCCCGCTGGGGCCAAATGAAAGATGTAATAGGATCCCTCTGTAGGGCTGCTTCCCCTGCAGGGGGAGAGATTAACACTGGTGTCATATTCGGCTCTGTTTGCCAGAGCTGGACCTCTCTGTCACACTCCCTAACAAGCCTGAACATTTCACAGGCCTGAGACCAAATATCTAGATAGATTACCACAGCGTTTGGTCGGCATTGTTAAAATTTCAAGCCTTTTTTAACTACAGATGGTTTTATATTTACTTTGTCCTGCAGAAGTTGATGCAAAAACAGAGATTCTCTATATTCTCTCTGCTGCATATTTAGACTGGCTGTAATAGGCATCAGTATAAAAGTCAGCACCCTAACAGACATAGTGAAATATGCTTTGGGCCTCTTTTAAGTGTATTTCATGTATTGATAAAAGCAAGCAGCCAAAACGGCAGTCGTCATAACCGAAGGCTTCCCTCCTGTGTCTTACTTATTTTTCCAGGTCCACCTTCTCCGCCAGAGCGCAGCGAGCCCACAGCATCATTTCCCTCAGGCTGATGACGTCTGTGGAAAAACACAACAACAGGAGAAGAAAAGGCGCTGGTTGACGGCTGCCAATGCTGTGTCAAACCCCGGAGAGGAACGGTGAGTCCCCTCCACCAAACACCCCAACGTCACGTTACAAGGCTGAATACAGAGGATGGATTAGTGTAACGTTCAATGTGTCAGTCTGTCAGCTCAGGTTTGTGAGAGGTTGAGCTCGGTGTCCCATATTTTAGATGCCACTTGTTGGAGTGAATAAAACGCTCGCACACACTCACACACGATGGCAGGCATGATGAGAAATAAAAAATAAGGAGATATACGGCTGCCAACAGTTGCTGCCAGCAGCTCTGGAGCCAGTCAAACAGCCAGCTTTGACCAGTTTCAGTGGCAGCAGTGACAGAGAGAGAGAGAGAGGGAGAGAGAGAAAGAGCTGTGGCTTCTGAGTAGAAACCCAGTCTGCTGCAGTTTGGCAAACCCCCGGACCTTTACAGTGGGAGTGCACGTGTGTGTGTGTGTGCATGTGTGCTTGCTAGTGAGTGTGTGTGGACTCTCTGATGCTGGAGAAGCTTCAGAGAAAAGAAAAAGTGTGTGCGTGTGTGTATTTGTCAGTGTATGGCCACAGTAGTCTGGCAAACCAAACTTGCATACGTGCACATACAGACTTTAGCGGTGGGAAAAACTCCTCCAACACGTGTGCATGCACGCACGCACATGCACACAGGCATGCACACCCAGTCAGGAGTCAGCTGTCTACCCCTGCTTCTCAGCTCATTAAACCAAATCCCAGGGACTGGACTGAAGAATTTAAATGAGAAACCCCCACCACCACCACCACTACTGCCCCCCCCCCTTACCCTGCTCCACCCCGTCCCCTTTGAAGTTTTGCCCCTTTCACATTTCACACCATGTAGCTGCACCTCCAGCATCGAACAGGTACAACACACCCACTCTGTCACAGCTCCGTGCACCTTCACTCACTGCTGCATGTGGCCTCCCCTGCACCTTTGGGCGTCGCAGCGGCAGTTTCAAACCCTGAAATTGTATATGTGTAAATCCGACAAAAATCCCCCACCCCTCCACACCCCCCAGCCCAACACTCCCACCCAGCCCACATTTGTCCATGCCTTGTAGCTCCAGGTCCCCACGGAAACTGGATAACAGCAGTGTTTAGAGGAGCAAGGGATTCATTTGGGATAACAGGACTTGCCTGATGGACCGAGGGAGCGTCCAGCAACAGTAACCAGAGAGAGAGAGAGCGAGAAAGAGAGGGGGGAGAGAGAGAGAGAGCAGATTAGAGACTTTCACTGGAGGGACTTGAGATAACTGTTGTGCAAAAGAGGCTGATCCTCTTATTTACCTCACTGCCAGTCTGAGGTAAAAACACACAGCTACGTTGCTGCGACTTTGTGCGTGCCATCATCCTCTGCTTGTTCACACCCTGGTGAAATTCCTGGGAGTCAACAGAAAACTTTATTCTGGGACACAATTAGCTTTTGGCTTGTTTCGCTGCCGCTACACCGCTGCTTCAGCTTATGTTAAAGAAGAAGATGAGGAAATAGGTCAAAAGTGTTTGTCTGTGGGTTCTTTGGCTGCCTTGAACTTTTTTAATGTGCTTACTGATAGTTTTGACAGCTGTAAAAGTCATCGAAGAAGACATGAGTGAGGAGTTGTCTTCTGCAGAAATGTACAAAAAAAATCGTCTCTGCAATGTGATTTTTGGATTTAGTCGTCGTCGTCGTAGCTTGACGTCTGTCGCGACGGCCCTTTTCTCTTCAGTTTGCACAGAATTCTTCTCATTGTTTCTTGATTTACAGAAAACGACTGTAAAAACCCTCTGGATGAAGTCAAAGCAGCTGTCTGTGTCAGCGGCTGAAGAATCTGCATCTCTATTTCTTTTTTTTTTCACTCTCATCTTCCTGTGCCGTGAACTTCATGAGACATCCTTCCCCCCCTCATTCCCCTCCCCTCCCCACTCCCCTCACACGTGACCTCCGACACAACCTTGATTCTTCCTTTTTTCACTGTTTGCCAAAAATTTTTTGGAAGAGGCCGTCCCTGGCTGAGTCTCTATGGAACTATGCAAGCCCCTCTCTCTCTCTCTCCCCCATCCCACCCCACCCCCCAACCAACCCCTCCTCAGCCAGGCATCATCCAGCGGCCTTCGCTCTCTGTATCAGCTTTTTGTCAGGGATTTGCTTCCTCAATCCCACAAATCAACAGAGGATAGATGCCTATTGTGCCTAATCAAAGCACTTCCTCCTGGGGTAATCCCTCAATTTGAACAGGAAGAAAAGCCCAGTGAAGGGGGGAATGTTCTGGATCAATCCTATGAAGGGCCCATATTATACACTCTCATTTAGATTTCACCAAAGAGACACAGCCAGCCAGCGTTCTTAACCCCCACTACCCTCCCCTCCAACCACCTCCGACTGCTCTCCTTTCTGTTTGTGTTTATCTTTATTTTACTCCCCTTTCTCTCTTTATTAATCTGTTTTTCTCCTTCCGTGTTATTGTCAGCAAGTGTCCTCGTGCGCCGGCTGGTTCACACGTGGCGCTTCTTTCAAGCACCGGCTTGTTTACCGCATGAAGGTTGAGGATGATTGACTTGTCGCTGGCGAAAGCTGGTGCGTACAGTGGATGTAGGATGACAGGAGCATCAGCCTAGATGTTTCAGTCAGCCCCAACACAAAGGCCAAAGCTTTCGTGGAGGAGGTGGAGATGTGAATACGTTTGTCAGGTTAGCTTCAGTGGGAACTCTGCGTGTGTCATTTTGGTCGTTCATGCTCAGATAAGTAGGAGATCTTGTTGGATTGCTTCCATTTCTGGTTCATGTTTACTGCATCTCTCAACCTGGGGAAGATTGGAGATCATATGGAGGATTTGTTCCAGTTATTATGAACCTAATATAAGGAAAATATTGTGACCTGAAAACCTTCAATCAATAATTTAAAACCTTTTTGATGAGTCTTTTCTCAGTGGTGCAGTGTTTTGTAAGCAGCAATCTCAAGATGACTCAAATGTTGATGGAGGATTTGCAGTCAGGTCTCAGAAAGCTTCCTGTAATAACAGGAGCAGAAAATGAAGACGTATCTGAGAGGAGAAGGTTGTAGTGTGGATTTATGGATACACTTCTGTGCAACACATTTTACTGCATTTAAAAGCTGAGTTATGTCTCAAAGAAGTTTGTATCACTACGCTGAGGGCAACACTTGGAGACAACATGAGAAGTCTGTGATTACATGGAGGAGCTGGACTTGATGATGGTAGAAATGAGAGAACTGCACATACCTTCAGACACTTTGATTTGATTTTGTTTTGTTCGCCAGACTGACAAAGGTTGTTGTGCAAAGAATAAAGAGAGACAGGTTTAAATGCAGCTCGCTTCCTCCTCGCTCATGCACATCTGGCTAATTGCTGTGTGAAATGGTTGGAAATGTTCAATCGTCAGTTTTTGAAGCTAAAAATTGTTTCAGTTCGGCAGGAAGAGGCTCGACCAGACTGAAAAACTTAAGTAGAGACTCAGACTGAAAAATACCCTGTGACAAAACGGGCTGCGTTTCTGGTGAGATGGTGAAATATAATCCAGGAAGTAAGAGAATGATGCGTTTAAAGTCTGATGCCCAACAATTTATAATAGTCACAGACAAGATTTTACAACTAAGTGATCAACCATCCATGTGAGCTTGCATGTATGCAGTGCTGGATGATATTGTGACCCACCCACCCACCTGCACTGACAGACCAGCTCCATTCAAATGAATAAGTGGCCTGTGTTTGAGTACAGCCTCCATCATTAGCCCTAATTTCTGCTCCTGAGAACTCTTTAGCTTCACTTTAACTCAACTGTAAGTAGCCAGCAGACAGATTTGGATTATGGTCCAAATCAACAAAAAAAATAGTGTTGATGAGAGTCGGCTTCTTGTTTGTGAATTTGTCATTTCAAATGACCTCTTCAAAAGATGTAAATCAGCCTCTAGAGGAGGAAATTTATACACAAACTTGACTTCTTGAAGCCTTTTCCACTGCAGCAGGTCCCTTGGTTGAATGTGCTGCCAACACCTCTATAATAAAGCACATAGAAATGGAGCTACTCTCATTCTCAGTGTTGGCACTGCGACCTTGTGCTGCTCTCAGGCTTTCTTAATAAGCTGCCGTGGCGAGACACCGCCAGATGTTTCTGTTGTGTCTGTTAGATCTTTAAGTAGTTGTTGTGTTTAGTCTTAAAGGCAGCTGCTGTTGGTTTCTGTTGACCACGTCTCTCTGGAGAAAAGATCCCTGCTCTCAGTCAGTCGGACCAACAGCACGCAAAAAGGTTCAAATATATAAGTCCAATGATGAACTTTTCCCTCCACTCCTTGGCTTATTATTACCTCTGATGCTTATGTAATGAGAAACTTTTTTTCTCTGGTCAGGCCTTTCATGTTGAAGTCTTATTACCTTCAGAATATCTCTTTTCTCTGCGGATTCACTGATGCCATGTAACCCAAACTCGGGGGTTTTTATACTCGGGAGTTGCATCAGTAGATGTCACTGAACAAAGCTGACAGAACATGACCTTTACCGCAGTTCTGAGGTTACTGTTCTCAAGCGGAGGAAGTCAAAATAGACGAGTGGATTAAGTGAGAGCCGACGTCCCTGGAGGCTCATTAGAATAGGAGAGGAATAAGGAGAGAGAGACAGAGAGAGAGAGCAAAGGACTGATCCCAGCTGGACCGACTTCCCCTCATGTCTGACCTCATCACAGGGGGAAAAAGGTTCACAGACGTCCAACTGGTCAGGTACTCAGTCCAAGACAAGGACGCTGTGCTGTCGATGTGACCGTGAAGGCATCACTGTGGCAGGTGGAGACAGGGGTTCATTTAACACTCGATCTAGTTAAGTTTAGATCAGTCATTATGTGAATAAACAATTATGCAATCAACACATTTAGTTTAGAGTCTGTGAGTGAGGGACAGCTGCAGCGAATGATTGTTTTAATGGCTGATTATCTGTTGACTGTTTTTGTTGTTTTTTAACTGTGTGATTCAACTTTAAATCCTTAAATGCAAATGTATGTAAAAATATTTCATTTATAATCAATCAAATAACAGAGCGAAGTCACAGCTCCTCCTGTGATTCAGCTGCCTCTGCTTTGTAAAAGCTTTAACTGTTAATTGCCTGTATAGATTTTCTGTTGATTAATTTCTAATCACTTCAACATGGACCTGGTCTGAGTCTCCGTGTTGCCAAATTTTTCAACCTGCTTTAGTGAATTCTGGCTCGGAGGCAGCTCCTTCAAATTTTAATAACAAATTAAATTTCAGTCTGTATTGATCCTGAACATGATCAGTTCACACATTGACATGTGAGCCACACTGTGCCGCAGCCGCAGGCGTTTACTATTATCCACTGAGCAGCTCTGCTACCGGGGCTTTGCTCAAGGGCATCTCGGCAGTGGAGGGAGCTGCTCATACATGTTAACTGTGCATTTATCATGACTTACAACAGACGCTTTTCTCTAGAAACATCGTTTTTACAATCATTCTTCTCCCCTCTGCAGCTGCATGTATATACAGTGCTGTGCTATTGTGTTAATCTTTCATATAATACATTGTAATGTATAATTACAGGTTTTTTATAGCTGTTTTCTACTATTTTACTCTAAACTGAACAGAATACATAAAATATATTGTATTACAACTTTAAAGATGCTTTTAAAACCTTAATCTAGATAAAATGAGGTGAATTTACTTGTATTTTTCTGTAGTATAATAAAGTTAAAATGATATTTTCTTTATGGTATTGTAAAGCAAACTGTTCAATTCAGAATTGTATAATCTTTAATATCATTGCCTGTTTGTTTTCCTCCATGTCCACAGTGTGAGGACAAGACCTCTCCACAGACTGTGGGTACGCGTGTGCACCTGGAGCGGCGGTCCAGTGTGTGACGGCAGCCATGTGTGGCCCAGATTGGGATGATGCGATGGATGATGTGAGTAATTCTCATTAACTGGGAAATGGCACATTAACATTTATGACTTTTGAAAGAGGTACGATTACCTGCGTCTGCATTGGTCGAACGTGGCCCTGCGTGCAAGCAGGTTTAATTCCCAGATTACGCTATCCTCATATATATACATGGCTTGTGAAAGAGAACACACGGCTGCTTTATTTTCCCGCTCGCTGGCACTCCCCAGTAAATGCTGTAAATTTGAAGTCCAACTCCTCTTCTCGCTGCAACTTCCTCCATTTCGAGGTGTTTTTGTAGCGGCAACAGGATAAAACCGAGACTGCGTTTGCTTCCAACCAGGGCCGTCTCCTGAGCTGGTAAGTGTGGCTGTCTTTTTGCTCTCTGGGGCCCACAAGTGTCCCAATCCCTTCCTCTGGCCTTGGTCTCTAACCTAGATCAAATGTTAGGCTTTAAAAAGCTAAAGTTTGATGTGGATGAGCAACTGCCTATGAAACACTTTAATCCGCAATGCTGTAATGTATTTAATTTCACACCCTCTGATGGTGTTGCCCCCTTCTTAGGATTACCCAAGGGAAGCAGGGTGGTGGGGAGGGGGCACGAGGGCACAAGGAGAGTGGCGGGGGCAGTCGCTGAAGCTGTTCGTATAGGAGAGAACAAGATTTAAGCAAGATGGAAGGTGGGGAGAGGCAATCAGGAGCTGTGCAAGGGACGGATGGGCCGAAAAAAAAAAGACGCAGGAGCAAATTTACAGAGACAAAACAGCAGCAAGAAAAGAGTGGAGGGTGAAAAAAGCATTTCTAAAATCGGGTGGGGGAGATATCTCTCCACGGAGCCGGCTTCACAGAGGAAAAGAAGAATGCCACTTTACAATTTTGAATGCTTGTATTCAAATAGAAGGTCGGAGCTTTGCAGCCCGAAAGATGCAGCTATATCTGCATTGTCACATCCCCCCTGCCCCCCCCAGCTTGGATAAGGGGAAAAGACACCCTGGCAAATCCCATTGTAGAGCTTGGGAGCTTCATAAAAGTTAAGGAGCGATGGATATAGTCTTGGCCCCCTTATGAGATGAGGATCTATCTGGCCTGGCTTCGGAAGCCCTAGACGCATACGCAGGGATATTGGAGGCAATAATTCCCCGGGACGGGAGCACACACAGGCTCCTTTATATCGCCCCCTAATATCCAATTTACGGGCTCAGGCCCTCCGCCAGAGCAGCCCCCGAGAACTTCGAATGCACAAACGCCAGCGTGAGATGGAATTAGGGCCAAGTTCTCTTTTCTTCTGTTTGCCAAAAGTTTGAGGCTTACAGAAATATGAAACTGTTTTTCTCTCTCCCCCCCTCCTCCTCTTTCCCTTCCTCCTTTCCCTCCCTTCTCCTCTCCTCCTCCTCCTCCTCTTCTGTCCGTTAACCCAATTCATCCATTAAATAGACAAGGAACTGAAAGCAATAAATAATTTGGCCCTGGGATGGAAAATGACTTGATGTTGTGTGGTTTTGGTTAGCGTCTGGCCGGCTTTTCCAACACAGTGAGTAGGAAATGTTGTAAACAAGCATCGCTGATTGGGAATAATACGCAGTTGTTAAATATATTTGGTTTTCTTTGAAATTTGCCGAGCTGAGGGCGTCGCGGCCGTGCCAAAGTCTGTAAATAAGAGGTTTGATTATTTCGAGGGAAAAGAGAGAGAGGGGGGTGGGGGGGGGTGAGGGGAGTCTATCATGCTTAGATGAGTGGGGATTTATTTAGGTTTTGGGTGAAAAAGTAAAAGTTAGAAAGTGTATACATGCTTAAGAGGCGTGATATTCCCCCTCTGCTGATCTCCTTATCCTCTCCTTAGCCTCCCTAAGCGGTATGTGGTACACACACACACATGCACGCACACACACACACACACACACTCACACACATACTCACACACACATATGCAAGACTTTCCCTCCGCTATTGCTGGATGAATCTCCCATGAACCTTGCCAGCCTCCCTTGCCTGTGGATGTATTTACTCATAACAAGGGCTTAGGCCAATAAGAATATATGGTGATTTATACTGTGACCAGCAGGGGATTGTGTTGCCCTGATGCTTTAAGTATTTTACACTTTGCTAAACTCTGACACCTCCATGGATAAAATCCCCCATTTGTACCAGCCCCATCTCCTCCTCCTCCTCCTCCTCCATCTCCTCCACCTCCTCTTCCTCCTCCTCTTCCTCACGGCGCTGCACAAAACAGCAACAACAAAACAAAGTGTGATGGAGCCTCAACGCAACAGGGAGACGAGGGACCGTTCACAAACTGCTTACATCGCATTCGAGTCAGAATCACAGGAAATAATGACGCATTAGATCCTCAGACGTTAAACAGCTCAACGCTGTGCAGCAGGAAAGTGAGATGAAAAAAAAAAAAGAAGAAGCGCATCAGTGGTTTCACAAAGTGCCCCAAAATGATAATATGTTTACCTTCAAGTGACAAAGGCAAAGTCAGCATAAAGAGAAGGTCAGAGTTTGTTTCAAACAGACAGGAAGTGTTGGTTTATTTAACCACGATGAAGGTGGTTCCTGAACCTGGAACAAGTTCTTTAATTGATATATGACGATGATGAAGATCGTCTCATCTGAACCAAACCTCAGACCAACATGGCCGTCAGATCAGAACAACAACCAGTTTCTATCAGATTAGTTAATGTGTAAATAGACCAACACTGACTGTATATTGGATTAACAGAAAAATACCAGTTGTGAGTCTGTGAATCATGAAGCAAAAATGCCAAATATTTTGAGGTTTCAGCTCCTCAGTCACTGTTTTTTCTCTTTTAAAGTGAATATCTGCTGTTTGCCTCGTAAAAATGAAGGATATGAAAGCTTCATCTTGACTCTGCAAAACAGTGTCTGCATCATTATTTATTATTTTATGGTATTTCATCGACCAGACTACCCAAAAGAAGGAGAGAAGATTTGCTAATAATGAAACTAATCATCAGCACCGCATCTTACTGTCAAATATAACAATAATCGAAGAGAGTGTGATATCATCTGAAATTCATCATCTAGTGCCTTTTTATGTGGTTATAAAGGAAATGTTTTGAAACAGTCAGAAGTCGAGTTGTAACCTCAGACAACCTCTCATGTTGGCAATTCATCTCCATCGAAATCTGTCTCTGTCTTCATTTACCAGGTCATTCTGGCCAAACTCTCCAAATGGCACCGCGTTCAAGAACCTGATGCTGATATTATCCATCTACCTTCCCCGAAAAGGTCAAGCAGAGTGTGCCCAAGTCATAAAAATCCCCCATCTCATTATTTGAGCATTTCTCTGGGCCGGTGGCAGGGGTGCAGTGCTGTGGAAATGGAATGATATATCGGAGCTGGTCAATAGTCGATCTATAATGACTGTGTTGTTGAGCTTTCACTTTAGAATAATTTATATCCTCGCTGATCAATAACTAATCTTGGGCATAGTCAGCACTGAAATAAAGAGGAGAGTGATGATGGCAGGGGGAGAGGCTCTGCTGGAATGTGTGGGAAACTGATGCCCCCCCCCCCCCCCCCCCCCCCCCCCACCCCTCCACCCACCCACCCACCTCCTGTCTCACACACACACAGCAGTGTCAGCTCCACCCGGGCAGAAAGTAGATCATCACAAAAGCTAAAAAGTTTGGACTGGACTTGGACTTTTCGGAGGGAAATTATTGATTTTGTGTTAAACTATAATAGTTATGGTTTAATTAGTTTAATAAGAATGGAGACCCCCATTGTTTCTGAGTGTGTGTGTGTGTGTGTGTGTGTTAAAACATCTGTACATTTCCTCGTGTGCACATGTGCAAGTTGTGACTTTTCCAAATCTCACGGGGTTTATATGAGTTACTGTGTCTTTTATGTTTATGTGTGTACCTGTGTGTGTATGAGTGTGTGAGTGTGTGAGTGTGTGAGTGTTGGCCTGTGGAGCTGAGGGGGCTGAACCCTCTGCCCTCAGATTAGCCCCTGGTTGATAGGATTAGGCTCTAATGACTGGGACTTGGAAGACAAAGGGAGTTTCTGCAAAGAGGCTTAGATATGGAAGAATTAGCAGCAACCTTCCATTGCTCTTTCTTTCTTTCTCTCTTTTATGCCTCTCTCCTGCCTTGTTCACTCCTTCTTTCCTCCTCTTTCTGTCTTTATGACCTTTCCTCTCATTGTCTCTTGCATACACATTGTGGCTGGAGCTCTTGTAACACTCTAACGCTTTCTTCCAGCCCTTTCCTTTCCTTTCCCTATCAGTCAGTCTTGAGTGCTGTGAG
This sequence comes from Caranx ignobilis, assembly GCA_021432705.1. Classification (NCBI taxonomy): domain Eukaryota; kingdom Metazoa; phylum Chordata; class Actinopteri; order Carangiformes; family Carangidae; genus Caranx; species Caranx ignobilis. The sequence goes on from MU270009.1 coordinate 3,018,944, forward strand.
CACCTGTCATAGTTTTACAAACCCACCACTGACTAATATTCATTCTTCTCCTTATAAATTTTAGATCAGTGTCCAAGTTTGAGCTTATTACATGACAGAGAAGCCCGTGTCCTAATGTAACGTGTCTCTCTACAGCTGCTTCCACACCTGGCTTTTCTGAAAAGAAGAAGAAAAAACTCCTCTGTATCCAACAAAAGGGTGAAAATATTCAACATTTTTCCAATATATTAAAGAAAAACGAAATAACAGGAGCAGATGACAGTGCTGTAAATTCTTTAGAAGTCAGGATTCTTCACACTGGCTCCAGAAAAAGTGTCGAAATTTGAGCTCTCGCGGGGAGAATCAAACATCTTGAAGCTCTTTGATACGATTCAGCGCCGTCAAATCGCCGTCAATACCACGCAGCGCTGCCGTGCCAGTGGCTCTTGCCTGCCTTTTTCGATAGCCAGCCTTATTAGCCTCTATGCTAAATGGTCTGATGCGCCAAAGGCCCCCGCTCAGGTTCTAATTGCCCCGGTCTCAGATGCTCTTGGAGAGGGCGCGCCAGCCGAGACGCAACACAACAACAGCAAAAGAGAGGGATTTAGGAGATTTTCTGCCAGCTTACGTAAGAAGAGAAGGAGAGCAGCTCCTTTTGGTCGGAGATGAGAGGCTGCATGTGTGTTTATGTGTGCAAAGATGAAACCATTGAGGGATGAAACCATTAGAGGAGTATTGCTCAATAAGCCTTCGTATTTTAATTTGGAACAGAGCGTATGTCCGTGTGTGTGTGTGTGTGTGTGTGTGTGTGTGTGTGTGTGTTTGTGGGGTCTTTGTGTGAGTTGCTGTGTAAGGCCGTGTCCATGTTGCCTGCCTGCGAAGGGGAAAAACAGCCAGGGGAGAGAAACCAGTGACGGAGCCCAAAAAAAAAAAAAAAAGAAAGAAAGAAAAGGAGGGCGGGGTGGACGTCGAGATTTGTTTGGGAAGTCATGTATGGTGGTGTGAGTCTGAGGACCGAGTGTTGGTTTACTGAGCCCCAGCTGGGCTCTAATCCGGCTGACTTTCATAAACCTGACTGGGCAGAGCAGGCAAAAGCACTGGCATTAGCACGAAGGAAGCACTGTGAGGTTGTCCACAAGCCAATCTCCTGTCAGTCTTAATCCAGTTATTGAACTGTTTATTTAGTTTATTTAGTTCCTTGCCAAAGTCATCACCTTAAGGTCATGATTTAGAAAAACAGAGACCCGAGTCTGTACAAGTGGTGCAGTTATATCAGCCAAGGATGGAAGTGACCTACTATCCTTTAAAAACAACTGGAGGATGTTTAATTTTGCACTTTTAATTACTCTCTAGTAGCCTTTTCTTATCTCATTTTACAGTAAAACTGCCCCAAATATTCCTGGAAAAGTAATAAAACACCCTCAATAACTGACTAATTAGCGGACTAATTTGGCTTGATGTGTTAATACTTCACTGTGGTTCTCAGCGAGCAGTTCAAAGCCGGGGATGTGGAGGTGGGATCTGTGAACCAGCCCGGGCCCACATGTCCGGGTGGGGGGTGGGGGCCCTCGGCGGCGGTGGCGGTGTGCAGAAATCCTCAAAGCCGAATCAACTGCGTTTACAGTGTAATAACGGTGACATCATGCAGTTTTCCTAACTATCCCCTGAGTTATGTTGAGTCCAATTTGCCCTAAAATGCTTACATACATACATACGCACAAGCACAACTCACTGCTCCCCTGTGTTGTACACTCGCAGCCCTGTTGGCTTTTATCTTGCACTGGGCAGTAGATGAGGACCATATGCAGCCTCGGTGCAATTATAGTGTGGTGAATTGGTAGAACAACAAGAGGGCGTTTTAACGGAGCAGTAAATGCAGGTAAGGGCCTTTATTAAGCTGGATCAGGTTGCACTGATGTTGTCAGCCGGAGACTGACTCTCAGACTGTGTGTGTGTGTGTGTGTGTGCATGCAGCCATGTTTGTTGATAGATAGTGCAGTCATCAGAGAATCAGAGGCGGACTTTACCTGTGTTCCTTTGAGGAGCGTTTGGTTTCGGGGTCCGACTATGTAACTCATTAGCTATGCATGCACACAGTTTACCTGTATGATTATCGGGGGGGGGGTTAGCTGGTCATGTGTAATAGTTTTGGACATGTGGACCCCCCCACCACCACCACCACACTCTTTTCCAGTGCCCTGATAGGTGAAAGGTCAGTCTCTAAAATGTTTATGTGTGGCCCTGTGATGTTGACTCCCTGGGGAGGAGACTCAGAGGGTAGATTTATATTTCCATATTATTTTACAGACACAGGTCAGAAAAGACTTGGAAATAATTCTTGCACTTAGTCCAGCTGGATTAATGTCACAGGTAGGCAGTGGCAGAGAAGTACTCGCATCCTAAGGAGAAGTAAAAGTACTCACTATGCAGAACAGAGCCTTTCAGGCTGCTTTATTCTTATATATATTACACTGTTGGATTGCTAATCTTTTTGCATTAATGTGAAAGCACAATTTTAATGTTGCAGCTGGTCAAGGAAGGGCTAATTTCAACCCCTTCACATGCTGTCAGGTAATTTAAAATGTAAAAATGCATCATATTCATCAATAGAATATTTCCCTCTTGAGTTGAAGTATTAAGTACCATAAAAATGGAAGTACTTAAGTGTAGTACTTGAGTAATAAGCAAAGTTATTTCCCCTCACTGTGGATAGTAGTTAGAGTTAACTGCATTTTGTGCTGTGAAACAGTGACACTTCATGTGGACGATGTTTGATTTTAGCTTGTGATACCAGAGTTGTGGTGGAAATGACAGGAACCATGAACCTGAACCGCTGCTGCTGCAATGGAAGCTCTTGGTGGTTTTGGTGGCGAGGAGCAAATCCAGGCACAAATGTAATTACTGTGAACATGTCGATTCACTCTGATTAACTCTGTCACTGTTTCTGGATGGAAATGTTTGGAGGTTATTTTTCCCCCCTTTCCTCTCCGTCTCCCTCTCTTTGAAGCACGAGTGGTCAGACGTCACCACAGCTGCTGCTGCTGCTGCTGTTTGTCTCTTTGTTGAATTACTGAGTTATTTAGACTCTGTTTTCTTCTTCTTTTCTGTTTATTCAAAAGTTGATTCAAACTTAATTCATCTTATTTAACTTTTGGAGGGGTGAAGACCTGACTTCCTCATCTGACAGTGGTTCTGACACCTGTTTTATCTATGTTTTTATTTGGTAGATTTTAAAGCATTTATATATTTGCAGAATTTTCTTCCTCTTGAAGTGAAATCAGTGAATACTCGTCCCTTTTCAGCTCAAGACGATGCTTTGAAAACTGAATAGTGCTGTGGAAAAGCAACTTTAATTTTCTACAACTTTAAGCCAGGTTGTGAAGCAATAAAAAAACAAATCAGTCTGTACTGACAGAAGAGTTTGTTTAAACAATCTAAAATCTAATGCAGGTTTTCTTTTTGGTGCACTTTGACCTCCGTACATGACTGAAGTTTTCTGTTTGTCTGACAACACAACACATGAGGAGGTTAATTCCTGAGTCAAATAATTAACATGTAAAATAAATCAGGCCGACGCTGGCAGATGGATTTACAGACAATCAAACCAGTTTAAAGATGTCTCTCACACACGCACACACACACATACACACACCACACAGCTTCGATAAATCAGTGAATCTTTATGACAATTTAATGACTTTTCTTCAGCCCCAGAGTTGACAGAGTTGGCTCAGTGGAAAAGAAATTTGCAGGTTCTGTCTGCATTTAGAAATTCAAGGACGAAGTAAAAAAAAAAAAAAAAAAGTGGGAGGGAGGAATAATTATCTGAGGCAGGTGTGGTATAATGTGTGATAAACAAAGGAGGAAAGAAAAAGCGACAGAACAAAGAGTATAAAGATAGAAGTGTCAAACATTAGCGAGTGCCAAGTCGTCTGTTGTTGTCTTTTGATGGTTATGACACTTGTGATAATTAACAAAAGCTAAGTGGAATAAATTTACAACAAATCACACTACCTTGATTCTTTGACAGTTTTCTGTGTGGGTTTGGAGGAACTTTTCGCGGAAAACAAGTTTGCGTGTCATTGTTTGAAAAGCCTGAGTGGATTTTTTTTTTTATTGCACACGAGCAGAACAATTGCTTCCATTTATTGCAGCAAAGCCACAGTTAGTGCGCAGCAGAAGCAGTCGTCTGTACTTCAGCGTGTCTCTGACATTTGTTGTTATGACAGGAATTTATGCTTTGAAAGCTTCTTTATTAGGACCCTGCAGAGTTGTACAGTATACGAGGGATCTCAGATGAGATGATGTGACCGCTGACCTCCTCATGAACTTCAGTGGAGACTTTTTTTTTTTTTTTTTTGTTTAGGAGAAGATGGCTGTAGGTTCACTAGCAACCGCTGCAGTCAATCAGTGTGTTTGGTAATCTGATTCACTGCTGCCAGGATGGACGAGTGCCCCGCTGCTGAACTGGAGTATCTGAAGCATCTGAGCTGATATGCCAAATATTTGCTCTCGATTTCTTTTCCTCTGTGTTTTGACCGACTGATTAAAATGTATTTTGAAGTCTGCCATCGCAACCATCAGCGAACCCACTCTTTATCTGAAGCATATTGTGAAGTTGACAGACAAATCTTAACCTATGCCACGTTGGAGATGAACTGCAGATCCTTCAAACTGCTGAGCTCTACATGCAAAGAACCACACACACACACACATCTCTGGTCCCTTTTTTCGTTGGTTGTGCTCTTGTTTTAGGAAAGGTCTTTTTTAGGAATCTGTTACAGGTTTTCAGATCAGTAGCAGCCTCATGCCTGAATACATGTCAGACATTATATCTCCTGACTTTTGGCACCCGTCAGGTCAAGATTAAGACCAGTGAGGAGGCAGCGTTCAGTCTGCGTGGTCCTGGCTTCTGCAGCCCTCCACCACACGACCTGTAGCTGATGAAACTGCTTTTTTTAAAACACCTTTTATATGACGTTTTTCACTATTATTTTGTGTATTTTTTACATTATTGATAAATTCATATTACTATATTTGTTTAGTATCTACAGTATGTATATTATACTGTTCATATTTATACAATATAACCTTTAAATTACAGTCTTACAAGTGAGGGTTAGGGTTGTAAATAGAGTAAAAAGATCCTTTGAAAGTAAAATCTGAAACACTGAACACTGCTCATGTATTAGCAAATAATTAATCAATCAGTGATCAGTGTTGCACAACACCAATCAAACAGGCAGCTGAAGGCCTCGAGCTTTTATCACCATTCTTCTGCATTAGTACTGCACAGTGGTTTTGTGGTGTGTGTGTTTGTGTGTGTGTTAGGAGTTGAACTTTCATGGTGACCATGTGTTTACTGCAGGAAGGGAGATACGGATCAGCCACAAGCCCAATGCTGCTTGTGGTAAAGGTTTTTATATTCAACCAGCCGCTTGGGCAAGAAACCACCCGTCATGTGGAGGAATGGTTTGTTCTGTGAAAGTGAAAAAAGGGGTCATGTGGCTGTAAAGCCTGAGAAAAAAAACATTAGTGTCTTTACTTTATTTCACTTTTCCCCTCAACTTAAATATCTATCATTTAACAGAAGCATCACACATTAAAACAACACAGGTGGGAGGTTCTTTGAATCCTTGGCCTGTCAAAATAAAAGCCCATCTGCTGACCATCCATTGTATGATATTGAACTTTAGGAAACAGTTAGTATTTATTTATATTGTGGACACAGTGTTTTAAACATATACATTTTACATCAACACATGCCTTCATTTTTATTCTACAGAAAACAAATTCAGATAATGCAGTTAATATCTGTATATGTAGTATCTATCATGACACAGTCAGTTAACACTGACCTTGAACACAGTGACCTGCTGTATGTGACGTCTAACCATCGATGTCTGAGCTGGACTTGTGTCTCATGTTGTGAATGGAGGCCGGTGTGGCGGCTCCTTGTAGCTGATGTTGGCTGTGTCTCTGCTGGGGTTTGCTGGTTTATTACCACTAGGCTATGCTGTGCTCCCAGGCCACTCTACCCGCTCCAGCCTAAACTCACACCCATCCAGGAAAAGATGAGTCTTCACACCTCTTCTGCAGCCTTCCCTCACTCCTCCCTTCCTATCGCCCTGTGTATGTGTGTATGTGTGATTTTTTTTCTTCCTCTCCCCCTCCTGATTTTATAGCCCCGGCTCCAACACCCAGCTTTTTCCACTCCTCATCGTCATCCTTCATCTCCTTGCTTTGCCGCTTTTCCTTTTTTCTCACTTTCCCTTCCTCACTCCCCCCCTCCCTCCCTTTCTCTCTCTCTCTCTAAGGTGCTGATCAATTCACAGTATCTGTGGGAGGTGTGACAACCCACCCCCTTTATCCTCACCCATTCACCCACTGCCACCCTCACCCCCTCCACCCTGAACGGTGCGACTGCCCCACATGTGACAGCCCTTACCCTCCCCTCACCCAAACCCTTCACCCCTGGATTTTTGACTCGTGTGAGGATGATGATGATGATGATGAAGATGATTTCCCCTTTTCCTCCCATTCTTCCTCCTGTCCTCCTCTCTCACTCCATCTTGTCTCTCCCTCTCACGCTCTCTCTCTCTCTCTTTCTGCAGAAGTGTCTGCAACACCATTAGCACACCTGAAATAATAGCAGTGGTGACAAATGCTGCTGGAAGGGGAGGGCGAGAGACACTGGGAGAGGGAGAGAGAGAGAGAAAGAGGGAGGTAAGGAGGTGTGTGTGTGACAGAGTGATGAGCTCTCTGTCTATCTGTGGGGTTAATTCAGACTCAGCAGCCTTTCAGAGTAAAAGTGGAGCTGCTGACCTGGTGGCCGGTGGCACAATGTGAAAATTGACTGGCAGCGTTCAGCACCGCTTCTGCTGTGGGCCTCTCCTGTGTGTGTGTGTGTGCATGTGCACATGTGTGTGCACTTTTGCTTGAATGTGTATGTTTAATGTCTATATATCTATATATGTGTGTGTGTGTGTGTGCGTATTTATATATAGGAATGCATCTAATTTCACATAATTCTCACATAGGGAAGCAGCTGTTCGTCACATATGTATCTGTAGGTGTGATGCAGTGCTGTCAGTGTGTGTGACTGTCACATCCCGGCAGCTTTTTGTGTCTGTTCAGGTTCAGCAGTTTGCAGTTCTTTATCATGAGTCCACATGTTCACATTAACACAACACCTACATATCAACTGTTCGGGGAGAACAAAACAACAGCGGCAGCAGCAGCAGTTTTCTTACTTTGAGGCTTTGACAGAGCTAAATGAAGCTTTAAGTGACTCTTTAGATTCAAATCACATCACAGTTTTTACACTAAACGTCGAGACAGGAGGTGACTCCAGTTTGATTAGTGAATCAAAGTCGATCTCAGGCAGTGGTGTTTTGTCTGTCTAGAAGTTGTTTATGTTTGTAGCAGCTCCACAGAGGTTAATCAATCTTACTTATATCACATCCACAGTAAATACAGAAATGGACTTTATTCCTCTAGAAGCCTGTCAGTCTGGTTTCAGATTAAACAAACACATGAAAACTATAAAAGGCGACACACCAAAAGACACCAGGCACACTTACAGGTTCTATTAGTATGTTTTATTATTAACAGAAACAGAGATAATGAGACATACAACAAATGATGTCCTTATAGAGTCAAACAGTTTAGTCTCCATCGTGTTCAGCATGAAGAAGAAAATAACAAAGAGCTTCTTCCTTTTTTTAAATCTCACTTATCTGAGCAGGACTCATCATCTGTATTTTCTGCATGACCTGTAATTTCCAGCAGCTCCGGTAGAAGGCGCAAATGATTAAGCATTAATGTGTGTGAGAGACGAGAGGAAAGGAGAGGAGAGGAGAGGAGAGCAGCTCACATGAACATTTGGGCCAAACTGCAGGATCCAGCTCCAGTCAAGTGAATATACTCTCCCAGAGAAAAGAGTCACACATGATTTAAAAATAATGGAGCTGGTTCCACGGTTTAAAAATGAATGTTGCTGATAGATGATATTTGTTTCCACTGCACCACAAAGCTGGTCATTTTACACCAGGAACCACAGGCCGGTGTGTTCGGTGCCATGTCGTTTTATTTTTACTGTCATTCTTTTATTATAATTATTATTGTTGTCGTTATTTATTTTTTAAATCACCACACTTTTACAGAAAAAAATCCCTCCAAACTTTACCTCACCAGAAAGGAAGACAAAGTGAATAATGGAATAATCTCCTGCACATTAAATAGTAACATGCATTTGAAAACGAGGATGAGGAGAGATCAGGGCGCGCGCTCTCCTGATTTGACCGTGTGCTCTACCTACCTCACAATAAAGCTCATTACGCACACTTTTCAAATAAATCTCCCAAGCAAGAGAAATCTTTTTACTTGCACAAAGCACGAGCGTCTAACTGTTGTTTTTTTGGTTTTGTTTTTTTCCCTGACTGAATCCCCCCTCAGACCGCGCGCCCTGAACGCACCATAATGATTCCGGCTGGATGTCCCTGACAGACGATAATATACTAGTAGTTTCATGTAATTAGATAAGCTGTGAAAACTTTGCAGCAGGTCTCTGTGTCTGCCTGCAGCAGCAGCAGCAGCAGCAGCAGCAGTGACACAAAGCAGAGGCTCAGTGGCCTTTTTTTTCCTGCAGATCCCAACACGTCTGGGCTCAGAGCTGCGGGGCTGCAAAAAGTTTGACCTCAGTTTGACTCCTCGGGGCTGCCAGTTTGCTCCTCGGTTCCTCACACAGCCGCGGACATGCAGCAATACTACAGGCGACCACATGCAGCCGGACAGTGACTCACATCTCTGCTTTTTATTTCCTGACCTGTTTTATTCCAACTCCAAACTGCTCGGATTAATAATCATAATAATAATAAAGTTCAATTGTGCGACGTTTCTCTGAGCTTAAAAATAACAGGTGCTGACTAAAAATAGTGCAACGTAACATGAAGTGAGGAACACACACTTCATGTTTGCATGGACTGACATATAGAGGCTGCAAGTTGCCTTTGTCTCCCAAACAGCACAAGTCAAAGGCGCACAGGCCACCTAATGACGCTGCGCAGTCAAACATGCTGTCAATTTACATTCAAGCGTCTGAAAGTAATACCTGCTGATTTTATTGAAACGACTCAAAGCATTACCGTCAACGCAAAGCGGATTAAACAGAAATGACGGTATTTGTCCCCCCCTCCCTCCCTTCCCCTCCTCTCCTCTCCTCTCCCTCCCTGCTCTCTTTTCAGGATGCCAAAATGCGCTGACCCTCACGAAAAAGCAACTCCAGGAGAGAAAGTGCTGTTTTTTTGTTGTTGTTTTTTTTTATTTTTTACAAGCGCTAATTGAAGGAGCTTAATTGCTTTATAACACCATGGTAGTTATTTTTACACTGACGTGATCTCCTTTCATGTTAATTCTGAGGCCACTCACTAAAGATTTGAGTGGGGTGTGCGTTGTCCTGTTTGCTTTACACACACACGTGCATTAAAACACCTTTAATTAGAAATGACTTCTCCTCAGTGGCAGTGAGAAAGAATTTCTTTTTTTAATAATTGAATATACAGTAAACACACACACACACACACACACACACACAGACAGGAGTGTAAGAAGGAGAGCTTCTACTCACCAACGAAAGAGTGAATTAACAAACTCGTTGAGCACGTTCACACAGGATTATTATTTGATCCGGTATCTCTGTGCGTAAAAGTCCGTGCGTCCTGCGCGCGGCTTCCCGGCTTCTGTGCAGCTCGCGCCCCCCGGAGCCTCGCCGGCTGGACTGCGGGAGGCTTTGATCGTCATTTCATGCCTGTAAAATTGTCCCATTGGATCCCAGCGCGCGGGTTTTTTTCCCCTTTTCTCCCTGTTTTTTTCTCTCTCTCTGAATCACCGGCGAATGTGTGAAGCCGCATTATCATGTTATGACACCGTTTCTGGCACCGGGGGCAGATGATCGATGAGTGGACGCGCTGCATTGGAGGGGTGAGGGTGGTGGAGGTGGTGGAGGTGGGGGGTGGTTGGAGAAAAAACTCCTTCAAACAGGCTGTCACCGACCAGCAACACCTCATGAGCATAATCAGGAGATAATGTGGCTCTTTTACACACTCGACTCCTCATCCACGTGTGATGAGCTGAGAATTAAACAGAAGGGGTGGAAAAAAAAGTTGAGTCAGCCTCTCATCATGAGGAAAGAAACCAAGCACAAAAACAAATAAACAACAATCTGAATCTTGAATTTCAGGAAACACTTTTACGCGCGTGCGTCTTCCCCTTCAGATGAATCCTGCTCGTGTCATTTATCCACTTTTTAAATTACTTCCTATCTCATAAATATCTCAGACACATTTTGAAGCAGTTAAAGTAACTTTTTCCTAATTAAAAAAAAACTTGATAAACTTAAATGAAATCAGTTTTGCGCCCCTTTATATCCCAGTGAGGAATCAAACGTAACGAGATAACGTAAATCCAAAGCGTCTTCATTTACATCCACACATTAACTGAGTGCTGTCATTACTGCTCTCGGGAAATGACTCAAGAATCCAGGTTTCCCCTCCATAAATTAAAGCTCATCAATATTTGACCAAACTTTTTACAATCTGTGCAAAAAAAAAAAAAACCCAGGGAAGACTGGAGCGAGCGGTTCATTATGGAGAGACTGAAGTGACTGAGGAGAAAGTTACAGAGTGTGTGTGTGGTTTGTAGAAGTTTAGTTGAAGTGTGAGTGCATTTACAAGTTGGTAATTAAGCTGGTGGTGTGAAACTTAGTGAGTGTGTGTGTGTGTGTGAGAGAGAGAGAGAGAGAGAGAGAGAGGGTGAGTGATAAAGAGAGAGAGAGAGGGAGAGACCCTGGTCAAACATTGTGTGTTTTTGGTGCGTTCACTGCCTGCAGAAAGTGACGGGGAAACACAAAAAGTGTGTGTTTTCCCCCATTCACGGACGACGCTTTGTTTTGCTCCTTTCTCGCCAATGTGGCCCATAACCGATCAATCAGCCCGCGGATCGATCATGTGGGGAGCCAATAGGGGGCTCCCATCCCTGTGCCTCTCTGCCATTGGACAGCCCGGGCAGACTGGAGCGACCCATTCGGCGCTGCTGTGGGGGAGAGAGGGACAGACGGCACGAGAGCTGTTGTTTAGACATGAAAAGATGCTTCTAAAATCCTCTGTAACATTTCCATGTTGCAGACCCAGCCCTCAGATCTGCACACAGTGAAGAGATTAAGACTAAGCACACAGCTTTTGCATAAAAACAACAACAACAAACTACCTGAATTTAAATCCAGCCAGTGCTCTCAAATAACTTGCAAGAAGTTGCATTTGTTGTTCTTTCTCGCTGGAGTGAACTCTTTTGCATGCTTCATGCATCTCCTGCCTCCTATCTTTAATGCAAAAGTGGAAACAAACAGGCTGTAAAGTTGACAGCTAATGAGCTGCATGAGGCCCCAGACAGAACCTGCACGACTGGATTGTGGCTGCAGCAGCACAACAGTGTGGATTTCATGCAGACCTGATGCTGACAGCTTCTCAGAGCCCTGGGCTGAACATGAAACTACTCAACTGAACCGGTTTTAGGATCATAACTTAACATATGGTGATAGGAATTAAATGATTGGTTAGGAGGTTAAACCTTAATCTACAGCTCAGGGCACATATATGCTCTGTGGATAACATACCTGACAACAGCTCACATCAAAGTTGAGAGCAGGTTCAGTAAGTCGTAAGGAGTAAAAAGTGTTTACAGGCAGAGAGGTGGATGCTGAACGCGTCATCCCGCGAGACTCAAACGCTTCAGTGTTTACAAACGAGTCCGTGCTGAAGAGTAAAGTCACTTTATGAGGATGGGACACGGAGCTGGAGTCATAGGTGGATATTCTGGGTTTCTCCCCGTGTTGTTGGAGCTCGCAGCGCGGCTGGCTGGGGCTCGCTGGAGTCCTCCCACCACCCCCCTCCTCTCCGCACGACTTGCTGCAGCCCGGTGCGTTGTGTAAGACGCGACCTGTTATGGCCACCACTACTTCCGGGTTTCAGCAGTCTGGTCGAGATCCTCCGCTCCTCCTCAGCTCAACACACACATCCATTGTACACAAACGGGCAGGCGGCTCACGCATACACACGCACTCACACACATGCAGACACATACACACACACACACACTCTCTCACTCACTCTTATACACACACACATAGACGCACACACGCACAGCATCGATCGTGGCTCCTTTAAGAAAGCCTAAGCCAGAATTATCACCCCACCTCCTCTTGATCTCTAGACGCTTTTGCATAAGAAAATCAAGCCGGGAGCCGAGAGTGATCAAAGAAAACGAGAGGAGAGCTGCTTCATTTTTTAACTGTGATTGTGACCATTAACATTTAGGTGGTGCCGATCCCGTGGAGACGCGCGTCGGACCATCATTCATCCGGTACTTTTGACAAGCCCTCGCGTTTTGACTGACAGGCGGAGTGGCAAAAAGCCATGAGAGTCGCCAGTTCGGTTTGAGGGGCTATTTTATTTTCACCCTGGTTTTGGAAAAGGAGTCTGGCGCCGCTGCCCCGAGGATAGCCGAGGACCTATTCGCCGCGCCTGGGCTAAACTTGCGCAGAGAGCGGGGGCTGGCTTCATCGCTCCGTGGAAAAAAAAAACACACACGGCATACGGGATTTTGGCTGAAACATCTTCCCATTTATTTGGATTTTCTTTCTTCATTTCGTCTCCACCCTGGCCTCAGAGGGGATTTATCTAAAGTGAAAGGACGACCAGGGAGTGAGGAGGGTTATGGCGCAACGGGTACGTAGGGCTATCCCCCCTAAAAAAAAAAAAAAAAGTTTCTCCAAGTCTTACTGTGCTTGAATGCAATCCTGCACTGTAACGTGGCTTAATGACACACATACCCGCACGGACGCACACACACTCGCGGCGAAAGTTTCTGCAGTCTCGCTGACACATGGAGACACAATTTCACGTTTGTTGTCTTTTTGGCACGCTATTACGCACGGCCGAACTGGTTTGCTCCACAAACCGGCCCACCGAGGGACATTGGAAGCGTGATCATATCTCACATCGGCTATGTTTTTTAGATTAGTTATGACAGGCCAGTTACTGGAAGCGAAATGGGGGGTGGGGGTGGGGGGGCAGAGAGGCAAAACAAATCTCCACATTTCTCCTCAGACTTGCTCCGTCAAAGATTTCAGCTCGAGCGGAGCATTTATCAGCAAAACCAAACCAAACAACAACAAAATCCTAATTCCACCGTCAGCTCCTCAGCTCCACGCTCAGCCTCTCTCTCTCTCCAGCGTAAAGTGTGCTAAAAAACACGCAATATTAGCATAATGCCAGTGGGGCAGTTTTTAGTAATGAGGTGATGACAAACGCTTTGATTCATACACTCCGGGTCCTGGTTCAGAAACAGCGGCTGGATCCTCACTCGGCTGGTAAACAGCGGAGATGTTGTGGACACACTGGGCACATTTAGCTGCCTCAGTCTGGCACTGGAGCTGCACCACGCTGGGGTTTGCACCTCTTTTGCCTTGAGGGTCGAAATGCTCGAGGTTTTTAAACGATAATGCTTTTTTTTCTTTGTAAAGACTTGTTTGTCACTTTCAGAGAGCACCATCAATAACCCAGCCCTCCCCACCTCTCGCTCTGTCTCTTTTCTTATAATCTCTCAGAGAAGCAGAGTCAAATAAAAGATTTTTTATTTCAGCTCGTGCACAACCTGCACCTACTCAGCCCGGCGTGTTAACAGCCCAGCAGCGTGTTTAATAGCCAGCAAACACACAACAAGAGCAGAGAGCACACTCAGCTACATGACTGAAGTCTGAAGTGACACGTGAAAAGAAAAGTTTGAATATCCAGCTCCGGCTGAAAAATACACACAACAACACGCGTCGACTTGCTTTTGCTGCAGTGGCTCTGGTAATCACAGTGTGCTTGATGGGTAATAACATGCTGCACAATTATGAGCCTTTAAAATTAGGAAACATTGCAATTAACAAGTTTTAAGGCATTTGTTGTTGTGCTGCAGCTGCAGAAGAGAGAAAACACAAAACACCAGGCGCGTGAGCCCCACTGGCTTCATGCTAATAATATTAATAATAAGGATAATTAAGAGAGCAGAGCCACGTCACTGTGGCGTCTCTCAGTAATTTTTGAACATGTTGAATAATTCATGTTTATTGTCTGTGTGAATGAGCTGAGGACTAAAACTAGTTTAACAGCAGAATAAGTTGCTGTAGTTTTTTTCCTCTGTCAACAACACACTGCTGCTGCACGAGCCACTTCGACCTCACTCTGAAAACTTGTTTTCAGTAACTATATATATATATATATATTAAAAAAAAACTTAGAGTTGTTGCTTCTGTTGTATCTGTAGTTTAAAATGAGACTAAAAAGCAGATCAGTGCACGTGTGAGAGAGGAAAAAAACACTTTTAATGAAGAAAATGTTGGAAATTAATGAAAGTATTTTCGCTGAGCTCCCAGAGTTTTAGAGCAGGAAGAAGAAGAGAGAAACTCTCTCCTCCAGCTTCCACAACTTCTCTTATATTTTTCTGACTTGTGCATTTGCAGCAGAGTTGCAGCCCGCAGAGTCTGCTGTGTTCTTGTGCATGTGTATTCACTGTGGACCCGCGTGTTTTGTTGTGTGCAGTACGAAGACTTGCCCCACTACGCGATGGACGGGGTGGGCATCCCGACCACCATGTACGGAGACCCGCACGGCGCCCGGTCCATGCAGGCGGTGCACCTCAACCACGGGCCCCAGCTGCACTCTCACCAGTACCCGCACACCGCCCACACCAACACCATGCCTCCCAGTATGGGCTCCTCCGTTAACGACGCTCTCAAGAGAGATAAAGACGCTATATACGGGTAGGTGCAAGGCAGCCTCCGGTCCGCGCGGTGGGGAAAACTCTCTCTGTGGCGGCGGGGCAGCCGTGGATCCAGGCCCGGAGGGAGCAGCCGGGGTGGGCTATGGTAGTAGTAGTAGGAGGGGAGGAGGAGGGGGTGCGAAGTCAGTCCCGTAACAGGAAAAACAACGCCAAATGTACAGGGGCTGCTTCTCACTGCAGGGGAGCTCCACACCACGGGCACAACAGCGGCTCAGAGCCCGGGACAAGCCGCGTGCCCCGCTCCCAGTGTCAGAGCAGGAACACTGGAGCCCAGGCTGCAGCACGAGCCGCTGAGGAGCAGTGTGGGCTGCACGGGGCTTTTGTTGTTCCTTAAATTTTTTTTGCACAGTTTGGACTTTAATGCTTTTAGCGTCACTCATGTTTACCACATGTTTCTGCTGAGTAAACAACTGAACAAACAGTGCAGGAGCAGAGAGGGAACTTGTTGAGGCTCCAGTCTGGTGGAGGTCCTGCTCCTCACAGCACTTTCAATCCAAAGAAAAAAACGACGACACAAAGTTTTATTTAAATCCAACTTCATTTGTTTTTTTATTCTGATTTATATTTGAGTTTAACTCAGTTTCTTTTTCCATCTGAGCAAAAACAGCCCCCCCACCCCCCCGACTCTGAACCACTTCCATTAATTGTGCGTAATTGTCTGCAAATTTAAAATATATATATGTAATATTTAAGGTGAGCGTGACACGTGCACGTCATTTATTATTTTACAGAGGTCCATTAAAAATCTCCAGCCTCGTGTTTTCACGGTGGCTCAACGCGCCACGAAGAGTTTCACCACAGTGGCACAAGTTGAGGAGGCTGCAGCTCCACCAGGCTGCATCCACCTACACCCACTCTGATGACCCCAACAACAAATAAGAATACACAAATGTGCGCGCTCACGTTCACATACAGTGTTTTTGTTAGGTACTAAACACACACAGTCCCAGGCGCACACACACACACGATGCAAACGGAGACCTGTGCAAGAAATTGTTTGACTGACTCTAAAGCTTTTATACTATTAGGCGCCTAGATTTAATCACAGAAGTCTGCCCGCTGTTTGCAGCCCTTCTCCTCTGAGCCTCTCTGCATAATATAATAGCAGAGGCTGCAGCAGCAGCAGCAGCAGCAGCAGTGGTGGTCCCCATGGGCGAGTTTGCTGAAGAGTAGCATGGGCTGGCTAAATCTAGCCTGGAGTAGTCTTGACCCCGGCACTGTTCTCTCTGGTGACATTTGCTATTGTGTGTGTTCCCAGGCACCCCCTGTTCCCCTTGCTTGCACTGATTTTTGAGAAATGTGAATTAGCGACTTGCACCCCCAGAGAGCCCGGGGTGGCGGGAGGAGACGTCTGTTCATCGGAATCTTTCAATGAAGACATAGCAGTGTTTGCAAAACAGGTCAGGAGAGTTTGACTCTCTTCTTCTTCTTCTTCTTCTTCTTCTTCTTGCTCTCTGATCTGCATGCTGGGGCTGGTCGTTGAGCTCTTCTTACCTGCACGTCCCAAGTGTGGAGCTCTGACTTTTTTGCCCAGAGTGAAAGAAAAAAAAAACTTAAAAAGACTCACTTTTTTTTAAAAAAAAAAAGTAAATGAATAAATTGAAAGTTTTGTGAAATGTTTTGTGCGTCTGTTTGTGCGTAAAGTGGGAATTAACACATATTTTCCAGCACGTGCATGTGTCATTTAATCTTATATTATTTATCATGTATAACTTTACAACAGTTTATAATCTTATATTTTATTTACAAAAATGTTTTTGCTTTTAGATTCGGGCAGAAAAACCTTTATTTTCATCGAATCCAGAGTTGGATAATCTGGTAAGATGCCTCTTTATTTATTTATATTATTGTTAGTATGTGATCAGAGGTTTGGACGTAGCAGCTGTTGATTGGCTGTACATGAGTGTGTCAGAGCCGTGTGTGTGTGTGTGTGGTGCTGAACAGAGTGGAGGTGATGTTCCTCTTTTTGGGGGCTGTTTGATATCACCATGGCCCCCGGTTGTATCTGCAGATGAAGGGCCGCTGTTTGGCAGCTGTCACACACCTTTGAACTCTGCCTGGAAACTTCTTCAGTTCCTGCTCCTCTCTCAGTTTTCTGACTGTGATATGAGAGAATAGGTCCCCCCCCCACTCACTCACTCACGACTGTAGTTGTAGTAGTTGGTGGCTAATAGATCTCTGACTCTGAGGCTTATTGCAGCGCCAGCCTGCGCTGCGCTGCGCTGCGCTGCCTGCTCTCCATATTGCAATAACGTCCAAGTTTTTAATATCAGTTCCACATAAAAACCCATTCACATGAATATTTTCCTCATCTACAGTTACTTTGTATTGAGAGAAACGTGCCTGTTTAATATCAAGAGATGTGAGCAGCTCATTTTTTTATTGTTATTTTAATTTTTCAGATGATTCAAGCCATTCAAGTTTTACGATTTCATCTTCTGGAGCTGGAGAAGGTAATATTCTCTCTCTCTCTCTCTCTCTCTCTCTCTCTCTCGCCATTTTCTGTCCAGTGATGTGCCACTTCAGACCTATGGGCTGTATTTGCATAAATGTATTTTTGCTGGTCGGTTATAATTAGCGTCAAAATCAATCATGGGGCCATTTCTCTTCCGCGTTTAATCACGACGCAAGCTGTTACAACTGGAACGGATATCTCTGTGCCCAAATCTCCCCGCGTGCTTTAATGAAGTTTAATGCTGGCAGAAATTGCATGCAAGGTGAAACATATAGGCGAACTTTTTTTTTTTTTTTTTTTTTTTTTTTGCGGTTTTTTTTTTTTTTTTTTTTTTAAAGAAACGATTCTCTGCGGAGGGCGAAAGGCCCCAGGCAGCCATCTGTGGATAGAAGGAGTTGGTGTGTGTGTGTAAAACTCACTGCTCTTGCCTGCGTATCACATGCAGATGGACTGACTGTATAGTCTCCACAGTCAACTCTAACCTCCGCTCAAAGCTGTTCAAAGTTTTAGATTTGACTTGAAGAAACTCGTCTCAACTCTGTCAGATCCGGAGCACAGGTTGGAGGCTGAACATAAGCTGAAGCCACGTTGAGCAGACATGAAGTGGTTTAAATAAAGTTTTTCAGTCTCTCTTTTATCCCCCACCCCCCTCCCCACCACCAGCCCCGCTGCACGTGCATCTGATATGACGCTTCGGTGGTCTCCCGGTGCAGCGGGACGCGCCGCATTAGCGCTGATAATGTAATAAGTAGGACGAAATCAAACAGTTTACCTTAAATGTCAGTCAAGCGGGTCACCCTGCTCTAATGGCCACTGTACCCGGGGCACCGGTGATGAATTTAACACGGGTGTTGAGTGCGTTGTAGCCCCTGAGCCCCTCTTGTCACTGTCAATTTTCGACGATATCTCTATTTTGAGAGGAGGAGGAGGAGGAGGAGGAGGAGGAAGAATATAATAAAGTTGGTGTCACAGTCCGGATGGATGGTGCGCGCTGCCAGCCCGGCACGGCACGGCACGGCACGGGATCTGGACACACCTCAGCCTGGAGGCGTCCAGGAGTGATCCAGGCTATTTTCAGCTGTTTTCTTTTTTTTTCTTTTAAATGACTGAAACATTGAAAACGTTCAGGTGTGAGAATAAATGATCAATAATAGATTCATCAGGCGTCGATTCAGCGTTTGAAAGAGTTGAAGCTGAGATCATCAGGTTTATTTATTTAGCTCTTCCACAAACTGCCTTCAAACTCTTCGGGGCTATTTTGCATGTCAAAGGCTGCAGTGTGTGTGTGTGTGTGCGCACACACATGTCACTGCTTGTGTGATGCCTATGTGTGTGTGACGCCTGTGCCTCCTTCTCCCTGTAGGTACACGAGCTGTGTGATAACTTCTGTCACCGGTACATCAGCTGCTTGAAAGGCAAGATGCCCATCGACTTGGTCATAGACGACAGAGAGGGCGGGTCCAAATCAGACAGCGAGGAAATCACGAGATCATCGGTGGCCCTTGATCAGGTACATCTCTCTCTGTCTCTCCCTCTCCCTCCCTCCCTGTGTGTGTGTGTGTGTGTGTGTGTGTGTGTTCTCCCTGCTGGTTATTCAGCTATTCTGGGTCACTACTCTGCTGCGCTGTTATTTGCATATGATTAGGGCCGTTTTACATTCCATCCATCGGAATGAAAAATTTTCTGAATAACGTTGCTATTATTGGCCCATTAAGACTTGAACCCGGAACCGACCTGGGGAGATTAGCTCGAAAAAGCATCGCCATAAACTTGACCTGTTTCATGTCGATTTTAATTTAGCACCTCTCTCTCTCTCTCTCTCTCTCTCTCTCTCTCTCTCTCTCTCTCTCTCTCTCTTGAAACACAAACCCAACGTGATGAGCTCCTGTGTTGTTGTTGTGCAGCCCGGGAGAGAGGATGGGCTGCAAACTGTGGTTTAGGTGCCTCGGTTTCTCCACTGTGAAGTTCACGGTTCATTACGCGTCTTGTCAGTATTTTTCCTTAGACATGAGTGCACATTGCTTATCGAGACCCCCCCCCCTCTTCTCTTCCCTCCTCCTCTTCCTCTTCTTCTTCTCCTTCTCTCTCTCTCCTTCATTTCGCTCAGAGCGCACAGATTCAGCGCCAATAAGAGCGTTTATTTTCGCAGCAGCGGGTATTAAAGGTAGATTAGGGAGTGTTTCCCTTTGTGCAGATATCACAGATAACCACAGCCTTCATTATGTGCTCCACTGACTGTTGGCACTCCGGGGACATTGTAGTGTGCGCACAGGCATGACCCTAATGGTCCACACACTGCCGTTAAATAATGATAACAGCAACCGATGATTAGAATTATGCAAATCTGGATTTTTCGGCCATTAATAGCTGGAGTCATTTGAGACGTGGTTGCAGGCTATGAGACGATGTTTCAATAAGTTCAACTATGCCAGAGTTTTCAAGGGTTTTTTTTTTTTTTTTTTTTTTTTGGAGAGCAGCAGCTTCAACCTATGGAAACCAACAGAGAGAGAGAGAGAGAAGAAAAAAAACAAGTGTCCAAATTAAAGGGATTAGTTGGATAGTCCCACATAAAAAGTAATGAAGCGATTAGGCTAAATAATTTAAATCCGTGGACTTCCATATGGTTGAGTGGCTGGTCTGAGTGCAGAGAGAGAGAGAGAGAGAGAGAGAGAGCCACAGGCTTTTATGTCCTGGGCTCAATGGCAGGACTCTGAGCCGGCCTGGGGCCCGACTTGGGACCCCCTCTCACCCCCCCTCACCCCCTCACCCCTGCGCGCATGCACTCCTCCTCCATCCCGGGCCCTTATGTCTGATTATGTAAATGAGAAAGATCACCCGGATGATAATACTTCATTTAATCCAGAAGCCAGAATTAAATAACACAGACGCCACTTGTGCATTTAAGTGTCTCATTGAACGGGCTACTCTCTCGGGGATTCTGTTGTCAAAAGTTTTTTTTTTTTGTTGTTGTTTTGTTAATAGACAGGTCAGGACATGGAGTGAAGCCTTATGCTGCATAGATATGGAAATGGAGTGTGTTAAAAACCCATGGGTTTCAAGGTGTATGAGGAAAGTGACGTTGTGCTTGGGGCTCTGATGCCGATCTTTAATTGACTGTAAGATGAAGACGTGGCCTAATTTACTATAATGATGGTCCCCCTCCATATATGTACATATATATATATATATATATATATATATGTAGCCAATATTCAGGACAAAGCCATATAAGCTCATGTTTGCGCTGACAGAATAATACAAATGAGCCACAGGCAGCAGTTTGCATTAAAATGCAGGGAAAACTTTTTGACAGATGTGTAATATTGAGGAATGGGCTGATGTTCCAGTACAATAACATAGAGAGCGTCCACAGCAGCAGGCTGTGTGTAAATGGGCATATCTAAACAGGGAGAGAGGCGTTGCATGCCTTCACTGCTGAATACTTATATTGTCAATCTAATGGCACTGCACTTCATGACTTACTCGCGGGCGAATATATATATTTTCTGAATTTTTGTGGGCTATTTTTGTGTGACATCTTATCTGCAGTTGTTAGGCAGTGACATCCTTAACGAATTTGCGTTGTGTGTGTGCATTATCTCTTTCCATATGTATTTTTAATATATGCCCTCGGGCATAAAGTTGAAGTGGACTGGAAAAAAATGCTGAGAATTTGCACAAAAGAACAATGTTAACAAGACGGAGAAAGCAGGCTCATTTATTCATAAAGCAATTTATTCCAGTGAGGCGACTGTAGCAGAGGAGAAAAAAAATGTCAGAGGAAAAAAAAATACTTTGAATTTATTAAACTCAACAATTCAACAACGCTGACTCTCTTGCTGTATTATGCACCCTTGCGTCATAAGAGTAATTTTCTGAATATTCTTTACATTGTTTTCTTAGTCTGCCTATGCAGGCGAGTATGGAGGGACGCTGAGCGCCCCTTTCAAAAAGAAAAGCAGAGCATAGCTGAGAGGTGAAAAAGTCAGAGAGGCTCTGCGCTGGCTTGTGAATGCAGCCCAGCCAGTTTGGGCTCACCCTCCTCTGCTTGTATGTGCGTGTGTGAATGTGCACAAGCTGCCTCTAAGTGTATGCATATATGTCTGTGTGTTTGTGTGTGTATGCTGCTGCATGAGCATGTGCATGTGTGTGTTCAGACTGGCCTGATAAATGCAGCACCCCCCTCAGGTGCTATGTGAGTGGAGTGACTGGTTAGCACCAGTTGGACTTTGTTAACCCTTTGCCTGCCGCTCCCTGGAGAGCTTCCCACCACGTTTGCCTCATTTCTTCACTTGAGCAGCACATTTTCAGCTGCCCCATTAGACATATACATCCTGCTCCGAGCTCAGCTGTGTATAAACATTAAAGGCACAATAAAACTCTATTATTCTGAGTGAATTTTGCAGCGGCCTTTAATGTGGAGAGGCTCGTGTCCACACTGAATGCGTCTCTCTCGGCCCTGCTGCCGTTGTTGTTGTGGTTGCTGATTGCCATCCCTATTTGCCTGGCACACATGTTCACCTCAGCCTGAAGAAGCGAGGAGGCATTTCCACAGCGCTGTACGTCATTTGCACAGTTGCCTTTAATTGCACAGAGAGCAAGAGGAGGGGCACAGCAATTTGCTAATGAACTCGGAGGGCCCGGGCTCTCCACTGTAGAGCAGAACACTACTAATAGTGCTGAGGACTCACTCCAAGTCTCAAGAGCTCCTCTACTTGATTGAGCCATGCAGGCTGAAGTGGGGCTGGAAATAATTGAAATTTCCGTTAAAAATATTCTGCGCCTGACTTTTTGTGGATGTGAGGGAGACTTAAATGATTATGGATGCTCAGCAGTTGATCTGCAGAGTTAATTTAGTGGAGAGGTATTTTTATATTAGAGAGGCTTTGTGGAGCTGGCGTTTCCAGAGCATTATGTTGTTGTTGTTGTTTTTTTTGGACTGTTGAAATCATGTATAAATAATGTGGAGTAGCCTCTGAAATAACAGCTATATATTTGGGAGCCGTTGGCTTTTTTTTCTCTCTCTAACCCCTTATGTGTCACACAATCTTTCCTAAACAAACCCTGCCTGTGTGAGCTTAGTGTTGTGGTCACTGTGTAAGAATTTTCTCTTGATAGCACTATCGTGGTATCTTTTCCCAACAATTGGCACTGTTATGCCATACAAGTGCTGGTTTCCAGGTCAGTGAGACCCAGCAGTGTTGGTTTAGGTAACTCTGGCGGTCAAAGAGTGACCCCTGCCCCCCCCCCCCCTTCCAACCCACCCACCCTCCCGCCTCCTAACTCAATGGAAACCCTGACCGCCAGGGTCAGCCACTATTTTCCTAATCAGTACACCGCTATCGCTAATCTATCCGCTTCTCGTTGAAGTATGGATCGAGTTACACCCGACTTAACAGGCGCTTACTCTCTCTCTTTTTTCAGCCCCTCTCTCTCCTACAGTGGCACGCTGCTGTTCTTAATACAAACTTTTGAATCATCGTGGTGATTGTTGGTAATAGCAGCTTTTGTAGATGAATAGAGGAGAGGTTTGACCCCCACTCACCCCCTCTTCCCTCCCTCCCTCCCTCCCTCCTGCACACCCCCTCCTCCCTCCCCTCCTCTCCTGAACCCCCCCCCACCACCACCCTTTTATTTTTCCATTGGGGAGTGAATGTGGGGCGGCTGTTAAGGATTCAACAAGTGATACAAAGAGGCGACCACGTGACTTGTGTGTTTCTTAGCCTCTTTATTATTGTGGTGGAATAGCAAGTAGGGGTGATTCTGATTAAGCAAATCAAGGCCAGAGAGACTTCAAAGAATAGGAACGTCAGGAGCTTCTTATATGCCTTCATATATTCTCAGACATCCACGGGGCGTTTGCTTTTTTCTACTCGTTTCTAGATTCCTCTGGTTGATTTATTAGATGTTTCTTAAGTCGTGCATTATTGCTGGAAAACTCAGTGGAGCCGCTCTGTGTCACAGATACTCCGTTGTGATAGCCACAAGATCCCGATTGCAAATAAAGTTCTTGGCTAGTGTCTCGTGTTACTTATGATGGGCGGCCATGTCTGTCCCCGAGGCCTGCTGTGGTTTCTTTGGCTAAGTAAACAATAACCTGGCTTAACACATGTGTACTTAGCTAATGGAAAGTTCCTCTCCCCCTTAACCCCCTGCGAGCCTCTGACAATGGCCACCATCACAAACAGCCCGTCTCCAAGGAATCCACAGAGAACATCCCGGCGCGGCGGCTGTAAGTCAAGCTAGGCTAAGCTAACGAAGGAGCCACAACAAAACATGTCATTAAGAAATTACGCCCGCCTTTTCATTCACAGCTGGGGAAGGAGAAAAAAAAGAAAAAAGAGAATATGCTCTGTTTGGGGTTAGATAGCGTGGAGGGGGAGGGCACTCAAGTTAATGTTTTTGTTTGGATTTCAGCTCACAGAGAGTAAACAAGGAGTCTGTAGCGAGAGCTGAAGGCGAAGAGGCCACAGAGAAAGAAAATCAGAAAGAAAATCAGTTTCCGTGAGTGTCATTTAAATGGACTTTGAAAGCTCTGGTAATTATCTCAAACATGTAATTATCTTTGCTTGTCTCTATGAGGTTAACCCACCGGTTTTAAAAAGCCGATTGAAGAGTACCTGACGGCTATTCAATGTAGCATACTTTACTTACTCAAGAGACCAAATCCAGTTTCTCCCTCACCCCCTTCAGCAATTATAAGGTTATTTCTTCTTTCTTTGTCTATTGTGAAGAGTTAGAGAGGAATGGGAGGGAGGGGTGGGGTCTTTTGCCTTTTTTTCCTCCTCTTTTCTTTGCACCATGCATACCATTATCGGCCCCTCTTTTTCTTTTTTGGAAGTACTAATATTGCAGGGAAGGGAGGAGCAGGAGCAGCGGAGGTAGTTGGGCAAGCGCTTGCCTGGCCGGTTATCAGAGAGGCAGATCCTGCTTTATCTAGTCACAGTGGAAAGCAAAGTAAACAAGAGTTTACAATAGGCGGCCTTTTCAGCCCCTTTCACTAGAACAGCTTCCTCACCAGCATTCAGCAGAGTGGGAGAATGTGTTCGGAGCTTCGGCGGGCCATCTCGCTGCTACAACACATGGCGTTCTCGCAGATTTCCAACGGGAGGAAGCGGCGCTGTTGCAAAGGTCAAAAATGTGTTGAAGAAAATGTGTCTGAAAAAAAAAACTGCAGAGAACAGATGCACCAAGGCATTCTGGGGGATGGAGTAGTCCAACTGTCATCTTTGATTCAGATGTACCACCACTGAGGAGTGTTTGTGTGTGTGTGTGTGTATGTGGGGGGGGGTTATTTGGATATTTATGTCTGGTGCCGTTAAGTATGCACATATGATTATTCCCGCACGCTTGCTGGCACAGAGTGAAAAGTAAATATCCATATCATCACAAAAGATATTTCAGAGTGAGGAAAGAAGAGAGGGTGTGGGGGCAAAGCACAACAACCTTAACCATTTTCTTTATTATTGCAAATGAATTGGCAAGGCAACATTTCTTGCATGAGCGCTTGTATGATATGGGGCCTGGCACAGCGAGAAAGGGAAGCCCCCCCCCCCCCTTCCTCACCACCACCACCACCACCACCACCACCACCACCACTACCACCACCACCCCCCCCCTTGCATCTTAGACGCGGCACAATGAGAATGCATTGGATTGGAATGCCTCACCGATCATAGCGGAATCAGAATTTCCAGCAAGGAAAATCTTTTCATGGTGAATTAGGGTGGTGGAGGGAAGAAAAATGGTAATGAAAAAAAAAGAAAAAAGAGAGAGAGAGAGAAAAAAAGGTATGCATGGCTCACAAACAGGGTTCCCTCGGCTTGGCGCGGCAGATTTAAGAACTTTAGCTAAAGCTAGGCAGAATAGAATGTGGAAAATTGAATTTACTAAACAATTAAGCTTTGAATTAATCTATATCCTGCACAGGAGAGAGCGAGCGAGGGGAGAGAGACACAGAGGAAGAGACGGAGAGAGAGAGAGAGAGAGAGAGTGGCTCATTAAGGGGACAGAATAAATCAAGTGTGTGTGCTCAGTGTGCACTGGGACAGCTCTCTCTCTCTCTGTGTTTCCTCCAGCTTTCTGTTTATGCATCTATTCACCTTGTGCATTTACATATCCCACGTTTTTAAAGGTGGACCTCTGCATTGTGAGCTGCGGACTTGTTGGCACAAGGTGTGTGTGTCTGTGTGTGTGTGTGTTTTCTTTCTTGTCGCTGTGTGTCTGGAGGCCAGTGTTTGTGCTCTTGTTAAAGAGCGGCAGCTCTCTGATGTTTGCATAAGGTAGATTAAAAGTATTTGTGTCAGTGGGTGTGTGAGTGTGTGCAAGCTAAGAGACCAAAAAAGTGTGCACATGCTGTGTGACCTGTGTGTAGTGGTATGTGTGTGTGCATATGTATGTGTGTGTGTGTGTGTGTGATCTCAGCTGTGTGTGTATTAATTGCGTGTTAGATCAGTGCTGGGCCTGTTCTGTCCAAGGGTGGCCTGTGATTATAAATAAACTCCCTCTCCCCGTGGAGATGCCACCAGGCCCTGTCTCAGCCCCGCCCCCTTTCCCATGGGGCCTCAGCGGCCACCTCCCAGCAGGCAAAGCGCTCTTTTGTTCAATTACAGCTAATGCAGTAGTTTGCCACTCCCCCCCCCCACCACCACCACCTCCTCATCTTTCTAATTATATTTTCAAGTGGAATTTGTTACAGAATTAAAACAAAAAGACAATGAGAGAAAGAAAAAAAGAAACACATCCTTTTTTTGCGAGCTGAGGCTCTTGGGTTCGTCGTCCCCGGGGTGCTGTGCTATTCTTTTTTTTTTTACAGAGCTCTGAATAAACAAGTTGGAGTCATTTTTTTTTAAAAGCTGCACTTTTTGGAGGAGCTGGCAAAACCCAGTGTTAACTGTTTGCGTGCTGAGCATGTGGTCTGGATTACCTCACTTCTGATGTTCTCTGGAGTTACTCAGTCATGCACGGGTGTTTCATTTTTCAGTGTTCTCCCGTCCCCACGGTCAGCAAAAAAGAATTTGTAAGAGGTGGAGAAAGAAGAAGAAGAAGAAGAAGAAGAAAAAAGACCCTCCCGCTATCTTATCGGTGTTAAAATCAACATTTATCTTCCCGATCACCGTCACCAGTCATGCCTTTGTGCAGTGAGTTTCATCTTTATTGCAAAGCCTCAAAGCCTAATTTGGAAAACAACGATTATATCGTCCATGTAAGCACTGGATTATAATTTCATAGCCCAGGAACATCAAATGGGCTCTAATAGGCCCCAAATGTGTTGAATTTGCTGACTTGTATTTTCTTTTCTGTGACTTTATTCCCTCTGCATTTTGCTTTAAACAAACCCTGCGCGATGAATTAATGTCTACTTTTTTTTTTTTTTATGATGCTAAACTCAGCTCCAAATCCTCCTCGCACACGCAGCGCTGCTCGTAGTATTCCAATTGAAACCAGTTGTTCCCCAGTTTGTGTGTGTGTGTCTCTCTCTCTCCTCTCCTTCCTCTCGTCTTCATCTCGTGTGGGTTTCTATCACTCATTTCGTCGCATTGCCCCTAAAAGCGCGATGCAAACACCACATTGCCCCCCTTGATATCTCCTTCATTTGATTTGACAGAGCAAAGATAGGCTCACAAGATAGGCTCCAGTAAGTGTTTTTGCGTGTGTATGTTTTGTTTGTTGTGTTTGTTTGTGATAGCTGACTGTGTGTGATAAGACACAAGATCCCATTTCCTTCGATTTTGAAGTCTCTTTTCTCTCCTGTCCTCGGCGCTAATGTTGCTTTTCAGAGGCACTGAGAGATAAGAGGTAACATCTGGTTTAGTTTCAATATTATGTAGCAGCTTCGTATGGGGGCAGAGTGTGATTGGAGTGTGTGTGTGTGTGTTTGACAGATTGCACAGTGTGTGTGTGTGTGTGTGTGTGTGTTTGTACTATGTACATGTATAAATGTAAGCACCTAATCAGTTGATGTATGTGTGTGTCAGGGATCTTGATATTACTGTGTGTGTGTTTATATTTTGTGCTTGATGTCTACCTGTTTGTGTGTGTCTGAATACTGTTTGTTGTCTATATTTATGTGTGTATCTGTGTCTTTTGTGTGTGTGTGTGTGTGTGTGTTCCCTGTCTGGACCATTTGCTCCCCACTGTCCGCTGTGCAGCTGACACTCATCTGGCCTAGGACTGTCCCCTGCCCTTACACACACACACACAGAGCTTACTATATATAAACGCAGGTCTCCAGAGTCTCTTTGGTCTCGTCAGCTGCTTACGTTTGATGACACCAACTAGTCTCAGTTTAACATCAGATGAGTCTCATCTGTCTTGTCACAGGGAATGTAATGGACGTCCGTTCTGTGGTAATACTCCAACCTCTCCATTTGTCTTTATAAAGTTTTAAATCGGCGTCAGTTCGGCCGCTCATGCAATATTTTCGTCTCGCCGACTGTGGGAAAACTTCATCTTGTTTGGTTCTGTCTGTGTCTTGGCTCTGCTTCCCGAAATGAAATTTAAATCTACATTAGCCAGATTGGACATGCATTTCTTTTGTCGTTTGCGAATAAAACTGAGGATTTATACGTATGTAGCAATACTTCAGTTAGTTACCTCTCTCTCCCTCTGTCTCTGCTCTGCTCTGCTTGGATGACATCACTCCCTGGCGCTCTCACTGCGGCCTATCTTAAGTTGTAGCTGTTTTGTATTTTCATCTGCTAGTGGTTTGAGCCAAATGGAGGCAGCCGTGCATTGCATGCCTCAGAAAGCTGGGAACTAATACAACATGTTCGCTCGCTATTCGTCTGGGTCTTTCTCCTCATCGAGCCCCAGCAGTCCTCATTCCGCAGGATTGTTGCAGGGGCTCTCACACACACACACACACTCTGCGTGACTGGGTCGAGAGTTGGCAAATTATAAGTTTGTTTGTGATTTTGTCAGTGTGCTTTCTTCCACAGAACATACAGTTTATGTAGACAGATAATAAAATCTGCACAATTAAAAATACAAATAAAATCAACACGGCTAATGATGGAAAAAGAGAAAACGAGGAGCTGACATTCTCTCTCTGTCTCTCTGTGCAACAGACATCCTGGAACAGAGATCATGACGACACGGCATCCACACGCTCCGGAGGAACACCGGGACCGTCCAGCGGTGGACACACATCGCACAGCGGAGACAACAGCAGCGAACAGGGTACGTGACCGAGTTTTTCTTTGTCTGCTGTCTGCATCTTCTTCTTCATCTGCACCAGCTGTCACAGACAAACGGGCTCAGAGGCACCGGTGTAAACACAGGCTGAGCTGCTGAGTGTGTGACATCACATACGCAGGTCGTATCACAGACATCAAACACACATGATTGAAGACTTCATCGTGCAGTCAGGTGAGGTTTGGCAGGCTTAGTCTGTTTGTGCATTAGCTCCCAGCTGCTGCTGGAAAGGTCAGAGGTCACAGTCAACCATGTGGGATCTCCTCTGGACCTGGTATGAGATCCTCTGTGGCTTTAGTTCTGTGGTCTAGAGCACATTTTCTGTTTTCCTGGTGCCATCCTGGTTGTTGTTAGCTTCATGCTAAAGTCCTGCAGGTAGTTTTACATCTGAGCAGATTTGTGGCTGCGTCTGTGTGTGCACCTGTTTGCACTTTATCTCATACTGGCCAGGTCAAATGATCTGTTCTGTGTTACTCTGCCTCTCTGACTTTTCTTTTGCTTCCAGTCTCAGTTTTTTTTCCACTGCTGGTGATTTTCATGTTGTGGACACATGATATTTTTCTTTTACAGTATTTGAAAAGGAGGTGGCAGGTTGGAGACGTTTTTCTGACACTGATAAGAAACAATGGCTTTAAATCTTGCACCCGTTACCATGGGTTGCCTGTATCATTTACAATCCCAGTACTTTCATTTATTCTAAAGGCAAATTTTGTGGATAAAAATTTGAATTTTAAATTTGCAAAATGCAAAATGTGCACACAATTTGATTATAATTTACTTCATTTTTTATCTAGTGACATTGTTTTTAGCCTCAAATTTGAATTTAAAGGCTCCCTCTTTGACCAGACTGGTGTGTGTGTGTGTTGGTGTTAAAGGGGGAGAGAGAGAATGGGGTGGTGGTGGTGGTGGTGGTGGTGGGGCGGCAGCGGCGTTGCAAACAAACTGTAGGCAAAAAAGCAACTTCATATATTATTGAAGGCGATGTCAAGGCGAGCAGTTTGCAGGGTTGCCAGTGCCAGGAGGCAGAGCCTGGGTGGGAGCAGAGAGCGCCGCCATGCCTTCCACTCCAACGAGCAGCCATTTATATAGTCAACACACACACACACACTCTCTCTGTGTCTTTGTCTCTCTGTCTGTCTCACACTTGGTCTCATCCTCTCCCTCTCTGTCTTTCACACTCATTCTCTCTCTCTCTCTCTCTCTCTTTCTCCCTCACATTCTGTTTGTCTTTCTCCCTTCGCTCTCTCCAGTAACACTCAACGAGGAGCTGAGGGACTGAGAGGTGAGACATGAGCCAAGATAAAAATAAAAGACAGACAGACAGACAGATGATGTGGAAGAGGAGAACACACTCATAGAAAATACTGAAATCACAGTGAAACAGAGGAAGACAAATGAATATTGTGTGTGTGTGGGTCAATGTGTGTGTGTGTGTCTGTGTGTGTGTGTATGTGTATGCGCTTCTGCCTCTGATGACTAATGGTCTGGTGCAGCCAGGCAAGATCTGATTGGTTGCTCTAATGAGTGTGCTCTGTGCCGAGTTTGGGCTCCTGCTTCTCTGACCTTTGCCCTCTATTGACCAAACTGACACTTCATTTTTCACATCTTTCCAATTATAGGCCCACTCCTTATGTTGACCCGCCTCCTCTCACTCACTCTCTCTCTCATCATCTCTCTCTCTCTTTCCCTCCCTCTCTCTCTCCATCTCCTCATATCTCTCCGTTCTCCCTCCGACTCTCCCCAGCCATTGTAGGGGTTTGTTTGTTGTTGAAGTTCATTAGAGGGTAAAATGTAGGCTAGTGTGTGTGTGTGTATGTGCACAGTCTGCATGCGTCCCTGTGTTATTGTGTGTCAGCTTAATGAATGAGGTGCTTTGATTTGTCCAAGTGTTACATTTGAGTTCAGGGGTGGAGGGGACAAACATGATTTGTGAATGTAGGTATGAGGGCATCTGCAGGTTCTGAGACATGTGAGCTAAATAAGGACACTTAGAGTCACTAAACAATAAGAACTGAGACATTGAAGTCTTAACTTTATCAGTTTCATGTGTATTAACACTTTTATAATCACTTTATTGTCTTTAAAGTTTCATTTACTATTTTCCTGAGGCTGCACAAGCACAATGAAGTCATTATAGCAGCATATAAATGCCCATAGTTTTGGAACAAAGTCAAATTAATAGCTATAGATGTGTATACTGTGGCATCCATGTGTCCATATACTTTTGTCCACGTGGTGTGTGTGTGTTTTTTAATTCAGGTTTTTACACTGGCTCTAAGTCGGGATCCAGCATTAAACAGCTCTGTCAGTGTCTTCCTGCAGCCTGCAGATACCCTGATGTCGGCCAATACAAATGTGTGTGCGTCTGTGTGTGTGACATCGTTTTGTTTATGTGGGTGCACACACACACACACACAGGAACAGAAACACGCACAGTGTAGAGCATCAGGACACAGTGACAACAGTAAATACCGGAGGACATCTTGGACTGGTTTCAGGTTTATATGGGTTAAGCGCTATCACTGCCACGTCATATTGGCTCTGGCAAATTGTGTGTCAGTCACTTGGTAATCCCAGTAAGCTGGTTATTTATCTGTTTGGCACTTTGCTCGCCCCCCCCTCCCCGACAGCTTCACCCCACTGTCTTTTCCTCACTCTCTCTCTCTCGCTTTCCCTTGCTCTTTCATCTTCACATCCTCCCTCTCTTCTCCAGTTTTCCCTTGTCTCCCACCTACTCTCACATCTCTCTCTCTTTCATTTTGCTCTCAGTCGGTTTCTCTCTCCTTGTGTATCCCCGTGCTTTTCTCTCTCTCCTCCCCCTTTTTTCTTCCATGCCTCCCACTCGCTCCTAAACACTACCTTTGTTTATCCTTCTTCTTTCCCTTTCTCTCACCTCTCTTTGTTCCTTTCGCACTCTTGTTCTTCTCCATCTCTCTCTCTCTCTCTCTCTCTCGCTTCCATTTGCACATCTTTTCCCCTCTTTGTGTTTTTTTTCATCTTGTCACCTTTTTAACTCATCCCCTCTCACTCATTTTTCCTCCTTCCTTCTTCTTTTTGATTCTGTTCTTCCTCCTGCTCTTCTTCTCCCTTTCCTCTTTCCTTATTTCCTTTTCTTTGTTTCTGTTATTTCTCTCTCTCTCTCCTCTACCTTTAACAGATTGCTTTCTCACTGACCTTTCCCTCTGTCTCTCTCTTACACTTTCTTCATTTCCCTCCCCTCTGCCCGTAGAGCTGCGCAGCTAATCTTTCTCCTCTGTTTTCCTTTCATCCATCCTTCAATCCAGCCTCACACTTTCCTCACCTCCTCCTGCACTCAGTCTTTCTCTGATTCCTCCTGTTTTGTGTCTCTGTCGCCTCCTTCTCCTCCTCCTCCATCCTGCCCCTCCAGCAGAGCGAAACAGCTCTGAGGAAGGATGCTGGACGGTCGAGGGCCTTTAACTAGTGAACTCCAGCCTCCTCTCTCTCCCAGGCTTTATTCTGAGGCTATTCCTGAGAGAAACACATGCTCTGCTCTGCCCCCGTCTCTGAACGGTTCACTGCCCACTGGTATAAAAATCCCCATATCTACCCGGAAATGTAGCACTTGCGTTCTCTAATGCAAGAGCTGCAGGAATCATGAGGAGGTCTCCGCATTACGTAAGATCAGAGGTCTCTGCGTGCACATTGTGGAGCTCAGTTTGCAGGGGAGGAGATGCTCTTTCCAGAGCATAATGTGATAATGAATGATAAGTCTTGGACCTCTTACTCATCAGCAGATGTTTTGCAGTGCTTCGTGCCTCTGTGATAATGTGTGCAGTTAAAAAAAAACGACTTTTTTTTAAACTTCTGCATGTGTTGACAATGCTCACATGCTGAGCTCCTCGGTATTTTGTTTATGCTTTGACCACAATGGCGATGGTATTTTTTAGCACTAAATTCCATTGGCAGTTGAAAAAAATGGAGGGAGGATCACATTTGCTTCACACATGTCATTAAAATCAGTCCTGGGTGTCTCCTCTCTCCCTAAAGAGCAGACAAAGAAGAAAGCCTCTTATTTTTCTCCTCCCTTTCTCTGGGAGATCTTTGTAAACATCCAGCAAGCTCCGACAGGGAGAGTCAGAGAGTGGCCCTGTAGTTAATTAGTCCCACTCTATTAGCCCAGCTGTTTGTTAGCTAGTTCCTACCAACAGGCCTCTTTGTTTAATACCCAGAAGCCCTCTGGAGAAGCCTCATTGTAGCTTTTGTGCCTTGGATCATGCTTTTCTGTGAAGAGTAATGCTCGAAGGGCAGAGGAAAAGCTAACAGATCATATATGCATGCGATGGAAGGAGGGGGGTCCCTCACGGACATGAGTGGGCCTTCTCTTTTTCTCGCAGTATAAAGTACTCCTCTTTGCCTGTGTGAATTTGTAAGGACACCCCTCGGCTGCTCTGACGGCCTGGCGTGCGAGGGAAACAGAATAACATTCAGGCAGTGAATCGGGCAGCTGCAGCAATGTGGATGCGAGCGGGAGCAGACGAGCGGAGCAGAGAGTTTGCTCTGTTTTTGAAAGCTACAGGGTTTCCCTCTCCGCTTGTCAGAAACATCCAGGGAGCGAGGCGATGACTGGCGATATTAGATATGTATCACCAATTACCCAGACCGTTTGTAAAGAGTACAGTGTGCTGCGCCAAGGCAAATAGCTCCCTGTAAGGCGATGTGTTAGTGTCTGCATACATTTCTGCTGTCTGAGTACTGGCCTGAGATTTCTTGGTTGTTGGTCTGATATCGAGCTCTGAGGGTTTTCTTTTCTTTGCCTGGTGTAATTGGAGGAATGTTGGACACAAAATTTATGCTGATATTTGCCATTCGACGGACCTAAACTGTGTGTGTGTGTCTTTTAGTCTAACTTGTAGTTAATTTCTCTTGCACATGAGGTCCTGTTATCCTCCAGCTCATTGTTGCAGTCTGCTTTATGAAAGTCCTGCATTAATTACTGTACCTGATGATTAGAGGGGATTTGACTTGGATGTTTGAGCAAATGACTGAACGAGTAGATCCCTGTAACCTCTGGAAAGACAGGTGGTGCTTGGCTGGAGCAGGAAAACTCTGCCTGGATGGTTGTTAGGATGGTTGTTAGGATGGTTGTTAGCTGGGATCATGTCAGTGGAGGATGTGGCACTTGACCTGATGTGTTTGAATCACGTGCTGATCTATATTCAATCTGAATCACTGTATATAACCTCCACTGGCTTTGAATCTCCATTGATCAAGCGGGAATATTCTTGATGTTGTCATCCTCTCATCCATCCATCCACCCATCCAGAGTCCGACCTCTGTACCCTCCAACAAGGTCAGGCCACAGAGGAGCTGTTGCTTTCCGTCGTCTCATTGGCCGGTCTCCAGGGCCGGGGCGGGCAAATGGGGACACGGACAGGGGTGCCAGGCAATCAGCAGCTAGAGCCAGCTCGTCCAATCACTCAGCTTCACGTGGCCCCCTCAAAGTCACCGATTAATTGGTCCGATTGTCCAGTAGACTGGAAGAGAGAACTGTGTGTATCCCCCTCCCTGACTTGCTTTTTCTCTCCCAGTGGCTGCTGCTCTTGAAAATGTTCTGTTTGAAACAAGGAGTTAAAGACTCATCAGAGAGAGAATTAGAAGAGAGTGCTGCAAAAGAAATGAACTGTGTATTAGTTTCATTGGCACACACACGCTTACACACTAATAAACTGCCATGTTGTCATGTTAGATTTAACAGTAGGTGAGTTATCAGCTGGTTATTGATCAGAAAGTAACAAGAAATGAGCAAACTAGGTCAGTAAGAGGTTTTTAATAAACAGTCATTTATCCACATGCCAGACATTAAATATGAATAAACCTGTAAATAGTAATACAGAACCCGAGGGAAGAAGCACGTCGTATTGTGTGTGTGTTGTCTAGACGTTGTCTAGACGTTATCAAGGAAGATCCTCAGTCCAGTAATTGTCTTACTGGTGTCCAGCTTTCCCGGTAATCTGTTTAAATGTGAGGCTCTGTGGGTAGATAAAAGGTATGTGGCTCCCTTGATTAGTCTAGCAGTCTGTATTACTGGAGGTGTGTGTGCACATCTGAGTGTGTGTGTGTGTGTGTGTGTGTGTGTCAGCACGGTAGCTGGCAGACACACAAACATGAAGTCTCTCTTTGATTTCCTCAGAGCCTGAACATGGGAAAGAGAGAGGGAAAGAGAGGAAGAGAGAGAGAGAGGGGAAAAGACATCAGTGAAAGAAAAAGAAAGAAAACAGCGAAATGAGAGTGTAAGATAAGGAGGGGAGAGAATCTCAGGGTGAATGCTGTGAAAGCATTTTGATGCTGACTGGAGCACTGTGTGTGTGTGTGTGCGTGAGAGAAAGTCTTATAGCAAGCGATAGGCCGAGCAGTTATCCCTGATGAGCGTGTTAAGTGCTGCTGAGTGTTGTTTGGGAGTCTATTGAGGCGACTTCACTGCTGCTAGCAAACAGCAGTGTCTTCTCCATCCACCAGTCCAGTGATGGAGGAGTGGTGGCCAGGACACCTGAAGCTCACTCTGCGTGTCAGGTGTGTGTGTGTGTGTGTGGATAAGCATGTCTCTGTATATAAACAAAAAGATCATCATGGCTCATCACAGCAGCACACACATATACACATGCACTCCCCTTCCTGTTCATGTGCTGTTTATGAAAATCAATATCTGAGAGGCATAAAAAGGTAAATGTGTCTCAAAACACCTCGAGAAAACATCCCTCAACAACTCAGTGTTGCCGGTAGCAGTGTTTATTGAGCCTCAGCTGGATTTACTGCATCTCAAACATTATTATCTGTGGTTACCTGGGAAAAGAGATGTTTGGCTTCTCTGTGTCCAATCACGACCTCCCTCTTCTCAGATTCACTCAGATCTTTTTACGACCCGGGTTTTATCACGGCAGCCCGACGCGGCGTCAGCCTACGTGTAGTGACTCGCCAGGGCAGAAAATGATGGCCCTTCGATGGCATTTTATTGCCTCACAGGCAATAAGCAAACTCGGACTGGCCTGAGTTTGCCCCTCTTGAAAAAGAGGAAATTGTATCAGGTTCCCACAGCAAGGGGCCAGTTTGCTTTTAGGATTAGGGCCGGTGTCACCGGGCGGCTGGGGTCGCGTGGAAGAAAGAGTCAGAAATACAAGTAAACAAAGTGACTTCCTGCACCCTCCTCCTCCTCCTCCTCCTCCTCCTCCTCTCCTCTCCTCTCCTCTCCTCTCCTCTCCTCTCCTCTCCTCTCCTCTCCTCTCCTCTCCTCTCCTCTCCTCTCATGTGAAACCTACATTTTATTGTCCTGGGTGAGCGTCTCCTCTCATAAAACAGTCTTGATAAGGTGTCAGAGCCTATTTGACTGTTTGGCTTTGAGATTTACAGTATCTGCTGCATGTTTACATATGATCATCATGAGCCTCACATTTGTCTCTGTTGTCTTCATGTCTGTATTTTCCCATCAGCCCTCTGCTGTCGCTACGCCCTGGTTTTTGCCTCTCTCTAATGATATGCAGGAGAATGTCATGCACATTTTTGAAGGTGAATAAAATGTTTCCCCCTCTTCTCTGTTACTTTAAATCTCCCCTGCACTCATGCCGTCTGCCTCTCTCTTGTCTGTTGGTTACATGTGGGCATGTTTGCATGACCAAAGAAATGCAAAGTCGAGCCCAGACCATTACAATATGCCTTGTGTGCACAATTTACATGAAATACATATTCATTCATGACATGTGTGCACATGGAGCAGCTTCTCTCCCTCTCCTTTTCCCTCCCTTATGCCTTTTTTCTCGGTCTTTGTGCCCATGCAGGACGTGTTTTTCTCTCTGAAAGTTTTCACATGAAAACTGTGCATCTCTTCTTTGTTTCTGTATGTTTTGCACATTTGTCATCCTTATTTTACCCATAAATGCACTTGGATCGCACCATGTAGTTTGGTGCTGCTCCAAGAATGAGCACAACAGCCGTTTCAAAAAAAAAAAAAAAAAAAAAAAAAGAGGTTCTACTTCATTTGCTCCAGCGAGGGAGTTCATGCGGGAGGGAAATGTATCTTTAGCTCCCATGTTGTAATTGTGGCACGCTAATGATGTAGACACATTCTCACTGTCTGTTTACAGGAAACGCTCTTCTTTAATTTGCGACTGGCGTGAATGCCAAATGCCTATATCTAATTACTGGTGTTTGCTAAAAGATACTATTTACACACACTTTTTTGCTTTGCCTCGTAGAGGTCTCCTGTGTGTCAGGGGTTGGGAGATTATGACGAGAAAAGTTCAACATGAAAGTCTGGTTAAGATTAGTTTTCTCAATTTTATTACTTTTCTGTGAGCAGGAAATAAAAATTAAGAAAAAAAAAGCATTTATCGTCCACCAATGATTTGTCCGTTTAAACCTGCAGATATTTTCATTCAGCGCATCAACATTTGAGATCTTGTTTGAAAAGTGTCATCCGAGGACTCCATTCAGGTTTATTTTGGTATGAAGGACCATAATTTGCGCCATTCTTGTGTAATCGTGTCCTAAAAGAAGATGCCACTTTTGTCAAATTACTGGATATCTCCTTTTGGAACAGAACGCTGCAGCTCTGATTTGCAAATGTAAACAAGTTGAGATGTGGTAATGCACTTGTCATGCAAATGAATAGGATGTAAAGTTGAAGGATAGTCATTCACTTGTGAAATCATTTGTGTATGTGTGAGTGTGTGTGTGTGTGTGTGAATAGGGTGTTGTGTCCCTGTCATAGTGTAGATGGAAATAGAAATGTGACAACTTCCAAATTTGTGACCAGTTTGCGCTCTTTATTTTGTCTGTTTTCAATTCAGCTCCAAATTGCCTGGAACGTACACACACACACACACACACACACACACACAGGCTCTCACAGACAGAAAATGCCCCGGTTTCTTAATCGTGGCCAGTACAGGTTCATAGGGAATCTCACAGTGAAATCACAGCGACTCATCACTGATGTGTCACAACGCATTACATCTGGACGATAAAACGACCTCAAACTCTCTCACTTCTTTCTATCTTTCCATCTCTCTGGTGTCTGTGTCTCCCTCCCTCCCCCCCTCTCCCCCTCTCCCCCTCCTCCTCCTCCTCCTCCCTTGAAGAGGAGCTGAGCTCAGGACCCAGGAAGCCTCTGATCAGATAGATGTCAACTTTTCAGGGAAAACCCTGATAGCAGGCTGGAGACCATCACCTCTGCTAATGGACGGTTAAAGACCAG
The DNA here is from genome assembly GCA_021432705.1 of Caranx ignobilis. Taxonomy (NCBI): domain Eukaryota; kingdom Metazoa; phylum Chordata; class Actinopteri; order Carangiformes; family Carangidae; genus Caranx; species Caranx ignobilis. Next base: position 3,056,665 of record MU270009.1, read on the forward strand.
ATGAGCCTTTTTATTAGTCTTTTCCTTCTTATTTTATCTCGGCAAAAGCTACAATTAGAGTTTTCCAGAGTATTCATTTTAGATGGGTATGATAGAGGCGAACTGTACTGGTGTGGAGGGAGAGTGAGAGGAAAGAGAGGGAGAGCAGGAGTGGAGGAGGGAGGGGGAGAGAGCAAAGAGACAGGGTATTAGCACTTTGTTCAGTAGGGAAGCATTGTTTGGCCCCTTGGCACACAGGAACACACACAAATAAGCAACTCTCACACACACACATACACACATGCACAGAGCAGCAACGTTTATTTAAGCTTTTGATAAAGAGATTAGCCCCATCATCCTACGCTCTTAAGCTAGCCAAGGGGGTCCATGTTCAGGAAATCCTGGCTTTCCTGACACATGGGCTTATAGGGAAACCTGGCTCAAGCAACACTTATGTGATATTAATACTATTCCTAATGGTCAGATTAACAAGGTTAGGCCTGAACATGGAGGGAGGGTTGGTCAGGTTTGTGTCCTTCTGTGGAGAGAGAGAGAGAGAGAGAGAGAGAGATGGCCAGAAAGTTACTGAAAGAGTGAAAAGGTTGGAAGCAGAATGAGGTAGAGGAGGCGGAGTAGCTGTGCCAGCTGGGCTGCCTCTCTTTTTTTTTCTTTATTATTAGCCCTATCACAGTGGTTGGAGTCCAGCTTAAAGCTACAAACAGCGAAGTGCTAATTTTAGCCTCCAAAGAGGATAAGGATAAATAGCTTGCTGCCAGTTTGCCATATGGTCCCCTGCCGATTATATTGTGTCAGGCATATTTTCACCCCACCCCCACCCCCTCCCGCACCCCCGGCCTCAACACAACAAACATACACATATACACACAAACACAGGCTCATATCTGTTGTTTCACCCACTAATGATGCTTTATATTAACGTGTAGATGTGACAGTCGGGATGATTTCTAAATGTTTTTACAATTGTTAGACAGATTAAAGGCAGATTTTCACACCTGGGGAGGAGGAGGAGGAGGAGGAGGAGGAGGAGGTGTGTTTCACCATCACTGTAACGTCCCACAGTTTGTTTTTATTGATGCAGTTTATCTGTGTGTAATAATAGACAGATACGTCAGATTGAAAGTGTAATTTTCAGGCAGGATATTGTTGTCTCAGAGGTGGCGGCTTCAACCTGCAGTCGTTTTCTTTTTCTTTTTTTTGTAGCTTCCAGCTGCAAGGTAACATTTGGCCTCTCCTGTAATCTCCTGCAACTTGGGTTATATTCTCATTTGAAAATATGAGCTCTGAAGAAGAATAAGAATGAGTCTCTGTCTCTCTCTCTCTCTCTCTCCATCAACACACATGCATATGTTCACATGTAAATGCAACACACACTCACACAGCAACTCTCCATTATTCTCTCACTCTCTCTCCCTCAAATTGAAATAATTCAATTTATGGACACAGTTCCAGACCTCCCTGGCTAAGACCATTATGCATGGAGTCCCCCCCCCCCCTCCTCCCTCCCTCCCCTTCTCTAACAAAAGAACGGGAGAATTTACCAGCCGGCTCTCCAAACGACACCCACACAAAGCCAATTTCATGCCGGGAAAACACCAGCAGAAGCGCCAGTTCTGGTCAAAACCTGCATCCCTGTGGATTTTCTTTATCACTAAATATGGGTCGATGCTACTTTAATTTTCTGTTAGGGCTTATTTCATAACCCTGATATGACACATGCAACTCCTTTTGCTTCTAACATTCAAACCAGGGCTGCTTCACAGGTGTTCGCTCATTTAAAAGTGACAGAGAGAACAGTGTCAGGCCTCTTGGATTGGTCACACACTTGATCCCTACAACCATTTATGTTGCTACAGTAATGCTGAACAGCGACTCGCTCAAATGTGTTGTTTCATGTTATATCAGTTAAAAAGCATTAAGATGTGAAATGCCAAGGCTGAGCTGTGGTGTGTTGTGAGTGCAGGTAACCTGGGCTGCAGGATGTTGGAGGTAAAGTATGTCAACAGGGCCAAAGCTTGACCCAGGACTGACCCAGACCAAGCATGCTGCCCCCTGAGGCCTCCTCCCCTCAGTCCTTTTGACATGGATACCTGCTATAGGGATTTAACGGAGAGATAAACACCTCAGCGAGCTTTTCTAAAAGTTTAGAGGGAGAGGGAGAGAAAGAGAGTGGAAAGAGGTCTAGATAACAAATACCTGCAGGTAAACACAAAAGCAGCAGGGTGGGCTGGAGGGCAGCATAGGCGTTTACTTTTTGTGTTTGCAGAGCAACACAAAGCATGCCACTTGCAGTGCACACACTTGTGAACACACACACATTTGGATGTAACCCGATCATCCCCTCTCGCTCTGAGCCAGTGAAACTCAAAGAGATGAGCAGGGACTGGGGGCTGAGATTCTCACTAGTGATAACCTTTAGAGTAAAGGCCTGAGTGGCAGTGTTAAACACACACACACACACACACTCTGCATACAGATATATATAAATTGTACACACTAGCCCCCATGGGCAGCCCTCTTTGTTCCACTGAGATTCTCTTAAGCGGCAGAGAGGTCATACTCTTACAGGAAGTCACCCCCACAGAGGGCTGCTCTTTTCAGGAAGTAACTTGGTGGGACTGTGTGGCGAGAGCGCCCGTGTCCATGGGGGGCATATCACTCCGGACCACATGGGCCCATGATCCACAGGAAGTAGGACCACTGTAAACCCACTCACTTCCTCTTCCTCTGCCCCCGTCCCGAAAGTCTTATCAGGTCTGCGTATGTGGATGGTGATAGGACTACAAATAGCACATCCTGTGCCGATCAAAGACACACTGACAAGGATGGGGGACAAGGAGACGCAGCATTACTTTGAAACGACCTATAATATTCATTTAATACCTAAGATTGTGAAGCTGAGCAGCTCCTATCTCAGAGTAGGAGTCCTTGTGAGGGGTTCCCATGATAAAAAAAATACCAAACACTCAATCATCACAACAGTGCAACAGTGCCTTTGTCTGCTTTACTCATGTGTTTACTCATTAAAAATCAGCCAAAACCCCAAAATGTAAATGCAACAACTCCACAACCAAATGTATTTAAATGGAGTAGGATGTTGCTCAGATAATGACTTATCCTGTTTTTCTAACCACCTCCTCAGTAACCTGATCTTGTGGGTGCAGACCATATTATACTCCCTCCTAATACTAAAACCGTCTGTTATTCCCCCCCAAAAAAAGAAAAAGAAAAGAAAAGAAAAAAAACTCACTGGAAGCTAATGCGCTATTATTAGCTTGTGCCACCGCAGGGTTAGCGTGCCTGCATTATCTAACTACATACTGCAGTTTGGCTGGCGCTGATAGGTTAGCATGAGTGGGAAAATCCTTGTGCATTATAAGTGTTTATCAGAGGCTGCGCCATTCAGATAGTTACCATGTGGAAAAATGCACACACAGACCAGAGCTGTACACGTTGGCTCTGAGAAATAAGATGGGGGAGAACTTAAGCCCGGTTAATGGATCTACACCCTAAACATGAGGAGATGATTACAGACAGAACAGACTCGGCTGTCGGTGCTGAGATGATACAGTTCCACTTAATTTGAGTTAATTAAACTGGTGGTTTTGATAGGCTGCTACAAGTCAAAGAAGTTAGTGCTGCGAGATATAATTTCACTAAATGTAGCTCATTGTAAAAGATGCATAGATCACATGAAAGGATTTCTTTTCAGTAAATTGACGTTGGCTAAAAATGATACTCTTTATTCAGTAGTTTAGTGCAGATCCTGAAAGTTAAAAGAGAGTGTCTTCAGAGGAAGATAGACATTTACAGAGAGTTCAAGTTTACTAAAAGAGGCTATTCTTTAGGTTTATTACAGGGCTCGCATGCGTATGTGTAGTTTTCCCTACACGTTGACTGAAGGTGAGTCCACAGCAAATTTAAAACAGGATGTTTTTGCTGTAGTTCAGCTGGAGGTTCCTTCTTTTTGTCGCACGTCGACACTGAAGGACTTTGGAACGCCCTTCAGCACATCAGCTGACTTTTGGAAAGGACCGCCGTGCCATTGTGCTGTTAAGTGCTCTTAGCTTTTGTTATAGTCCTTGTCCTCTCTGCCATCTACCACCCCCCCCACCCCACCCCACCCCCCACCTCCCCTCTTCTTCCATAGTCCATTTGACTCTCTCTCCCTCTCTGTGCATTTGTTGTGTGTTGAGTTTGAGGCTCAGAGAGTCGAAGGTGTCAAAAGCCATCGGAGAAGAAGCAAAGCAGTTGAGAGATTGAGAGTTAAGAGTGAGAAAGCAGCAGAAGAGGCACAATTTCAGGGATCTTGTCATAATGTTAGGAACCATTTTGTGTGTATGTGTGTCAGTGTGTGTGTGTGTCAGTGTGAGGACTTCCCTTCACTGAGGCGAAGAATCTGTGGGCCCCCCTCACAAGTGCTCCCATTTGAACCGAGCCTGGCCTTCCATCTTCAGGTTAGAAAAAAAGAAAGAGGAAAAAAAAAACGGCAACACAAAGGGAAGAGGAGGAAAAATCAATAGTTACACAGCAAAAGTGCTCAACATGAAAGGGTGAATTCATCACCCTACACTTTCATTTTAGCTTGTACCGTCTGCCTCTGTCTCCCTTATTCTTTCTCTCTGGACTGATCTGGAAGTGGGAATAAAAGGCAGTCGCTCTGTGTGTGTGTATATGTGTGTGTGTGTGTGTGCGTGTGTGTTTGTGTGCATGGAGGCATACTGCAGTTTAATGTCGTGTCGGTGCCCTGTGCTTGAGGCAGTTTCCAGCGTGTCAGGCAGCCTGTGGTGATGACCCTTTACAGAGGAAAATGGCACAGAGAGAGCAGTCACATTTACACTGACATTTTTGCCATCACCTATGGCTATGTCAACAGGCCTGATCCACCCACCCCATCCCATCCCACCCCCTCACAGACAACAGTGGACGGGCCTCAGCAACAACACACAGAGGCACAGAAACACTTTCACACAGAAAAATGACCATTAACACAGGTCTAATATTCAATATTTCACTAAAGGTTAAAACATTCGCAGCACAGATTTGTCAGAAAACAGAGAAAGACTCATCAGCTGCTTGTTGCTCATCTAAAACTACAAGATATTTGTTACACAACCTCACTAAACAAAGAAAAGCACAAGATTTGAGAAGTTTGTCGTTGCATGTTTTGCTATTTTGCTCACTGACAAACTGATTTGATCTCAGCTCATAGTTGGCAGATCAATACATCAGTCTCCTTGTACATACATGAAACAAACTATGCACGGATGTCCACCTACATTCAGCCACTGATACTCTGACAAATCTGACTAACCTAACCCTTTTTTGTTGTTGTTGTTGTTGTTGTTGTTGCTAAACACATTCTGCGTGCATCTGGCTTCTTGATCTTCTCTTCATCTGATCACCACAAATGAAATAATTGCTCCAAACTTGGCTCGGATTCTCACAACAAGAAGTCTCCAGTGTGCTTTAATTACAAATAACCCTTGTAAATGACTCACTAGTTACTGTCATTATTGAATCTGTCAGCGCTGATCCACAGAACTGTCATCATTCAAAGTAACCCGCTTTGTTATTGCAAAGCACTCGTTATTTACTGTAATTACTTCAATGGAATTGTCTTTGATTACAGGAAGCAATTACTTAGCTCTCCCCTGATTGTTTACCTGGCACCCCCCCCCCCTCCTTTTTTTTTCTTTTGTAGTAATGACAACTTTCTGTGACTACCTAATCTATTTATTCATTAAGTTGTTGCCAGTGTTGTGATTAACCTACGCTTCACAGTGATGCGATCCAAATGCATTGGCTGAAGTTTAGAGCAAAGATCAGAAAATAGTGGGGTGTCTCTCTGGCACAGGCAGGAAGGGAAGTCTAGACTGGCCATATTGTTTTGTCGACAGCGCATGTCATTATCCAGCAGAACAGTGGAGGGGATTTCTCTGTGTCTCTCCTCCTCCTCCTCCTCCTCCTCCTCCTCCTCCTCCTCGGGAGTAAAAAGGAGGCGAAACAGCATTGGTCACAGAGAGTGTTTTGTATTGAAGTGAGTGAGTGTGTGTGTTGCTTTGGAATACTTTGGTAGTCATTATTGGAAAGCTGCCTCGTGGAAGATCCGAGGAAGTGGGTGCATGTGAGTGTGTTCAAGTGTGTTTTCAGTGCAGTAAAGGCAGAGAGAGACGCTTTTGAAAATGTGCCTCTACTTGGGAATTGCGTTGCAAGGAATTCCTGCATGTTCAGAATATTTGGAGATGGGAGGGGCCTCCAGAGCCATGCAAAGGGAACCCCCCACTGCCTGCAACCCCTCTATACACCCACCACCACCACTACCACCACCACCACCACCACCTCCCTCCTCGAGTCTAGAGCTTATGAATGGCCTGAATACAATAAACGCCACTTTTTTTTCTTCCCTCCCTCCCTCTTGCGAGCCCTTCTTTACCCCTCTCAGGATTTCTGGGAATGCAGTGCATGTGTGTGTGTGAGAGTGTGTGAGCGCAAGAGAGAAAAGTAGTGAGAAGGAGAGCACTTTAGTGAGTACACCTCAGCACGTGTGTGTGTGTGTGTTTTGTGTATCATGTTTTGAGTGTGTCTATGTGCATGAATTTCTCGCCTGCCAGTATGAGATGTGTGTATCCCATGTGGAACAGGATAGCAGGCCCCTGAGGCCTGCGTCTTGCCTGGGCAGCCAACCCAGGGTCATGTGAGCTTTCTGGGGTGTGAAACTCTAGGAGTGGCCCATGAGGGATCAGCTGCAGGTCACTCGCACTCATAGTGAAAGACACGCTCTCTCTCTTACTCTCTCCCTCTCACAACAAATAGCCCTTGGACTAAATGCACTGTCGTAAACTCAAAAGACCTGTCCCCACCTCTTCTCCCTCTCAGTCCATCCACGGCCTATAAAACCTCGCAAAAACATCTCGCAGTAACCTCCAAAAGCGTTTAGCCATATGTGAATGATTCCTCACACTCGCCCAAGATCCCACTCATGACATCTGGCACAAAGCTAATATTCACAACCTCTTCTCCTCAACTCAGCAGTGCTTCGAAGAAGAAAAAGCAATTATTAGAAAGCTAAATGTCATAAATCTCTTGCGCCGCACTTGAAGCAACGAGTCTGACAAGATCGCTGTTTGCAGATGGATGCGTGGCTGTTAATTTGCCAGGCAGCAGAAAAATGGCTGACACCTTGGAATGGCACATGTGCCCTCTCCGAGGGGGCAGGTAGTAGCAACGCTGAGATATGGTTCATAATCAGATCACGAGAGATTAGCCTAGATACTGCTTGATAATGTCAGGGGATGCCTTGAGACAGAGAGATGTAGAGAAGTGATAAAGACATGAAGAGAAGAAGCATTATTAGTGCTCAGTAGTTATGGAGGAAGACAGGAAACATTTAGACCGAGGGTGTTGATCGGTGTTAGTTCAGGTTGATTTGAAATTTACATGAAATATCTGGATGTTTTATGTAGAAGAACAACTTCAAACTAACAGTGAAGAAAGATAACAATGCCTCAACACTGAGCAAATATCCTCCATCCCAACCCCTCACTCCAACAGACAGAGAGAAAGAGGAGAGAGGGAGGTAATGAAGTGGGGAGGAGGGGGAGGCCAGAATGAAACATGAAGTGGAGGAAAGGCTTAAATAAAAGCCATCGAAGCTGAATGAGCATAGGAGTAAGTGTCTGTTTAGCTAATGCTAACGAAGCTCATGGAAATGCATGAAGAAGGCTAACCTAGTTTTTACGTCATTATGTGTTTGCTCACTGTGTGTGTGTGTGTGTGTGTTTGTGCACAAGTGTGTATTTGTGTATACAGCGTGCGAGGGGACTGATAAAATATTCCTTCCCTTGGTTGGCCCCGGGGCATTTCAACTGCCCCTGGCTCCTTCCAGTCACTGGCCTGCTCCCTAATTGAAACACGCACACACTCACACACACCCACACATGCACACACTCACACACACACACACACGACATTCAGGGCTTCTGTGGCTGGAAAGACACATGCATAAAGAGAGACAGATAGACACACACATACAGACCGATGCACATCCATGCATGCATGCATTCTTCACACATGAACATGCACCCCCACCGTCATGCATTGATTCACCCCACCCTACCTCTACCCCACATCCCACCCCCCTCCCTCCTCTAACTAGTTGCAAAGACGTTGTCATGGCCGATCAGTGGGCCAGGCCCAGAGTTGTGCCTCTGGCTTTTCCTCGTGGGGAGACTGGAGCTCGCTAGCCTAGCTTCCCCGCACTGTGTGTATGCAGCCCTGGGTTACAGCCTGCTGATGCTCTTAATGAGCCTGGTAGCCTGAGCATGGAGAGTTGACTGACTGATTCATCGGCTGACCGGCTTGCTAGCTGCCTGGGTAGCAGTCTGACTGTGTGAGTGACTGGCTGATCGGCTGACTGACTGAGATTTCTGTATGACTGACTTGACTGACTTGGTTACTAGCTGACTGGTTACTGCTTGAATGGGTAACAGTGGACAATCTGCCTGACTGAGCAACCAAAAGGCTGATTGGTTGAACGATGAAGTGACCGCGACGCCACTGAGGCCATGTTGATATCAACATGGATGCATATGAAATCTGCTGCTTATGTGTCAGAAGTTTCCTGCCCATCCGAGCAGACAGACACTGCACACACTGAAACCACAGAGCTGTGATAAATCTTTAACTATGGACTATTGATTATTGCTCTGATGCTTGAGCTATGAGCTTTAAGGGCAATACCTTGAACCCATTGTTTTTATATCAGGATAAGAGTGTCATATTTCCCACCACCTCTCCTTCAGTTCTTCATATTGGTCTCTCCATGTTATATTTTTTTGATCTTTATCCACTGTGGAGGAGCTTTTTCTGAAAAGTTGTTGTGGCTGTCGGCCTCAGAATCCAAATCAGAGAAAAAAATATTTACATTACAGTGGACAGAGTGGACATGTCCTGAGTGACTGTCCTGTGTCTGATTTGTTTCGTCTGATTAACTCCAGTGTGCCACGCAGCGTCTCTTCCGCCTCCTATCCATTATTTTCTCCCCCTTCATTGCCTCCTTCAGTGGCATGAGTGAGCTTTGACTTTTTTTTTCCCACTCTCACTGAATATTCCTCACCCCTGCTTCTCTTCACCGACTCCCATCCCCTTGTTCTTCTCTCCCTCTGTCTCTTAACATGCTGAGTTAACGCCATTGACATTTCCCCAACATGGCTGCCAGACACAACTTCAGCACCTCTCCCGCCTCACCCTCGCTGCTCACCCCCACAGTCTTTTCTCTTTTTATCTCCTCCCACTTTTCCTTCACTCGCTGGGGTTATAGAAAAGCAGAAATTAGCCCCAGACCTTGCGGAGGTGATTGGTATCAAATTGCGGTGAAAATGGAAATGCCAATAAAATTGACGGCCCTTCACCCAGCTTTCCTCCTTCCTTTTCCCCTTCTAGGTAAAGTAAGTGTCGATAGGTCAGAGCCCGTTGCAGAAAAGAGGGAAGAGTGGGAGGTGTTAAGATCTGTAGCTCTGACTGAGGCCCTAAAATCAGTTCTATCAGGGTCATCGTTTCCATTTTCATTCACACTTTGTGTAGATGTATGTTCTCAGATTCACTGATATGATGTAAGTATCTAATGCATGCGACGTCTCACATTATGCATCATTTTGGTGTGTGATTAATTAGGTCTTTGGGGTTATTTTACATTCTGTAGGCTCATGATTATGAGTTTTAAACATTGCACTTGCTGCTTGCATACCATTTCATTCACCATAAATCAATAAATGCGATGTACTACTTTAAAAAATATGGGCAATGATCATGCAGCATGATATTGTACCAGTGTCTGCGAGGCAGTGGCAGCCTCAAGGTTAGAGAGGCGGCTTGTGACTGGAAGGTTAGCAGTTTGATTACTAGACTGCGAAGAGGCTCTCCACCGTGATGCTTCCCTGTTTAAATGAAGGTTAAGATAAAAATAAATAAAGCGTCTCACAGATTCAATCATATAGACGATGATAAAGTAAGATGAAGGTTTAACGATCAAAGTGGGCTGAAAGGATCAAAGGAGGAATGTGTGGTGGAAGACGCACACAACACACCCAGAATCCTGCAATTTCTTGTCACAGTTGTCTGCAAATACACACTTTTATTAGTTATTATGTGCTCTCTCTCTCTCTCTCTCTCTCTCTCTCTCTCTCTCTCTCTCTCTCTCTCTCTCTCTCTCCTCTTCTTTTCTCTCCATGCCTCTCACGATTTCTCACCTCTTCCTGAGCCCGCTTGCTCACCCACTCTCTCACTCTCTCACTCATTCACTCTCTCACGCATCCTCTCGTTCACTCACTCACTTTCTCCCCCACCCGCTCACACAGTCACTCATGCTCTGAGCTTGATAGTCCGGCCGTTTGCTTCTGTTTCCCCAACTCGCATGGGACGAGCCCCTAGGTTTGTTATTGTAGGCTTTGCTGAACATGAGCCGGTCTTTACAACGGATTGAAAGCATTTGCTTCCAATGAAAATCTGGTCTTAGATTACAGGGCCTCGGCTCAGCTCACTCCTCTTTTTCCAGCAGGCCGGCGCAGCAGAGAGACAGAGGGGTGGGTGTATTTTAGCCGTGAAACAGTAGGCAGAAAAAACTTCACTTGTTAAGCCCAGGCTGTGTTTGTCCCAGGCTAATGATGTAACCGAAGCTTGCAATGTGAGTGTGTTTTTAGGCAGAGCGTGCGGTCTCACAGCCGGCTGGACGTGGTTCATACTGGATCAGTTGTTCAATAGGCTGAATCATTAATTGAATAATCTGGATAATAATAAACAGAGTAATCAGTGATGATAATTTTAGTTGCAGGATAATAATGATTGAATGTGTGTGTGTGTAGCATTAACCATGACTGTAAACAAGCCACTGACTGGGTCACATGCACTTCACCCTGCCACATGGCGGTTGCCTAAATCCAGCATTTGACCTCTTGGTGATGTTGTGCTGGCCGGGACCAGCCACCAGCCTCACATGAATATGTGCATTATTAATGTGCAGTGGCTGCTAGCTGTTTGCATCAGGATCGTGGCATCTATGTAAAAAAGAATGCAAGCTCTTGTTTTACCCCCCCCCCCCAACCACCCACCCGCCCACCCGGCGTAGAGTCACCTCCACTTCCACACGAGGTTCATTAAAAAGCCTTCAATATGTGTGCATATGTATCTCCTTCTGCCAGAACAGTCGGAGAGAGAGAGAGAGAGAGAGAGAGAGTGAGAGCTAGCCAAGAATGTTGTTTCGTATGGATCGTTGAGAGCCTCTCTCTCCTAATGGTGTATATAATTCAGGTGCCCTCCAGGCATGCTTTCAGGAATTCTTTTGCCTGAGGTAATGGGGAGCAAAGGCCTGGATTTTCGGCCCATGATTATTCCATTGATGTGGCAGGCTGGAAAAAAGTCATCTCCAACCGGATTAGCGCCAACATCCCCATTAATTATCGATGAATCGGGGGCTTAGGGTTTAGCTAGGTGCTGGGTGTCGCCCTGTGCAAGTTAGCGGAGTGCAGGCCCCCGCTCGAATGCAGTTATCTGCTCCCACCACAGTGAACAGAACTAGAAGCTTTAGAAGTGCTTTGTGTGTAATCAATAAATAACTGGATCCAATTCTGTGCACTGCTTCAGCGTTTTTTTCCTCTTCTTCTTCTTCTTCTTCTTCTTTCCTTCCCCTCACTTCCAGTCAAGAAAGGCAGTGAGGGTGCCACTTGTTTATACCCTCTCATGTTTCTTTTATGATTATCGTCTTCATTGAGGGTGGCTCGCATTTTTGAATAATGATAATAACAATTAGGCTTTTCACAGCCACAGATGGGAGCTGTATAGAAAGCCTACAGTAATTGGGTCGTTTTGAATATGTGGAGTGTGTGTGTGTTTGTGTGTGTGTTTGGGTGGATGTTGTCTGAGTGTGAATGCAGAGAATAGGCCCGTGGAGCACACCTTTCACTTTTCCTCTCAGTGCTCAAATTCTCTAAGCTGTCTCAGTGTTCCCCTCAGGTGAGGTTAACTGGCCTTAATAGAGCCTTATCGAAGCCCTACAGGTTGCTGTAAGCAGCCATGACGCCATTGTTATGAAAAGCAGCTAGCTTTGTTAGCGCTGTTTGTGCCTCTGACTTCCTTTTTTTCCACCTATTTCCCTTTTATTTTCTGCCTTCCCCCTCCTCGCAACCTCCCCTTTTGTAGTGCCATGTTACTCTTTCCACCTCAGGTAAAATGGCAGAATGCGCCGGGGCGACGCTTCAATAACTATTTTCCCCTCAGGATAATAAAGACTAAATCTCTCTGTCATTTTCAATTCTGCGCGGGCTTGGATGGGAGAGTGGGGAAATGCGACCTTACAAGTCCTTTGTGCTCCCCTTCTCCCGCTCTTTCTCGCAGAAAGATGCGAGCGCTCGCTGTGTTTTCAAGTGGCAGGGGGAGAAAAATGAAAGGCAGGGTTATTTATAAATGTATTAAAAATGAATGCATTTATGAGGTGCTGTTTTCCAGCCATTCTCTGCTTGCCATTGTTGTGTCTCTATACCCCTCCGTCTGTGCATACAAAGCCCTCCAGAATTCCTTCGAAATCGTATTTATTCCCTTTGAACGCAGAGGCGCAGCGAATGCAGGAAGTAAACAAACTGTGAGTCTGATCTCCGCTGTCTCTTCCTGTTTCTTGTCATGTGACAGGCGATGGCCTGGACAACAGTGTGGCCTCACCGAGCACAGGGGATGACGATGACCCGGATAAAGAGAAGAAGCGCAACAAGAAGAGAGGGATCTTCCCTAAGGTGGCCACCAACATCATGAGAGCATGGCTCTTCCAGCACCTAACGGTAAGTTGAATGAAACGGCATTTGTTCTCCATCCTCTCGGTTTCATATCACGTGTGCACACTGAACTTCACTTCACAGCCACAGGCTTTCTTACACACACACACACACACACACACACACACACACACACACACACATTTTCTGTCTTTCTAGCTCTGCTCCTCTCTCATTTGACACTAGTACACTTGCACACAAAGGAACGCATATACACACACACCCTCAGACGCCGACACACTCATTGACACACACACACACACACACACACACACCAGAGCAGCCCCCTCTTCTTCTCTACAATGTATCCCGGTTTGTACGGTGAACACTTCAAAGACACAGGGCCGTGTAATCTGCCGGCGATCTCGGCAGCCTGCGCTCTCGCTCCTCATCTGCTGAAACTGAATAAGGTTGAAGCCAAGGAGAGACGCCCCTGGCCATAACTGCTGCAGATACATAGATGAACCTTATTAAGAACAAATCTGTCATTATTTAACAGATGCCTGGGATGCTGCAAAGGCCTGTGGTTTGGCTTTACTTCTGCTCAATTATAGCAGAGAATACCAATGCCTTTAGCACCAGCTGATGGCATCCCAAACAGTCAGAGGGGGGGAAAATGGTGTGGGAAGAAATTTATTTTGACAGTGGAAGATCACAAAGTGAAAATGGAGACAGCACTAAATGGAATGCTAACTTCTTTAGCGCAAGCTCCGTTTCAAATGCACTGGCCGCAGTTAGCATGGCTAGACATTGTCCCAACATGTCTTAATACCTATCAAAGGGAAAGAAAGGAGACTTGTTCTCATATTGAGTTATAAACATTACAGTTTATAGAGTCTCATAAGGTCAAAACAAACTCCTCTGCATGACTGATTTGCACCGTTAAGGCTCCGTTAAGGAGTCACTATGAAGTCTTTTAGTCTGTTCTGTGCTAATGCATAGACAGAGCATATGATGAGAGCAATAATGTTACATTTTATTAATCCCTTTGAGGGAAACTGTGGTTTATAATCATCATTATAAGACATTACATCCTCAAAGATGGATGAAATCTTCATTTAAACTAATTGAAATTGGCTGCAAATGTAAAAAGTTCCACAACAGCAGGTTTCTAACCTCAGTCACTGCTGACGTTTTTTTTTCTCCTCAATTTTTCCACTTGAACACCAAAAGAAAATAAATTGGAAATTCAGTGTGAATATCAGAACAGATTGATGTCGCAGAGTTCCCATTAAAAAAAAAAAAAAAATACATATGGTACTGTACAAAGACATTGATGGAAATTGAACTTACATAAGTAAAAGTGTCATTTAAAAAGGGGGAAAAAAAAGCTTGACACAGTGACATCTTTACTCAGTCAGATTCCTGTTAAAGAATTCCCCATGAATGTGTTTCAAAACTAATGGATTCTGCCTATGTCAGGAGTTTGTGCAGAACATGATACAGTTTGGCTGAGTGGGTGTTGGTTTGAATTGCACAAGCCAACAGGGAGGATGCTGGGGAAAGTAATTTGGTTGTTGGATTATGGATATTGCACAGGCTCCACTTTTATTTATTTATTTGTAGCCTGTCTTTGATGTTGATGGCATGTGTATGTGCTGTACGCCGTCTTCCTGTGTCTCCAACAGTGGAAAATTGAGAGGAACTTTTTTTTTTCCACTGTGTGCACTTTTAGGAGGCAGCTAGGCTAAGATATGTGGTGTATACAGTATGTGTGTACACTGCATACACATATACACACATAGAGCACATATACAAAAACATCTCACATCTCATCTCACAAGCCTTTTTACACTTTTTGTTTCTCTTTGTACTAACCCTTCCCATCTCACCCCCTCCATATCCTAAACAAACCACCAGCTCTCCCATCGCCCTGCATCATGCACGCACACACACACACTATAACCTCTCCTCCAGCTCCCCTGACCTCAGCCCGTACACCCCATCCCCCCGAAACCTTCAGGGCCACAGAGGAAAGGTGTTTGAAACATACACACATCCTGTCTGTGGAAATACAGTTCATCACACACATGCCTAGCCAAACACACACTCCGACACACACAGACACACACACTCACAGCAGCAGCAGCAGCAGCACACCTACTGTGTCATATTACACCATGAGTTGGGCTTATGGGAGGCTTCTGCACTGTTAGATCTCAAACAGTGGGAAGGATATAAGTGAGTGTCAGGGGAGTGAGGGAGAAGAGAAGAAGAAGAGGGGGAGAAAGCAAGGAGATGAAGTGGGAGGATAAGGAGGATCCATCAACCTTTTCCCTCTCCCAGGCAGAGGGGTTGGGTGGGGGGGGACTAAAACATGCACACATCCAGACACACAATGGCACATAGGTTAAATTGCTTTATGGCAAAACAGGAGGGATATGCTTCATTCGGTGCCAGCTGCTTTTAAAACTCAGAGGTAAACTGAAAAGTTGATGAAAAAATCACTTCCAATATGTTGATCCTCATCAGTGAAGCCAAAGAGAAATGAAACCCAGGCAGAGAGGAGCAATATCCTCTTTGTTTATGGGAAATGTGGTCTTAATTCTGAGGAAACGTTGGCACGAACGATACCGCTGGTGTCAGATAAACGCTCACAGTGGCCTCATTTGTTTACACTAATCATTCTTCAGTGTCACCATTAATTTAATCACCATTTGTGTTTATAAGTGCTACACGTAGCACCTCTAATGCAAAAACATTTACAGTATCTCTTACACTGTGTGTGTGTGCAGTGTGTCTCTGACTGCGCGGGCAGATGATCCAGGGCTCCTCCACACAACCATCAACTTGCCTTGCCTTTGTTTCACATGGATTCACAGGGATGGAAGATGCTGGAGTCTGGCCTCTTAGAGATAGACACAATGCCAATTAGGCACACACAGATGCATGCATGCACCCACATATACACACATATTCGCAACGACGTGCTGTGGCGCCACACAAACCTGAATAAAAGAGTAAGGGAGGAATTGTCTCAAGTATAATAAATATGCTGGATTCTGACACAACGGGACAGAATAAACCAGAATACAATAGAATCGACTTGGGCAGATGTTTTGATACCCACCTTGGTGTGTTTTTCTGTTGTTCGCCCTCACACTTGGACCCTCGAGGGAGTTCCTATTGTACTGAAGCGGAAGGGGAAGGTGGGTGGCAAACTGAGGCAGTGAGAGCACCAGCAGGGGTAGTAGGTGGTAGGTGGCATTCATATGTCTGTTTTTTTAAGCTTGTTTTGAAATTATTTCTGCGTCTCTGCTCACTTACCCATCAATCCAGCTAATTTCAGACGACTTATTCTAGCAGGAAATGAAAGGGGGGGGGGGGGCAAAGAGTGCCATGTTTGTTATAAGCATTAAACATCACTCTCTTAGATTACTTGTAGGTATCATCAGTGCTAAACAGCCAAAGCCGCAGTGTTTTGGGTGTGATCAGTGTTTCCCATGTGATGAGCAGGCTGTGTAAAAATCAAGAAATAACAAGTTAAGAGATGGGAGTAAGTGGGAAGAGTGGGTAGAACAGCTTCTCCACTGAGCCCGCTGTCTCCTGTGTGATGCGTAGAGTGACAGACAGAGCAGCGGTACTGAATTTGTGACAATGACGACAGTCGCAGCTCACTGACTTTCTCTCCAGCACGCCCAATGAGCTCATATGTTGTCGACGGCGCTTGTGGGACAAGTTCATCGGAAGAATTTGGCTGCTCCGACTTGGAGCGACTACAAAACATTAGCGTTTACCGCTCGTCACAAATGGCCGCGCGGCGCAGCTCGCTGCCAGCTTGACATGCAGCTGTAAACTTGGTGGGGAACCAAAATAAAAGAGGTGGGGAAAGTGGGAGGGGGGGGGGTGCTCTCCACTTGTGTCCTCATCTCATTTTCATGTTTGTTTTCTATCAACGTTCTTAATTAAACATGTGATGAGACGACAAGCAGTCATTTGGTTTTTACTGATTAAATCAATGAGATCTCAGAAAAGACATGGTTTTCCTCTATTGACAGACTTCACCTTTATATTGGCTTGACATCGGTGAGGATGTGTTTAATCCTGTAAATACTGATCTGCAGTGCTTTTTTGTGAACAGCTTTATTATAAACATATGTTTAAGAACATAATTGAAGCTGTAGAAGTGGCTCTGTGCTGATTGCATAACTGGCTGAGCTACCTCGTTGCTTTGTGTTACAATCAAAGAGACAAGCGTCGAGATGAAGAAATAGCAGGGACCCAATCTCTTTTTCATCCATCCCTCCTATTGTGCAGTTGGAATCCACCCACCCCACCTCCACCACCACCACCACCACCCCCCTGCCTGCACCCTCCTCTCCTCACAAATGGTATTTTCTTGTTTAATTTAACAAGAAATGAGTAGTAAATGAAAGCTCAGGCCTCAAATCCCCAACGCGCCCTGTGCTCTGCTCTCCACTCCCCTATGAAAAGGCAATTTGTGAAATTATGTGATAGAGTAATTAGATGGAATTCACCCCCGCCTCCCTGCTACACACACCACCACCCGTATCCCCGTTTAGATTGTGGCCTTGCTAAACTAAAGGAGGTGTGTGTGTGTGTGTGTGTGGAAAGGAAGGGCAAGGGGAGGGCGGGCGGGCGGGGGGGGGGTTGGCATTCACAGTGTTAGCATCAGTATATTAGCCTGGCAGACTGGGACACCGCACACTCTCATACACATTATCACTAACACTCTCTCATTCTGGCTCTCCTCCCCTCCTATTTGTACACAGACTCAGTGTAACGAGGGGCAGCCGTGATCGCAGCTCATAAAAGAAGCCAACCCGCAAACCCTCAATGAGCTGCCCCCCCCTCCCTTGCGCTCCAAAAAAAAAAAAAAACATGTAAAACGCAGAGAGAGAGAGAGAGAGAGAGTATAAAAAATCCAACTGGAAGGCATAATCCCCCGTTAATACAATTAGAGACTAATTTAACCGCTTGCGTACGCAGATGTAGCTGAGCTGGGGGAGAGCTGCCCCCCCACCCACCAGCACCACCCGCACCACCACCACAGCAGCATGCAGCAGGGGGGGGGTTTGAGCAGAAACAGGTGTGAAAAGTGATATAATTCATTTCTGCACTGGCAGAGGAGGCCAGGAGCCTCGATGTTGTGGGCCCTGGGTGGCAGAGGAATCTAGACTGGGGGGGGGGGGGGGGGGGCAGTGTAGGAGGCAGGGGTGAGAGGAGGTGATATATGGATGAACAGATGGATAGGTGCACTAATCATTAGAGACAAAATATTTTCCATCGTGTCACAGTGGTCGAGGTTGGGAACAGAGGACGCTCTATGTGGAACAGACTGTGACGCCTCCAGCAGATACAGTACTGTTGTTGCTTTATCAGCTGCAGCGTTTATCAATATGAAAATTCATATTATTAGCACAGATCAATGTGGAGTTCCTGAACTTCCTGTGAAGTCTCATCTAAACAACATAAAGTGAGGGGAAAACAGTTTCCCAGAGGTCAGAGTTCGACGTCGTCTCAGATGCCATTAGTCTTAGGCTGTTTATTGCTGGAGCCTGGACATGTCAGCACCCTGGTCACCCGCGGCAACCCTAACCCTGCCACGGCGCCGCAGGCCGCACTAGCCCTGTCTTCATACTTCCTTTTGGGCCATTTGCGCCTCCAACTACAAAGGTACAATGCTTGAATTGAATCCATAACACAGAGGCTTCACATGCATTTTTTTTTTCATGTTTATGAACACGGCTGTCCTGTGATTGCTGTTAGACTTGTTTGTCTTAGTTATCCACGGCACAAATTAAGTTTCTCATGAAAAATAATTTCAATTGACCTTCCAAGCTGCCGGGATGCCTCGTTAATAGCTTTGAAAAGACATCAGGAAGGAGCGCTTTAAAAAGGAGGACATCAGCTGACTTTTTAAGTGTTTTCATTAATTTATTCATAAGCGACAACAAAGGCACGATGTCCATCTTGATACTGTAAATAATATGGCGGTCTATGTGGCCTGGTGTCTCCGATTAGGTCTTAATTCAATCTAAGTGGCAGTCAGAATCTTAGGCGCCACAGCATTAGGATTTCAAAGAGGCCTTAAGAGACGACAGACAGACGGACAGATCTGCCAAAGGCCTTGCGTGACACTGTGACGAGACAGAGCGGCAGGGGAAAACAAGAGAACAAGTTAGTCTTATTCTTAGCATTTTTATTTGGTTTCAGATACTTTATCTCTAGGAATGGAATTGGCTTTAGGCTGTGTGTTTGTGCACGTCTCTATCTGTTTGTGAGGGCTAGTGTTTGTGTAAATGTGTGTGTGCGATTGCTTTAGTGCATGTGTGTGCATGTGTGTGCATGTGTGTGTGTGTGTATGAGGGCATTTGGAAGCAATGACTTCTCCGTACCAATCGCAGGAGTGGTTGGTGTCAAAGAGGAGGCAGCTGAGTCAACCTGCCTACCCCCCACTACACACACACACGCACACACACTCATACTGTGCTCCAACCCCCACATTACCCCACACCTTGTAATGAAAACATCATCAATTATCCCTCTTGACAGGCCCCAGGGACCAAAGGCAGACAGCTCTCTTTGGGGGCTTCTCTTTGTGAACTGACCCTCTCTCTCACACACACACACACTCACTCTCTCTCTCTCACACACACGCACACTCACACTCAGTCACACACTTGCTATTTGCAACCATTTCATGTGCTGCATGCATGTTTTTTTTTTGTGTGTGTATTAAAAGCTGATAGGCCGATGACCCATCTCTTCCAGGAGGGTTCATGTGCATGTGAGTAGATAGTAGATAGTGAGTCTGGTCCATCTGGTGGAGGTGTAGGGGGCAGGAGGTGTGTCTCTCTGGGGGTGTCAGCAGAGGGAGGGGTAATGGCATGGCCAGGGCAGGGGGAAGCCATCAGTCCTGACATGGGCTCCTGAAAGGCCATCTGTTTCATGATTGATGGATGGAGTGATGGATGGCTGAGAAGATGATAGTGGGATACAGTAGGTGGCTACAAAGACTGACACATGGCAGATGGAGGCTTTTTGGGAAGACGTGTGAGAGTTTGCAGAAATGAGTTGATCGTATGCTGAGATTCATTCTTCCTATTGAGACTAATGTTTAGAAAAAACAAACCGCCTGTTTGCTTTCATGGTTTATTTCATTCATTTAAAACCAGAGGCTCCCTCCAGGCCTTTATAAGGATGTGGTTTATGACCTGCTGGCCTGTTTTAATTCGTTTCATAAGTCTGGGTTTCCATGGTGTCCAGTGACAGTTTTCAAAGGCGTTTCCATCCGGATCATAGAAACAACACGGCACACGTTTTAAAAATGTTTGTCTCATAAAACCAAGTTCTAATATTGACTATTGGAACGTTTCCACCCAAACCTCTGTGTAAATAAACCCCATATTGTTTTAAGCTTGATTTAATCCAACAAGGAATTAATGCTTTTGTTTGACCTTTCAGCAGGTTGGATACCTAACCCTAACCCTACATATACATACATCTCAAAGCAGGCAGAAGAATAAGTTGTAAATTTATAAAACAGTACATCCAAGTCGGGTGTTTTATGAAGTCTCTTTACATTTCTCACGTCCCTTCATCTCAGCTTATTCTCTCACTTTCTCCTCTTTCTTCCTCTTGTATCATTTTACCCCTCTATTTAAAAGCCCTCCAGGGCAGTTAACTTTTAATTCAAGTCACCTTTGAACCTTTCCAAAATGGCTGCCATAGAGCTAGGCTGAACGCAAGCATGCTCGTGTTAGAGTGTGTGTGTGTGTGTGTGTGTGTGTGAGTGTGTGTTGATCTGGCCTTCATCGAGGGGTGGGTCGATGTGTTTCCTTGAGAACGTGAGAACTTTACAGACCCTCAAGGTCGGTCAGTAGCACTGGAGGGGATCAGCAGTCACAAGAGATCTAATATGGCTGTCAAGAATAAGCACACACATGTGCGCGCACACACAGATCTGTTCATATTGAAACTTCAGAAGCTTCTTAGTTTATGTTTTGTCATTTTTTAAAAGTTGTGTGGTGAGACAATCCTGCTTGGAGAAACTCATTTTAGCTCAGGAACACCTCAGTGGTTATTAATGTCTCGGTTAAACACAGAGGTGAGGGAATATTGAAAATCAGCCTTGATTTCTCAATCACCTTGTCACCATCATCTCCGTCGACCATCTCCTCTCCTCTCTTTGTCATCCTCCTCTCCCTCTCCCCAGCCCCTCGTATAATTTCATAGTTGGGAAACTATGAAACAGTTCAGTGTGTGGTTTCATTGTTGTACGTCAGAGTGATTGATGGCTTCATGCTGAAGCTGTGTTTCACACTAGTTCTATTTTTCATTATCAGCTGTGTGTGATACGTGTGTGTGTGTGTGTGTGTGTGTGTGTGTATGTGTGTGTGTATATGTGTGCGCGCCTCCTCAGAGCGGGACAAAGGCCCATTAACTTGGATGTGCGAAATCACTCTTGGTTTGGTACCCACTAATCAGTTTACGATGATTTGCAAATCCAGAGAAGAGGCTCCGTCTCAGCTCTTAGACACACACAAACACATTAACACACACACACACACTAGGATGCAAACATTACACACACACTTTAACATAGGCTCATAGAGGCGACGTCAGTGGCTGTGTGGGGTGTGGAGTTCCCCACCATCACTGTGGTATTTATTGGAGAGTGAGTGGCAAGTTGACGTGTGGAAGAGTCAGGGAAAAATATTGTCATAAGTCTGTGGTTAGCTTGATGGTATGCTGCTATCCAACACTTTAAGATTAGCTTCACTAGTCTCTCATTCCTAACCAGAAGCAAACACATGACCTCCCTCCTCCTTTTTGTTTTAGTTGTTTAAAACTCCTTAAATGAAGCTTTGGCTGCAAAAATGTTTGCCACCTTTCAAGAAACAGAGTTTAGCATAGCTGGGTGTAGCATGATTTTATTTTGTTCAGCCAGTGATATATTAACTCTGCTAAGTGTGAAATCACATTAGCGCTCGCTGTTAGCCATTATCCATTAGGCTGTGTTTGGTGATCCAGAGGATTGTGGGATCTTTTCTGGCTGGAGTCAGCAGCTCAATACCTTTTACTTACAGCAACTGCAGCAGCCTGCCCTAGATACATTTGGTGTATGTGTGTGTTTGTGTGTGTGTGTGTCAGTGTGTGTGCGTGCGTGCATCTGTCTGTGATTGCATATGCAGTCGTGCTATTATTTGTATGTGTCAGCTTTATGTCTCTTTTGTAAGTGCTGTGAGTGAGTGTGTGTGTGCGCCTGGTTCCATGCGTGTGCTCGATGGATCCTGTGGCTTTGCCGTCGTGGTAATCAGTTTGCGCGTTGGCTGAACTAATTTATCAATTCAGTTCCTCCCACTTGTATTCTCTCCCATGCGTGAACTCTCTCTCTCTGTCTCTGTCTCTCTCTCTTTCCCCCTTGCTCCGTCTCTGTCTCTGTCTCTCCCTCTCCCTCAGACAAAACACTCCTTTCTGAAAAAAGGGTTTCCGATCTTTTATGCATGCCTTCTGCCTCTCTGACTTTGCTCTCCCTCTCCTCCTTTCTTCCATGACTCCCTTTCTCATTCCAGTTTTCTATAATGTACAGCTGTGTTGCCTTACATTTTAATGGCTTTGAACCATGATATCATAGCAATATCGTTGCACTTGTGCTGTTTCAAAGACATCCGGCAGAGCGCTGTGGTTTATAGATGACATCCTGTGATATCAACCCACAACTCATCATTCACACCTACTTATCAGTTTGTGATTGAAGTTATCTGCATTTAACACTGTAAAGATGCTGATCCACTGTAGAGGCAGGTGGCATGGAAGGTATGGCCATAGGCAGGTAGTGTGTTTACACTTGGCCAGCTGACCCAATCTGCCCCTTTGGAAGGGGACGGTCAGGTGTGTGTTGTAAGTGCATCTGTGACACACACACACAAACAAGTATGCATGTGGACATGCCTGTGTTTGTGTGTGTGTGTCCAGTGGAGTGAGAGAAATCATAGCTAGTGAACCAGGTGGTGAATGCAGACAGGAAATAACTCATGGTAGAGGAGTTGGACAGAGCTGAGGGCTGAGGAGATGTGGTGGGAAAACCCTCACTGATGTATACACTTTCATTTTCCTCACTCTCTACCATCCTGTCTCTGTTCCCCATCATGTCTCCCTTTTATTCCTTGCATCTTTATCTTTCTCTTCTATTTCACTCTGACATACTCGCTCTGCTACATGTGTGTTTCACATGGCATATTTGTCAGCTCCCCCCCCCCCCTCTCTCTCTGAGGCGCACTGTTGTAGTGTTAGCGATGGTGGGGGGAAGTGAACACGGCTGAGGGTGCTGCTCACTTGTTTGTTACGACAGATTAAGTCATTGATTTGTAAAAGCGGTGCACTGATGGAGAAGGCCCTCTGCTGCTGAAGACGAGCTGAGAGAGAGAGAGAGGAAGCAAAGGATTGAGATGGAGGGAAAAGAGGCGAGCATATTAAAATCGAAGGAAAAGATGAGAGCTAACGGTAAAGACAGGAGTTAAGTGGGGATGGAAGAAAAGAGGGGAGAAAAGGAGGCGCTATGAGATAGTTAAGCAAAATGCTAAATATAGAACAGAGGGATGGAAGGGGGCGGAGACGGGTGAGGAAGATTGGGAGATAGAGGGATGGGTGTAGGTGTACTCTGAATGACAGAGATGTCAGACAGAGGAGGGGAGGCAGGGTGAGAATACGCTTCATCTTTCAATGGCAGCGGCTGCGTCCTCCTTCCCTCTCATGCTTGCCGCTCCAAAGAGCATAAGGGAGCAATTGTGAAATACCTTTACCTAGTTCCAGCCCCCCACCCCCTGCAACCCAGGTTCTTTTTAACCCCCCTAGGGGCCAACGGTGAGTTTCTAATTAAAACGTCGGGAGCAAAAGGGTAATTATGATAATAACATAATAATATCGCCGGGGTTATTAGAATGTTCTGTGGTCCCCAAATTGCTTCCTCGGAGAGATCAGATTTCAGTGGCATTACGTAAAGTCAAATTTCCTTGAAAGTCAGGTGAAATGAAAATGGATTCCCTCACGGTCGAGGTGCAATCTGAGAATCTGATTCCTTCCTCTGTGTCGTGGACACTGAGTCTGAAAGAAGTTCCTCCTCCTCCTCCTCCTGCTCCTTCTCCTTCTCTTTGCTTACCTAAAAGGTTCAGAGGTCTGCTTGTTTTTGTTTTGTTGCTTTAAACGCTCTGATTGCACCATGTTTCTCTGCAGCTGTGCAGTGTAACAAGAGACCATTTGTTTTAGGTTTTTTAGAGATCACTGCTAGAATGCAAGCTCCGAGCACTGTAGCTTGAAGATAGCACACTGGTGCTCTGAGGTGCGTCCCGCTGTTTTCTCTCCTCAGCCTGTGCTACCTGACTGGGATGAGGCTTCGTGGATCCCCTCCTACTCCCCATTTACACACCCCCTCCATCCCAGGCAGCCCTGAGGCAGCCCACCTCCAGCTGTGGCTGCCGTTCACTGCGCCGCTTGGTGCAAGTACCGATTGCTTTGGAGTGCCTCCCCTCGCTCAAATAGGCGGTAATTATGGGCTTAAAGAGGTTTAGTGGTCCAGCAAACTACATAATCACCCCCTGAATTAGCCCCAGCTCATCAGCCTCAGTCCAACGAGCAGCGCTTACCACTACCACTAGCTATCGCGCCGCACCCCCTTCCCTTTATTGCACGGAGGGAAGCACAGCAGCAGGTGTTGTGCAACATCCGGCCCCCTTAATAAATTTAGCCTCCCCTGAGCTGGAATAGGGAGGACTAATGAAGCACGCCCTTGCTCTTAGTGAAAGCAACCAGAAAGCACAGACGCCACACAATATGAGATGCTTTTCCTCAGTATCAACAAACCTTACCCGTCACATTCTGCGCCGAACACCACAATACAGTACTTTGTTAAGACTTGAGACTTGGTCATGTGCATACATGCTATAAGCTTCAGTATACACATAGACTGGAGACCCGCCCAGCTGTAAAGCACATGGATCATTGTTCACACCCTGTGGCAGCAGTTACAGCTCCAGCTCCAGAGGTGGCTGCTGCCCTGCTTTATGTTACGTGCCCGAAGAGTTTTAGAAAAGCCATGAATGATGCTAATCATCAATTATCATAGTGCAGAAGCTGTTAACGCTGTACATTGTCTAATCCACTTTGTACTAGAGCTTTAATGACATACTTTTCACCCTTTGCCTCTCCAGCTAACTAGATTTATCTCATTCCCATAGGCGAGAGCGCTGTGAGATTTCCCTAAATCAACAAAAGCTGTTTTTTTGAGAGGGAAAACGCTCATTAATGAATAAAAAGCCCAAGAACATCTGCTTTTTTTCCCATTTTCTTTATTTCCAGAAGAGATGGAGAGATTTGACGGCACAAACAGTTTGTAGGGGGGGGGGGTGTCTTTTGCCGTTTTTGGTGCAAATATCGGGGCTTTAAGAAAAGAGCAGTGGTGAATTATTCATGCTACAAGCTTTGAGTTGGTTTACCATAGCCCAAGTGCCATAAAATACCACTTTTCAGCTTTTTTGTGCTTTACAGAATTAAGACAGACAGACAGCGTTTATTTTGCGCGGGGGGCACGCTGCAGCTCTCATCCTGAAGTTGGTTCATTTCGAGTCTCTCAAAAGATCCGTTTTTGCTCTGTTTTGTTATTTTGCATTGGAGCAGCCCGAATCAGAGGAAATTAGGTTAGGGGTGCTTTGTTTTTTTCTGTTGTTGTTTTGTTCGCCCTCACTCCCTCTTCTTTTTTTTTTTCTTTAATCCCCCCTTTCTCCCAGAGCCAGCTTTGTTGCCGGGTCCCTGCTCCCTAATGAAGTCAAAGGGATGTCAGTCGATGCCACCTACACAGAAAGGAATTTGAAATGGCGTAGCTCTCCCAGCGCAGTGTGTGAGCACACACACGGAGGATGAAACTTCCACTGAATGAGCAAGAAATTTGGGAAATTGGAAGCTTGCTGTATGAGATACAACAGGCTTACAGTTTGGAACGCCTGTTTCAAAGTCTGCTCATGCTCGGGGGTTCTGGGCATTTGTTGTTAGCATAACAATGTGCTTGCCTCCCCAAATATTTAAGGTAATCTCATACACTTCTGGCAGGAGCAATACTACACTTCCAGTAAACCGTGTGCTCGTATACGTATGTGTGTGTGTAAGAAGACAGTTTGGTATGATACTCTGATGCCCTTCTAGCCAAAAAGGCCCCCGGATTAGCCGTCAGGCATTCCTGATGGGCAGCTCAGTTTCCACAGAGATTTGACCTGGGAACAGCGAGGGGAGCAGACCTGGCTAAGCCAAGGCTGTTCACTTGCACCTCAACAGGCACATGTGAGTCAATAACCATGAATAATGTGGTTGTACTGGTGTGTGCTGTAACTTTTTTTTGAGTTTGTCACAGTAAATTCTTTTGTAAGTGTTCAAGGAGAAGAACCAGCTAAGAATATCTTACTTAGAAGTGCACTCACTGCAGTGAAGTGTCGCACATTCACAAGTTGTTTACTGCGATTTGTTGCATTTTCTGCCATCCGTGCGCCTTGTGGCAAACCCCAACCATCTGGTGCTAAAGCAGCTAACTTGAAATACCTTTGACCCATGGCTGTCCACAGATTGTGCAGTGTCATGGTCTCTCTTTTTTGTTTTTTGTTTTTTTGAGGGACATCACATGACTGTGACAACATATGATTTTCCTCTCTCTGATCCCCCCTCCACCCCATCCATCCTGTCTCATGGAAGCAGTTTTATAAAGCTAATGTGGCATGTCAAGCCTTTTTAATGGGATGCACAGAGGCTTGGGAAGCGCAGCCTTAAATAGAAATATATGCAATGATAACACCATAACACTAATGGCTGAGAGAGGGAGCAGGACTGAGAGGACTCTGGCTGGTGAATTGGTTAATAAGGATGGAGTCACACATATTAAGTTGTGAGATGTAACAGGCCAACATATAAGATGTTTATATATAAATATATGAAAATATCAAATATATATACATTTAAATATAACACAAAATGGTTTTAACATTCATGAGCCAGAACAGAATACCATGTACAATCACATCAAAGTGTAATTTTATCTGTGTTTCTGTCCTTATTAAAGGATGTATACCTTGATACCTTATTTTTTAAAGCAAAGCCGGGATAATATTAACTGTATTTGGAAGAGTGAGGGGAAGACACAGCCAGAGAGAGAGAGAGAGAAAGGGGAGAAAATGGAGCTGGTTTTGCTGAGGAGGCGAGATGAAGAGAAGAGAAGGGAGAACATCAGCGAGATAAAAGACGTTTCTGAAATAGCCTTCCCCTCATGGTGAAGTGGAACATCCCCGACAAAAAGAGTGACTCAGACTTGTTCTTTGTTTTGTTTTTCTCTCCCCCCCCGCCCCCTCTCTCCGCCTCTTATTGCCACAGAGGGACTAAGGTGAGGCTGGATGTGGTTTACAAGGTGCAACAATAAGAACAGGGAAGTTTAAGTCAGTAAAAGTTTCAGCAAACTGTTGCTTCTGCAGATGAGATTAAGATTTCGGTTGGCTCAGTTCAGTTCAGTTCAGTTCAGTTCAGTCCCACCTGCTGCATCAGGTTTCTCAAACCGACATGAAAAAGAGGGAAACACTACACTGTGTTTACTCTTGTTCTTGTAGTGTACTTAATACGTAATTGGTAACTGGAACGGTTGGCTCTACCACCTCGCCCGGAATAGTTTTCTCCTGGGTTAGCCATGGGACAGGGGGGAGTAAAGAGGGGGTCCTGCAGAATATTTATGCTCTTATCTCTCTGTTAAAACCCCTGGGGCTCCAGATATCCATTTCCATGTCTCCTCCCCTGCCTCCCCCTTCCCTCATCCTCTCCTTCCTTCTTCTTCTCTGTCTATCTGTCCCTCTCTTGTTCTCATCTAAGGGGTCAGAGAGGAAGACGGTCAGACAGGGAGGGGATGTTACTGATGCTCTGTTACTCACACACACACACACACACACACTCACACAGACACACACACACACACACACACAGATGACCATGCACGGCTGAACTCACTCGTACACCCAGCAAGCTCAGTGGCTCAGAGGAGAACAAACACACACTCATGTCTGTGCACAGCCAAACTTACTAATACAGGCGCGCACAAGCAAAATCTTTGACTCAAGTGGACACACGCAACATAACAGACATGCATGCACACACCCACGCGTGCACACTCAGACACACACACACACACTGGGATTGATAAGACACACAGAGGGGAGAGAAGTGAAAACACACAACCCTCCTGGCACCCACATGCTCCGCGGCGAGCAGGGTGGAAATTCTCATGAAAGGAGTTGTATATTTGGAGAAGACATATCATTAAGATAGGCGGAGGGAAGAGGGGAAGGGAGGGAAGGATGCGCAGAAACTTTCCATCTGCTCTTTTAAAGAACATGTTATTGCTTTTCTCACTGAAGGTCTTTCTCTCTTTCTCCCTCCCTCACTCCCTCTCCGCAGCCAAAGGCCGTTAAAAGAGACCAGAATCGCTCACAGACAATATTAAAACTGGGCGACTTGCTGATGAGCGAGAGCCTAAATCATAGTGTTTTGACAGATAGCAGCTAATTTGGTGGTTTAGAAAAAAGGAGGAGGAGGAGGAGAAAAACAGTTTGGATGTTTCGTGGGGCAGCTCTTTCTGGTAAATCCAGCGCTTGTATCACTTTAAATGTTGTATTAGGAGGAGGATTCAGCGGTGAAGGACATTTTCAGATCCCTTACTTAGGTAAAAATAGTTCCACCACAATATAAAACACTCAAATATTAAAAGTCAGAATATTCATGATGCAGCAGAGCGGCTCCCATATGTGATACATTACTACACTCTACGTCCATGGTGTTAAAGTCTAACAACATTATATACATTGGGATAAGTCACTGTAATGAGTAATATAAATACAACAACCTCAAAACTGTGCTTGAGTAAATAGACTTGGTTACATTTCACCTCAGGCAGGATGTGTGTTGAAGAGAACACACTCATAGCAGCAAGCACATTTTTCTCCCAGCTGTGTGAGATTGAGATTGTGTGTGTGTGACTAGTTGTGTATATCTGTCTGTCTGCCTGCGTGTGTGAGTGCGGAGGAGCTTGAGGGACGGAAGCATTGAAACAGGGTGTATTTGTGCTGTATTGTGGCCCCTGGCATGGCCGCAGCCCCCATATATCACGAGGCAGACACTCCTGCTCCCACAGATCTGCAACACGTAGAATGGACACATTGATGTTTACATGTCCCATCGACTGTGTTTGCTGTTGAAAGGAAAGACTTAAAAAGACATGTTATTCACATGATTAGCTTTAATATGACAGCAGTGTGTGTGTGTCCGTGTGTGTGGTGTCTGTATGTAAAGTGCTCAGTGCGTCAACACATCACATGACACAGGCCCTAAAGAATGATTTCTCACTCTCAACACACACACACACACACACAGCGAGGCGAGTGGCGCCCCAGATTTGCTGCACTTATTTTAATTCTGATATTATCCGATCAATCTGCAGCACACACGCACACACACGTAATCGCACACACGTACAGCACATATGAGTGGACACATAATTAACACACACACATAAATGCACACAAAAATGGACAAAGAAGAGAAGTGGACACACATTTGGCCAGAGGCAACAATGCAATTATATCTTAGCGCGTGAAATTAGCCTCCTTGTGTTCCCATTCCCCCACAACCAATCACATGGACAAGGGAAGGCTGGGAAAAGAAAAATGTGTCTCCTCTCTCTCTCTCTCCGCTGGGTTGTCCCAGCGTTAAACACAATCCTGCTCATTATGCGCGGAAAAAACTGTAATGAAAAAATGAAAACACTGGCGCCGCACTGATTTTGCACGTCTGATTGACTATTTAGTGCGCGTGTGTGTATTTATGTGTGTGTGTGTGTGTGTGTGTTCTGTACTGTACACAAGCCATATGAGCGGCACACAACTGGAGGTCGCCGTGACATGCGATGATAACTGAATAAATGTCAGAGTCTTGTCTTGCGTATCCTCTTCCTATCAGTCAGATGCATGAAGTCAAAGAACTGAGTCATTGGTCTTGATGAAATCGCTGGACTTTTAGACTTAGACTTTTTTTTTGAATGGTTTCTGATCCATCAACATATGACCTTCCCTCTTTATTTTCATTTTTGGTGTAAAGTGACGTGGAAAATGAACACAGGGTCTTCGTATTATTTCTCTCTATACATCTGAAATCAGTGACCGAACTCACACCTCTGGTTGACAAAATGAAAATCATTCATCTGTGATTAATGATCATCAATTGATTTATGTGTCTTTCCTAAATGTATACATAGCATTTTGGAATATACATAGTTGTCCAGTTTGTGCTATTCTCTCCCTCGCCTACTCCACCCCCCCACCCCCCTCCTGTTTTATGGCCCTGGCTATGGTGTGTTCAGCACAGTCCATGTCTTGTCTCAGTCATGAACAGCACATTGTCCTACATGAACAAGGCTCCGTGCATCTGCGACCCCCCCCCCCCCCCCACCACCCTCCCTTCACTCTAATATAAATCAACACACTCCCCAAGTTCACATTTATCCAATTTATTCATTCTATATATTTAAACAGGTGGCTCGACTTTAACTGTTCTCAGCTGTCAGGAGGATGGAGTCAGTAGTTTCTATTTAAACACTGGGTCAGTTTGGGTTGTCGCTCCGACAGTCCAATACTGTCTGTCTTGTTTTAGTACAAATCGTCTTTTTTTTTTGCTTATCTTGAACAAATCCCTGACAAAGTGACAGCCACTTAATATCAAGGTGAATAAGTTTGATTAAAAAAAAAAGTGGACAAGTTAAGACAAGATAAAAAAGTAAATCAAAGTTTAAACTGATTTATCCTCCTGGTGGCAGATATTTAAGATTTGAAAGACTAAAAGAATTAGATTAAATGACTTGCTGACATGGCAATATGTAATTTTGGGCAGGGGGTGTGTGTGGGGGGGTTCCTGTTTCTATTATAAGCCGGTGGTCCTTTCAAAAATAATGAAACCTTGGCGGCTCTCTGTGCTCAGGGTTCCTCACAGTCTGGAGCGCCTGCAGAAATGATTCCAGCAAAGTGGCAAACTTAACAGAGTCATGTTATTGCACCAACTGCAATAAGGATAAAAGCAAGCAGCGGCAATAAAGACAAGAGATTTTACATTTCTCTTGTCTGTATTCCATCGGGTTAACATTACATATTCCCAGCTCACTGATTACATATGCAGCGGGGTGAGAGGGGGGCCGTCGACGCGAATATATTTGTGTAAGAGGCTGCCTAATTACCAGCGCTGGTTCTCCACTTCACTTAACTTTCTAATTGGCTTGCCTTTTTGGCTGCCATTAATTACAAGATTTCATATTCCATTAATGATTGGGGGGGTGGGGGGTGCGGGGTGCGGGGAGGCACGACAACGAGCATGCACGCACACATACTCAGAGTATACGTTCAGATAGACGTAGACAGAGTCGCATACTGACACCTACGCTCCAGTGAGCATGAGCACACGTCTTATTTGGTACCTCTCATTATGCAGTGTGTGTGTGTGTAACCTGTGCCCTGCAACATCTCTCTCTCTACTAAAAGGCACATCAGACCCCCTTTTTTTAAAAAAGAAAAGAAAAGAAAAGAAAACAGGAAGCTTCATTAAACAATTTGCAGTCAGCCTTTTCCTTTTTCTCACACGTGTTGTGTTGTCTCTTCCTCTCCTGCAGCATCCCTACCCGTCAGAAGAACAGAAGAAACAGCTGGCGCAAGACACAGGCCTCACCATCCTACAAGTGAACAACTGGTAAGTCATCTCAGAGTTTACATGTGGTCGATTTCAGGGGTTTGGCCCCCCAGGCTATCCCAGTTCTTAATGATTGGAATTAATGCCTCTACTCCACCCCTGTTTTCATCCCCTACACACACACACATGCACACACACCACTTACCGAATCATCCTCATCTAGATCAATCCATCTAAAGAGATATGGCCTGGAGTGATTTTCCAGACCAACAGCCTAACTCAGCCCAAACATGAGGCATCCATGTTAATTAAGAGTCAAACTACATTCTGAAAACATCCAATAAAAACATCCAACATGCACAAGTTATACAAGAATGATTACTGGAAAGTGGTAGCTCTGAGACTAATTATAGGATTTTACTTTGGCTGACTTGTTTTTTTTTTTTACATTTTCTTTTACATTTGTTTTAATAAAATGTGAACATCTCGCTCCCATGGTAAAACCAACATTTATTAAGTTTTATCCTAAAAGTCCATTTTCGTCAAACTGGTCCTTTAAACTTTAAACTTTAATCAAGAGACAAAAAGGACTTCAGCTGCTGTTGCTGCTCATTTTCCTCTGAATGTTACAGTTGAAAGCCGTTTTATTGGGTGTCAAATGACCATCTATCCTTTTACATATTACTATCAAGCACTTCTCTCATAATGCATGTAGCATGTGAAGTTGTCCTTGTTAGAGAGGAGCCTGTATTAGAGGCGCAGAGCCTGATTGCTAACCTGCCTTTGCAAATTAATGTTCTGTAAGTGCCAACTAGCCTGTTAATTGGGCACAAGCGTGACTGGCCGGGGCCATAAAATAAGGTTGCTAACTAGCCGTTTTAACCTTAGGTAGCACTGTAAAAGGTAGAAAGGGGCCCTATGTCCTTGTGCGGCTAGTCTTATCAGAGAGATGGCTATCAGCACATGCTTAGTGTTATTAGCCATGTCTAATTAAATGGGCTGGAGTCTGGGTAACGGAGGCAGGGCCCAGGCAGAGGGTGTTTGATCTGAGCGGCCCTTAAAATAATCCTTGAAAGTATCAGTCAGTTGGTAGGTACGGGCTTGAAAGTGGAGACTACAGAAAGGCAAAGGGCACCGGCAGGAGAGAGAGAGAGAGAGGGAGAGTTAGAGAGCCAGACAGAGTGAGAAAGAGATGAAGAGAAAGAGAGAAAGATAAGGAGAGAGGGAGAGAAAGAGATAAGACACGATAAATCCCCATTACCAGCAGTCTAATGATGTTAACATTATTCCCAGCCATTGTTCAATCTGAGACCTCAGAGACAGACAGACGTTAGATTAGGGTATGGTGTATCAGTCTATGGAGAATTCATTTTATACCAGGCCAAAAACAATGCACACACACACACATACACACACACGCACACACACAGAGGCAGTAAAAGGCCTCCTGACCAGAGGGAATCCTGTCGAGGTTATCAAATCACGTGACCCCTCTGAAATCTATGGGGGATCAATTCTTACAGCTGAGATAAAGCCAAGCTGTGTGTGTCTGTGTCTGTGTGCTTTGCATGCGTGTGTGTGTGTGAGTCAGACAGACAGTCACATGAACAGTAGCTTGGTCACTTAAGGCTGACTGTGTGCTCTCATTCTGTTTGTTATTTTTATTGGTAGGGGGATAGCAACACACCCTGAAGGTGTGTGTGCATGTGTGTATGTGTGCAAGACCAACACACACAGTGTAAATCGTGGGAGGTTAATCTTGGTTTGTGGAAGATGTTGTGTGTTTGTGTGTAAGTGTGTGTGTGTGTGTCAGAGAGAGAGAGAGAGAGAGGAACCGGGGGTGGTTAATCTAAGGGGTATTAGCTGTTAAACCCTGCATGCTGGGATCCCGCTGCCCCCTCACATTTTGTTGTATACAAGTGTGTGTGTTTGTGTGTGTGTGTGTGTGTGTTTGTGCGCTTGTCCACAGGCATATTTCCATGCATGGTTGTTTGAGCGAGTGGTACATTGTAGCATGGAAGGGTGATTGAGAGGGAAAACAATAAAGTGAAGAGATGGGTTGACGTAGAGATAAAGACAAAGGGATGGACATAAAGGGAGAATGAAGTGAAGCAGAGGAGGAGTGATGGAGGTAAAAGGAGAGAGAGAGAACAGAGACGATGCAGAAGAAAGAGAGAGAGAGAAAGAGACAATCACAGAGAGAGGGAGTCAGTGAGTGAAGGAGAGAGAGAGAGAGAGAGAGAGAGAGAGGTTATGTTAGGGGAACTGCCATTTCGCAGGCGTGTTGTTGTGCTGATTGGGAAGCCCCGTCATTGGGTGTCTCCATAGCAACCCCCGGTGATGTTACCTCCTGACCCACTGATTTGTTGAAGTCAATTTCCCGAGCTGTGATTCTGTTTGTCAGTGCTGTTGAAGAACACACATTCAAGCTCACACACTCATACACAAATGTGTGCATGTCCGAATTCTGTCAGAATCACACACACACACACACATTTTCTCATGCGTTCTCTTGCACCAAATCAGGTCTACAACTGTGAAATCAAGCCAAAGAGGACTTCAGGAAGCATAAAACACTTAGTGGGAGTGTGTTACACGGTCATACACAGACCATCAGAAGTGAATTGAATTGACATTGAATGGCCACAGATGAACTGTGGGTCATCCATGTTTGTTGTCCCAACTGGGGAAGACCTAACGATGAAAATCATGTACGACTGACAATTGAAAGGCACAGAGCAATCCTATCACATGTTACAGCACGGAACATTATGGACACACACACGCACACGCACACAATCTCTTTATTCACATTTATAATAACAACTCTCTCTCCCCCTCTCTCCATCTGTCTCTCTCTCTCTCTCACGCACTCACACACACCATAGATGTGTTAACACACATGTCGGTGTGTATTATTGATGAGCGAGCACGCGGTAGGGCTCAGCAGATTAAATAAAAATGCTAAAGGCCGGCAAGGGGCGCAGATCACTCATGAATTATTGGCAGAAATACTCTGCACCAGGGAATCTCATTTTGAATGGAGAAAGTGTGTGTCTGCATATGTGT
Source organism: Caranx ignobilis (assembly GCA_021432705.1). Classification (NCBI taxonomy): domain Eukaryota; kingdom Metazoa; phylum Chordata; class Actinopteri; order Carangiformes; family Carangidae; genus Caranx; species Caranx ignobilis. Next base: position 3,091,263 of record MU270009.1, read on the forward strand.
GTGTATGTGTGTGTCTGTCTGTCTGTGTGTGTGTGTGTGTGTGTGTGTGTGAGTGGTAATACATGTTCGCGTTTGCACAGCTGAATCATATATCAAGAATGTACACACAATACTGTACACACCCAAACACAAATACTCGGGTACATCCCGACATAGTTGCCTGTACAGTACAGCGCAGACAAACACACACATAAATGCAAAGTCACGCACTTCCTTGAAATGTTAGGTATGCACACAAAGCGCACACACACCCATAAAACAGACGCACACAGGTAAATCACCGCTGTGTGTTTATTAAAAACAACACATGTATGTAAGTCAGTTTTCACCCTGGATATTTTTAGGGGACTTTTTTTTTTATAAAAGACGCCATCATTGACGTGATATGAGGTCATAAATGGTATCGGTTTATCCCACATTCAGGTGTATCAACAGCCCCAGTATCAGAGTGTGACCCTGTACCTGCTCACACGTTCCAGCTAAAGCAGCAGAGTGTGACACATCAAAGGTCTTCTTCCTCTCTCTGTCGACTTTCTCCTTCTCCCTCTTCTTCTGCAGTCAGTATCTCTGTGCTAAGTTCTCCTAACGCTCCGGTGATGTAAAAATCGATGCCGGGGGTCATCAGGTTTCCCTTGTTGGCCGCCCCTCCCCTTCCTGCCTGCAATTTAATAATGCCCCTTTAAAGGCAGTGTTTAAGCCTCGCCGAGCGATTGTTTTGTCAATAAGACCTCCTTTTACGAACGTCTTAAAAGCATGGACGGGCAAACAGTGAGGGAGAGAGAGAGAGAGAGAGAGAGAGAGAGAGAGGATGGACGAGGAGGCTACTTAGGAAGGAGCAGCGCGGCACATACATATACGTCTCTTATCAGGTTTCTGAAAGGACGAGCAGAGGTGAGGGAGGAGGAGGAGAGCGAGAAACTGATGGAGGAGAGAGGGATGAGGTGGAGTGAGAGAAACACTTCCTGTTTCTTTATTTATTCATTCCTAACAAATCCCCACAGTTTCAGAATAACGTGGTACATGCAACAAAGCATATTGAATCTAATTAAAGGATCACTCTTGTTTATTACAGCTTGGGCCTGTTTCCTCAGGTCGTGCTCGTTGTGGCTCTGATAACAGCGTGCTCCTCCTCTCACTGTTGACAAAGCTGAAAACAAGACTGACAGGACAAGTCAGATGATCAGACAGGTTTTAAACAGCAGTGACAGGATTACACCGATGGTCTCCTGTAAACTTCATTCACACACCTTGACCGACCAAAATCCTGGTGCTAACTTTGACCTACTTAGCATAGTTGCGCCTTCACAGATTTCTTGTGCAGTGTTTTGTCTGCAACCCTTTCTGTTTTCTGAATGAGTTAGAAATTAGAAATCTGGCCTGTTTACAACCTGCTCACTGACTTTCTGTCGGTTCAGTGCTGTCAGAACGACCAGATATGACAGACAAGACAACACGAAGGACACAGAATCTGCACTGTTTCATTGTATGGATGTCGACACCATGACAGCAAAGGCTATCTTGAACTATCTTGATCTCCTGCTTCAGATAATAAGAGCTATAAGACAAACAGGTTGGGTGAGATGAGTTGTATTATTAAACATATTGACAAGTCAGAGAGAGAGAGAGATGCTGGAACTTGTTCAGAGAAATCCTTCTTAGGTGTTTGTGTGTAAGGGGGTGTGTCTGTGTGTGCGTCTGTATGTGCGTGTGTGTGTTTTGGAATTAGCAGGCCCAGTTTCAGTCCATGCCCTAAAGCCTGTTAGAGACACTGCAGCTCTGTCAAGTTGCTTCAGCCTGAAACTCCCTGACATTACAGCAGATAACACTCACACACACACAACTGAAGAGACACTAGATATACTAGATATGACCTCACCCACCCTTAGATTTCAACACTGAGTTAAAAAGTGAGAATCGTGTCAGAAACAATATTTTTTCCCTGAGTCTGAAGTGTGTTGCTACCAATCGCCTCTTACAGGAATCTTTAGCTTGTGCAGACACGACCCTGTCTTTACTGTATTATGTCAACAGAAATGTGTGTAGACGTGTGGGTGAGCTTATAGGTGTCCATGTGCAAAGACACTCTCTGAACCGACCCCCCCACCCCCCTTTCCTCCCCCCTTTTCTTCCTCTCACTCTCTCTGTTTCTCTTACATCACAGCACGCTGCCCGAGGCCAAACCTGCATTTCTCTTCATTCGCCTCTCTCTCTTTCTGTCTTTTTTATTCCCTGCTCTTTTCTCCCCACTCCTCTCCCCTTGCTTTTCAACCTCCTTTTGTAGTACAGAAGTGGGAGGGAGGGGAGGGTGGGGGTCCAAAACATGAAAGGCGGCAGAACGTGAATGCCAGGGTCTGTGTCGAGGCACACATGGTCGCTGTCTTAACCGCCACCGTCAGTCAGTTGTTGTTCTCACGCTGATGTTTTATAGTGTTGATCAAACGCTGTTGTGGAGCGGATCAGCAGGGGGTGTGGCGCGAGTGTTTGGTGCCAAAATTAAATATCTAGGAAAAAAAATAGGACACCTACCCCTGCAATTAACAGACAGAGGACTGACATTGATTTCATGCAATTAAGAGAAGTGACGGCTCTATGTGAAGGATTTGTAGACAAAGCATAAAACGACGAGGCTAACACACTGAACTGAATCAGGGATTGTTCTAAATACATCAGAAAGCCTCAGTGGTGCCTGGTTATATGAGGATATACTGCTGTTTCTAAGAACATAGGTTCACAAAAACATGTTATAAGATCAGATCTGTCAGTTACTCTCTTTCTCTTTTCCTCACTTGCTTTGGTGTTTGTGGACAGTAACTGCTTAGAAAACTGCCTTTGCTTGTTTCTGGGCACTCGGAGGGATCCCCATAGTGATGGCTGCTGTGAGCCAGCGGGGGGAAGTGACACGCGCAGAGACAGGATATGACACGGGTAGTGTGAGGGGATTTAGGTCAACCACTGTGTTTGCAGCAGTCCCCACTGCAAGCCCTGTCAGCAATACTGGCTCAGTGTGACACTGTGGTCATCTGTGTGTGTGTACATGCGTGTACGTGTGTGTGTGGACTGTAATTTTTTTTTTTCAGTAGCTATGTTTGTGGGTTTATTCTTAGCAAAAACACGCACAGTATGTATTTAAATGCCAGAACATTTGCATTTACAAAGACAAATACAACTAGCCTATAATGCTAATCAAGCTTCAACATGTGCACCCACACACAAACACACACACATATAGAGTTACACGGCCGTTTGTGCACATATTTCGATCCAAGCCCAAAGGCTAAAGGACACAGGCTCTGTCCAGTGTTGTGTTTGTGGAGTGGGCAGCACAGGGCGGCCATGTTGTTTCTGGGTAAAGTCAGGCTTCGAGCCATCCCCTCTGTGTGGCAGTGATGGATGACCGGCGAACTGAGTCCAAGAATGTCTGAATGTGTGTGAAGGGAAGCAGGAACAGAGATAAAGAGAGTGACAGAGGTCGTAAGTGAGAGCTACGCACTCCCCTCTCACGTCTTATTCTTATTCTTGGTGTTTTCTCTTTCGTCTTTGTCTCTTGTTTTCAGAACTTTCCCTCTCTCTCTTTCTCGCCCACCCTCTGTTTATATTTTCGCCTGTTGGCAAATCCTATTTAAAAGTCAGTGAGTGTTGTGAAGCCAGCCCGGCCAATGAGTTCATGTATGTTTTTCAAGTGGCCAACATTTCTTCTCTGTAACTCTGGGAGGCACCTGGTTGTCATGGACACACACATACACACTAAACACACATACACACTGAGCTCCTCTCCAGTTTGTGTGTGTGTGTGTGGTTGCCCAGCCTGTCGCTCCACTCTGTAAAACCAGCTTTAGTGGTAGATTCATGGCTCTCTTAATGGACACTGGGCTCTTAGGTAGTGGAGCAACAGGGACTGTGTATATGTGTGTGTGTGTGTGTGTGTGTGTGTGTGTGTGTATGTGTGTCGGTGCTTACATACTTGTATTTTATGTGTGTGCAGTAATGGGGATTAAGTGACCCCATGGCTGCTCTCGCTCTAACGCTCCTTTTAAATTTCACAGTTTTCTTATGTTTCCCTCCATCTGTGGCTCTGGATCCAACTAATCCACCTCATGTTATTAGGAGCTGGATCAGCAGAGCTGCATGTGCTGGACCAGTATATGTCAGTGGGAGTGTCTGAGGCTGCGTTTGGAGATGGTTCAGGAACTGTTTGCCTGCCAATAAAGACTCACAGGATAAATATATATCACGGTGACTGAAAACACAGGCCTCCTGTCTCAAATGTGAGAGAGTGTGTGTGTGTCTCTTATTGTGTTTGTGTTTCTGTGCATGTGTGAACATGCTTGTATGTTTTTGTCGGTTTGTTTTTGCTACAGTGCTGTAGCTAACCCCAACGTAATACTCACACAGCCCTTTTCTATAGGAGGAGGAGGAGGTTTAGAAACAGAGAGGATCATGGGAATGAGCCTGGTTACTTGGTGTGTGTGTGTGTAGGAGTGGTATGGACCTAAAACCTGTGGCTATTTGAAGCTGTTTGAGCGGCTTTGGGAAAAACCAGTGAGAAAGATGCTTTTCGTCGACATGTGAGTGCATGTGGCAGAGTGTGTGTGTGTGTGTAGGTGTGTGTGTGTGTAGGTGTTTGTACCTGTTGAGGGCTGAGCAGACACATTAGGAAGAAAACAGTCTCTTTGCACAATATTAGTTATGTATTACTCATAGACAGTTGCAGCTTTTTTTTTTTTTTTTTTTTTTTGCACAATCCACATCTCAGCTCAAAGCTTAAAATTCCTCGCAGCCTGGGGTCAGGACCTGTCCAAATGGTTCCAAGATAAATCTTCTTTCTTCTCCCTTTTGGTGGAAATACTCGCTCATGTCCATACTGAGGCAACGACCTGAGATGAGGGTCACAAGTTTTCTCATTTATTGTAAATCTTGAACATTTGAAATCGTCGTTCTACACCTCCACAACAGCAAACACTTAAAAAAAAAACCCAAAGAAGATAAAATCATTTTTCTCATGAGAAGACTTTCTCTTCCTAATGTAATACCAAGAATTTTCATCACAGTGCTTGGGAACTCACTCCTCAGTGTTTTTAATACTAAGTTGTTTTAGCAGTGTTGATCCACATCCAAATCAAAGAAACACTAGAAATGCAACGCAATGCAGCGAGCGCCAACGGTAAAAGTAGTGACATTTGTTTTGTGACGGTCCTCATCTCTTAACTGTTTGTGGATTTGTTGTGCAAACAGCTTAAACCAGTCTGAAGCATCTAATCCAACTATCTGACCTGAGAACGACACTGAGGAGGAGAGAGGAGGCAGGAGGATGGATGTGGGGGGAAAAGAGAAGGAGGTGATTTACGAGTTAACTTGTCAACTGAGCAGAACAAGGGGAGAAACTCATAACTGTAATTCCCTCACACACCCACATGCAGCACACTCGCATATATATATACACACACACACATTCACTGTGCAGGTACGTGCACATGAATGCATTGCCACCCCCTGCTGCACATAAGAGAATATGTGAGCTCTATAATAAAATAACTAATTACTTAAAAAGATGGAGATGTGCTGGGACACAGGACAGGATAATAAAGTACTGCAGGGAGACAATGTGTGACACAGCAGTAGAAGTGAGTGTGCAGTGTGTGTGTGTGTGTGTGTGTGTGTGTAGCTATAACTTTCAGTGTGATTGCTTATCTTGTGATTTAAGGCAGGTAACTGTATTTGTGTGGGTGCACAAGTGCAAATCGTTGGCTTCTGTGTGGTTTAAGTTTTTTTTTTTTTTTTTTAAATAATTATTTTATGCAGCATTAAGTTAAGTCGACTCACTTTTCTAGTGACGGGGTTTGACTGGAAGCTCTTCCTATCAACTCAAAGGAGTTTAATTTGTATAAAAAGAACAGAACATTGTTTTTAGTATACATGAGTGACTGTGTGCCTCTGTGTGTGTGTGTGTTCAGCAGTGAAAAGGAAGGATATATGGGCAAGGCGTTAATTGTGGTTGAGCAGCAGACAATCGATGCTGGCCGCGCAGTGACAACCTGATGATAAGCTACATGATTCTACCCGTCAGGAGCTCGCTTTCTTTTTAGTGCTTTTAAATCACATTGATTGGCAGCCAGGAGGAGCGTGCGGTTACACAGTTATTTTAAGCGGCTCTCGGTTTTGAATATGCATGTAAACCTCTGTTGGCATGCACTGACATCCAATGGCAGGTCCTGATGAGTGTGTGTTATGCTGAAATGTCTGGTTGTCCATAAAATGCGAGGTGCGCTTAGGCCCGTGCACGTGCGTGTACATTCTCTCAGATTACTAATGTAATATTGGTAGCGAGTGCCGAGGACGTGTGTGTATATATACAGTATGTGCATGTGCACGTTTGTGAATGTGCGATTCGGTGTGTCTCATATTACTAATATAATATTGGTAGTAGGCTCAGGAGGTGTGCGTGTGTGCGAGTATGTGCCACAGAAATTGAGAACTCCACATGAATTTAAATCAACGAGCTCGCAGAGTAACCTTTTGTATATCCAATCTGCATCTTTCCACTGCTCGTTATTAAATTATCCCCTAATTGGTCACGCATCAAAGGCAGCTGATGAAAAAGACAATTTCTTGCTTTTAATTGGGCATTTCACGTGTGCTTCGTGTACACCTGTGTGCGGCTGCCTCGGCTCAGTGTGCTTGTGTATGTGTGTGCGTGTCTCGGGTGTAATGAGAATAGGACATTAGCAAGGGCTTGGCAGACGCCGTCGCAATCAGTTCCACTCTTTCCAGAGAGAAGGAGGGAGAGGGGCGGGAGGATTAATCCAGACATTAGCAATCTCAGAAGGAGAAATAGATTGGAGGCAAAAAAAACAACAACAACAACAACAAAGGACAAAATTCACCCAGTCTCCCCTCGACATGACTTTAAAGAGGCGTCAGCTCTGGCATAACATATGGCTGACATGTATGTTGCTTGATGCACTTTACCACGGGTGCATGTGTCAAGCACGTGTGCCCACGCTGGGAATCAAACCTCTGGCAGGGGTTTGCACCAGGCTGGGTCGGCTCAGCTACACTTGGCCAAATTTTATTTCAGGCCATTTTTTTCCTTCCTCCCTCTTGGGGTCCGGTGTTTTTGCCCAACTTTAGCCGTACCACCAGGGGTGTGTCACGCCAAAATAGCCCAGCTATTGTTGCACCGAGCAGAGCAGAATAGTGCAGCTCATTGTGTTGTGATGGGAGGCAGGGGAATGAACAGGCCATAAACACTGGCCCTATAGCACCCAGGGGTCGTGCAAAGGTGAAGCCTCACTCCCCTAATAGTGGAGCTCCGCTTTTCTCTGCTCTCTCTCCCTCTCTCTCTGTCTCTCTCTCTCTCCTTCCCCTCTGTCTCTCCATCACTCTTTATCTCTGCGAGTCCTGTCCCATTCTTGTATCCTCTCTCTTCACTCCCTTCCTCTCTCCTCACCCCCAACCTCTCCCCTCTCACAGTCTCCCTCTCTGTTAGCTTATTAATGGTCACAGCAAGAGTGTCTGGTTTGCAGACCAGAGCCCCTTTGCCTTTTTCCCCCCCGTCACTCTCTCACTCCTCCTTCCCTCCCATTCTCCCGCTCTCCATCGCTCCGTTCCCCTGGCTGCTATTATGAGAGGCATTTTATCCTTTGTTCCAGCCCCCATGGTGCATCTGGCCTCAGATATGGGGACGAAGGGGACAGGAAACCGGCGAGAGTTTTTGCAAGGAGGAGGAGGGGGGCTTGGGGTTTGTGGGTTAGGGAGTGGGTTCATTGCTGGGAGGTGGACCGCCACTTTCCACCATACAGGGAAGGAATGATAAGGAGGGAGCAAGCAGGAGAAGGAAACAGATAGAGAGGGGGACAGGGAGGGAGGTATGAGAGGCAGAGTCACTGTAGTTGTTCTGTAGCAGCAGCTCGTAACAGTGATGGTGGAGTTATTACTTCACTGATACACAGGCTGTTTAATCCTTGTAAGTGCTGGTGCCATATTTCTGGAGGGGGTTGTGGGGGGGGGGTCCACATGATGATGGGCTCAGCTGTATCAGGAACACACCCTGACTCTGTGAGACGTGCACACCTATTGCCAAAGCAACCTCCTTTGTTGCATCAGTGCATTTTTGAGGGCGGCAGAAGGAGGACTGAGTTTTGTTTTTTTTTGTAGGAGAGAAATAAAGAGGAAAGAAAGAAAAGGGAGAGAGAGGGTGGAAGAACAGAGGCGAGGAGCCGGCAATAAAAGACAAGAGGAAGGAGGTGAAGAGAGGGAGAGGTCAACAGTTAGCCAGTGCTGGCCTCAGGTTGACCTCATCCTTCTATATAGGACCATGAGAGGAGGAGAGGAGAGTTAAAGGAATGCTCAGGCCTCCTCAACCCTCCTTGCCCTCTCTCCCTCGCTGCTCCTCCCATATCTCCCCCCAACAAAACAGGGTAGCGAGGGAGGAAGGGAGGGAGGGGGGGTGTTGGTGATAAAACTCCAGACGTTCCCTCATTTGATGGTGCTCTGCCATGTCAGTGCATTCTCGCATTCCTCCCTGGCTTTTTCTGCCTCTCTCCCCCCACAAAGAAAAATTCCAATTCAACACATTATTATAACAAATACAGAATGAAAACAGAGCTCAAAGATTCACAAGATCATCCTCGTTTTTTTTTTTCTCTCATCATTTTATCTCATGCAGAAACTCCACTTTTAACAATTTAACAAATTAACTTTTTTTTTTTCTGAAGCAGCTCACAACAAAGCAATTATACAAAAATAAAGCAGGGAAACAATTTAGCTGCTAATCGTTCTCTCTGTCTCTTTGCTATCTGTCTCCGACACTCCCGTCATTTCCCTGCAGCTCTGTCTTTAGAAGGTGATACAGGAGAGATAGCAGGCAGGGAAAAAAGGAAGCACCGCGAAGCAGCTATTGGAGGGATATAAAACAAGAAGGCTCCATTCACTAATTAGGAGTCAAACAGATCCACCAACTAGTGTCCTTTTGTCTCCCGTCCTCCTTCTCTTCTTTCCTTCACCCCTTGAAATGCTCCATTCTCCGGCGTCAGAAGTGTAGCGGGGGCTATTGTTTCCTTAAAGTTTAGCTAATGCTCCCCTTTTAGAGATGAAATAGAAGAGTCCGGTGGGGCAACAGCAGGAACACATAAATCAAGTCAGAAGCCCCAAAAGCCCTCTCTCCTTGGGGTCATTACAGGTCAAAGGGTCATTTCACAAGGGGTTAGGTTGAGCAAGGCCAGAGCGCTGCCTGGCCGAGTGTGTGCGAGGGCGTGAATGTGTATGAATGGAGGTAGGAGAGGGAGATTAAAAGTGTGTATGTGTGTGCGTGTACTGTTGAAAATGAGTGAGCAGCAGACTTGAATATGAGTAATGGTGTGTGTTAGTGGTTGCGTGCACAATAAATGGTCTGACCGTGTGCTTTTATTGGAGGTCATGGGGTAAAGGGGTTGGTCCAAGGCTGTATGTACCAAATCCTGCTTCTGTGGAAACTCACACACACACACACACACGCACACATGCACACACGCACATGCTAAAAAAAGCTCCTGCTGTCACAGAGTAACACATGGTCACCTGTCTTAACAGAGTATCACCCAAAACAATGCCTCGCACCAGTGGCAACGTGACATGTTTCTGTCAGCAACACTTGCCACACTGCTGTGCTCGAAGCCAAGTGTGTTAAACAGTCAGCAATCTCAGCTCGTCGTGAGATGGAACGTCTCCAACAAAGCGAGATGGGTCGACATGTTTCAAACAGGCAGAGAGAAAATCCCGGTTAAGCCTCGCCCCACAAAGACCCCAGTGTTTAGGTCGATGTGACTGTGTATACACTGAGGCTGTGCAAGTTTGCACAAGTCGTTGAGTTCTCGCGTTTTGAAAGACAACCGCCTCGGTTGTTAAGGTTATTAAGATGTGACTTTCGCTGTGGCTCTACAGCGGCTTTACGAGGGCTCAGGGTTGCTTAGAGGAGAATCATTTCTCCATATCACTGTTATGGTTAGCTAAGAGACAGAGGCTGGTTTGGCAACGTGTTTGTTTTCATGCTGTGTGCCAAGATTTCTTATGTCTTAGTAAGCAATATTTGCCTGATGTCTTTTGTCTCTGTCCCCTCTGCTTCCTCCCTCTCCCTCCCTGCTCCTCTTCATCTTCTCCAGGTTCATTAACGCGAGGAGGAGAATAGTCCAGCCCATGATCGACCAGTCAAACCGTGCAGGCAAGTCTCCTATAGTTACTGTATTCAAGTCGCGCAGGCGAAAGCCGTCCACACTCCATGCACTCGGAGGCCTCTCAGCTGGTAAATACAGGACTGATCCCCACTCCCCCCCCTCGCATACTGGAATGTCCAAAACCTCCAGGGGCTGTCCCCTTCGTTACATTAACTTTACAACATTAACATCAATCATTAATCTCTTTTGATGTGACATTTTGGGTGAGAAACTATTTATTAATTATAAAATATAATCATTTGAAAATGAGTTAACGATGAGTGGATTTATTTTTCTTAGCCCATAAACAAAACTCGCTGTGTTCCCACTCAAGTTTGCTCTTAACCCCTTCCTCCCCCCTCTTTGCCAACCAGGCAAAGGAAAAAAAACACTCAACCCTTCCTCCCTGGCTCAAACCAAAACATAAAGAGAGCTACACCCGTTTCTTTTTTTGGGTGACCGTTGTTTGGCTTTTTGGCTCCAGACCTGTTTTTACCCACTCCCCCCCACCCCCCCTCACTCCTTTAAACTCCCCACCTCGACCCTATTTGTGGCTGTTTCAGGGAGCGAGGGGAGTGAGTGAGCGGTCCCCCTGGTGCATGGCTTGGTTTGGACTGCCGTAAACTTTATTACCTGTAATAGGGGTCAAAGGTCAGGGTGGCATTAGGGGCGCAGTAAAGTTCAAAGACATTCAGTGGGGCTGAGTTCTTGCTCTTGCTTGACTGACCCCCAAACAGCCTAAATCGAAGGTAAGTGGATTTCTATGAGAGCAGAACAATGGAGGCGAGCGAAAAATAGGAACCCTATCGGGTTTCACTTATCGTTGCTGCTCAGTTATAGGCAGCATTTATTAGATAAAGCATTTAGGTAGGAGCAGATTCTGAGGCCAGTCAGCAAGAATAACTTAGTGTTGTCACAAAGGGGAAACCAATTAGAGCTTTAGCCTGGAGTTCATTTTGTTCTGTTTGATCACATGTATAATCAAGTAACAAAGTGTCAGTTTGTGCTACATTAAAAGTCATAATAAGTTTTCATTCAAGTTTCAGTGCTTTTCATGCAACCTCAACCATACTCAGTGGTAGGCCGGCTGTGCTCAACCCACACAACTTGGAATTAATCTGGAGTTACCAAAGATACCAAATATGGTGCAGAGATTAAAAATCACAGTTTGGGGTTTGTAGTATAAACGTCAATTAGCGTTGAAAGAAACTGACAGACAATATGTCTGATATTGTCAGACAGTGTGGATTATGATGATTTTAACAACCTTAGAGGAAAAAAAAAAGTCATCATGTCAAAACTTCATCCACGTGGGTCAAATCTCATTTTAAACAAAAGTCCTTGTGTGTGTGTCTTAAAAGCACCTCAGTGTGCGTTGAACTCTCTCAGTCCGATCCCTATTAGAGCATTAGACGCATTAAAGTCTACCAGGGGCTTACAGTGCAGAGTCGGCTGCAGAGACACGGAGCACAATGACGTTGAGAGACAACGGCGGCTCCCTGTGCGTGCACCGGCCAACAGATGATCCTGCTTCGGCCACTGAGCCTTAATTAAAAGCACTAATTGACCACTCCATCCCCTCCCTCCAATCCCTCTATCCCTCCCTCCCTCTGTCTCCTCCTCCATCCACAGTAAGTCAAGGAGCTCCCTACAATCCAGATGGCCAGCCGATGGGGGGCTTCGTCATGGACGGCCAGCAGCACATGGGAATCAGACCACCTGGTAAGGCTTTCTCTGCGTGTCTGTCCCTTTCTTTCCTCCCTCTCTCTTCCCATCTTGCTCCTTCTTTTCCTCACTGTCCTGAGCTCATTTTCACGCCTTTGTCCTCCTTTCCCTCCCTCTCGCCTCATCAGTCCTTCCACTCCCGTCTCATCGCTTTCATCTTTTCTCTCTCTCACCTTTCTCGCCTTCTAACAATACCTCTAAGGTGTTGGTGTGTTTCACGCAGCAGCATCTGCCATTATTATGGTTGATTTTAGCAGCATGCTCCTTGTCTTTCCTCACACACAAGTACTTAGTGGAAGCTATATGGTCACTGTGTGGTGATTTAAGTGTAAGCTGTGCAGCTTGTGCACCCTCAACACAGTGGTACACTCTGCACAGGCACATGTAATGTACACACACACACATACACACACACTGATACCTCCCACTCCCTCGACACACAAACCAGAACAGGTGTGGTCAATCACATTACACAACCATCTCCTTCCTCACTCCCTCGCACTCAGTCCCTCTCTCTCACGCCATCAGGTCTAATCCCAGAGTTTGTCCTTAAGCTCCTCTCCTCCTCCTCTATCCCCTGTTTTCTGGGATTCTCTCAAGTCTCTAACCCTATCTCACCCTCCACTCAAAGTCAGCAGGTTTGGATAAACTGCCAGGCTACTTAACCCACCCCTCCTCACCCCCCTTCACCCCTCCTCACCCGCTCCACCACCTCCTCGCTCTGCCAGGTTTAAGCCAGTTTGCTCCTCTGCTATGTTGTCTGTCAAGTTATGCTCAGGGTGAGACCATCTCTGGCATTTACCGCAGTGTTTTCACTTTCAGTGGGCAAACACACACAGTTGATTGCAGTAACTACTGTACCTGAGATTCGGTTGCGCATGTAGACACACATTCAAACTGACTCCCTCTTTGTCTCTCAGGACCAATGGGTGGAATGGGCATGAACATGGGCATGGAAGGTCAGTGGCACTACATGTAGCCCCGCCCCAGTCCGGCCAATCGCAACACATAGGGGGATGTAAGTACAAACTGACACACACTGCTTTGCACGTGCAGATTTATTGAACTTTCCACTTCAGCAGAGACACAGCTACAACATTTTGAACGGGGGTCTTAGACTCGGGTTTACAGCACATTACTCATGTAAACATGGACATGTACACATCAGGTGTGGATCAGCTTGGAGCGGTTTGTTTGAAACACCTATAATCTCTGGTGTTTTGTACCAGTGTGCTGTTATAAAATAATGTGGTATAAGTGTCTGTTCTCCATACTGATATATTCAGGAATAATTCACTCACTTTTCCCCCCTCTGTGTTTAAATGGGGGGGGGGGTTGTTACAAACAGCCTCTTGTTCTTGCCAGGCTGATTTCTCTCTCTTTCTCTCTTTCTAACTCTCCCACCCTCGGTGTGGTGATAAGAGCCTTTGATCACAACCTTGTAACTCTATGTGTATGTAATGTGTGTGTGTGTGTGTGTGTGTGTGTGTGTGTGCGTGCGTGTGTGCAGCTCTCTCACATATCCAGTAGCTACAGGACTAAACATCCTGCATATCAGGGAGGACAGGAAAGAAGCGAATGTTTTTCAGGATAAAAAAAAAAAAAACACAAGAGAAAGAGAGAAGGAAGAAACAGACAGTTGGAACACATGTTCACATGCTCGTACACAATACACAACATAATCATCAGTGATACGACTGTGTTTTCAGTATCTACAGTACATATGAATTGAAAGTGTTAAAAAAATCAAGCTGTGGTTTTGTTGCACACACGTGTTCATATTAAACAACCACCTTTTTTGGTTTGTGTGTGTGCGCCAAACAGAGAGAAGGCGAATGGGGCACAAAAAAAAAAAAGGGGTGGGGGGATGAGAAGGAAAGGAGGCGGCAGTGAGGGTGAGGTGGGGTGGGATTGGGTGGGGTGGGGTGGGGGGACGAAGGTGGTGGTGGTGGTGGTGGTGGTGAGGGGGGGCAGGTAGGACGTTGCCATGGTAACAGACTGATTGGCAAAAATGTAAGCAGTCGTCGCTGGTGCAAGGAGAAGGAGAGGGAGAGAAGTGAGCGCCCCTTAAGTGTCATAAATCTGCCGGGTTGCTGTTGATGCATGAGCCACATTAATACACACACTAACCAGCTAGAAGAGCCCCCCACCACCCCACCTTCTCTCTCTCTCTCTTTCTCTCTCTGTCTCATGTTCTCTCTCTCTCTCATTCCCTCTTTTGTGGGTTCTCTCACTGTCTCTTTCTCTTTCACAAACACCTTTTTTTCTGTATCCCTTTAATTCTTTCCCTCTCACTCTCTCTCTCTCTCTGTCTGTCTCACCTCCTCTCCCCCTCTCTCTCTTGCTCCCTCCCTCTCTTTTGCCCCAGGGCCAAATAGACTCCCACATAATTCTGGATGTATACAGGCTTGGTGTTGTCACAGTGAACACTGTGTATAAAGTGGCTCAGGGTCCAATCGTTCTGAAACATCATTGTTTTGAGTGTGTGTTTTTACAACATATGTGTGCACACCTGTGTGTGTGTGTAAACCTGTGTTGATGCATCTATACCATACACAAACATCTATATGTGAAATACATGCATCTGTCCATGTGTGGGTGTGTGCACGCGTACAAACGTGTGGGTCTGTACAACTGTGAATGTGTGTGTGTGTGTGTGTGTATGTGCATGTGTGTGTATGGTAATAGGATTACTCCTGGCACAGGGAGGGGACACAAACTAGTGCAAAATGGAGGACGTAGCCAGCAGGGTATGGAGCTTAGCTGGGCCTAATTGACTAGATCCAAATTAAATATGCCATCACCAGAGGTGTGACCAATGGATTTGACTTATTCGGTTTACAAAAATAGAGACCATTAACCCTCCACAGAATGCGCGTGCATGTGTGTGCACGTGTGTGCACGTGTCATGATGAAAATATGTCGCCCTTGTTTCCGTCACAAATGTCCACGGCCAAAACAAAAACAGAAAATCTCACATCGAATGGCATCTTTCAGGTTTGAAATGCAGGGAGACATGGTAATAGAGCGGCTGTGCTTTCAGAATGAGACGTGTGTGTGTGTGTCTGTGTTTATGCGAGAGAGTGTGTAAACATGAGGGCTGGTTCGCCGTGTCCAAGCAGCCTCTTTCCAGCAGCTGCTAGCCTTCCCAGCAGACCTTGCTTTAAACAGCCTCAATTTGCCTGCTGAATCTCGTAATTGGGCCACCAGAGGAATCCTCTGCGAGACGGGCAAAGCGCAGAGAAGACGGGTAGACGGCAGAGAAAAAAAAAAGAGAGAGGGAGGGAGAGAGAGAGGGGTAGATATTGAGAGGGAGGGGCGGATGAAGAGATGGCTAGAGAGAAAAGAGTAAATGACAAGAGGGAGGAAGAAAGAAGGAGGAGGAGGGAGAGAAGTAGAGAGAGATGGCGACAGAAATATGTCTACTCCTTCTTGCAACGAAGCGTTTTCTTTATAGCTTCATCAGCTAGCCGATGCTAGCTGCTAGCATCGGCGTCAAATTGCTACTTTTGTTTCTAGGTCAATTAAATGTAAGTGATGTGTTATATTCTTTCATGACCAATTAAATTAATAGGTTATTACGGGAGGGGGGGAAACGGTTATCTTATTTGATTAAGAGAGCACAGGTTCATTATATTTTATAAGCAATTTTCATTAGCAGAGTTGAGGTTTTGTTACCGCGGGGCTAAATTGAGCGGTTATTGTGCTGGGGAGTGCTGAGCCTTGATACAGAAGGTGTGCCTAGCAGTCACACTGCAACATTAGTTAAAACTAAAGCCAATTAGTCCTGCTTAGTGAAGAGCGTTATGCTTTCCACCCAATGATGATTACAGAGCTTATATCCCCTTGCGAAACAATACACCTGTCAGCAGAGATGAAGCCCAGCAAGTGAAGCAGAAGCGAGCCGAGCCTTTGATAGCAACGAAAATGACTCTCAGATGACCCTTACCCCCTTTTCCCTTCTTCCTCTCCCCTGCTTTCCCTCTTCCACGAAATTAGCCGGGGGTGGCCCCCGAAAACTGTAATTTTCAGTTTCAGGACAATAGTTATCACAGGGTGGAAGAATTAATTATGGCGCAGAGCGTATGGAATTTTCTCCGGCCCTCTCTCTCCGCTCAGAGCTTTTCCCCAAAATGTCGGGCACAACGCTTGAATGAACGCTGCCTGTAACCCCTTTGCTGCCAGCCGCGGCTGGAGACCTTTTGTCCCATGATTCATTGCTTCAATCATTAAGCACAAATTTGTTAACCTTCTGCTGAAGGGTCAAGATATCCCCTCACCCCCACTCCCCCCCCCCACCACCACCACCCTCAACTTCTCTTTCTGGTGGATGAACTTTTACTATTAACGAACATTGGGAAAAAATCCCAATGGGGATTTTGTGCCCCCTTGTATTGTCCGTGTGAATGTGTGTCCCTGTTGATTTGGCCCCTCTGGATTCCCCCCTGGGGTCTGAGAATGGAGGTCTACAGCTCAATGTATTGATTGGCTTATTAGGTGAAAACCCGTATTAGCAATGTGTGCTCTTTCAAGCACGCATAGCGTTTATTAGAACTTCGACGCTCCTGTGTTAGCTTAGTTAGCTCCTATGGATTCATTGATTGACTTGATCATTGAGTTGTTTTACTTTGCTGACATTGTCAGAACTTGCAAAAAATGTATTTAATTATGGATCATCACTTTAAGGATGAGCTTAGTCTGCACCAGATTAAAGCTAGCATCGCTAATGGCTTAGCTTGTTGTAGTACCACAGGTTAGACCCCACAATGGAAAGGTCACAGGTTTGATGCCAGTAAACTATGTTAGCAAGCTAATTGATGTGAGCATGGCTCACATAATAGTTCACCCTTCTCTTACGCAAATCGCACCTATTCTCCTCAGTAGTCCAGGTGAACACTGATGGATGAGGTGAATAACAAACCAAGGGTCCTTGCACTCGCTCCCCTATTGTCCTTCTCCCTGCGGGCCTTTGTGTCATCCGTAGTGGCCCCCTTGTGCGTGGTGAACACGTGGACAGGCCCTGGGCGCTCTCAGGTGACGGGCAGCCGTGAGCCTCACCTCTCCTCTTTGGTTTTGACAACAATGCCCGTGGTTTCTCGACGGTGACTTTCCACCTTCAGAGATGGATGGAGGCTATTGTTGGCTTTAAAGAGAGGGCTGTAGGGGGAGAAGAGGGTGAAGATGGATTTCTTTACCTCATTTTTCATTCTGTGAGGTGGCAGTTTAGGTTAAACTGACTCATAGGCCAGATTAGTATAAACCTGAAGTACCTTCGCTTATGCAGGCATCTTATTTAGTCAAACGCCGACTGTAAACAATCAAAGGCTAATTTTAAGTTTCCCCGCAGCCCGTTTAAACAGATTATCCAGGAAATGTTAAGTACTGGACCTCGGTATCACTTCAAGTTGATCATGTGTTTGGTCTCTAAGTCCTCTCCTACTGTTAAAGTAGCATTACTGAGGGTGTAGGATTAACTCACTAAACCCTCCAATGCCTTCTCTGTCTCTCAGACATCCACACAGTGTTTAGTGAAGAGCCAGCCCCACTCTGTATTCTGACCTGGATTAATACTATGTTGGGTTTGCCACATACTATATTGCTCCTCTGTGGTCTTATCAGCATGGTCTGGCCTGAAGCTGTAACATGAGAGTCTGCTCTCTGAAGTCTGGTGTTTGTGTGTGTGTGTGTCTATTGTCGTGTTTAATGAATGATTAATGATATCGAACTCATTCAATAGTTTTCTTCTGCAGTTAAACGCTTTCAGCCACAGCACTGGAGACAAAACACCAGCGTGCTAAGGGCTTGAAAATATTTGCATGACGTTGCACCTACAGTTGAGCTTTTCATTTGTCCAGCTTCATACATCGACTGCATTTACATATCACTGCTGCCAGGTGGAACACACACAATCCCTGATACGTTGGTTTGAAGTTGTTGAAAAGAAAAACTGAACCATTTTATCTGATGATATGATCATTGATTAACTGTTTTGATTTCTCTTTCTTCAGAACTGCAGGGCAAACCGGGGATCACCAGTCTCACAGAGGCCTACAGAGCACGGGAACGGGACTCCCTGATGACAACAACCAACGGTGACCCCTCTGTCGACCTCCAAGACCCAATGTCATTTTTATTCGGCTGATATCTGCAACATGGAAACCCTCCATGGCTGCCTACAATCCAATGTCTATGTATCCAGTGATGGTGATGCACAGAAGATCAAACCTCACCTGATCCAGATTCGACCCCCCCCCCCCCCCCCCCCCCCCTCCCTTCCCCTGCTTCTTTTCCGGTGGGCACTAGACTTTGCCACCACCACCAACCCCCCTTTGCTGCCCACTAGTTTCACACGGATTCCTCCAATGAAAGTGATTGCGATTGCGAGAACAGACGACAAACGAGAGACACACTGGGTCCTCCGCCTGTACCTTCGGCAAATGTGGCACTTGGTGATATTTTCTAGACTCTTTTGGCGAACACAAGAGACTTCCTGCGAAGAGCACTCCACTCTTTGGGACGATGGAATTGGACCAAGGAGAAGCCAATGTCTGTATCTGACAGGACACTAACAAAGCAACAGAGGTGCCCTTTAAAAAATATAGTGGATTGAAACATGGAAAGAGGGAAAGCAAGAGAAAAGAAATTAAAAGTATAACTATATCAAACCCTAGTTTGGGAAACGAGTGGAGAAAGAAAATATACTGTATACTGTTGTAAAATTACGCTGGACTCTCACAAGAACTGGGAATTTAAGTATTGTAAATGCTATTGTATTGTTCTGCATATTATGTTGTTTCTAATAGATTTTTTAAAAAAAAGGATGTGAACTTTTTTCTGTTTTTTTTTTCTGGTTTCTTTCCACACTATGTGTGTGTGCCGTCTCTCCATCGAATTTGACCTCCTGCCCCCTCCCTCCATTGAATCACGATGCATTTTTAAAAGAAAAAAAAGTGAATAAACAGACAATTCGATCAGTCTGTCATTTCTCACAAGCCTTTTTTGGGATGGTAAGAGAGAGTGTGATGGCAAGTCAGACGTCCTGTTGTTTTTTTTTTTCTTTTCTTTATTTTTTTTTTTATTTTATTTTATTTTTTTTTTTTTTACATTCAGTACACAGCCCATCCACATACTGGCAGGGTGAAGCTTAGTGTATTACTGTTGCTGTGTCTTCACCTTCTGACTTTAATTTTGGTGATTATTTTTAAAGATCTTGTCATATCAGTGGATTATATGTTCCTCTATTGGTGCAAAGACTTTATTGGGATAGAAAATTCTCTTGACTATTTGGGGACTTTAAACTCTTATGAATCTGTGGATTAACTTCCACACACACACAGTGATATCAAGATAAACACAGTCTTTCGAGAAGCTAACATTTTGGATGTAGAAGGCTTTTAATCCAGTTGCCACTGTCCAACTCTTCGTTTGATCTATTTTGTACTTTGTTCAAATGAGGACAGACACTTAATGCATAGGTGTCAACATGATCTAACATCATGACAGGCTAACAAACATGAGACAGAGCGTCGGTCAAAGCTCACAAACAATCTTTAAAAAAAAAAAATCACTGTGGATGGGAAACTACAAGTGTGTGTCCCACAAACATGTTGTTTCCTGTTTTTCTCTGTGTCTATGATTGAGGGCCTCTGGAAGTCTATTCTAGTGTCCTATTGATGTGTTTTATGTCACAAGGCCGAGCACTCGCTTGACCAATGGATTCTCTCCCCCTCAGTGTTTGATGCGGCCTGATAACAGGGAGAGGCAGAGGCTATGGGAAAACACCATTTAAACCACAGTCCACTTTGATTTAACCAGATGATGTAATGCTGATCAACAGACAGGAGAGAATGTAAAAGTCACAGTGTGTGTGAGTGTGTGTGTGTGTGTGTGTGGGGCGCAGTATGTATGTGAGAGGGTACATATGTGTGTGCGTGTGTGTGTGTGTGTGTGTGTGTGTGCATACATCCTTGTGTGGGTTATCAATGCATCCATTATCCATTGCTTCAAACATGTATAACGCACATCTTTAAGATTCCTTTGAAGACAAGTCATGTTTCTTATGCTTTTACTTTGAAGGGTATATATGTGCATCTGTGTTGTAAATAAATACTTTTTGTTCAAATAACAGAATCATAACTAGTCTCACATTATCTTCCTGTTTACAGATATGACTTCCTAAGACATGTAGCACTTCCCAAATCATTCTTAACCCAAAGTTGTGAAGCTAAATTAGGCACAAACATGTTTACATGTCAACAAATGCCCGGCGAAGAAAACAGAGGTTCACTTCTGAACTTAAAGGAACATGCACTTAAGTCAACCTTCCTCCCACTGCTGTGGATAATGTGGAGCTAATGCATGCGTTATGCAGTCATTTTCTCACACATGGAGAGGAGGAGGCGAGGAAAGAGGGGCTCGGCCAGAAAGCGAATTATCCTTCATTTAGCATTAAAATTCATTTAGGTAAAATTGCTACAAACATGTAAATGGGAAGATTAGTTCTCCCTCACGCCTTGTTGCCCGCAGTCAAAGGGCTCCGCTTGAAGCCCAGCGCGCTGCAGCCGATGTTGTCTCCGGGATACACTCCACTTCAGGAGGCAGAGGCTGAGCCCGACTGACGAGGCTAGAGGAGAGGAGGAGAGGAGCAGAAGCCGAGGAGCGAGTTTATAGTCTAATTGATACATTTTCGGCGAAGCAGCCCAGAATCCCAAAGTCAGTGTCTTGCTTTTTTTTTTTTTTTTTTTTTTTTCAAAAACAAGCGAACAAGAGAGAGTCTGTTTTATCCATAACAATATACGCGTATAAATCAATACTCTCCCCTTCTCCCTCTCTATCTCTGCTCCGCGCAACTATTGTGTTTTTACTGCCTTTGCCGAATTGAATGATATTTACACTAAAGAAGAAGAAGGAATAAAGACACGCTCTTAAAAAACCCAGGCGACGTTTTAATTGCTTCGCCTCTCCACCATGGCTGGAAAATCCGAGGCTGTGAAATGTGAATTCCTGAGCCTGTGGCCGCTGGGAGCTGTGGAGACAGGAGGAGAAAGCCCATACTTGACTGCCCTCTTTAGGGAGGCCTGGTAACTGTCCGGGGTAAGGGGCGGTTTGGAGATGGCGCACAGCACAGCACAGCACCAAACGCTCCTTATTTTACGCACGGACGTAACCGCACAAAAACGCGTTTAGAAGTGGAAGTGTAAACGCCAAGCGCAAAAAAAAAGAAAAAAAAAAGAGAGAGGGTTGCTTTTAAAGATGCGCTGCAACAGTGACGTCATGAGAAGCGTTTTCACATAAAGAACTACATTCAATATGGAAATCCAGATTTTTTTTTCTTCAAATTATCTTTTAAAAGTTTTTGAGTCATGTAATATTTTATGTTTTTTTAATTCAGGGAGTTTGAGTGTTCAAACCAAACACGTGTGTCCATGAATAATACAGATATTTGATTCAATTCAAGTCTTGAATTATCTCAGTTTTTACGTTTTAAAAGTTTTTTTTTTTAACTTTTTTTTAAACAATACTCGATTCAATAATAATGTATCATCCTTAATGTATTTATATAAATATGGAGTTTTTATTGTGAGACCTGGTGTTATTTGTCTTTTGTTTTTTTCAGATGTAGAAACGTTGATGTGGCTGTGAGGTTGTATGTTTGGTGCATTTTTAGTCACAGCTGATCAACGGTCGAACATCTGAAGTGTTTGGGTTTTTTTTTTTTTTTTTTGTCTGAGACAGATTTGATGCGTAAAAGTGAACATGGATTTTTGACTTGTGCCAGTTTTCAAAAGCTGAAAAGCTCAAAATGTAATTTGAAGTATGACGGTGGCAGGCCTGCACACACACACACACACTGACCGCGGAGTGAACTGTCAGAGTAATGAATGGAGCAGAAACGTGTTCCAGAGCAGTGGAGGTGCCCGGACAGGCCTGTCTTCCTCCCACAACAACGCAGATATTTATGCGTCTTTTCTTGGTTGAAGCGGGAACTTGGACAAGTCAGAGTGCGCCTCGTGCTCTCTCTCTCTCTCTCTCTCTCTCTCTCTCTCTCTCTCTCTCTCTCTCTCTCTGTGCTTCACTTGCCTACAAGCCATGACAAATCTCGGCTGCAATAACGTGTGTGTGAGCTTATTAATTCAAAGCAGCGATTTGTCACCGGTTGCTGAGACGCGGCCTGTTAATCAAGCTGCTCCTCTGTGTGTGTGTGTGTGTGTGTGTGTGTGTTTCACCTCTAACTGCTTTTTATTTCAATGTATTTTTTTTCTTTGCTGAAATACGCGCACGTGCATCATTTTGCATCTTTTATCATGTTGATATTTTGTCTGTAGAAACGATTTTTAGCTGTGTTTTTAACACCGAATGTTTGTTTATTTGATTGTTTGTTTGTTTGTTTTTTTAGAAAATGAAATTAAATTAAAATCACAGGTTGGACTGTGAACTCCTCTGATCACAGACAGCGACACAGCTACAGACAGATAATCTTCTATTTTACATTTACTCTCCTCCTGAGAGCCGGAAGTTAAATGTTGGTCATAAAATGTGCAGATTATGTAGATGTGCCTCTGCGCACGAGCCGAGCACTCAGGAGGAAAAAACACTGTGCAGGAAGGAGACGGTGAGGATGTGGAAGTGAGCGCGCACTGCAAACACGAGACAATAACCAGCCAATCAACTTCCCATGATTTCCAATAGAAATGTATAATAAAGGATTTACACACGTGGCCGAGATGACAAGTGCTTTGTGAAATCAATATAGACACAGGCACAAATTAAACTGCGGCCTCCAAACGCCTCACAGGACAAACTTTCCTAAGCTCTCAACAACAAAAAAAGAAGGAAAAAAAAACCTCAAAGCTTCAAAGGTCGCGCGGCAGCTGGTTTTGAAACAAAAGGAGGAGGGGAAAAAAGAGGGAGGGAGAGAAAAACAGAAAAATCTGTTAAGAAGGAGAAGAAGAAGAGAGGAGGACTGTTGAGCGGGGGCCATTTTGGATGTCATCTGTCTCCTTGGCGACGGGGCCCCGGCCCTCAAAAGCCCCTTGGGCGCACGGATTGTTTGAGAGGAGCCCGCTATTTTCTGCAGCATCATTTATCACTGTCACCACATAATGATTCCCCTCGCAGCTCCTTATTGATGTTTGTAATTGCATTATCTCATAAGGGGGGGATGATCAATGGAGCCGAGAGGAGCATCGAGGGGTCAGGAGATGCCGGATTGCTGTTTGTCCATTTAATGCAACCAGGCTCTCATTATCTGCAGCCTCTCTGCGTTCAGGCTAAGTAACGTTTGGTCTGCTCCCCTCTGAGGTTTCACAGAGCGAGGAGGAAGAGGAGGAGGAGGAGGAGGAGGAGGAGGAGGAGGGGAACAGCTCGTTTCATTTGTTTAACCCCAAGCCACTGCAGATAAAAAATTAGAAATGCAAAGGAGAGAGAGAGAGAGAGAGGGAGAGTGAAAGTAACGTGATTAAGTGTTATGTTATTAGTTCCATTAAGTCTGAAAAACGAGATTCTGAATTAAAGCGCACAGCTTTAAGCCCTTGGGCATCCGTCTTGTACTGGTCATATAACCTGTGATGATTTAACATATCTATAACAATATGCCCTCGCGCTTAAAGCCTTTAAATTGACCCTTATGCATAAGAAGAGAAGAGTGAAGAGAATAAAAGTGGAGAATCTGTGTGTGGGAGAGAGAGGGAGAGAGAGAGAGACAGAGAGAGAGAGACGTCTGAAATGATACGTTTGAGTTCATCAAGGTTTGAGACTTGTGGGATACGGAGCATCAGGGCCGCGCGCGCAAGGCTGTGTGCGGAGGCTCTGTGCTTGGTCTTGTTGGGGGGGGTATGAAGTCATGAGATCCAGTTTCAGAGGCCAACCGCCGAATGTGATACACCCCCCCCCCCCCCCCCCCCCCGGTCAAACGAACGACCATAAGGAAAACCGACATAATCACTGTGACATGGTAGCTTCAAGTATAGGCCCCACTACCCAACCGCCCCACCTTCACGCGCTCACGAACCACATCTCTTATCACAAAGTCTCTCTCTCGGGTCACTGATGTGTTTGGGGGGTGGAGGAGAGTCAAATGCTGGAGTTCTTCATGCTGTCGGAGACGTGAACACAACATTTCCCAGGAAAGTTAAGTGGTGGTGGTTCCTTCACATTTTCACATCTTCTGCCTCTGAAATATAAAATCAAATGGAGTCACCGTGGATTGAAAGGTTCCTTTGCTGCTCGGGAATATTTCCCGAGCTTCCCTGCGCCTCTGAGCCCTCTCACTGATCTGTTTTAGTTACTGTGGGAGAAGCTGCGGCTGCTGGGCGCTGCCCCTCGCGGCGCCCTGAGGGTGGGGGGCCTGTCAGCAGCAGGTAGGAGAGTGGATGTGTGGGGCCATGGAGGGTTGGAGACGTGCGTGCCGGTGTGTGCCAGACACCGGTGGCGGCACAAAGCTTGGCTCAGAGACACGCGGGGCTGGTTAACAGGTAAACACCCCCGTGACCGGTTTGTGGAGAAACTGACTTCAGTACGAGGTGTTTTGTGGCGGCTCGGTGTGTTTCCCTGCTCTCCGGTTCCAAACCAGAGACCAGACACCAGAGACGGGACAACACACGGGTTTGGCCTCGGTGCTTTCACCCCCTCGCTCCGCTGCTCCTGCCGCGGGGAGGAGGGAGACGCCGCTGGCAGCGCACCTTTCCAGCGGGGAGAAGCAAACCACGGCTGGTTCATAACCAGAGATGTTCCTGTCAGCACCTTCCTGAATATCCGCCTCTCTCTCTCTCTCTCTCTCTCTCTCTCTCTCCTCTGGAAAGTCACCTTGGCAGCGCCAGGCAGGGAAGGAGAGACAGAGGAGCAGGGGTTGGGGGGGGGGGGGGGGGGGGGGTGTCGGCTCCTCAGCTCACCTGGTGAGGCCGGATCCAATAATAGTGACCCCCACCCCACCCCACCCCTCCTCCTCGTCCTCTCTCTCTCTCACACACACACGCCTGTTTCCGACCTCTCTCGCCCCCTCCCACCTGCTCGCGGATATATAATAACAGCAGCTTTGGCGCAACAGTCTCACAGCTCCTTGTTTTTTTTTTTTCTCATAAAGTAAACGCTTATTTACCACCAGCACTCTCTACTTCCGCCTCTCCTCTCCAAAGAAGCTGGTCAGTGAACGCAACAGAGGTTTGATCCACTGCAACAAGAAAGTGTGACTCAGCCGTTCAGCCTCGGCCTCGAGTCCTGGAGGAAGAGGATCTGAGAAGGAAAAAAAACCTTCGGTGTCGCTGCCAAGCTCTGAGACCAGGTCTGACAAGAAAGGCGCCATTGTTTGTAGTCGTGTGTAAAAAAAGGACGTCACCAACAGGCTCCAATAAGCTCTGGATCAGAACAATATGTTTACTTTCCTAAACAATTACTCGACATTTATATATATTACTCTTTTTTTTGTTTGTGCGTAAAAAACTAAAAGATTAACGTGAGAATCACTTTAATTTTCTATTATCCTCAAAGCAACATCATGATCTGAATGAAGAATCACGTGCGTCAAACCAGTTTTGCGCTTCAGGATGAGGAGCCGCCCTCATCAATCAGCTCGTGCATGGCTGACTTTTAATTCTGTTGTCTCGCGCCTGGACTGCGTGTTGCAGCGCAGGGCCGCCGCCGCCGCCGCCTCCTCTGTGCACAGACGCGCCATTGAGCGGCTGCGGGGAAGTGAGCGACTGGCTCGGCCTCCAAAAGTAAACAGCGAGGAGGAGGCGAGTCGAGACAGGACAGAGGGGCTGAATTCCAGCCACGGCACAATACTGATAAATTATTGGCCCAGAGCCACGTCTGTCATTAGTTTATACGTGGAGGCTACTTCACCATTCATCATACAGTACACAATCCAATCCGGGCTCTATAATCTCACTGTGTGTTTAGGGTGATGGTGGTGATTGGGAGTGTTCAGGGAGTCACTGAGCTGTGAAAACAAAAAAAGTGAGTGAAATAGTGAGTTTATTATTATTAGTTTATTACAGTGCAATGTAGTGGAGTGGACAAATGAGTCACTAAATCCAACACTTTTATTTTAATATCATATGGTTCAGTCATGACGAAGAGAAATAAGTGACATTTTTCATATGTTTTAAGCTGCATGAACCTTTAACAACATAAAGGTTCATGAGTTGGTTTTTTCATTAAGAAATAATCTCTGATGTCATTTTTTAATATAAATGTAAACAGCTTCATTTGCATCTGGAATTTCATCTAAATAAAGATGGGAAGTGAAACAGTGAAACATCTTCCTCCCCTCCTCCACACACACACACACACACACACACACACTCCTGCTGGAGCTGGTGAATGTGCGACCCATCTCGCATATTCATCAGCCTCACAACAGTGATGGGTCGAAGAAAAATGTCAGCTCCACGCGCTCTCACCCTGTCAGCCGCTTTCCACCCTCCAGCCGTGACAATGTGCGTCTTCATCTCTGCTGCTGCTGCTGTTTTGTCTCCATTTCTCCCCGTCTGCTGGAAAATGCAGCTTTGGGAGTGTGTGTGTGTGTGTGTGACCTTGTCATTTGCAGAGAATCTTAGTTCTGGTCTAATTTGTGGATGTGGACAGAGTAGCAGGATGAGGCAGCAGGGTATTCCCTGTCTGTCCCTCCTTATTCAACTTTTTTTTTTTTTTTTTTTTTTTTTACACCTTTTTCTAATTAAGTCAAAGTTTGATTACAGCGTCGCAGGCAGATTCAGACTCTGGTGCTCAAGTTTGCAGACAGACGTTACACTGGAAGTTGAATTCTGTCAGAGTTTCAGACGAAAGCTTTTTCCTCCTCCTCGTCCTTAACTTTCAGCTGTGGTGTAGTCTGTGATGTTGTTGTGATCTCTGTGCACGACAACACAACTCTGTCCTGTCACACTCAGGTTTGCCTCTTCTGTCTGCACCTATGATCCTAAGAAATTCACCTCATTGCTGCAGCTTTGTCCTTTATTCAAACTGCTCAGTGTGACACAGTGTGTGCATTGTGTTGTCCTCTCTTCAGCATGTCTGGTGGTCATTAGTGGCAGTATTATAGTGCTATAATTCTCTAGTTCCTCTGCAAAACCTTAATGTGCAAATTCAATAACTGGCAGTTTCATTTATTCACAACAACTGAAAGTAAAAGCTTTGAACAGCACAACTGACCTGAAAACTGGAGCGAAGGCAACATGTCAATATAAATAATATAATTGAAGCATCATATAAATAAGGCACAAAAAAGAGACTATTGGTAAGGCATGCGCTGAGGATTACACTGTTCATCCACAGTATAGACATAGTGTGTGTTTTGTATATAAACAGTGACTGTGTGGCTCATCAGCAGACTTTTAGGTGAAGCACACTCACACAGAGATGGCACGTTTCAAGACTTCAAGACTGTGTCGATCTTTCCCTGTCTTTGCTCTGAACCCAGGGATCTCATCGCACAATTTACTAAGCAAATCTCAGCCAGGGGAGTGAGAAGAGGCGGGGGCCCTGAATGTGCGTGTCCCTGCAGGCCAACACTGTGCAGTGTTATGCTCGGCGCTGCACAATTTATGGACCATGGACAGTTTATAAGAAGCAATGTAGTCTATCAGAGAGGCAGGCGAAGTGAGGACAGGGGGGGATTCGTTTCCATGCAGGAAGCTGTGTTTTGGAATAATATACGCCGTGATAAAGATGTTTCCCCTGTGACGTAAAACAGCGGGGAGCACCAACGGCCACTTACTATTCCAACCAAATATGAAAGAGAGTCTTTGAGCTGCCACACTTTTTTTTTCCTCCTGTGTGTGCTTTGTGTGAAATGTGGAGATGTTGAGATTGTGGTGCTTGTGGGCTGTTTCATCACTCAGTTGAGTTCCCAAAAGTAATTGTCAGCGGTATTTGAGTCAGGATGTAGAGGATAATTACTGAAAAGAGCATGACATCAATAGTTTATTATGCAGTATCTCAATGTGTGGACATAAGTCCAATACCAATTTAGCCATAAAAAATACTGCCCCCAGGCTTCTGCTGCCTGTCACTATTAAATACCAGTGCTACTACATCTGCTGCAAGTTTGACTTGCAACAGCTGCACGTTTACTTAAATGTAGGGCAAGTATGCAAAGGAGTGTCTTTACAACAAGTTTCAGCCAATTCATTTTCTAAAAAATCATGTGTCTACTGCAGCCACTGGTCTCCATGTTTCTTGTTTTCAAAATAAGAGCTCTGAATTCTAGGAAGTACTTGAAGCGAGTTGGAAACAGGTTGGAAACAGAATCTGTATTGTGCCGGCAGGTTTTTGTCAGCAGTGACTAAGATAGAGATTCTCAGTGCCGCACAATCATCTGAAAGGAAGCTTCACTTGGAAAACACTTTTTTTTTTTAAAAGGCACAGCCGCAGCTTTACAGACAGAGCAGGAGAATAGTTATTACACTTCATAATACATATGTCATATATAATTTATAATAGCCCAAACGACTTGTTATCTGAAACCAAAATAAAACAGCTCCTCCATTCCAATAAAATCTAGTATGAAACTTTATATGTTCCCCCTGAAAAATGATCCACTTTTATTATGTCCTCACATGATGTTTATGACTGTCAAGTGACTCCTCAAACACTGTGACGACTCTGAGGCAAAGGCTCGATGAGACGTGACTCACCTCAAAATAACAATGTTTGTTGCAGAGGCAGAGAACAAGGAGCCACAAGTAAATCATAGAAGGATGGGACCAACAACAACTTTGCTCACAGGCCTGACATCTGTCGAGGCGTCGGTGTCACCAGGGTGGGTTGTTATGCAAATGGGGGGGAGGGGGGGATACGTCCCCTGTGAGACGTCTGACAGGCCAAACTGGCTAGCTATAGCTTGACATCAATGAAGATGTCATTGGCAGCACGTTGCTGCTCACGTACTCTGCTACTCAATTGTCTTTTGGTTTTTTAAAATAGACCATCTCCTCTAGTGTCATGAGAGAGAGAGAGAGAGAGAGAGAGAGAGAGAGAGGGAGAGAAAAATCAAATATGAGGCCATTTTTCATCAACTGGGTTTATATTGTTTAATGTAGCTTAGGGGAAAGATTGAAGCAGAAAGTGGGCGACATAAGAGCTCTGAAACTGAACTCCTAAACATGAGCAAGAGTTTCAACAACGCGCCTCCGTCGGTGCAACCTGCCAGTGGTTCAGACGTTGTTTATGTATATATGGGAAATCCTTGGCAGCAGAGTTATCAAACACATCCATCTGATAAGAGGTTTAAACGAGAGCTGCAGGCCTCAGGACACACAAACACACACACACACATTGCACACATACACTCCAGCCTCAACACACACACACGCAGCAGGTCTGTAGGTTTCTCATGAAAAGCTTTTAGCAGAGCAGGAGCAGCTGAAGACGCGGCTATTGTTAAGCTCTGTGATGGATGAAGCGGAGGTATGTTAGTGTTAACCGACTAAAACACAGCTGAATTTATTAGGCTGCGGATAAGCAGGGTCATCACCTCCAAATGGAACGCCAATGAGCCACATACAATTTCAAGGTAAATAAGGAACACTTGTGTGAGAAGGTAACCTGAACATGAACACAAAGTACATTATGGTTTAGTATTACTGTGGACTGAGGGGGTTGGTTGAGGGGGGGGGGGGGGGGGGGGGGGGGGCGTGTTATTTTCCTATAAAACAGTAAAGCGAGGACAGAATCTGAAGAGTCGGTGAAAACAGCAGCATCGTAGCTGTGATAAAACACATTACACCTCCTGTATGTAGTGTCACATGTCATGTGCAATGAAGTGTATTGTGTGTCGTTTGCATTGCTTTGTGAAGACGAGATCTGTGTCTGTGGTGAGGCTGTAAAAAGCACCGGTGCTGCATTTCAAAGAGTAACTGAAGAATTCAGTGCAACATGACCAAATAATGAGACATGAAAATACTACTTAACATGAAAGTCCACGAGATATTTAAATTCTTTTGTGACACTGGATCTTTGCAGCTAAACATAAAACATACCATATACTCCAAGTATAAGATATAAGGATAAGTAGTTCCTGTGTTGGACGATGCACCATCGTCACCATGACACCAGTGAAATCAGAGTCTACTTATATCAAGAGGACATAAGTAACAAGTCTAATATGCCTGCTCACTCTTCACCCCATGTGTGTGTTCTGTTTACGGGGACAGCACACATCCTGCATTCAATCAGAAATCAATTATTAAGTTATGTCTGTCATGATCTTAACATTAGAAACACAGTAACCTCCGCTGCTAACGTGAAGTTATGTATGTTAATGAAGCTGCTCACAGCACAGCATGCTGGTAAATAGCAGCTTCATCATCACATTTACTTCACCTCTACTTTCGTGTCCATCTATCCATCTCTACAAAAGCAGGTGTCATTTTTTTCATGCCCCTTTTCCCAGCGTTCCTCCCATCTCTCTCTCTCTCTCTCTCTCTCTCTCTCTTTCGTCTTCCTCTGTGACCCTGAGCACACGGGGCAGCGGCCGACCTTGCCCCCCCCCCCCCGTTATGGCAGCGAGCCCGTTAACAGCGGCCATGAGTTGTGGCCTGGCATTAAACTGTGCTCCAGCCACAGTCAATGTTTATGTCTACCAATCAAACACAATGTGTTTATGTTATATAGCATTATGGACAAGGAGGCTCTCTAAAAACACACAGGCTGGAGGAGTGCGGTCCAAGACCGGGGGTTTATGGTCTGTTGAGCAGAGGAGAAAAATGAAGCGTCACTTGGAGACGAAAGGTTTGAACAGGAACGCTGGTTTGAGTTTGTGTTGGGGTTTGACGAACTGGACACAAGTTCAACCTGGATTTAAAAAAAACAAAAAAAAAAGAGCAAAGAGGGACACAATAAAACAGATCTGTTTGTGAAATACTTCCAATCATTCCTGTAGCCTCAGTAGAGAAATTAGAGCCAGGCCTGTTTTTATTAAGGGTGTATTATAACTAATATCTCTGTGTGTATCTCACACGTACAATGTGTTGTTATCATATAAACTCTCAAATTTCCACATTAAAATACTCTTTTGTGATCCTCATGTACACAAGTGATTAATTCTAACTTTTATTTCATCTCTCGGATAAAATCTACAAATATAAAACTTGACAAACACAAGTTTATATAACTATTATATTATGAGACGTCTGATAAAAATCTCTCTGTGGACTTGCGCTCAATATAAAGCTAATGGAGCAAACTCTGACTTATTTTATTTCATAAGTGTCCAGTATTTAAATTCAGATGTGGCAGGGTGGGGGGGGGTGGGGGGGTCATGTTGTTGTTAGGAGGTGAGAGATGGAGCTGGGAGGTGGAACACAAGTCACATTGTCTGTGTAATAATTTGTGGCTGTGCAGTAATGCTGATGGATAACATTGTGGTAATTAATGCACTGACATTTAACGGCAAATCAAATATTATGGTGTGCAAAGGATGAAGGTGATGAAATGACCGGCAAATGGTCTGTAGATACTCGACAACCAGATACGACTACTACTTCTACGCTGCTTCACATGTTCATCATTGTTGGCTGTTGTGTATTTATCTGCAGGTTGAGGACGGTGGCTCTGGTTTTAGTTCATTTAAATGTCCAGAAGTGTGTGTGTGTGTGTGTGTGTGTTTGTGTGTGTGTTCAGATTAGTTGGAAAGATTAGCTATCTCCTCCCGGTCTGAGCTTAAACACTGGTCTCAGTGTCTTTGTGAGGACGTGTGGGGACTCAAGCTGTTTTGTCCTCAGTGCCACGTGTGAACGCAAAGCAAACACACACTTAATCCTCCTGGATACAGAGACTTGACATCAATTTGTCCCTGTAGGGGAGGGGCCCCAGGCCAAGTTCCCTAAACCCTCTCTCCTCTCTGTTTCCCAGCCAAAGCTCTTCTTCTTCTTCCTCTACTCTCTCTGTCTTCCCCCCCTCAAAACATCTGGATGCGACAAGCTGGAAAAGACACACGGCCTCCTCTCCCTGCAGATCAACCTCTGATGAGTCCTTGAGCAAGGCACTTTACACCTGAATTGAAAGGTGAGTAGTAAACAGATGACTGCATTTATACAGTAAATCAGCATCTGACAGACTGTCGTCTTAAATGAGCCTTGTGGTCTAACTTGTGATCATCCGAGAGAATGTTGTGCTTTTATTTTGGCGAGATCCATGGTGATAAAAAGGGTCATGGACAGTTTTTTGCACTCCTCCCAGTTATATGGAAGTTCGTTGATGACAAAACATTTGACTGGGAATAAAACAAATCGGTGCTGTGAGTAATCGCCGTGCCATGACACAGAGTGTGTGCTTACATTATGCACAAGAAAAAAAAAATCTTACACTCAGAACTTGTTTTGCTCCAAATCAGCTCTCCTCATTTCTTCCAGCTGTTTTGTCAGATTCTCACCACTTGAGATAATGAGAGGGCACTTACCAACAAGTTTTAGAAAACATCTGGAAGACACAGTCAGCGAGGGATCCTTTGAATCTGAGGAGAACTGAAAAAGAGGAACAAATGGACGACCGTGGCGGTCAAAAACTGACAGATTAAATCCTGTGGACTTTGTTCTGCTCTCAGTTTGAGTTTAGATACAAAGTGAGCAGCAACTTTAAAGATCATTGTGTTGTAATGTTCCCAGTCACCTCTGGTTCTTTTCAGGAAAATCACCCCAAGAACAAAAAAAAAAAAAAAAACTCCAACATGCAACATGTGATGAAATGCAGAGGTCAGGAGTCTTTATGTCGTCCTTCATGTTGGTTCTTTCTTGCGATAAGTGTGATGTTTAAGAAGAAGAAGTGCAGAAGCAAACAGGGAGACTGAACAAACAAACAAACAAACAAACTGTGTGAAAGACTTTCTAACTTTCTAGTACCTGGTACTGGTTCTGATATTAAAAAAAAAAAAAAAAAAGCAAGGTTTTTCCACTTCATTGCAAACTTTCTTTTGAAGAGAGAGGACACGTGGAGGTCAAATAATGTAAATAAACATTACAATAAATTTCCCTCTGAGCTCTCCTGCTGTTATCACCAGGAAAAACAGACCAGGAGCCAAAATTCAAACCCATTTCTGCTCTTGTTCCTAAAAACTGATTCAGGATTTCTGGGAATTTCATCTGATGCCAAAGACCGTTCATCTTCTTCAGATGCTCTCTGTGCCCTCTTTGCTTTCTATCTTGCTGTCATTGCCTTTTACAACAAACTATAAGCCTATGTGTGCATATATATATATATATATATATATATATATATATGAGTTCTTCTTTTATTTGTTTGACACAAATAATATTCAAAACGTTGCACTTCCTGTTTTCTGGAGAATATTGTTTTCCAAGAAAAGAATTATCAAGCATCTGGTGGTTGGAAGAGCAGATGTAGAAACTCACATGAACCGCTTGGCTGAATCACAGTTGTTTTATATCAGCTCATCGTAGAAAGTAGCAAAAAAGACAAATAATATAAAGGATGAGGGGACTTTTTCTGCCTGACTCTCATTTCTCTCATTACTCTCTGTCTCCACCATCTGTAAAGTGGAAACGATAAAACAAAACCAACGACTTTTCCATTGCTCCCTCGTATACATCTCCCATTTATCAAGAAAACATTTGAAAACATCTGTTTCATCGGAAAAAAAAGTTCATCAGTCGATATATCTAAAATATAAGGGAATCGATCACAGTTTCATCAATGTGTCATTAACAGACATCCAGTTATTTATGAGCTTCAAGATATCATTACGTTGTTTTCATTTTTCTATCAATCTTCTTGTGATGTGTGAGTGTCATCTTTGTCAAACAGTGGATATCTCATTTTGGAACGAGACCATATATTCGCTCAGTTTCATACTTTGCCACAGTCCTGCCACTGTCCTTCATCCAAATGACTCTGTCTCCACTCAAAAGCCAAAAATGGATGAATTTTCCCGCTTGTCCCCTTTTTTCCGCCCCCGTCCAAAATATTCCTCCTTTCAGAGTTGTATGCCACAGTCATAAATCCTCACAAGGTGGTTTCAGACAAAGCGTCGTAACTCATGTCGTCACTGGAGCTCAATCTGAGCACAGCGGACAACGTGATGCAAGCATGTTGGAGATATACACGGGCGGATTTATTGTGGCATATAATTCATCTGAGGCAACTGCAGGGTCTACTCTGATGTCTGTTTTGCACTTGTGAGCTGGGATCTTCGTGTGGCACCGTACGACAAACAGCATCAAGGTACGAAAACCCTGTCTCTCATATTCCAACGTCTGGTTTCATTCGGTTTAACATCATTACTTTATGATCTCTATATCAAGGCTGTCAAAGTTAATGCAATAATAACACGTTAAAGCAAAGTCCTATTTTCTTACCCTGTGATTAACACACATCCTGTTACATTGACCTTCGATCAGCTGGTCATGGAAATAATTTGGCTCACAGTCCAAAGCTAAACCGTCACCACTCTGATTTATTATCATCATTTTAAGCCCAATATGTGTTTAACGTGTAATAAAGTTCCATTCACATAAAGCAGCATCCATCTTTGTCCAGTATTGAACTTGAAAAATAACACTTTAAAGGTTCATTTTGAACAAACACAAAACATTAACTCGTGATTAGCTGTGATTACTCATGACTTTTTGATCAACTGACAGCCCTACACTACTGACAGCGTGTGCTCCTGCTTATTCATGCTAGCAGTCAATCAGCTAATCAGGTGGTAGCAGGTCAATGAACAGAATCAGTCAGTGGGTAAAACTCAGGATCAGGATTTTTCCTAAGAAAGTGGCCCAAAAAAAAATTTGCAGACAGAAACAGCTTGTTGGTGAGAGAGGTCAGAGGAGGCCAAGCTTGCTGGAGCTGACAGAAAAGCTACAGTAACACAGATAACCACTCAAAAGTGCAACATTACTATTGTAGTGCAAACAGCACCTCAGAGAGCACAACATGAAGTGGATGGTGTACAGCAGACGGAGCAGAAATCTAAGCCTGCAGTGGACACAAACTCACCAGAGAGCGGCGGGAGATGAGTCTGGGTCTCCACCAAGGTATACTCAGACAGTACTGTAACAGCAGACTGTTTCCTTGGCTCACTTCGGCCCCCTCACTAAGAACCAATCATGGTTTTAAACAGCGGATTCGCAGCATGAACGCCAGGCAACTGACAAATCTGCAGAAATGATGTGAAGCAGTCGTGTCAACATGGAGCAGATCTCAAAGCTACGTTTCCAACATCTTGTGGAGGAATCATGTAACAAAAACCCGAGGCATACGCTCATCAGTATATGATCTGAATAAATGTATAAAATGTGTGTTATCACTTGTGGCGGTGCCAGAGGAAAATGAAGAATCAAGTCAATTTCATGGCAAATGACTTAAAACACAAGAAGAATTAAAAACACACACACACACACACACACACATCGCTCAACCGAACCTCAGTTGGAGCGACGGCAAAGTTTGCTTTATCATTTCCAATTTGTCTACGTGTCACATGTTCTTTATTTTGTTTCACATTAGTGATGCTGTCGCAGGCTGATAAATCTGTGACACATTAATTACAGAGAGACAGATAACCTTTTTCTTCATGTTTGTATTTTGGAGTTTTGAACTATTCAATAAATAAGCTTGTCATGACGTGTTAAGTGAATATTGATCCTATTATTTTCTCAAATGAGGCTCTTTTCAAGTGATGTGAAGTCGACCTCCTGCCGTTCGGCTGCATTATGCTGACGAAATTTTAAAATCTGTTTGCATGTAAGATGAATCAGAGCTCGGTGCTGCGACTGGTCAGCAAAACACATGTGAGTGAGGAGAGAGAGAGAGGGAGGGAGGTCACAGCGAGGCTACGAACACAGATACACATGGAAAAGCGAAACAGTCGGAGAGAAAACGCCCTTTTTAATATTTTCATTTCATTTCCTCGTCATGGTGATGAGCATGTCAGCTGTTATTTACACTGTGTAAAAAGCATTAGCATTAGCACAGAGAGGACCTTTACTCATTAACTGAACCCCACAGGTTATGAAGGTGGAGAGGTTCCTTGCAAAGATATGCAGAAGAATCCCTCTCTGGCTTACCTCTAACCCCTCCTCCATTTATGCTTTTTACTTTTCTTCCCTTCTTTCTTTAGAAGACGAAGGGGGAAAAAAACTGCAATAGTGAACCTGAGGGGTGAGGCAGAGGACACAGTGTCTTGTAAAACATGTGCACTTAATATTAGGGTCATAAAACTTGTAAAATTAAAAGCTATTTTGGAAAATAGAAAGAGAAATATTTATGCGTCTGGCTCTGGATAGACGTCGTTTTATCTTGGGGCAGCGAGGGCCCGTTGGGGCACAGGTAACGACTGTCAACAGGCAAGGAGGTGGTGGTGGTGTGTGTGTGTGTGGGGGGGGGGTCGGCTGCATGCTCGCCGTGTCCAACCAGCTGCACGATCTCTGTGTCCAACCAGATGTCCATATGTGTGATTGGGTTTCCCCTCTGCAGTTAGCCAGAGTGGCCAATGTCGGGGTTTCGAAAGAACGAGGGGAGCAGAGGGAGAGAGAGAGAGAGAGAGAGAGAGAGAGAGAAACAATGTCTGCTCCTAATTACAAAAAAAGAAATGAGAAGGGAAAAAAAAGAGAAAGAATCTTCGAGCATTAGACTTTTACTTACGTTTAGACTCGAGTCATGGCTACGCAAGGGTAGCTACTGACATACAGCGGCCTCCTCCTCCCCCCCTGACAACGACAACGACGACGACATGGAGGTGGGGGAGGCCAAAACTGAGAGGTGAAAAAATACAAAAACAATGTCCACCGAGTCGGGCTGATTGAAAAGCTGCAAAAAAGCAATTATGATTGTGAGAATGTGCAGACCCTCGTCTTAGCAGCCAGCAAACATCGTAAATCGTGTGGCGCTGTGTGTTTACATTGGGTTGACCTCTGGATGCCCTCTGGTCCTGGCTGGGCTCTTCATGCCCTCAGCTCTGTTGACATACATACACATGGAGCCCAGTGCACATACATACATGCACTGTATGAGCCTTCTGAACTTCCATGACTTGTGTTATGTCTGTGCCAAGATGCTTTTAGACCATTTTCTACTTATTTTTGTATGTTTCCATTCATATTGTGATGCCATTGGGTTCTGTTGTCTTTCCACTGTGGATGTTTTTCACCCTGTGAGATCTGCACATCATACCTCCAGTACACAATGACTATGGGAGCCAAGGATGATCCTGTTTGGATCTAAGGTGGCTTGAGGACCAATGAATCCACACTGTGTCTAGTGTCCATCCACCACCTGAGGCTCAGCTGGAAGAGGTGGGGTGTGGCGGCCACTGTCTGATAATGGATAATCAGCTTGTACATTTGCCAGGTTTTTGTCTGGCACCTGACAGAAGAGAGATGAGAAGAAGCAATTGAGGCAATGATATAATTCAAACAAGGTGGTTGTTGAATTGTTGAACATCGTCTGACTATTTTTTGTAGCTTCATCCAACTGGCAAAAACCACCGAGGAACATTCATTTTACTCAGTGACTGGTATGCAGGAGTGAGAAAGTATGCAGGTTTTGAACTTTTCAGTCAAAGTTATAGTGGTTTTTTTTTGTCTACCTCTGTCTCTTTTCATGCCAAACAAGAGCAGCAGCATGGATGCTCAGGAGAGGCCTGGACCACGCACCGATGAATTGGCCTTGGTGGCACATGGAGTCCACAGAGTTATTATTCTGCCTCTGCAACTGTGGACTTCTGAGATGTCTCCACTGAGTGATATCAGTAGTGGATGAAGAGGTCAAGGTCAAGGCAACAGTCCAGGACTAATCTGTTTTAGTGGGAAAGGGAAAACAAGTGCAAACTGCTCGACTGACATCCTGCTAATAAACCATGTCTGTACTCGCAGACTGATTTACAAACAAAACAGCAACTGAATAAAAGTGACACGCACAGATCTCAATGACTGTTTCTTTTTACCACCTCTCAAATCTTGGACATCGCCGATGTTTGAGACCTGAACTCGAGGCTTTACAGCTGACTGTGTGGCAGGGTTAGTTATGGACACACGTTTTGAGAGATCATTTCAAACAGCTTTTAAGAACACGAGACTGTTGAGTGAATAGAAATGTTTGCCAGCCGCAGAGCATTTGGAAGAGTTGGAGCCGCATGTGAGCAGCAGTCATAAAGTCCGACTCGTGTGAAAAAACGCTCATTACTACCACCACCATTTGCTCCAGACAGAAAAAGAGGGAAGATGTTTTCAACTGTAAAAAAAAAAAGAAGCTCTTTTAAGGAAAGTAGCTTTCAGTTTATCATGCATGCAGAGGACCGAGGCAGCGCTTTACTGCCTCCTCCTAGAGAGGGACATAAACATTTTAAACGTATCATCAGAGCAGATGGAGGCTTTACTCAGGTACATTCTTGAAAATGCTGTATTTATTGCATGCATCAGGTGCTGGATGAACTGTTACAATCCACTGACTTTAAACTGTGTAGTTGTATCTGTGGTGTCCTTTTGAGATTTGAAGGTATCTGATGTGGTAAATGTAAAACTGAAGACCATGTATGTTTTTACATGTGTGCACTCTGAGCAGCTGCACTTCTGCTTTAGGAAGATCTCCAAATTGACTCCTTTGATGTAAACGGCCGCTGCACAATTTATAGTCTATCTGGTCACTGAAGGGGAACATGCAGTGTAATTTGTAGGTATGTGCATGTGTGTCTCTACACTGGGTGTATATACGTACACATGCGGCACGCTGCACTAGTGTTTTGCGTCTTGCCACCTCGACACACAACTCTGGAGGACCTTTATGTTTTGAAACAATAAATATACACACACACGGCCTCTCTGTGTGAATCTCAGACACACACACACACCAATGGACATGCTCTTAACGTACACCTCTGCACACCTCAGCACGGCCAAAATGCACTAAAAATTTACGACCTTAACATTCCTGCAGGGTCAAGCAATTTATCAAATCCTGCACATTCTGGTTTCAATTACACAGCCGATTGTGGAGAGCTGGTTATTTTAGCAGGTTCATTTGGCCCAGTAGGGGAGGTTGAGTCTTTTTTTTTTTTTTGCTTAACACCCCATCCCCTTCGAACACAAGCGGGCATTACTTTGTGGACAGACGCTCGCCTGTCTCCTGATGCTACAGATGGCGGGAGAGAAATTGTCAGGCTGCGAGAAAGTGAGCAGATGAGCCGCGGGTGTCATCACACAACTGTCTCTCTCAATTTTGTTCCCCCTCTTGTCTTCTGACTTTGTCCTCCTTCCAGACCTTTTCTCGGCGTCTATCATCCCTGCACACGTTTCTTCCTTCAACCTCCCTCATCTGTCTGGAGCTTTACAATGATGAAGAGTTTTCTATCTTTTTTTGCCTCTCTCTTTATCCCTGTGTGGGTTTCTCTTTCTGCTCCCCTCTATATCCTTTTCTCCCCACGTCACCCGTCTCTATCTGACTTTCTTGATCTCTTCGTCCCTTTCTCCACCTCACACCCACTCCCTCCATCTCTCTCCTCTCTCTCTGTGGTAGAGTGGTGATAAATCCCTATTTTATTGCTGGAGAATTCCTCTCTCCCTGCAGGGCTGACAGCTCCCCACGTTCTAAGACACTGCTAGGACCAAACCCAATCCTCCCTCCCTCCATCACTCCATCTCTGCCTCCATCTGGCCCTGATTACTGGGAGAGTGGAAGGGTGGCGGGGGTAGGGTTGGGGTGGGGGGCGCTGGAGGGAAGCATCACACCATTACACCCTAGGAGAGGAAAAGGAGAGAGGAAGGAGGGATGGAGGGAGTGGATGATGCACAACATGTTGGTATGGAGGAGGACGAGGTGGAAGACGGTGAGAGCAGAGGAGCACCTCAGGGGGGAAAATGGAGAGAATAAGGATGGAAAAAATAAAATAACAGGATAAGAAGACCAGGAGACGTCCAAGAGGTCTGGACAAAGAGGAAAATAAGTAGGAGTGGAAGTCAAATACATTTCATTTTACTTTACCTTGAGTGAGTCCAGTAGACGAGCTTTAATGGGGAACTGGGCCACATTTTTGTTCTGGTTCAAGTGAAAATCAGATCGACGCAAGATGCCAAGAAAAAGACCAAAAAAAAAAAAGCGCTTGGTTTCTGCAAATAAGAAGCAGGATGAGCCGAGGAGCCGCAGCATGGGAGTAACAAAGTACGGGCCGTCATGTTCTCACTGTGGCCGTAAAGTGAAAGAATTATTCCTTCAAGGAAGAAATATGTCAGTTTCCAGTGGTGTGATCGAGACAGACAGACAGACAACAATGACAGAGGGAGGGAGGGAGGGAGGAAAGGAGGGAGAATAAAAAGAAGAAGAGAAAATAGAGATGTAGAGAAGTAGAAACAACAGGTGACAGCCGCAGACGAGCATCAACAGAGGGGTCAATGGGATTATATTCACACTTTCTGCAGCACATCAAAGATCAACAAAGTGCTTTGTTGTTGTTTTGTAAAAATCATTTTAATGACAGTTTTCCAGGTGTATGATGTGATAATAAAAGTTTCAATCAAAGATGTCGGGCTCATGGTGTTTGGTTGCATATCTTCAAGCTGCACACTTACAGTGCAGCTCAACAGCTGAGTCCTGCAAATGTAATTGGAAAGTGATAATGGCTGTCATTTGAGTGGAAAGTGGCTAAATGGAGAAGAGATTTTGGAAGACTGTGTGTGTGTGTCTGAGTGTGTGTGTGTGTGTGTGTGTGTGTGTGTGTGTGTGTGTGTGTGTGTGTGTGTGTGTGTGTGTGTGTGTCCTGGCAGGCCGACTCACTGCAGCAGGTGCCAGAGGAGTGTGTAATAAACACAACTGCTTTGGACAAGCTGGCCTCT
This sequence comes from Caranx ignobilis, assembly GCA_021432705.1. Classification (NCBI taxonomy): domain Eukaryota; kingdom Metazoa; phylum Chordata; class Actinopteri; order Carangiformes; family Carangidae; genus Caranx; species Caranx ignobilis. Next base: position 3,131,950 of record MU270009.1, read on the forward strand.
CACATCAAATAATGTGTTCTGGCGATGTCCACCTCAGCTGTTCTCACGATCAACACTCAGCAGCGGCGGCGAAGCCTCTCAAGGAAACGCCACTAATTAATATTACAGTTTCTCACAGTGAAGCAGGGATCCTCCTCCACCACCACCACCACAGCATCTAAAGTCTCATTTTGGTTTAGTTCTGCATGGGGCCCCCCTACGCCAGTATATCAGCTTTGGTAAATGGAGACTTTTATTTTGACATGAGCGTTACACAATTTGATCATATATGTATTATTGAAAATTCAGAAAAAATGTCTATTTCTTAAATATTTCATACCAATATTGTGCAGCTTAAGTCAATAAAGAATAATGTGTATTTATATATAAACTGTAGATATATACTCTAATGTTACCTGTGGTCTCTGGTTGACTCATTCAACCCTTTAAAAACATTCTACATCTGATTATAAATCTCTCTCAGGTTAATATCAGCCTTCATTAATTTGCTGAGACTATGCAAATTGTGCATTGTGCTTTTTAATACTGAGCAATCTGAATACATTTTGATTAAAGGAAAAAAAATGCAGCATTCAAAACATTAACATATTTTTCTCCTTCAACATTAAAGAATATCCATAACACACTGTTGACTAAGCTTTAAGCCTCATGTTGGATTATGAATCACACACACACACACACACCCCTCCCTCCTCACTGTGGCTCTCTCACCACCACCACCACCAAAATAATCAGGATAATTTCTATTCATTATTACACCTCCATTTATCTGCGAGACGAGACGTGGGGAGGACGGGGTATAACTCTGAGGAATAACAATACCATTAAAAAGCCTGTGCGGCAAATATCAATCATTGTTGCCGTTAATGTCCCTCCAGCCTATTCAGATGGCCTCTCTCTTTTCCTAATGTCCACCCATCTGTGTGTGTGTGTAAGTGTGTGTGCGAGTGTGTGTGTGTGTGTGTCTGTGTGTGTGGCTGTTATATTCAGAGCCCCTTTAATCAACAATCGCTGCATCTGGGCCAGATAATGAATGGCATTGTTTATAACCTCACTCCTGTATGGGGTGATAAATGCATACGCGCCTAATGCTATCATTAGAATAAGAAATGAGATTGTGCTTTATTTTAATATCGAGGAGAGATTGTGTTAATATAAATTTCTTGGTAAAGTTGTGATGATTATGCTGAGGAGGATGATGATGATGATGATGATGTTCCATTTTGTCAAGCAGCCAAAGGATTAAGCCGTGGCAATAAAGCTGTGAAGATGCAAAATGAAGTTATGAAGCAATTGTTTGTGATTCATGGGCCGTGACAATAAGATATAAACAGGAGTGGTTAAAAACAAAAAAAGAAGGTGGGGGGACTGCACTGGAGTGAAAAGTGGATTTAGTGAGTCAGACATTAAAAAAAGAAAGAAAGAAAGAAAACAAAATGCTCCATGAGCATCACTCAAACACTGACACAGGCTTCTCTAAATCCTCGCTCACACAAGCTCTGATGTATGTGCACAAGTTCTCGCTGTGTTTATTTTCCATTCTGACACATTTTACTAAAACTGCCTCTGCCATATAACATGAGATCCAGTGCAGTGCACTGCAGTGTAGATTTTGGAGCTGTAAAGTGACGGAGGAAAAGCAAACCTCGCTCGAATCATCGTCACAATAACACAGGAGCTGTTATGAAAATAGTATCACGCTTCATCTGGATGAAATATTGAACGTGTTGATTGTTAAATAGACCAAAAAAAAAAAAAAAAAAAAAGTTCAGTGTCACTCACTTTGAACTTTTATTTTAAGAATCACCACCAACCTCATATAACAACTGGACGTTCCAGGAGGAAAGTGAATTATTACCACCAAAACATGTGTTAGTGGTCACACTGTGTGAGGTGTTTGCTGTTTTTTTGTCTAATGTATTAAACGTTACTTTGATGAGCAGAGTGAGGAGAACCAGTGCAACATGTTATTCACACTCATGCCTTTCATTATATTTAGAAACAGTGCATTTTCACTACTGTTTTATATAGGACCTTAGGAACCGAAAATACCTCAATCCTGCATATGATGATGAAACACACACACACACACACATTGCAGACAATTTCCTGGCACTATTTCCTCAGTGACATTATCCCACTGGAATAGCAGTGGCGCGGTGTTACAACCCTGCGTGTTGCCACAGTGGAATACAGATAGAGAACAGCTCAGCGCTCGCTGCACCCGGGGACTTCAGCTGTCCAAATCTTTGACAGTTTCTTAGCAGCTAAACTGTGAAAGATTCCAGCGACAGATATAGGGAAACCCCCACCAGCCTCAAAACCACCACCAGCACCACCACCCCCGCCTCCTCCTCCTCCATATCAGGCAGAATCATTGATAAAGACAGCCTTTCAGGGATGACACTGATAGCTGCTCCAAAACCATTCGAAAAGTGATTTGCCTGCCATTTTAGCTGCCGCTGCCCTCTTTATGATGCACACGTGTCCGGGAAGACAACGAGACTGCTTATACAGGAGGAATTAGGTGGGACCTCAAAAGGGCACAAATAGGTGCTCAACTTCTCCTCCCATTTATGTACATGAAATATTAAATGCAATTAATCTTTGCATTATTAAACTTCCAAATTTGATCGAGTGAATCAATTTAAAAAAAAAAAAAAAGCAAGGCCACATCTGCAGAATCAGTCGCAGTCACTTTAGTGGGTGGTGTTTGCAGAGATGCTTCAAATCATCGTTGAGATTATTCACCACTGAGGAGCTGCTGCACATGTATTCAATCAATACCCTTTCACTGATATTAATGTCATTTGTAAAACATAAAAAACACAGTTGTCGTCCTGTGAAAAAGGTGAGTATAGGAGGTTTACACTGTCGGTGATGAAGACAGGGTTAGTGTCTGAAAGCTCTGAGTTTCTGATCATTGACAGGAGCCAGCGCATTCACTGCATATTAAAGAAAACTGATGGTGTCATTTTGTAATGATGAAATGATGGGTGGGGCTCTGTGGGACAGACATTTTGAAAGCCGAGATATTTCACATCTAAACTGCAAAATGGTTCATGATAGCTGGGTTTAGTGCATTTGAAGGCCATGACATGGAGACACCGCCTCCGCTCCCTCCATCCCTGCTTCACCCCTCTTCTCGCCTCCATCTCTCCCCATTTTGGGTCCAAATGAATGACGCCAGCTGGGGTCGGCCGGCTGATGCTGGGCCCTGCTAGGTGGCATTGACAGCTGAATTATCCCACAGGCCGCGGCAGCTGATTATCAGCGGAGAAGTCATCAGGGTGTCCCAGCCTACCCCCCCCTCCTCTCCCAGATCCCCAATCTCTCTACTTCCCCCTCCTTGTCCTCTCTCCCCCACCCACCCCCACCACATCCCCTCCCTGTCACCCCTTGTCAAGAGAGGGACGCCTTCTCCGAGCTCGCCGCCCGGGTCCTCTTGACAGGTAATCTCAACAATAACAATTACCGCCATTACTGGTGTCATAAACAAGTGGCCGACCCCAAGCCAGGGCAATAACAAAGGCTTTATAATTCACCATGCAAGGCCATATAAATACATGTCAACAGGTAACAAGTAATCTAGCAGAATGGATGAGGTCTGGTGCTGCCGAGCACTGGACTGAGTCAGTGTGTGTGTGTGTGTGTTTGTGTGCTGTGAGGATGCAGCGACAGACTGAAGTCGAGGCTGCAAACACACATTTGAATATAATCACATGAGGAAGAGCACTTCAGTGTGTGTGTGTGTGTGTGTGAATGTATTAGACTGAACGCAAGTCACTATTTGTTGGAGGCTTAAATGCAGTGAAGCAGTTCTGTCGCACTATTGATGAGGCCATTTTTATCTGGGAATGTTATTGATTTTGAACATGTTATTGATTGAGCAATAGAGGCCAATACTTCACTGTAAATTTCTTGATCATCAAAGAGGAAGATGATGCTCAGAGTCCTCATTATTGACAGAGGAGCGAAAAAAAAAATCCTCTTGGAGACAAAACGGAGTGTCATTTATTTTAATAAAACTGATTAGATTTAAATCTGAATTTATGTCCAATTAAATGCAACTAATGAACTCTTTCCTTCCTGTTAACTAACAGCTACTGTAAATGATGTCTTTCTTATTTTCAGCTTTTCTTTTTTTTTATTTTATTAAAATTTAAAATCTTTCTCGGTTCGTTTTTTTTTTTTTTTTTTTTTTTTGTGATATTTGACGCCCAAATCCTCCTCCTCCTCTTCCTCCTCTTCCTCGTCTGGTCCAGATCGCCTCCTGTCCTCAGCAAAGCAAAGCAAAGCAAACAAGGCGTTGTGGCCCGGAGCGCTAAAATAATTTGAGGCTCCCTAATGAGGAGAGCTGAGCAGCAATTAACACGTGTCAAAGTCCACATCATCAGGTGCCACTCTCGTTTTCTCCCCAAGACTCTCTGGACCCCCCCCCCCTCCTCCTTCTTCTTCTTCTTCTTCTTCTTCCTTTTCTTCTCCTCCTCCTCACGTTTCTTCTCTTTAATTCCAGCCGAATGCGACGGTGGAAAAGAAGAAGAAAAAGAAGACGAGGAGGAGGAGGAGGTCTCCATGTGTGATGCGGCTCTGAACGGAGGCGCACTAGTTAACGTCGTGGAGACAGATTGTTGTAGCGACGTGTCCCTTCATCTTTTATTCGTTTTCTGTTTCTCCCTTTTTTCCACCATTGTTTTTTTTTTCTTCGACGGTGCAGGAGCAGGGCAGTGTGTGTGTGTGTGTGTGTAGGGGGTGTGGGGGGGGGGGGCTGACAGATTAAATTATTATATTCAATATACAATTAAAGATGAAAACAGCGTGTTTTGTTCAATGCGGAAGTATCTGTGTGTTTCTTCTTCTTCTCTGGTTTGTGAGCGTCATTTTACGTGTCAACACCGCGATTAAAAACGTCAACGACGTTTCTTAAAATAAAAGATAATTATTATAAAGTCAATATAAATTGTGGAAAAAAGAGTGAATTTTAAAGAACATTAATCTCAGTTTCAATTTATTTTCATTTGTTTTATTAGTTTTAAAGAGAAATAAATGTGTTTCATTTACTGAAGTAAGAAATTATAATAAAAAAATGTGAAAAATGAGAAGTTTTTTTTTTTTTAATGTTTCATTATTACAACACATAATATTAGAAGCAGTTTTTAAAATATCATTTAGCAGAAAATAACCAGTTCATCATGGACAAATGCATTTTATTGTAGAATTAAAGCAGGTTATTTAATGAATCATCAGGATATTCTTCCAAATTAAGTGTCAAAAGAAAGTGTCAGATTTTTCCAATAACAAAAAAAGTTTTATTTTTATTTTTATTTTTATTTTTTTTTTACTGTTTTCATTTGTGACAATAAAAATAGGAAAACAGATGTTTAATCTCCAGCTGGTTCATCCCACAAATACCAGTGAGCTTAAAAAAAAAAAAAAAAAAAAAAAAAAATCTACCTAGCAACTGCAGTCCAGAAATGAAAACACAACAGCATCACTGTGTAGCAACACTGCAGCCATGTGTCTCTCAGTTCATGCGTTAACCAGTTTGTTTCGTCTCTTCGCCCACAGACGCATCAGGCTGAAGAAAAAGACAGAAGAAAAGAAGAAGTAGAGGAAGCAGAAGAAGAAGAAAAGGAGTAGGAGGTGTTTTGTTGCCATTCCTCTGACCTGAGCCGCTCATCTTTCCTCAGAGCTCAGCGGGAGCTCGGCCGGTGCTCGCCTCGCCTACCCAGGGTCCTTTTGGTGTGTGCATCTCATTTGCATACATTTCTCTCCGGCTGACGAGGCCTCCCTCTCTCTCTCTCTCTCTTTCTCATTAAAGCCTCGTCTCACAAATTCCCTCCCAGAATCCTGCTGGTGCTCGCCGCCATCAATCCGTACCTGTGGTAGTGGTGGCGGTCGCTGATGATGGCATACTGTTGTCCAAGAGCAACCAGGCGAGTGGGTGAGGGGATGAGGGAGGGTGAGGTGAGGTGAGATGAGGTGGGGAGGGCAGAGAGAAAGAGAAGAGATGTATAGGAAGAAAGGGCAACAGTTTCTGTGCAGTGAAAACAAAAGAGAAAGCAAACGAGAGGAAGAAAAAAACTGTGGTTGAGAGAGCGAAGATAAATGAGTCATCTGTGAGCCTCTCTCGCTCTCTCTCCTGCTCCGTCTGTGCTTCTCTCTCTCTGTCTCTCTCTCTCTCTCCTGACTCTTGAACCAGGCTCCATTTTGTGTTAAGCAGCTCCCTCTCATGACAGATCTGTGGTGGAGTCAGGGGTCAAAGTTGAGGACAGGGTCAGCTGTATCACAACATGCAAGAAAACTCTGTAAACCCCCCCCACACACTCTCTCTCTCTCTCCTCTGTCACTCTGTCTCTCAGCCAAAGAGTGCATCACAAGCTCTGATGTGATGAACTACTGCAACTTTAAAGTATAAAGATAAGATTATTGTCAACAAACCCCATGAGAGGAGCAGAACCAGCGCAGCGTTCAGACTGTGTTACAGAAAACAAACGTCCCGCTGCAGGTACCAAACCAGGAAGTCCACTCTGATCCACAGCTCCACAAGTCAGAGGGATTATCAGGCAAGTGTGGGAAGTTATCACGGTGTCAAATCCAGCAGCGAATTCACAAAGGAGTCGAACCAGAAGTGTGTGTGTGTGTTTGCACATATTTTACAGGAGTGGCGTCTTCCAACATGACGCTGCATCGTATCGAGTACAAATCTGAACCAGGATCAGATTGTCTGTCACACAACCCCCTTTTTTTTGTGTGTGTGGAGCATCTCATCTTCAACATCCCCCTCCCTGCATCCACACACACACACACACACACACACACAGATTCACAACCTGCTGATGTGCTTTACTTTCCAACATCCACTGAACTCACCACCAAACCCACTGGATTCTACTCACGCTCTACATCTTTATGTTTATTTGTCTAAAAGGTAAAGTCAGCAGCTGGGGTTTGTAGTTTCTAACTGAAACAGGAGTTCAAGAATAGGACATTTATTTACTGGGGACTAGTTTCAGCACATTTGGTGTGTATTTATGACTGCGGGACGGTCAGTGGTCAAAATAAACTACAGTGGTTGGGTTGTTGGTAATAAAGGGAACGTGTCATCCAGAGCAGGTTTGAATGAACGTTTAACTATCTGACTATCACCTGGGTTATGACTCAAAAGTTTGCTGTGCATTCATCAGAGGGACGAGCTGATGAAGACAAAACACGACACACCAAAGGAACTTATAGACGTACTGCATGTATAGAATAGCACAGGCATGGACTCACCCACACACACACACACACACACACAAAATGAATCAACACATGTAGTACAAACACACGGGCCGACCACATCAGTCAAACCTCGACACCACCGAACAAGTGGAGGGTAAAAATCAGAGAGCCAGCGAGAGAGGGAAAAAATGATGAAGTCGGACTTGAACATCAAACAATAAACAGTCCATTAAGTCTGTGGGTGGAGAGGTTCGGGTGGTGGGGGAGTGGGGGGGTGGGGAGGTGGCAAGGCAGATATTGGGGAGGAGGAGGGAGTGGGGGGGTGGGGTAGAGGAATGATGGGAGTTTATTTAAAGCATGGTGACCCCGTGGCCGAAGGCTGCCTCAGTGCAGGGATGAATAAAACTTTAATGGCTCATAAAACACAGTGACTCCTTCTCCAAGCCGAGCTTCACAGCATTTATTCCTGCTTGACCAATCAGATTGCTTCAATCTCCAAACACAGAGAGGGAGGCAGAGAGAGAAAGAGAAGAGGAGGAGGAGGAGGAGAGGGGGAGAAACAGAACCGAGTTAAAGGAATAGTTTCACATTTTTTGGGAGAAGTGGATTATTTGAGTGAAATCAGGGGACTAACCAATACAGATCTCATCTGTTCAACCTGTGAACAAACAGATGAGAGAAACCAACGATCTGAGATGAGTATTTCTGTGCAGCGTCTCAGTCTCCTGCAGCAGCAGCAGCTCCAGCAGCAGCGGCAGCGGTGGTTTCCAAAAATCACGGGTGATTAAACTTTGGCTCAATGGCAGCAAACCTGGCAACTACACCGATAAGACTTCAGGAAGCTGCTCACTGTTGTTCAATAGTTTCTGCACTTCCAACCAGAAATTTATGTATTTTCATTTCTGTAATGCAAAATTGGTGAGTTATAGAGGAGGAGGGTGGACTTTGAGACTTCAGACAGAGCCAGGATCATGACGACCACACTCAATTCATTTTTTGATATCACTTAGTGTAAGAAAACAACTTTAAACAAGTCATTTAAAGCAAGAGGTTCAGGAAAAAAAGGAGCAGGTAAATAGAGGAGGAAGAGGAGAGAGAAAACTTCAAGTAAAGAGAAGAAACCAGTGATAAAAGAGGAGAAGTCAGACTATGGCTGTGGAGTTAGAAAAACAGAGAAGAGGGAGAGAGCAGGGTGAGAAAAGACAGAAAAAGCGTCGACCACAAATGAGGCCGCACTATTTATCTCGGTAGAGTTTCACACAGACATGTAAATCACACACACACACTGCCCTCGACCTTTTTAGCACAACGCTGCGAAGGTACAAACCATCAGCAGCGGTTTAATCAAACCCATGTGAACTGTACTTTGTGCCAAGCACCATTTGCCTCTGTGGAAAGAGGCCTGTGACAACCTGAAGCTGAGGTGTCAATCCACCAGCAGATCACCCGGGGATGCTGGGATGTGTAAACAGGCAGCTGTCGCCTTATTTAACGCTCAGCCATTTTCTTATCCACCACTTCACTGTGTCTGTGATGTCTGAGCCGCAGAGGCCCAGGACTGCTGGAGCTAATTGTAGCCCACCTCACTTCTCAGTGATGGGCTCATTTTCCCTGAATACTTTCAGTCCAATTGGCAACAAAGGTCAACCTAATCACAAACAACGGCACAACACGTCTACCTCTAAAGTTACATCTGAATAAAGTGAAAACTTTTCAGTGTTTGGGACAAGAGACAGAGTGCGATCATGATTGGGATAATGGGGCGAAAGCATCTTTGTTGTCAAAGTAAAGACAAAACATTAAGTGTGTATGTGTGTGTGTGTGTGTGTTTCAGTGTGTGACCCTCCCTGGCCCTCACTCCCCTCCTTGCCGAGCACAGTGGGTGTCATTCTCAGGTCATGAGACTGTAAATATACACTGTTAGACCTCGGAGCCATAAATCAGAGTGAACGGGCTGAACTCCTACATGCACTGATAACACGGGACAGACATGACATGTCTGCTGGAAGAAATAATAACAGCACGTATTCAACTTTACACAGAGATGGTAATGAAACCAATAATAACATAACATAACACACACATGACACACAACTATACAACTATAACAACCAGTGCAACGTCCTGAAACTACAACTGTAACAGACATTTTCCACGACCACTTGGTCTGGTATAAGTGGGAAACACATTCACTATTATCACCACTTGTATTGTAAAACACCAATGTTATCACTAGTGCAATAAAAAAACACATTATTAATTCAATATCAGCTCATCTGAATCCGATCAACACACTCAGGTGTGTGTTATTCAAATGAAAGCTGTGTAAACTCATATCTAGTTTCACTCTTGCTTTTCCAGAGCTGTGATGAAGAAGACCGCACAACGTGAGTGAAAGTTCAAAAAAAAAAAAAAAAAGTCAGTAGATGACCTTGAGTTAAGATTATTTTCTCATCAGCTACACAATAGAATGGACTTTTTAACTGAAAGTTAAATATACTGACATTTACCACATGAAACAGCAGTTTACAACAGTTGCTCTGACCTCTGACCTCCGCCTCTGTTACTCCTACCTATAAAAGAAAATGCTGCTTTATTTGTTGGTATTATGTTTTCTATTAATATCACTATGACTACTGCGACTTCTAGCACTGCTGGTGTTTTTTTTTTAACTTGTCTAGACTGCAGGCAATAAATTAAAATAACTCAAGGATACATCTTCATTATAAGCTGCATAATCAAAACACAGTCCAACAGCACTAATAAGCACGCCACAGCTCATAAACATGTCAGTGTGATGGAGGAAAAGAGCTAAATTCTGGGATGAATCTGTTTATAGAGTTTTTGATAATGCAGGGAGACAGCTCTACAGCTGGACTGCAGTTGTGCTGATTTTCATCACTCCTTTGGCGAAGTCATCATTAGACATATCCACAATACGTATTGATTTATGCCTTGGCCATGTGCATACAGTCTCTCTGAAATCAAGTTGCTTTTACTGTCACTAAGAGAAGTTCAGATCCATCAGCTGTCTCTGGCCTTTCTTAGGGAGTCTGTCTGATCTCAGTCATTATATTTATCCAGACACGCTGTGATTGAAAACATAGATCAAATATATTGACAAGACATTTCCACTAAAGACAAACAAACACACCCACAGGCTGAGAGCTGAAGATCGTGTGTATGGAAGGTCCTAAAGTAAAAGTAACTCGCTTGTCAAAGCTTGTCATTAACGCCAGGTGTCAAGTAATATAAAGAGGACTGTTAAATCTTAAACATAGCTTTAAAATGACACATCTCTCATTCTCACACTTTTCAAAGACATTTTACAATCCAGGAGGTATTTCTGCTTCGCTCCGAGGCAACCAGCATCCCTTAAAAAAAAAAACGAACTCGTTTTCATCCTTCTTGTAAAAGTCAGAGAAGCTGATACTTTTATTCCTCCTGCGTGCAAAGTGCAAAATGTCGAGACATGAAAAGGTTAAGAATGTTTTCTCATAATTATCACTGATAAATATTTATGGAGTAGACTCAGGTTCGACAGCTTTCGGAGGGCGCACTGTGCAAAACCGGTGTTTCCATTTTTTTTTTCTAAAGTTTTGGAGCATGACAGAGACGACACGCAGGAACAAGGGCTGTTACGAGATGCACTTTATCAAGTGAGCCACCAAAAACACATTGTTCCTTAAATCTTTGGTTGATCTTTGTCCACACAAGTAGAAATGCGTATATATGTATATGCTCAACTTCTAGCTTTGGTTAAATCTTGACATAACTTTTTTGATTTGGAGATATTTTCATAAAACAAAACTGTGGCCAGAGGTCGTTGTGTGTTGTGTGCAATTAAAACAAACATTAATTCAATCTCAGTCCTTTTGATTTCATGCAACACAATCAAACGCATGTTATCTGAATACAAGCTGTGTAATCTCAAGTCAAGTTTTAGTAAGTGGATCTTGAGTTGAGACAACTGACATTTATTTTGGCTGGTAAAACATTTTGCTGGTCAATGTAATTGACACAGGATAATTGATGGGTTGTGGGTGAAGTCATTTTTACTCCTGCAGATATATCCTCTTTTCTTAAGTTACGTTAATATATTTGTTTTTGCAAAGTTACCAAAGACTCGGTTTCGTGTCTTGGAGGATAGACACTGAGTCTGAGGCGCAGTTTTGCGTGTTTCCAGGAGTGCACAGATGTACGGCACTGGCCAGCTGCCTGGTGTGAACATGTGCAATAGCTGAGAAATAACATGTGCGCTCCAAGAAATTTCACCAACATATATATATAAAAAGTGAAATAAATCTTCCTGGCTAAAGCTTGGTCAATATGATCTGCTATTAGGGTTTCATTAATGTCATCTCCTGTCCAGAGAATCAGATGGAGGCTCCAGTCGTCCAGGCTTTAATGATAATGACTGAGTTCGACTGACCTCACCGGAATTAGTCACTATACACTGGAGTTCCCATTACTAAATTACACAAAATAATATCATTCATTATGTCATATATATATATATATATATATATATATATATATATATAATGGCGACTCTGTAGATCAAAGGTGTGAAAGTGGAATACAATATGAATGTATTTTATATTCAACGGCCTTGGCAACAGTTGAGACGAAATATCTCGGAAAGCGAACTAGCTAGCTAAACTTTTACATCATCTCCTGATATCAGGGGGCAGTTAACTTGAACCGCATTACATTTACATCATTCCATCTGTGATCTCTGAGGCGGTAAATGTTTTTCCAGGCATTAACGCGTCATCAAAGTGTCCGAAATCCTAGAGGGTTTGATCCTGGGGATCTCTGGAGGGTCCATGGACACAAAGTCTACAATTATCTCTCTGTTATGTCAAGTGCGCTTGAGCCAAAAATTGCTCGCCTTGGATTGTTCAGAGCTATCAGGTTCCCATGTGAAAACACAAGGAATATGACATCACTGTGTCACTTAGCTAGCTAGCTACCTCACACACACACTCACGCATACACACACACTCATACTAATCCCCAGTCTTAGGCATGTGAGGCCTACACAGACTGTTTGTCTGCCCGACTCTCTCACTTTTTGGGAAATGCATTGCACCTCAAAATATGTCACCATAATGACAGAAGAGGAATCAAAATGCGCCATGAGACTATATTTGAGTCTAATCAAAGAAATGTTTTGATGTTCTTTCAGGTATCGCTCTCAAACAAAAGCTAAAAGATCGAGTTTCAGTAAAGTGACCGCTGGCCTGTGCTGCAGTGCACTACAGTACACCACAGTACAGTACTGAAAAGTCAGCGTGTGAATGTTTGGAGTGGGTGGCAAACACAAGCTCTCACTGAACAACGCACTGTATTTGTGTTAAAGTTGTTAGCAGCTGCTGTTTTGTTCTAAATGAGCCTTTTTACATTCGACCATTGTCACACTTTCAGCTGTTCAGCCCTTTGAATCTGTAACTGGAGAAGAATGTGATGTCAAATTTCCCCAGTAAAACCAAAACTAATAAAAATCTAATATCTATACAGTCTAAAAGAGGACAATGTGAAGTCCATCCATCCATCTGTTAACCCTAGGTGACTCTGATCGCAGTTGTTAAAACCAGTAAATATGTCTTCCAGTGAGAACTGCTCAGTGTGTGTCTGAGAAGTAAACAACAAATAGAGAAAATGTTGCTGAGGCCTTTGGATTATATGCAATTAATGGACTTTTGCATAATAAAATTTTCAACACAACACTTTTGACTGCCTAAAATTACAAGAAAAGGTAAACTGAATAACCTATGTAGACATCAGAGTGTACATTCAGTCTTAAATTTGGGAGCTAAAACTCATTAAAACAGCTGAGTTTTAGCTGAGGAAAAAATAAAGAGTCTAAAAGCTCCTGAAGATAAATGTAATGAAAATAATATAATACATTAAAAAGAAAAAATGCAAAGAAGACTAAAGGTGTGTTTTAGTGAAGGTGAGGCCTTTGTCCTATAAATTATAAATGAGCTGTTGTTTTTCTCACAAAACAGGTCTCACCTACTGGTCTGCTGTTACAAGTGTCAGCTACATTCATGAGCTCCCATAGTACGACTGGTGCAATTAGCAAGGCTGCCACTTTGTGAAGGGAGCACAGGTGAAGAGAGGAAGCGGTTAGGAGAGGTGAGAATTAGGCAGAGAGAGGGAGTTTTACACAAAGTCATCACATCTGAGGGAAACCTGGCTGCAACTGCAAAGGAGACGGTGACGGACAGTGTTGTTATGGCGACATCACCTAGACTCAGGTTCATTAAATAAATTCATAATTGCTCTTCATTTATATAAACAGTTAGAAATAATTTATCACATGATTAAAATATTAAAGTTTTATAGTCTGAATCCTTCTCACTCATTTAGATGATAAACAATACATAAATGCATCTGACTGTTTCTGGGATTGTCATCTGTTTGAAATAAGACTGACACGACCTTGTGTAAAACTTAAGAGGAAGCTAAACCAGTGTCGCATCAAACCATAATTCATAACCTTATGGCTCATTATTCATTCCCCGCTCTCTGTATCTCAGCAGCGACAGTTTCCCTGCTACTTTAACTGTCACCGTCAACCGCAGCGTAATAACACACACATTCACATAAGAAATAACAGCCACACGCGGTAATAAATTACTAAGCAAATGCAAATAACACAAAGTATATTGCATGGTCTTTACTGCTTGGACTGGGCAGGTTGTCCCGACACTGCTGCAGAGACACACAGGGTTCATATCCTGCTTTAAACATGACATCGACCTCCGATCTGTCTGTCTCATAAATTAATGTGAAATTCCTAAAAAAAAAAAATCTTAATGCACATGAATTGCAAATGTAACAACCGGATGCAATTCAAAACTAGGTCAAGTTTACCGTCATGTGCATCCCTTCAGAAAAACCGTTCACATGTCTGATCTCATGACGAGCTTGTGAAGCAGCCGACGTGTCGGTGCCACTGATCCACCATTGAGGGTGTTGCTTTTTTTTTTTTTCCAGTGGGAGAGATAAAGAGAAGAACCTCAGAGAAAACCACAAACACAACTTTCAACTGCCAAGTTGAATGACTCCACTGTTTATAGGTTGTTTTATGAGTCAACTTGATTTGACAAGTGACCCAGCTCTGAAAGTGAAGTAATGCTCACTCCAATCATGGCCTCCAGTCAGAAAGTAACTCAGTTTAGGTGTTTGCCTTTCTCTGGTTACAATCACATTATTAGAGTGTATGTAAACACACTTTATGGAACATTAAGTCAACCAGACAGTCTTTCCTAAACAATCCTTGTTTATTAAGGAGGAAAAAGAGGTTGAACTACATTACTGCTGTTTTTGATATTTAGATATAAAACTTGTGAGTGCAGTGGAACATGACTAAACATGTCTCTGTTGATGAAGGTGGAACAAACTGGACAATTTCCTAAAGCCACAACTGATCAGGAACCTGCGCACGAGCTGGCACAAAATTAGCTTTTCACTGGGAGGTCTGTGATTTACACAATCCTGTTTTTGAGTGACAGATATTCTACTAGAAGTACAAGTTGAGTCGAGTGCGACTTTAAGTAAACTAAGCAGACAAAGTGAACGTTGGCCACGGTTTATAATCACAGTGAAGTGTCAGGAGTGGGCACGAGACAGGTCACAACTCTGTCTCACCTTGTGGTTCAGCAACTTGAAACTCTGAATGTGATCTTTGACTGACTTACACACAACACACACACACATACACGCTCCTTGTCTTTGTATAGGCTTTGATAAAGGGGCTGGGAGGTGGGGAGAAGGGAGTAGTGGAGTGTGTCAGCTCCTAGAGTAGGCTTACTGTGCTGGGAGATGCACTGGGCCATTACACATGACCTCTGACCTCTGCAGGCACCCTGAGGTGAAACGACGCGGGCCTGGTCTTACTCAGCTGGAACAAGGGGAGAGGAGGGAGGGCACAGGGCGACCAAGTGTGTGTGTGTGTGTTATTAGCAATTGTGTGTATGCATGAGTGTTTACGTGTGTTGATACATCCACTGACGTGTGACTAGTAGTTCTTAAATGCAAAAACTCCACCGGCCCCTGTCCCAGACACGGGGGGCTGCAGGCCTGTCCTGTGGCTACGCTGATGTGACAAGGGGTGTAGAATATGAATTTTAATCACAGCCACCTCCCTCCAATTACCAGCCAGTGACTCTAATGAGGGTCTGTCTGCACTTGGGACGGGAGCACACATATAGAGAGCAGGACGACGTCTCTTCATGCACATCATAAATGCACACAGTGTAAAATCGTAAAATACAAACAGCTATTTAGTTTTGGTGGATGGTTTTGTAGAAACAGTGTCTTTAGTTTCTTTATCCCGATCTCAGAAATGTAAAGACTCGTCTCTTGTGTACCCACAGATAAACTGAGAAATATGTAATGTTGAAATATTTCCACAGTGGAGTTTAATTGCTTCTCTAGTGAGTGTCGGCTTTTGCTGGGTTCGTCGTCTCCCAGGTGGCTTCTCCTCCCAGATCGTGGTCTTTAACCACAACCAGCTTCATCAGCCAAAAACTTTGTGTTACACAGTCAAATGTTCAGGGTTAGAGCCTCAGCAGAAGACAGTCCGCTCTTACTTTGAAAGTCCAGTTTGTTTAACGTTAGACAGTGGACATCATGGACTGATAATACGCCAGTGAGGACAAACTCAAATACTCACATGTACAGTAAACGCACCGTCAGATCACTGCTCACCTCTCTTAAGTCACACACACACACACAATAGATACAGACAAATTAACATAAACATACACACACACACACAGACATAACACTTCATATGAGGGATTCATAATTAGCAAGGAGCGTCTGCGTCCTCTGGGTCCACATGCCAGTCACCCACGGTCGGGACGAGTCTGTCCATATTAGCGTGACCCCCCACCTTTGCCCCCCCCCCAACCCTCTCCCCCCATCAATTCATTATCATTAGCTGGACTGTTCTTGGCAGCAATTAAGAACAAAGAGCTTTAAAAAAATGGTTTAATTATCTGCATTTTTTTTTATTTTACAAAATAAAACAGAATTTATATTGGTCTTTATTGATCAAATGACTGATTTAATTAATACATTTTTATACATATTTGCCTCTGATTGATTGATTGTTATTGCTTTAACCCATATAGTAACTTTGTTACATATGGAATCATATTTGACCATGTTAACTTATTTCATGTATATCTTTCTATTTAATACATAAACTAATGGGCTTGGTTAATAGGAGGTAATAATAAAATACAGCTTCATCAGTTATTAAACACGTCTGATTTAACAAAGATAAAACAGCAGAAATCTATAGTTTCAGCAACTTGTCACTGACTTTTTTGCCTTTTCTGCTGAAGACGTTACAGCCTCAGAGAGTTACAAGGTATAAAGTTAGTGAGTTAAAAAATGAGCTTTTTAATTCCTCCTATTTACTGAATGGAAATGTTTCACAAAAACAGGTTCATCAGATGAAGTATTAATGGCCCCAAAACACGTTTTAAGTATTTCCATGTCAATTGATGGGGCCAGAAAGTTCACTCACCGACTCCTTTCATACACACTCACACACACACACGAGTGCACACACTTCTAAATCTACACACTCATCATATCACTGCTGAAAGCTGCATATAAGAGACAAGTTACAAAATAGGTGCTGACATTCATATGTAAATACAGAGCAGGGGCGAGCCTGTGTCCGCGAGCACCCACACGCTCCTTTGTTCATCTCCAGTCAGAAACAATGACAGAGGGGCTGGGTGGGGTGGGGTGGGGTCGAGTGGGGGGTGGCAGGGGGGTTGAGATATGTGACCAATGCCAAACCACCCTGTTGCCATGAGGGGGGTCACCCCACCAGGGTCAGAAGATAGTGAAAAGGGTGAAAGGTCAGCAGCAAAAGAGTGAGGTTGTGTGTGTATATGGCGCTAACTATTGTTTCCCACCAGTGTGTGTGTGTGCGTGCATCTTACTTGCCAGTGCCTACATCACTTAGGAGATCGCATTAGTACTCAGTTAACCAAAATGTTAATGCAATTAGCAACAATGTGACTAATTTAAATAGTTATGCTGCAACTTAATGCTTGGATTTGTATAGTGAGGTAATTACACACTCAGGAAAATCTGAGGGGAAACAGAGAGAGGATTAAGGATGTGAAACTGAACGCAACATACAAAAGCTTTTCTGTCTCATTCAATCGATGTAAAGGCGGATTTAAGTGAGTGGGAATTTTCTCGCATGGTGTAAATGGTTGCGTTACTGCACGATTATGAAAGTCATTTGGAGAGGCTCTAAACATCGCCGAGCAATTTAAAAAAATACTCAAGGACACATGAGGTAATTGCTTCAGGGTGCCAACTGGCTTCAACATGACAGTTGCGATTAAAAAAGATTTCCACATACCACACGTCCATGCACGCACGCACACAGAAAATATACACTTTGCTGCAAGTGTGCGCGTACGGATCCATGCAAATAAACACATGTGTGCATATGACACATATGTACACACAACTTCCAACATCTCTCACATCACAGATCTGATTGGACTTCTTTCCTTTGCACACACACACATACACACACACACACACTGAAGAAAACTCCTCTCACACACCCACATAGCCATTATAACCAGCATAAACAAGAATGACAAGTTGAGATTAATGAAGGGCCCAGCAGTGACAGACCAATTTAATTGTCAACCATGATGGCTGCTGAACTCCACCAGTGTATTTATACAAGGTTACTGAAGTGCCTTAAAATGTTGCTAATTGATCATGACCAATAAGTAATTAGAAAAACTGATAGTGCGTCCTTCCTGCACACGTGTCAAAGGCACACACTGTCGCAGGGGGAACTGAGGAGTGTGTGTGTGCGGGGGGGCAAGCGAGCCTGAGAATAAGGAGCAAAAAGTGAGAAAGAGAAAGATCTGAGATAATGTGTGACATTTTATAACTGGAGTCATGTGAGTGGAGAAGCTGTGTACTGTAGTTGGATACGCAGCAGATAACTGTGGAGGCCAATTTACTCTTGAAAAAAAAAAAAAAAAAGATTCCACTCAGTTTTGTTCCTGTAAGAATGGAAACCTATTGATATGTATTTGGAAAGCTAAAGTTTGGGTTGCACATGGAGGATAATATTTCAAATTAAACTACATAACTCTATCTATATAGCCTGCACATGCATCTGTACTGCAACAATGTGAAATGTGCAAATTCTTTGCAGAAAGTGATAAGAAGATTTTAAACTGTGTGTAATGTATATATAACTCTGCATGAGGTGATCAACTTTACCCCGTTCAGTACTTTTTAAAACTGATCGCAGCTGCACACGACAGAAATAGTTCACTAAACGTAGGGAAAGTCCAGACTGGCTTTTGTCTGGTATAGGCTGAAAAGTGGCGACATGTGGTAAGAACTATTAGTGTGACATCATTGTGCAGGAAAAAGAAAAATTTTAATCATGTTTGTGGAGACACTGAAAATCCCTTCAGTGTTTAAAGAGTGAATCCTGTGTCTTAATTTTGCCACAGAAACACAAAATCATCTTCAGAACCTGTCATCCTGAAGTCCAGGAAATGAGGTGCACAGGTGTGTGTGGGCATGTGAAGACTGACATATAAAAATAATACAAATCCATCCGCAGAGTTTGATTGACTTCTTCAGCAACACTCACAGTCTGATGGGCGGATAATTAATGCAATGTAAAACTACCTCTGATTTGATTTAATTCAAATAGAATAAACTACAATAAACTACAATCTTCTAATATCATGAAGTAAGGCCACCTGTGATGGTTTCAAGAATCAGCTCAATAGTGAAATTTAGGAAATTAAATACAAAGTGCAGGGATGTGATGAGAGCCATGTGAACGAGCGTTGATATCAAAGATCTCTGATTGTCAGGGGTCCTCTTTTTATTTCCACATTTTCAGCCTAGGTTCAGTTTCTCCTTCAACTTCTTCTCTTTCATCTTCGTTCTTACCTCTCACTCATTTTCGTTGCCAACGCTGGTCCAATCCCAGTCGCTGGGGTGGGGGGGTGGGGGGTTCCCAGGAGGTTTTACTGGGTTATTCTAAACACTGAGAGCTGACAGTGGCCTTGGCTCCCTGGCTTGACTTCACGTCCTCCGCTGGCAGCCCAAGGCCTGCTGGATCACTGGGAAGGAATGTGTGAGAGAAAGACAGTGTAAATAAATACTGTAGGGTCGAACAGTGACGGTGAAAGGGAATTCGAAAAAAAAGAAAAAGGTTCTGCGGCTGGAGAGCAGCCTGAAAACCATTTAAGCCACCTGTTATTATTTGCAGAATGGATATTATGCACCATTTGTAGACCGTATAAATATTTAAAATCAAATTGCTCTAGTTGTGTTTCAGACACACACACACATACATTTGTTGTTAAATGTTAAATACACACCTGCATATGTGCATGACATTTACAGAGTAATATCGACACATCCTGGTGATTACTCTGCCTCCTGTCAAAGTGATTTGTCAAACTAAGATCATTCATATTCCTGATAAGAAATCTTTAATTGATACTGTATCACACACACACTGCAGAAAACAGCAGAAACTAAGCTCAGCAGCTCAACCACAGTTTGCATTTCCACTGCATCTCGAGCAGCGTGAGAGTTAAGCATGGCGTTCTAAGTGACGAAAGATCAGAGAGTGATGGCTCCGTATCAGATTTAATCTCTGTATCCAACACCACAACAAGCTGCGGTGTGTGAATGTGATGCAGAGGAAGCACCAGACGATCAAATGACCTGTTTTAATTTCAACCAGGTTAGTTTTACTGAACTAACTGTAACTAGAATGGGACTCAGCGGAGCACATGTTCTTCACCAGACCCACATCTAATCCCTCAACCACGTTCGGTGCAAATCTGTTCAGTACTTTCTGCAAAATCCACCAGTTGAACATCATCAGTTCAAGAGAATAAAATTTATTTATTTTTTTTTTAAAGTTACTGTGTCACTCATCAGAAACTCGCAGCACAACTCCACAGCATTTCCACAATCGCTACTGGCTCTACTTGCTTGCAAACAGAGCCAATATAGTGTAATAAAAATCAAAGTCAAATGACAAACATAAATCATTCTGTTTTATTGCTTGCTTCCTTTTTGAACCAGATATTTCTGGTTGCTTTTCAGCTTGGAGACTTTAAGTCCTCTGGATCAAACCAGGACCAGACACTGATGTGTGTGTGTGTGTTTTTTTAAGTTGTGACCTGAGACAGAAATGTTTCAGGAATGTCCAGCATCCTCTTCAGTCTTTGAGGAGATCAAAATGGATGGATATATACAGTTTATGCACAGAATGATACAGGAACAGGAGGATGTTGAGGCACCTGCAGCTTCTGAGAATATTTGCTGAACAGGTTTCAGTGGCACTGAAATGTCTTTTCCACGGTGTTTTAACTTACAAAAACATTTAATGCAGGTGTGATTTCAAACAAAACATCTTAACATCACTGTAAAAATCCTGCTATGTCCTAAGTCAGGAATACAGCAGCTGCAGCTGCTGTTTGCAGTGCTGCTATTATTCGTGACAACGTGGCCACTCAGTCACTTGGTATCAGTGTGTGTATAAAAGCTTAAACTGAATGAGACCTATATCAAGATATGTGAACTGACAGTTTGCAGTGCCAGCACCTTATGCCCATATTAGGTCGCGAATAGTGCCGTGTGTGATGGGAACTTAGTCAAAAAGACTCTTCCCTCCACCCGAGTGTTTATAAAGTAAATGACAACTTTTAGTGTAAATCAGATGTCATACCCTGCATGGAGCGTGATTTCTGTGTCACACCTTGAAGGTTACGGCCAAATTCAGTGTTATGTTTGGCTTTTACACACATCACAGCTCAGTGAAGCTACCGCTGAGTTTACATTAAAGAAAAGCGAGAAGGTGTTACGACTGGATACGTCACAGCAGATGAGTCAAAGACAGATGCAGAGGTATTATCCCAGCACCTTTTTGGGACATTAGAGAGAGAAGCAGGGTCAAATATGAGAGAACCAGACACTGAGATGTTGATACTGAGCGTGGAGTCACATCAAGCATCCTAAGTGTTGTTGGAGCAGAGGTGAATAATGTGATCGAAGCCATATAACTGCACCAGAGTACATTATGATACTGTTGTTGTCTTCCAAGTGAACTGTGGTTGAGGGCCACATAGGCCTCAGAGTTTTATTGATGTGGATTTAACCATCTCCAAGCCAGCAGCTCCTCACATTTCTAACTGTTTCCTGAACTGGTGGAGAGGCCCGACAGTGTCACAGAGAAGTCAAGTGACTCAAAGTGCTTCTGAGCTCATATCACTTTGCTGTTTGCAAAGATTTGCTCGATTTCAGAACTTTTCCACAAGACCCCAAAAACAATCTGAAGGTGTGACTGCATCTTCAGATGTTATGAATGCTGATTAAGATGGCGACACTTTCTTTGCCGAGCAGCTGACATGCTTCACCTAAACGCATCACTCTGTAAACGTCTTTGCCAATAGGCGTCACCCCTGTTGGCATTTAGACCTCAGTGACATTACTGATATCCCAGCAGCAAATGCACAACGCTCAACATTTGCATGCATTGCTAAAAAAAAAAAAAAAAACATGTGCTCAAGAATTGCTCATGACCCTCCTCATTTTCCCAAGTTGTCTCGGGGCCTGCTGTTAGTGTAAAGGCTAATGATATCTGGGGGGCTGCGTATGTGAATGTGTGTGCCTATTGGTATGGGGTGTGTGTGCAGAGGGGTAAAAGGTGTTCACCCTGTCACTTGCTGAGCTGATACAAACCTCTGCAGACACCTATAGGCTGAGGTGGGAGGGTGCGACCTCACCCCTGACATAGGAGTTGGCACCTGTCACACACGTTAACACTTGCACGTACACACAAACACATGTGTATAAAATGAGTTATTTCACAAAAGCACCATCCAAATCACTTCCGTCTACAGACCTGCACAAACACAGGCAAACACATCCTCCACCCTATCCCTCCAACACTGTCTGCCACCTCCCGCCCTCCCGTTGTCAGCCGGCTGGCGAGCGCAGTGGGCGTCAGCGTCAGATAAGAGGATATACACAGGCTACGTTTCAAGGTAAGTGTGGAACAACAGAGGAAATCAGGGAGCTGATTAAAGTCTCGTCAGGTAAATAAAACATTAGGACATTCATTATGAGAGACCCAGGTAATTAGTGAATGTCTCAGGTTTAAGTAGAGGAACGTACAGTAACAACAAGCAGCAAAGGACAAACACACACTAGAGGAAACACAACGTAATTAAAAAGGTCCAAAGAAAAAACCTTGAAAAAAAAAAGGATTAATAATGAAACCTGTGTAAGTTTTGGTCATCCAAAGTACACTCTGAAAAAAGGAGTTTTACAAATCCTTCGTCAGGACTTTAAGTCTGAGGACAGGATACGTTTAAATGACTCTAAGATTTGCGCAACTGAACATGACTCAAACAGCAAAATATGTCCATACAGCACATCCAGACAGTGAGGAGCTGCCCAGAACTACACATTTAATGACATAGCAACATCTTGTGCTGAGAACACATACTAATACATTTTTTAAAATGATCTGTTTCACGTTGTTGCTCGTTGCTATTAGTGTTTCCTTTCTGCGTTGCCAATAAAAATGGGTTGTATCAGAAGCCTCACACACACACACAGCTGCAGAAAAGTAACAGAAACCGAGAGGTGAAAAGTGAAAAAGATAGATGAGCCAAAACCAATTCAGTCTCTGTAGCTCTCTTGATGATCCAAAATAAGCACTTGACCAAAGCTAACATCACAGACTGGAGCTATATTTATGGTGCAGATAAAATATTTATATAGTGAGTCATAAAGTCTGGTCCTGGAAAACAGCTGCAAGGGTATTAGATACTGCAAGATTTTGGCAATTAAAATACTTCATTTCTCTAGCAGGATACGCTCATGCACATGGTGCGGTACATTTAGGTACAGTACGAATTAACATCTAAAATGTGACGGTACTGTTTCTTTTTTTGGCGATCAGTTATTAATCAAACTGATTATGACAGAAAACTTCAGAGGAGCAAATGTCAGACAATAAGTGAGTGAAAGGAGAAGGATTCAGTGTTGCACATAAACAAAGCTAAGAGCAAATGTAAACAGCGACATGATGACGAATGTGTGAAAAAAAATTGGTGCACATGCAGATATCTGAGCAACAAACAAGAACGAGAGCAGAACATACTCTAAACAAATACGGCACTGACGGAGGAGCAGAAGATTCGGCCATATTGTCAGATTTCCAGTCAACGATAACATGAAGTCTTTTTCCGTTTCTATTCCTGGGGTGACATGAGGAGAGCTCGTCAGATACAACCACTGCTGCCAGATTTCAGGGGGCTGGATGAGCAGCCAAAGCACGAGGTTTATGTGCTGGGCAGAGTTTAAGATAGAAGCTGGAGATGAGGAAAGAGAGTGTGACTTCACCTAACATTTAAATCCCTCCAACGACTACTATAGAAACCTGAATGGGATGGCACTTTCTAGCGACAGACTGAGGAACTGTTGCTCTTGCGAGACAATAAATCCACTTTATAAAACTTTTTATGGTTAATGTTTAGACTCTCACGGTCCTGGGTTAAAGATAAACAAAGATCATCTGGTCTAAATACAGAGAAACAGTTCACACAGACTTCAGACGCAAACTCATCGTCTTTCCTGAACCTTGACCAAAATGCTTTTATAGCTTGAACCGGTCTCTGGAGTGACAGTCTAGACAGTTTGGTCATATATAAATGAAATTACAATTCACGATTTCACAGTTTTAGTGTCACGGCTGGAAAAGATAAAGCACATTGTAAAGAGCACCACGCTACATCTGAGGGAACGTTTATCCTGGGAAAACTGACGTGGTACCAGAAAACAAAACAAAAAAAACTTCTCAGAGAAAAATCTTTGTGTGCCCTGCACAGCAGCCCTGCTTTAAAACTTGATCTTTAGTAAATAATGGATCGTGGCACTATCGAATACAGAGAGGTGGATCAACCTCGGTATCCCAGACTAAACCTTGGCCTAGATGGCGGGATGAGTTATGTCTATTCCGGTCTATAGTTTCATGAATTTAAATGAAAAGCAGCGAATTAGAGATAAATAAGTCATGGCGGGCTATCGGTGGCTGGTGTCGGTGTTTGGTGTCGGATGGATGGATCCGAGGCACAGTAAGTTCCAGATGGAAGTTAATAATGGATTAAACTTAAAAAGCACTGGTTCAAGTGGTCATAGTACACACAGCAGATATCCAGCTACACCGCTAACAACACGTCCAGACTTTGTTACTGCTTGCTAGCATGACAGTGTTACATGAGTCTATTCAAGGCCAGAAGTACAGCATGTGTTGACTTCTGCTTAATGCCACTGAATGCAACAATATTTCAGACTGTTTAACTTCCTGATCTCAGCGCCATTCAACACCTTTGGATGAAGTGGAGCGCTGACTGTGAACCAGATCTTATCCTCAGCAGCCAACTTCACTGACACTCTTGCTGCTAAATGGAAGCAAATCCCTGCAGCGAGGCTCCAAAATCATGTCCACATATCCAAACCAGCAGCACAAAAGCTGCCCTGGATAACATTTTCCTTACATACACTTATTTAAAACTCACAAACACAGAATAAAAAGAGATTTAGTCAAGATTTTCCGAACACAAACGTTGTTTTTGGGAAGGAAATCAACAAGTTTTATCTGTAAACAGTAACAAGGTGTTCTAAAAATGACTTTCACCTTCTAAAGCAGCTTGTTTGTATGAGGTCTGTGTTAAAAGCATCTTTTGAAGGACACCACTGCTTTGTGTCCCTCGTTCCCTGTAGCGATGATTCATACAAATACCCTCTGCTTTCAGACGCAGCACAAAACGTGACAAAATACCACTAAGATCCAGAGGGGCGTTATGGAAATGGAGGAGGAATCAGGTCATGTTTGATATTATGCACAATATGTACAGAGGGGCAGGGGACCACAAAAAGAAGAAGAAGAGCATTAATGCAACCATTAAGACACTCTTATCCCCAGTCTTATTCATTAAACATACAAAGTTCTCACACTCGCAGTGACTACCCCACCGCACCCACCCCACCCCCCCACCCTTGAGATGAAATTCTAATGTGATATTAAGAGAACTGGGACAATGGCGGCTCATTACCATGAAGCCGAGGAAGGCAGGCGGCCGTGTCCTCAGTGTGTAAACACGAATGGAGCAGAACGCATTACAAGATGCAAACTCTGACGTCGTCTCGCAGCGAGCATGGAGAGAGAGAGAGAGAGAGAGAGAGAGAGAGAGAGAGAGAAGCGTGCAACTCTCCAGAGTGCAGCAGCTCTTTGGATCTGGATTCACACAGCTTGTAAGTTTGTTTGTACGAGCCGAGGCTGAAATTGCAGCTTTTGTCTCGAGTGGGGATCAGCTCTCAAGAAGCACTCGCGCTACATTAAGCAGACGCAGATGAGGGCATTCAGCTGCTTCACCTCACTTTAGATCGTACGTCTATAAATGTAAATTAAATAGAATATATATTTTTATTTTTTATGCAGGAATGAATCTATCCAACTAGTGCCCTCTTATATATCTATATCTATCTATCTATCTATCTATCTATATATGTATGTATACAATGGAATATTTCTGATTCCCCTCTGACACAAAGCAGCGTGAGCCGATGGAACAATTTCCCAACCTCTCCACACCTTCAGAGTGAAAAGTTTATCACCTTGGAAACACATCCACAAGCAACACATCTCACGTTTTTTACTATAACTTCCTCCCCCTCTTGTTTCTAAATGAAAAAAGGCCAATTAAACGAAAACAAGGATGGTGTTTGTGAGATCAGTATTCCCAAAGTGTCACTGCTGCTGTCGAGGCCTTCCAGTTGTTTTGACTTAATACACATCTGTTGTTATCATGGTGTTTCATGGCAGACGTTAGAAAAGATCATCTGATTTTTTTTCTTTTACATGGAGCTGCCCTGATCAACACTTGTACTTTTAGCTCATTTCTTCATAGCATTGGATCACTGGCGCTACTTTGATCATCCTTGTCAGCAGCAAAAGAACCAGATACGTCCCTCAGGAGTTGGTGGAGACCAAAACAGAGCTAAAAGCAGAGTGAATATTTGATTTGCATATATTTAACACAAACTGAAACAGCTCCCTGGAGCAAAACATCATTCTATGATGCAGACAAAACAGTTCATCTGTTTTTGCCACGACAGATACAGTCTCCATGTGACTCATCCTGCTCTCTCATGAAGGACGCCTCCCTGAAATGCACCCAGTTTCCCACTTAACAGTTACTAACTAACCACCACTGTTTGTAAAAGTTCACCATGTGGCTTTAACACGACATATCTACCTGTGCACATTAAGTGAATCCTGTGTTGTACTCGTTTTGTCTGAGCTCAACAGCAGCCACACGCTGCCTCTCTGAGCAGGTGAAACTCTGACCCAGATAGGGAGATAAGGAGCAGACATCATCATCATCTGTCCTGCATCTCGGAGACCTGTTGTGGAATCAATGACCATCTCCACCACGTGTGATACTGACAGCCACATGTCGGCCTGCTCCACTTCAAACCCTCCTTCCACTGCTTAATTTATTACGTTTAGATTAAATCTGGTGAAATTCAATATTTTAATTGAATGTTTAGAGCCTGCGTGTTCAATGATAAATTTCCATTGGCGCCCTTGCACTCTGCTATCATGTTTCTTGGCCTAATTACATTTGCATAAATGATGTTCGTCATTATTATCACGGGTTGGAGAGGCACTAGAGGGGTGAAAGAAGGAGCTGTACAGTGTGAAGGGAGAAGGGCATCCTGAAAAGACACTGGCACCGGTGTTTTTTTTTTCTTCAAGTCTCGCCAGTGAGTGAGAGTGTTAGGTTTTCATCTAAATGAGGTTTCCATAGAAGCGAGCATCGGCAATATCAAGTCTCAGTCCCTGAGCAAGCTCCGATGTGAAAGACTAAAAGGCAACAGTTGAGCTCAGACCGAGCCAGAGCCTGTCGAGGCAAACAATCAGTCTGTGACCTATTGTCTGGGATCAATGAAAAATAAATTTATCTCATCTTGATAATGTCAGGCAAACCTAATGTAAAGACAGTACAGTTTATTATGTGTTGACCTTTACCTGTTATTCATTTATCATAGTTACAGACAGGGAAGGGAAGGCAAGGGAAACTACACACTGATACTTCAAGGGTGAGGTGCAAAAGTTGCAAAACTTCAAACCAGCATTAATCAAGATCTTTGATACTGACTCCAGAATGAGAGCAAAGCCAAATAAACAGCGGATCACAACACAACTCTGCAGCTCCATGTAGCTGCTCCTGCATCTGTCAGCTTCTTGTTTTGTTTTAACATCTTCCAGTTTTCACCATGCGGTTCGTTCCAGCTCACTCTTATAAATCCCACCCAACAAAATCCTGGGCCTGGTTCAGTCTCTTTTACACCGCTCAGTCCCCACCTGCATTTAAACTCCCAACATTATCCCCTTTTTTCAGCAAACAACTTTCTTCACTCAGTCATGGACTCACCCTCATTTGATTCAACCACATGTTTTCCCTCCATTTTGTCTTTGACACAACGCTACTGAGAGCCAGATACTTCCCTTTGTAGTTGGTGGAGAGTTACGACTTAAAGAGCCAAAGAGAGAATGAATGTGGACTTACATTTGTCAGATGGGCAGAAACACAGCTCCGAGTGAATGCTAATTGTGCGCTCCATGTTTGCTAACACAGTCATCATCATGGCGGCCTGTGGGTGAGGACGAGTGCCTAACATTGGTGGAGGCCTCATGTGGGTCTTTATTTTTTCACCGTGAGAAGCAACAGGACAGAAAAGCAGCAACAAGCAGCACCTCACACACTTATATACCCTACCAGGAAATAATTGAATCACCTGGACTCAACCATTTGCAGGGGAGCTCTAGATCTAGATCTATAGATCGATCTGTAGAGCGTATCATCTAAATCACATATATCACCTGCCCTGCCCCCCCATGAGCTCTTCAGCAGGTCCTTCAACCAGTCTGACACACTGCAGATGCATGAATCCTGACATCCTGCACAAAACAAAAACACAACAGCAACTTGCTGAGGTGGTCCAAAACTGATAGAAACATCTTTAAATAAAGAATTTGAAAGACAGAGAAAGTACAAACTGAGAGTGTAGGTCAGCTTCCTGCTGAATTATGAGCACATTTGTTTCCTAGGAAACAGATAAATCTGTTTTTACCATGCAACAGAAATCCTATATCAAGCTGGGGCAGACAATTTATTTTTTTTTTTTTACAGATAATGTATATACCACAGCAAATCCCTCCACCCCCCAACCATTAATCCACACTGGGCCTCTGTCAGTCTTCTAACTGATGGCAGTGGGTAAGGTGATCCCTGGTAACAGTAACACCACTTGTGGTCATATGTACACAGTGCTTCAGAGCTCTCAAGTGGGTGTCAACCACTGCTGCAGGCAGGGTGTGGGAACAATATGTTCCTGTGGAGAAGAGTGGGACGGAGGGAGATGAGCAGACAGATGAGAGACTTGGGCACAAACAGTGGTGGCAGATATACCAACTTTCAAACAGAGGAGGTTAGTTGAGGTTGTCCACAGCCAGCCTCAAGTATACGGCTCGGGCTGATATGTTAATATTTAACATTATTTACTCCAGTCTCCTTAATTATAAACGTATTTTTTCAGTTACAACAGTGATTGAGCCAAGTTACTGAATGACTGTGGCAAAAAACAAGTGACTGATGAAATCACAGTTACTCCCCCCCCCCCCAGGAGACGTCAGACCAAACCCATCCCCATCTCCTAGAAATTAGGTTTGTGACTAATTTGCAAAAACAAACAAGTTCTACACAAACACATACTTTTTAAACAACATAATGGAGGATTTGTTGAATATATCTGCCAAGTCACAGAGCCCTGATGCTGAAACACGCTCAATCACAACAGATTTCATTTATACTATATCGGCTCATATCAGCTAAAAGCATGATCAGACACATTTTATGGTTAATATCAACGCTCAACAGCATTTGGTCAAGATTAGGGAAAGATTGTGTCTTGTTTAAATATTGAGAGAGTCAAAAGTGAAGCATGAAACTGGATGTGTTTACTTGGTTAACATTTTAATTGACACCACATTCTGTCTCTGACGTTCACCAAAGTGTTTGTGTTGCCTGAACTTAACCACGCGAAGCCTCTTTTTCTGCTTCTTTGACCACAACCCTGTATCTGGTGGATGTGTACACAGGCAGCTGTTTGCTAACACATTAGCCTGAAGCACGTAATAACGTCACAGTTCTGTATCAAAGCTGTGGCAGCTCGCATCGGTGTCCCTCTCCATCCAAAAGACATCAGGGCAAAGATGGATGGTCGTGGCTGTAAATGGTTTAAAGATCTGATTTCACTTTTCTTGCGTCCAGTTCGGGACGACTCCTTCTATCTTCTGTGGATCAAGTTCAGATCCGTAAGCTCGACTTTGTGTGGGATGTGATCTGTAAGTTTATACAAGCACCAAGTGCGGCGAAAAAAATGAATGTAAATAATGGAGTAGAAGTCTGAGTTTTTAAAAGGACAGATTTTTCAGCATGACATCAGCACAGGCTCTTGTTTGTATAATGTCCGCTGCCTCTTGATTAAAAGCCTGCTCAGATTTTCACCCAGAGGACTCCTCAAGAGGAGTAGCCTGGCTTCAGCTTCGGCGACCAGATCCTATTAAGAACTGCCTTGTAAGAGGTTTTCTCCTCTTCACTGCGGAAATAACCGCTGTAATGTCTCCCCTTCTTCACCACTTTGGAATGCTCTCCTCTGCCCCCCCCCACCCCCCACCTCCACCCTCCCGTCCTGCCCCTCTCAGTTTCCCTCTCTTTCTTTCTCCTTGCTCCCATGCTGAGAAAAGTAAGTGAGAAAAATGATTAAATCATATTTCGTAGGGGTGGGGGCTGGGCAGGACAGACAGGGGCTCTTAAAAAAACACTAGGTACATCGTCAAAAAGCAATTTTGGCGCTTAGGTTACAGCCACTGACGGGCTGTTACACAGCGCCCCATGGTGTGGGGCTGGTGGTTAAAATATGAGTGAAGCTGAGAGGACCTCCTTATAGTGATTGAGGAGGATTCCCCACTGTTCGAGGCAAGCTGGAGGTTAGAGCCCAGGAAGATTCACTGCACACCGCTCTGCTGGACAGGATAAACCTGACTCCCAGCTTCCTCCAAAGACAATGCCACTGGTAGAGTATCACGCACTTGGATTCAAACTGACCTTCCTCCATTAAATACAATGGATCCTGGTTAATTTGAATCGTCACGGGAGAACAAATGTGTCCACAGATTCAGGTCAGCTTCGACTTGATAGACTCCAAACACATTTCCAGATGCAGAACTTCTCCTCCACTTCAAGGGGAAGCCAGGCGATCTCATCCCCCCCCCCAACAAGAGCAGGGAAACCGATAGCATAATTTGTCCGCTTAGGGAAGCTCCTGTCGCCACTAAACCTTTTTTTTGGAATTAAAGCCCATAGAGGGTGGAGATGCCCACGGGACGCTGGTGTTGTCTGAAAAGTCGGGAGTAGAGTTACTAGAAAATCCCATCCCTTGAGTCTGACCCCCTCGGTGACCCCCTTCCCACCCCAGGGATGGTCCAATGTAGGCCCATACAAGTAAGGAATGAACAGGGTGCCTCATGACAGTGAGACAGTAAGTGGTGGCATTGTCAAAAGGGCCATCGAGCAGGGTATCAGGAGGTTAAGTGTCCCGCAAAAAGGTCCTATTCTTCCACTTCTATCTCAACTGCCATCCCACTACTTAATACATTTACAGCCTTCCTTCCCTCAGTAGACGCCCACCACACACACACACACATACACAAACCATACCATCTTCTCAAAGTGTCTAAGGTGCTTCTTCGACATGACTCCATAATTTGATTGGATTATGTTTTTCTTTACATTTTCTTTTTCATCACTGCCACCGACTTCAAAGCAGCGGCTTGTGACAGGTGCTTACAGAGAGAGGCTGTCACTGGTCGACTTCAAACGCTGCCATATAATGCCACATTGTCATAACTAGCTACCTGGGCCCCCCCATTATGATGTGAAGATGATATGCCCCCGCTGACCTCAAAGTGAACCTATTATAACAAGCATTCCTCTTTTTGTGTGCATGTATGTATGTATATATGTGTGTATGTGTGTGTGTATGTGTGTATGTGTGTGTGTGTGTGTGTGTGTGTATGTGTGTATGTGTGTGTGTGTGTGTGTGTGTGTGTGTGTATGTGTGTGTGTGTGTGTGTGTGTATGTGTGTGTGTGTGTGTGTGCTCCAGTGTTTTGGCCCGAGTTGAATGTGTGAATTTGTTTGTGCATTAATCTATATGATGAAAGGAAAAAGACTAAAAACTGAATGTGTGTATAAACATTTTCTCCTTCTCTGCCTTCCCTGCCATCGAAGGCTTTTTATTGATTGTTCACATGATAAATCACTACAGATGCCAAGTGTGCAAAACAACTTTCATCATCCCTACTTTAAAAAAAAAAAAAAAAGCACCAATATTTAAACATTTAGTTTTATTTTTTGTCTGTGGATTCAGAGTGGTTCATGGATTTTGGTCAAACTTAAATCATCTGTTCATCCAGACAAAATTTTAACGGGCTCTGTGGTTTATTTGAGCCGGCTGAGGGTTACTGCCTTTAATCCATCATTAGTCTGTCTGTTATTGTAGCTGTCAGTCATTTGATTTCTTCTGAATAACTCCCATGCAGTAAACTCAAGTGCTCCATACGCTGTAGTGAGGCGTGTGTGTTTGTGTTATTTAATAAAAGATGCTGTGATAAGCAAAGTTTTTTTTTGGGGGGGGGACTCTTTTCTTTTCCAAGAACAAGAATTATTTATGACGGCCAATCTCTAATCATTGTCTTTTTGCAGGTCATTCTCATTCATCCAGAAAGTCACTCAAGGCCCAATGAAGATGCACATGTGGACATTTCTCACAACTACTCCTTCCATATTTGTCACCGTCCTGTCCCTCCCTCACCGTCTCTCTCCATCTTCTTCCGCCTCAACACAACTTTCCCCCCTGTCACGGCATATTAAAAGTGGTTTACATGTGCATGTCCAATGCGATGAATATGGATGTGACCTCTTTCTTTGGTGCCTGGCCGCCCGCCTGCCCTCTTGCCGGCACCCCCCCCCAGGCATAAGACACCACTTCTCAATGAGCACAGCATGCATAGGAGACAGAGCTTTACTCCCGCTGAAAACACACACACACCCGCTCTCTCTCTCACACACACACACACACACACACTAAGGAATTACACTGATAATCATATCCACACATGCACGCATATATACATACATGCATACACACATTCCCCAAGACACACACACACACACACACACACACACACACACTCTCTCTCATGCTCTCGCTTCTTCGCTGCTGCATCTCTCCACTGACCTTTCACAATGTGTTTTACATAAAAATAAAGGCAGAAGGGGGTGGTAAAGGCCTGAAGACTGAGGTAGGAGAGGATGCTGATATATAATTCATGTTTGTGACACCTCCAATGAAACAGTGGCCTCTGGTCTATGTCTTTATATGTGGAAGTTCAGGACTTATACGCATGTAGATACATGTCTTTGTGCACATGTTAGCAGGTAGGTCTGCAGACAGTGGCCTGTGAACGTGAGGACGTCTGAGCACGACTCTTATGAAATAAATACTTGGGTTTCATAATAGTAGTGCGGTTCCAAAATAAAGACTGTAAACTATTCAAATACGACAAATGATGAAGAAAAAACAAATGCTAGTTGGCTGCACCATGTACATTTAAATTCTTCTTAACCCTCACCCTGTCTGAGGATCTTAAAATAATAAGTTAAAATCTTGAAACATAAATTTAGACTGTTCAGTTTTGATCACAGCATTGTTCCTTTTATTTGTTTTAGATTTCTAGTTTTAGTTTTTTAAAATATCTCTTTAATCATTTTTTTCTTAATGTTTTTCTTTGTATATTTCTGTGATTTTATTCGGTTCTATGTGAAATCTGAACAGTAAAATTAAAGCTGCTATGCAAATACAAGTTTTATTGGTGGATGAATTCATCTTCACACCAGTTTCCATGTGTGTTATCAACAGACAACAAGCAAACAAACACGTCTTTATACTTAAAAAAATAAAATAAAATAAATGAGGTTCTTGTTGTTTTAGAGATGTAGAGTAAAAGTCGTATCTGTTCATCTGTGACGGCACAGTGAGCAAGTCGACTCTGTGGTATTTTAACAACACAGCGGAGAACAATCCCTCGCACATGGTTTTTATTCAAAGCCCTGATTTGGTCACTTTAATTGGTGTTCAGTTATCTTGTTAGGACTAATTAGACAATAGCGAAGGTGATACTGGGTTTGGCAATTAGCACACAGGAGACGAGCTCAGGCTAATCAGCTCAGACTCCTAAGTGGCACGTAAGATGCGATGCTGGCACATAGTGGCACACCCACCACACCGAAGGGGGGAGGGAGGTTAAGCATTTGTTTTATGATCTCAGACAAACCTTGTGTGTTAAATTGAGACCAGTGGGAGTGTATATACTTAGAGCAGAATATGTGTGAGTGTAGGTCTTGCTCCTCTGAAGCTTAGGATGTAAAAGAGAAGCTATCATCTCATTTCTTTTATTACTTATTACTTATGTACATTAAACGTACATACCTGTGCAAAAACATGTGCAGCAGACAGCAGAGCTCGTTTGGGGAATGAACACAGCCACCTTCTGAAGAAAGAACAAAGTGAAAGTGTTCCTTTAACACAGAAAAATGTGCAGCTGTCATTGTAAAGAAAGAAAATAAAAAATATAAATGAAATGTTTTAAGCCTTTCAATTTCAGATTTTCAATGGATGCAGTTGCAGAAATGAAAATCTTTACAATTTCATTGGTTAACCGTTGCTTTTCTGCAGCACAGCTCTGTCATTGGTACTTTCCCAAATGAAATATCCCCATTTCCAAAACCCAAATTTCCTAAAAGCTGAATGAGTGGAGGATGTGGGGAGGGAGGAGGGAGGAGGGGGGGAAATTACACATTGTAGCTATTAATGTCTTTGAACTCTGGTCTTTCCCAAGCCTGACGAACAATATAGCCTCTATGTGGGTTCGTGACACGGCAGGGACAGAGCGAGGACGCTCCGAGTGCTGTGGCACCACTAGACCAACACAGTGGCAGTGGCGAGCGTCTGGGGTTGAGTCATGAGTCAAGCACGTCTTGCCAATCTATGAATGTGTGTATACATAACGGAGGGGGTGCACTACTGTTAAATTGCTCATGTACTCATGTGAGGATGGGGGGGGGGGTGACTTTGGGGCAGGATGTGGTTCAAATGGACAAGGGCAAGCGAAGCCCTGTTTCTTCTCTCCAAGACACAAATGTCCATAAACACACTTTACAGAAATACAGACACACATCCATATCTGTGGTAGCATAATAATGACGACACAGCCAGAGAGACTGAGACACACACATCTCATACTGTGCAATACGCAATAACACACAGAAAAGCCCAAGCAAATATAGTACGTGCTCGTATATGAATGGTTGGATACATGCACACACACACAAACACACACACATCCACGCACACATACGCATGCACGCAACCATCTATATCGACTATCATTTGTCAAACGCTGGTTTCGAGTGGGGAAAAGTTCAAAACCCAAATTCCTTTGGCCACGATTTGTTTTCTTTCCCATTGATCACCAAGCAGCTGCTGACTGATTCTCAGCATAGCCAACATAGCCACAATGTTTTCTTAGCATTTCAGACATGCAGACAGACAGGGTGAGAAAAGAGAGGAGGTGAGAAGTGGGATGGAGAAGGGAAGGCAAAATGGAAAGGCAGGGAAAGAGTGTGTTGGAACAGGGAGAATCTCTCTCTGTAGTTTGCTTCTCAGAAGCACGGGGGCAAGCTGGAGTCTGATAGTTCATCTGTGGATATTTGATTAAAACCCATGTGGAAGTTAAAGTTATAGCAAGAGAGCACATTGCCCGACACTGCAAAAGAATGCTTTCTACTGTTACAAATACAATTTACCAATGAACGAAGAATGAATGAAGGGATTAAAGGAATTTTAAAAAATGACATTTTTGTAGGTCAGTACAATAAATAAAAAGCGAGTAGGCTTTGCTACAACTGTGTGAACCCATGATTTTGGAAGCCACCCTGTCTCATCTCTTGTCGTCTGGTGCTCTTCCCCTCCTAAATCAGCTCAGTAAACCCTCAAACTGTCTGGTTAAATAGCCAGGAGGCTAATCCAACAGAGCCTCCATTGTTAACGTTAACATGGGACTGTTTGCCGCCTCTAGTTCTAATAATTGGTTCTGCTCGATCTGTTAGCTTCTGTGCTAATCAGCTGTGCTTATAACAAGACATTGATGGATAGCTGTTAGCTAACAAGCTAAAATGATCAAAACGCAAAATCAATCGGAAGGTATCGGGGTGGAAATGAGCTGTTCCCCGGCAACAGCAGCACAGACATCAACCACACCCTGTTCAGAGCTTTTAGAGACACAAGCACCGAAAGCCAAAGGCAGAGCTCAGCTCACCTCTTTGTGTTGAACTAAAGAGCTAAAATAAACATTTGGACAAGGACAGTTTGAATGAATTATGTGGAATAAATGCAGAATTTCCTGTGTTTGTTACTTCTGTCATTTCCTCGGCCTATTCATCCTCTGTTCCCTTGGCACCAGAGCCACCATCCTCCTTCCTCCATCTCTCCATCCCCTCTTTAATAAACGAGCGCTGGTGGTAATTGCCCAGTCTGGGACGACGTCATTACTCATTCAGATGTCCAATAATGCTGCAGCAAACCCCCCCCCCCCAACATACACAAACACACACACACACACACACACAGGATGGAGGCTCAGTCTGCACATGCAGATCTATATCATTGATCTCTCACCTACCCTCCCTTCTCCCTCCCATGCTTCATTTTTCATATTCAATGAGTGACTTGTAGATTTGGCTGCTCGATACAGATACGTCTCAATTAAGAGGAGCCAAGGGTCTGTATTGACATGTATGAGGACCGGTCAAGCAGCCACGTAGCACTGAGGCCAACGGTCAAAGTACAACCTGACAGAAAGTAGCTCCAGCATGAACTTTTGCTGCAGGCAGCACATTTTTAACGAGGCCTGAATCTTCACGAGGAAGGTCTGGTGAAGATTTTGAATATTTCACTTCTAAATATCCATTTGTAGAATAAACAGACTTGTGCCATGCTATATATCATTTAATAGCACAAACTCACTTTTGAGAAATAGTGTGCACTTCATTTTGACACAAAACGCCTCATTTTTCAGGAGTTTAAGAAAAAGTGTATTTACACTGCATCCCATTTCTTTCCTCACTCTCAACCTCAAACATCCGCCTCTGGACTGCATGTTCATGTGAAAACGAGTGCTGACCTAATTCATGTGACTTTTTAATGCCCTCACTCCCCCTCAAAGTACTGTAATAGAACGTATTTCCTTCATTAGTATCAACATATATGAGGGAAAGAGAGGCTCACACAACTCCATCTTAACCAAACTATGTTATGTATATATATATACATATACAAGATATGTCCACATCTAACTGGAGTTGGGGATTTGTGGTTGTATTCAAATACAATCATTTACTGCTGTTTCTCCCTAAAGTCACTTCAGAGACACTCCTCAGAGACAAGTCATAGATCAGAGGCGTCCAGTGGGGAAGAGTTCAAGGGTCAAAGCCACAACTTCCACACAAAAATAGACTCGCCAAACCTGAATCTAGACGTAGAAGCAGGGTGGGGGTGGGGGCATGGGGGGGTATTATCCTGATGCAGCCTGCTGGATCCAAGCAGCTGATGAGATGTGGTTTCCCCAGTCTCTGTTGTCAAACTCGCCACAGCACCTGAGGGAAAACAGAGCAGCCTGGGAAAAGAGAAAGTGGGCCAGTGATTGTGTATCCGATGGAAAGACAGTGTGACTGCAATACGGTTCGGTTTGTTTCTAAAGATATTGTTTGGAAATCTGTGTTTTAAAACACAATGCTAGATTTCAGGAGGATAAGACAAATTTAATTTAATTTACATTTTCATATTCATATTGCTGGAAGTCTGAATAAAAGTATTTCCCACAATCAGAGGCCCCTGGCCCCAATCAAACTAAAGCTTTATTAGTCCTGAAAATGTTGAAATTTCACAAAAACCTGAACAAACACAATCTACTCCTGTTTTTTCCTAGCACATGTGGGGGCAGCTAGAGTGTGATTCACAGATATTTGACCAAAGGATCATGAATCAAATAATCAAAGTGGTGAAAAATAAATGAGTCACACTTTGCGTTGGAAAACCGTCATTTGTTTATTGCCTGGACACAGAAGTCAGACCTGGTTGGAAATGAACAAAGAAAAAAGTCTGTCTCCACCCAAACCCTCAAGCCAAACGTAAAGAGACCAATGGTTGAGTAAAGTGTAGGAATGTGCCATCTCTTTAAGGTGGGGTGGAGAGAACGAAAAGCACTCTGCTTCATAAAAAGCATGTATATACATATATTGGATAACCGTACACCTCGCTGTTGTAACTCATAAATCTCTGCACTGGGACGGAAAAAAAAAAGGGGGCAGGATGAAAGACCTGATTGGCTTATTTTGACTGATCTGTGGGGGAAGAGTTATTTTTGCCTGTGGACAGACGTTTCTGGCAGACGCTGGGGAATTCACTGTCAGCCGAGTGTTAATATTAACTGTCCATAACAAAAGAGTGTTAGTCTGAGCAGAAAGGTGGTGTAGCCTGACACTGAGCAGACACCTGTATGATATCACAGCAGTAGTGCAGTGTACATTGTGTATGTCTCTGGTGATAGGCTACGCAGTAAAACATGCATTATGTCTTTCACGTAGACTGTATAGGAGCTGTGCAGGACATTTTGGGTCATTTAGACTCGTATATGGTCTGAGTGCACGGGGTTTTTTTGGCTAGGATGTGATTGTGCAAAATCAGACTTTCTACCACTGTGCACCTTCAGGTCTCTGGACCGTGTTATTATGATGAAACACAGCAGAATAAACAGCAGCATTAAGTAAAATCACTGATTGCATTTCACGCAACACTGCAAAACAGAACAATGGAGCTTTCTTATCTGCTCTTATCTACCGACCAGTGGGAGTCAAGGCCTCAGTTTCTCACTGGCTTCGGTCAAGCGTCTGTAGAAGTAAAGGAGCTGATGGAGGCCTTGTACGCACAGGAAACAAAACTACGTAATCCTCTAGAACTTTCACAGAAGTATTCACCATCAGTCGTCATAACTGTGGATGTGAGACAATGAGACTTGACGTTGACTGCAGCTCCTCATTGTGACCACTCTTCATTCGTCGCACATCTTCCCCTCTCCTGCTCTTCCTCTCTTTCCTCTCTCTTTTTCTCTCTCTCTTTTTTTACAGTCTTCAGGAATGTGAGGTCTCCTTAGTGATTTATAAACATACACATAATAAATGGGAGGCTGTAGTTTAAGCGGTGATGAAGCATTCTCTCTCTGGGACACAGCGCTGGCCTGCGTGTGATTTAAAGGGCTGACATTTATGGCTTGCAGGCCTATTATTCAGAGTGACTGTCTGTGTACAGACCGGCGTTTTACAGCGGCTACACAGAGGTGAGCCCAAAACTAAACTAGGATCTGACACAGGCTAAACATCACAGTCAGAATACTACTGTGACATATCACGTGGTGCTGAGGCGGTGGAGTATGTGGCCACGGCTTCAATTAATCTTTCAGTGTAATCTCATGGCGCTACACAGGGGTAGGCTACGTACCCGTATCAGATTTCACACAATAATATGAATACTGTTTTCCACTTCCTCAAGATAATACCAAATGATCCCACTAACAATGATCTGCATCCTTTCCATAAGCCAGAACATGTACAGTACGTGTCCAGCAGTTCAACATTAGCTTGTTATTTAATCATGAACTGAAAGCCCTGCTCTGTTGTGCTCCTCTGCTGTATTGTCTTGCGTCCGGCATTAATTATAAATGTTTTGTATTTTATTGCGGTGCGAAGTGGGCCAAAATTATCCATTTCACAGTTAACTGCTACTTTGTTTTCACATAAGCCATAACCTGCCTGCCTGCCACCAACGTGCAGCGGATTGCAATCGACGACTCAGCGGCCGACATCACTATCTGTCCAAGATAATAGATGACAATAATGGGAAACTGTCCCTAAGCACTCGTTTGGAGTCTTCCTGCCCATTTACTGATACCCTTCATATTTAATTCCCCTCCTATAGCCAGGAAAACAGACACTTTAAGTCCATCTAGAGGGAGCACATTTACAATAAAAGGCCAGCTGAATCCTCGGCTCACGTTTCCCTCTAACTGTGGCAGGACATAAACCTTCGAGCCAGACCTCATTTTCTCGGCGCCATCTCCCGAACACTGCTACAAAAAATCAATAAGGCTGCACACAATCCTCTTAACTTTGGAAGCCATTGTGAAAATGTCTTTGTCGAAAGAATATGGGGAATATTTTTCTTCTTCTTGCTTGGGTTTTTTGTGTCACTCTGATTTCCTTTTAATAGTCAGAAGGAGTGTAGGCCCTCACTTGTTGCTAAATTAGCATCTAGCTGTGTGTCCTGGCCATATTTTCTTGACACAGGTCTATAACACAAGCAGTCTGTTGTTGTGCATTATGGTCACTGTAACTCAATTCCTTCAGCTGAGCAAGGAGAAATAATTCAATCGCGTTGCAAAGATAAAGATCCCTGGAGCAGGGTGGAGAGATCTGCTCTGCCTGTATCAAGTTATACTCTGGAGATTAGCGCGTAGCATGTAGCGTTTAGCTGGTAGCTACACTGAATCAATGCTGACTTTGATTCACATAGTCAATAAAGCAGGCCGGCTTATTGTATCACAGCGTTCATATAGGTTAAACTGTCACAACATAACACAAGTGCTTTCATAAAGACTGTCTTCCAGATCAGGATGACTGCTGTGTTTGTACGATACAAAGTCTGACACAATCACAGGGTTTAAATGTTTCAGAGATAAGATAAGATAAGATAAGATAAGATAAGATAAGATGCAACTTTGCTTTGGCTTTTTAAAATAACAATAAAGAGACATTAGTTATAATGGTATAAATATGCACTGATCAAATGGTCAAGTGTTATATCTCCATGGTGATGGCAAAACGGCAACGTGATGAGCCTTGTTTGCAGCAGACATTCAGACATGTCACGGTAGGGAAACCACAGATGTAATTAGTAACATGATTAATGGCTGCATTTCTGTCACTGTCATGAATTACTGATGGATGGGACTGAAACAGAGCCATCATTAATATTTTTAGTTCCACTTGTGCATTCATTGTTATGAGACGTTAAGACCAGCGGCGTGGAGAAAGATTGACAGTAAATGTTACTTTAAAAATATATATAAATACATTTTACCACTGACCAGTTGAGATCATGTTGACTGATGTTTGGCATCATTACACTTTATTTCTTCTTATATTTTGTTATTTAAAATAACACATATATGCATGTGTGAGCGTGTGCATCTTTGAGCATGTGCACACGTGTGAGTGCACATTTTTTCCCCCCTCGACAAACTCCCCCACTCTCCTGCACCCTCAGCATCTATTGCCTTCTGCTGTACATCACTCTGACAGCAGGGACTTGGGCAGAGGCTCCAGGTGGAAGAGGTCTTCGAGGCCTCCTCCTCTGATGGACAGGAACAGTCTGGAATCCCCCAAACGGAAGTAACCTCACATTGACCCCATCCAGTCACGACTTGCACGACCCCTCAACTTCTAACCCCTGACCTCTGCTGCCTGATTCTGCAACGCATAAACAGAAGAGGGTCAGAATTCTTATGAAACAGCTGCATTAGTCTTCATGTAGCTTTCATCTGGTTTGCAGTGTTTGTTTCAAGAATGAGAAACTTACATTTGGCTGCAGATATTCTTTGGGTTCCATGTTGGAATAAACCTGATTCATTTTTCCTCATTTATGACATCGATGTAACGTTTCATAAGCTTTTCTACAAAATATACAGTATTACTTTACTTTTCAGCCACAGCAAATCTCTCTTAGCCTGTACAGGGTTAAAAAGCAATATGTATGCTGCAGGCAGAATCCACTTCTCCCCAGAGCTGAGCAACAGTGATATCCCCCCCAAAAAATAAATGACAATGCAGCCAGAGGTGGCACATGAATTAAAGTGGCAGGATGATTGATGACTTGGAGAACAGCAGAAAGGGTTTTTGAATCGCTTTTTGGTAGGACCGGGAAATATGCATGTACCACCCCCCTCCCCCTCACATACACACACACACACACACGTATATATATATATATATATATATATATATATATACAGTACATGTATATTATCTTGCACATACACACATATACAATACAAAAACTATGATGTCTATGCACACACATGCACATAAGCTGAGACACCATTTGCCATGTGTAGCTACATCAATCCAAAACCCTTTGCAACATCCTTAAACACACCCCTGAGAGCCGGAGTGAGGGGAAAATAACAATGGAGAAAATGTGTTAGCATTCTTGTATGTGTGTCCATGTGTGTCCATGTGTGTGTGTGTGTGTGTGTGTGTGTGTGTACTGCAGACCCACAACCGCTAAATGAGCTACATGCAATATTAAAGGATGCAAAATTAGTCTGTAAGCAAGGATGCGCTCGGAGCACCACTGGTAAGTGACCCACCAATGGCACCATGGGAAATAAGTGGACTGGGCGTACGATTGCTACACAGACCAATGGATATTGTTCCCACTATTCAGCCTATCCATCACTTACTGCTCATGTTAATTCTCCTCTAGACCATGGACCATCCGCAAGGGGTACATCTATACAACCAGAGGGGATGGCAGACCTATTGACCCTAATTACCATGGCGACCATTTACAAGCTACACGTCAAACTCTGGGTGTGTTTCTAAATGGTCACTGCTTTAGAGGGGTGAACTGACCTACAGAGGTAGACTTTGGGCACTAACAACAAACAGTGATGAGTGAAGTGCAACACAACTCTGAGGAAAACCCCCGCTGCTGGACATCTGCAATATCTTGAGTAAGCATTTGTTCTGATTAACCTCCCTTTCACGGTTATTTCCCACCTCAAATGTAAAACACGTTCAAAAAACAGCCATGGGAATAATTTCCTGAGTAAAGTTCCAAATATTCTTGGACATTGATCTCAGTGTTCATGTTGCAACAGCGGAGAGGATCATGAAAAACTCTCCTGAGTGAGTAACGGCAATAATGTGAAACAAGTTAGCTATCAGAGCTGCTTTTAGGCCTTGAGGGGCGATTCCAAGTCCAAGTAAAGCCTGAAGTCTGTGAGAGCCAACTCCACGTCAAGTCTTAAGTTCTTCAGAGCAAGTCCAAATTTTCAGACACAAATCTTCAGACGCAAACTGAAAGTGAAGATGTAAGTCTTTCAAGCTGACTATTACAGTAGATGACTTGGCATATGAGCTGAAGTCCTTTCAGTGAATAGGTAACATGATTAAGTATCTATATTGTGTTGTTCTAGGAATCAGGTCCCATTACAGTCACGTCTCATTCTCAAATACACATTTTTGTGACATCAGTCTGACTTCAGTCCAAGTCTTAAGTCACTGCTCTGCAGCTCTGGTCGCCACGGAAATGAAAAAAAAATCACTCAGCTGACTTCTCCTTAATAAATTAATGCTACAACAGATACAACAAAGCGCTTTAAAAGATTAGACTTGGAAGGCAACAACACAAGTAAACTACTGGAGGTCTATTAGATGGAGGTGGTGTGTGTGTGTGTGTGTGTGTGTGTGTGTGTGTGTGTG
This sequence comes from Caranx ignobilis, assembly GCA_021432705.1. Lineage (NCBI taxonomy): Eukaryota > Metazoa > Chordata > Actinopteri > Carangiformes > Carangidae > Caranx > Caranx ignobilis. Next base: position 3,175,091 of record MU270009.1, read on the forward strand.
TGTGTGTGGTGTTAATGAAGGGGGCAAGACCATATGAGATCAGCCCTTTCCTTGGAACATGACGGGGGCTGGTTTTACTGCAGCTCTTAGTGCCACTGAGTTGGTAGTGCTGGATAGATAGATAGATAGATAGATAGATAGATAGATAGATAGACAGATAGATAGACAGATAGAGGAAAAAGCAGAAAGAGAGAGAAGGTGGAGGGAGAGCGTACAGTCCAGCGCTGTCTTTTATAGCCCCATTCCAGCAGATGAGCAGCATCAATCTTTACCTCACCACTGGGATAAGGCCTGGCTGCTGTTATCAGCAGACTGGGAGTGGGAGGGCACATGTAACACACACATGCACACAGATTTTTTTTAATAGCTATCTTTGTGGGGACCCTACATTAATAAAGTGCATTCCCTCAGCTCTGACTCTAACTAATCCAAATAATTTGGTCCCCACAATGCTCCTTCCAGTCTTTGGACCCCACAAATACACCAAAACACACTCACAAGTACATACTGTACATGTGTGCCAGACAAAAACAAGACTCACACACACTAATGACCAGTCCACAGTTTGACATTGTCCTAGATACTGTGTTTATATTTCACTAATTCATTTGCCACAGTCAGAAATATAATTCCTGCCAGGATTAGTTTCAGTCGTGATGTATTTCCAGTCAAGGTTGTAGCTATGTTCTCGTACCAGACGCAAGTGCATGTCACTGTTCGTGTAACTGTTGACTTTGTCAATATTAAACCACGACAATGATGTTTGGCTAACGCTGGAAGTGCCGAAACAGAAAGAAACAAAATTATTGTATTACAAAAGCAGATGTAACCAAGAAAACAAATGAAAGACATTGTCATGAATACTTTCTCACACAGCCAATAAAAAAGCATTTTGGCATTGGTATATATTTCATTTCTAATGCATTTACTGATAAAAGCTGGTGGTGTATTAACAGGATTTTTAGGAGATTTACTCTGTCACACACACACACACACATGCAAAGACACATGTCTCTGCAAATGGACATGCAAAACAAGAAGAAGATAGATGTACTCGAACACAGCTTGCTCACACACTCACATGCAGAGGAAACATCACGGTAACAGACAAATGAACTTGAGACAAACAGGAAGAGAAATGTCCCGTTTCACATCAGCATCATTTTCCCAACAACACACACCCACACAAACACACACACACACATCAAAAACATACAATGACTCATGTGCCACATTTGCCTTAAGACACTTTCTTGTACATGCAACAAATTAATAAAGCACGAGGTGTGGCTGTTGGTGTGTGTGGTGGAGGTGGTGGTGGGGTGTGAGAGAGGGAAGCAACACACAGCAAAATAGAAAATGTTTTTGAATTATACATTCCTGCCATCAGTGACAAATTGAGAGAGGGATTCGTCATAAATCATAAGCATGCTGCGCTGCCTACCCCGAGAATTGCTTGGTGGGCAGCAGCCAGAGATTTAGGGGTGTGTTGTTGCCTGGTCTGTGGCTCCGCAGCCCGCAGCCACACCTCCACCTATACTACTCTCCTATGAGGTGTATGTTATGCCCAGCAAACATCAGGTAACAGTGAGAAGAAGAAAGTCTCTGTTCGTCAGTAATTTTTCTGTGCTAGCAGTTTATTTGTTTCATATGTCATTTTACAGATAACTCATCCTACTTTGTGAACAACTGCTGTGCTAACCAGTTAAATACTGACTTTGTTTTTGAAATGCACAGAAACATTTCTCATTTTTACAACACTGCTGCTCCTGCAGTTTGAAAAACAACAACAACAAAAGTTATTTTTGTGTTACCCTCTAAAAAAGCACATTGTAGTCATCATGGCAAGTTGCAAAATTTAAGATTACATCTGTCAATACAATTATCTCCTTTTATTTACAGCCAGCTGTAAACCACAGTAAATTAGTCATTGGTTAATGCCAACTGGATGCATGAGCACACGAGTAATTTCTTTACCACCGGCAGCAAGATACAAGTCTTTCAGGTCTTTTGTTTTTTTCCAAGCTTTGATGACAATGTGCATGTGTGGTCTGGTGCTTGGTGTTTTTTAAATAATCATGATATGTAGTTCAATATTTGTAAAAGGCAAAATTTCCCAAGAGATGATAAAACGTCATCTGCAGAGGGTGTGAACGATGACCTAATACATAATAAAGGCGAGCTTCATACATATGTTAGTGTTTTAGGACACAAGACATTAAAAATGATAACACAATAAAGAGAGTGATTTAACCCATAAGATGGCACAACAACACCCACTGTATCTGCACATGCACCACAGCAGCCCCCGACATTCTGTTTAATGGGGGTTTATGTACAGGGGTGTCTTTCCTCACTGCTCGTGTTTGGGTAACACTTGGAGTAACAGCCCCTCATGTCTGGAGCAACCAGACACACCTTTAGACAAAAAGGGGGGTAAAGCTCACAAAGAGCTGGCCAAGAGAAAGACAGACTTCATCCATCATGGCAGCTAAACAAACAGCAGCATGATGGTGGAACAGAGCAGGGCAGGGATGACCACTGTGGTGCAAGGTGTGTGTGTGGTGTCCACATCTGCAAGGAGATGACCACCAAGCTGTACTGTCTGTTTTAATGCATGTGTGTGCGGTCATCTGCTGTGAACAGGAATGATACAGTAACGGTGTCTGCCCGTTGACTTGGATGGAAGTTGCCTGTCTAAAACAGCAGGAGTCTGCACACTGAGTATTGACATAAGATATATGTACTGAGCACCAACTTCACAACATGTGTAAACTCTACAAAGGTGTAAAACCTACACTGAGGTTTAGTTTATCCTCCCCTGCATTCAATCGTCAATCGTCAAAGCAAGGCATCCACCATGACACACATACACACACACACACTGGGGTTTAAGCATTTGCAGAGGATCTCTGGTTCCCAGCGCCCACTGGTCCATACCCAACGTCTGTTGTCAATAAATAAATCACCGATGAAGTCAGACTCTTGTATTTGCACAGTGATTAAAACTCACGAGCCGAGGCGCTTAAACGAACCTAAACAAAACAAATGGGTGCAAAGGTTTCACACACAGATACACACACAAACACACACACTTGCCAGGTACACACCAGTATGTGGACAGATGCTGAGCTAATCTCAGAAAACATATGTGCATATGCTTTTACTATAGGCGCAGAACCACACTGTTGAAAATCATTTGAATTTGAATTCCTATGAATTGCATAGATAAAACTTGTTACTCTAGTCAGCGTCCAATTCCATAGTACAGATCAGTGATGTGTGCTACAATGTTGGTGGACAGCAAATCCAAGTGTTTGTCTTTTCTAATCATAATAATGAATGATTTATCATTTTGCAGAAGATTCTGCAGTTTCTTCCAGCTTTTTACCTCAGCCCTGCTCTCGCCCTCTGTACCCATGGTGCTCTGGTGCCAATGACAGGGCCTGGCGCTCTCTATCAGCTCCAAGGTTGTTTGCAAGTAAGGAATGTGCATTTCTTAAAAGTGCACTAGACCGTTGACATGGTCCTGTTTTTTATCTAAGGTCCTAACCAACCACAGTCAGAGTTAGCAACCTGTGTAGCTGTTTCACCTGATTCATCAAAGCCAAATCTCCAGCAGCATGAAACTGCAGACATTGGATATCCTGTAACATAACAGGACAGCAGCTGCCTCCCTGCTGTTGACGAGACACTTTGTATTTTTCTCTTCAGCTCTGATTTATGTGGGAATCACACACCTGTGTGTAGGGGTTCGTTTCAGTGGGAGGAGATGCTACACTCTTCCCAGCAGCAGCCACGGGTGTGATTTCCATCCAGGGCAAGAGTCTGCTCTCACAAAGCTCTGTTGAAGTCTTCAGAAAAATTATTTTATCACATGACACTTTACATTATTGCTTATAGTAAAGAACTTCAACAGATCACTGGAAAAAAGGTGAAAGTATTTCTGCACCGCACTTTGACTTTCATTTGAGTTTTATCAAGTTTTATCCAGGACTTTTTCTAAGCTAATTAAACTTATTGCCTGAGAATTTGAAAAAAAAAAATAAATCATTTCTATCGAAGAACTGCTGCTAGAAGTCTGCACTTCTTCCAACCAGACTGCTACCTCCGGAGACGCAATTCGATGAGAGGCGCGTCGACCGGCAGATGGGAATATCGCACAGAGCTTTGAATAAACGTCCCTGGGTAAATAACTGACTGCACCTTCAAACCTCCCAACCCCGAATCCCACTGACTTAATCTCCGCTCGAAGCCTCATCCAAGAGCACCGTCTCGCTAACTATCAGAGCGAAAATCAAATATTTTGTTTTGAGCTTCACTAATATCAGCGTTTTTTACTCCACCCCTAATGGCATTTTTATTGATCGGCTTCTAAATGGCGGGCCCCATATATTTGACGGCACTCATTTAAAGTAGAAGTGAGTAATAGCTGTCTGAGGGAAGGCTGTAAAGCTGTGTGTGTGTGTGTGTGTGTGTGTGTGTGTTTAATCGTACTCTGTCATTGTGGTATGGAAGGAAGGGAAGAGAGCAAGAAGAAAGAGAGGAACGAGAAGGGAGGAAGGGATGGAGTTTTTAATTTACTGAGCACAGGAGAGCAAAGGGGGAGAGGGGGAGGAAGTGAGAGGGAGGTGGTGTAAGAAAAGGGGGAGACTTTAGGAAGGTGGGTGAAGGATAAGCAGTAAAAACACATTTTCCATACCTAACAAAATTTGTACTAAAGCATTTCTGCAAACGCAACCCGTTTCACCTCCACACACTCATACATCACCTCTCCGCCTTCGCAAACAAACCTCGCAGACCCCCCCCCCCTTCTCTGTCCCCTCCTTCATCTCCTTCTCTCTCCATCCCTCCATCCCTCTCAGGTCATCAGGGAGCGAAACCACAACAAAGGGGGGCCGTTGCCGCGGTGACCTTGGCTGTGACATCATGTGGCGGCAGAAAGAAATGAAGCCATTAGGCCGAGGCAGTGCTTGCCCATAAATCAGACTGTTTCCAATAAGCTGCCTTAATGGTCATCCATCACCCCGCCAGCCAGCGCCCTCCGCGCCCAACCGCCTGGGGAACGGCCACAGGGACGCAAGGAGTGGAGGGGGAGGCGGGGGGGGGGGGGTAATGATGGGGGAGAGAGAGGAGAAACAGCACGGGTAAAAACTGGGGGCAACGGGAGGAAAGAGAAAGGAGAGGAATAGTAGTGACAGAAGAAAGAGAGGGGAGGGTGAGGAGCCAAGCAGAGATGGGGGAGAGAGTGAGGGGACAGAAATAAGGGGCTGAAAGAGAGGCCTAGGTGGAAGAGAAGGGGGGAAGAGACACGGGGTACAGTGGGGGTCAAAATGGGGTAAAGACAGGCTAGAGGGCAGCTGGGAAATAAGAACATGGAGGAGAGACAAAAGGAAAGGTGTCAGTGGAAGGAGAGAGTTTGGGAGGAGATCTAGAGAAGAGGAGGAGAGAGGGACGGAAGTGCATCATATCAGCTGAGGTTACCAAGGAGAGGGGGAGACGGGAGAGAAGGTAGGGAGTCGCAGGAGGTGGAGAAATAAAATAGCAGAGCAGTGAGATGCAAGAGAGAAAAACAGGGAGAGGGTGATGATCCACACGAGTGAACAGAGAGAAACCTTTGATAATGAAGAGAGTGAGAGGAAAAGAGGGAGAGACACTAAACACTAAACAAGGTGTGCTGGTGCTTCAGAGGCCAGGTGTGAGACCATCACCTGCTGCATACTGGTGCATACTCTTAACCATGTGGATCGTAAACTGGAATGAAAACAGTATTTCTGTCGCATGGTGTAAAAAAGCGTCCAGTGAAACTCAGCACAAAACCCCAGTGACAACTTTCCCAGTACAAAGTGATAATTGAACGACTTTTTCCACTTTCCCTTTGCATTTAATTTCTCTTGTACTCGGCCTCATTTGCTACTTATAACCACTTCTTTCCTTCGGGTGTAGTATTATTTATACTTTTTTTCTCTTCATGTCGCTACATATTCCATTCATTAACATCTTTATTTGTTCCAACCGGGGCCTGGCAGCAGTTTAGCAATTGCAGCGTTTAAAACAGTTTCGCTAATATTCACTTGACAATCAAGACGGAAAATTACACAAGTTAGAACAAAATACATAGAAGCCGGCGGAGCGAACAGAAGTATATCACATGAAAACATCCTTGTGCTGTGGAAACATCCGTGTTTGCCAAACCCCAAACCCCTGGTAGCAAAACCAATGGCTGCAGGAATTACTCCACACACTCCCAGTAGTCATGTCATCAGGAACCTGGTGTAACAGGCCCTGTCTGTAGCCCACACCACACCAGCCTCTTGCTGAAAGGTTCAATCTGACTTATGACGCCTGCAGTCTGCAATTGTGGTTGGGCATCCTTACATTCTCTCACTGGGTTGTTGGTTTGTTTTCCTCTCTTTTTTTAGCATCTTCTATCACAAGGTTTGTTCCTGATCCTCATCCTGTTCTGACTCGGTCTTGTTCTCTCTCATATTTTACTGTTTTATTTCCCTCCTGCACAGCTCTCCCTACTCTCTTCTACCTCTCTCTATGTGTATATGTGTGTGTGTGTGTGTGTGTGTGTGTTGACCATATTCTCAAGGAAAACGAGAGCCCATTTTGGCCAAAATCAACTCACCCAGAAGTCACTTTACAACCCGTGCTCTTATGAGCCCTGTAAATGTAAGCTGAAAAATGATGTGTGTGGCGTGGCTCTCCTCTTAGGTTTCCCCAAGTACAGCAGCCAAATTGTTTTCGCTAGGCACTACGAGAGGCATTATCCATCATCTTGAATGAGCTCTGTAATTGGGATTATAGGAGCAAAAGTGCAAAAATTGACTTTGAGAGTGATAGCATTACAAGTGGGCCTTTCACATGAAATAAGAGGGAGAGTGTGCACTGTATGCTAGTGTTTTGGCACATGTTTGGTTAACACTGTGCATATGTGTGTGTGTGTGTGTATATGTGAGACAACTTCAAGCACCATGTCTTTGTATATACATATATTAATGTGTATGTGTCTGAAAGTGTATGAATTTATGTCTGTTTGTTTTCATATGGCGCACGCACACAGGTCCTCTGGATGTTTGTGTATTTATACAGTGTTGTGTCTGCATGTGCTGCACATTTACTTAATAGAAACGTGTATATTTGTATTTCTGGCACACTTAAGGTTTAATAATCAGCGCCTGCCGCCTGCTAACAATCTGCAAACGCATAAAAATATCACTTTCAAATAATTTTTGATCCTGCATTTTTCTCATAATGTGCACATGAGAAGAAAACCTCTCACTTTTCCCCGTTGGGAAGCATTCGTATATTAGTGCAAGACTCTGACTCTGCTGCCTGCAGTCACACTAAAAACCAAGCACTTTTATCATGTATCATTTTTGTAATCTTTGTTGAAATGTAAACAAATGTTAGTTTTGGATTTTATTTAGATGCAAAAAGCAGTGATGGCGACTTTGCAGCCACAAATTTACCATCACGTCTGCAGTTATCTTTACAGAAATACTCTCTACAACTACAGTAACTACATTTGGAATATGACATGACATTAATATAGTGTATCATTGGCTGCCTTTGCATGTGTTTCTAGGTAGCTAGCATGTAGCCTGGCTAAAGACCAAACAGCGCCTGCAGGAGACGGTTTTACAAATACAAGTGTTATTAGCTGATGTATTACAGTTTACATTAGTGGCACCTGATTTCCATTTTGTTGTTTAGACTTGTTGTTTAGCGACCTGTGTGTTTGTGTTGTTTGTCTCAGCTGCTTTGTTTCACTTACTGACTAATTCTGGATAAATTTAGTCCTTGGAATAGGAAACCTCAGACAACAAGACTGACAGAGACTTGACTTTACTGGATGTTAGCACATTAGTGACATCCAGTCATATACTCTCCATTACCAGAGGTGAATGTACATCTGCGAGTCAGAGGAGAGCGTTCCCAGCAGCACGAATAGGCTGTGTGTGTGTGTGTGTGTGTGCGTGAACCCTGTGTTTACCTCTGTGTTTGTGTGTTTGACTATAAGTGATCTACTGTGGAGTGTGTGTACAGAGCAGACAGGCTGACAAACACCAGCTCAGCGGGCGCTATTTTATTCATGGTGGGTAATCCCTGCTCTGCACCTCCTTAATCTGCCGCCATGGAGTTTTTGTCCAGAGTTCAGCCCCCACTCAACCTCCACCTCCACCTCCTCCACTTCCTCCGCCTTCCTCTTCATGTCTCAGGCCATGTCTATATTAGTTTTCCCATCCGATCAATCACGCTGAAAACTTCTCAACTGACATGAAACAGAGAAAAATACAAATGTGGAAAAATTTGGGAAGCTGCAGCCAGCAAATGTTTGGCATATCTAACAATTCATCAGTCAACTCTTTGTTAAATGATTTCCTGTTGCTCCCTTGATCAATTTTTCAACTAACTTTTTCGTCAGCATCAGGGTGAATGGTAACGAGTTGCAGGAAAGACAGATTGTCAATGTGACGCCTGAATTCAGTCAAATCTGGACGAAACAAACTTTTTCTGAAGTGTGTTCAAAATAAGCAAAGAAACTCCACAAAAACAGATGTGATTTCTTTAGTTAATGTGCACACGTCTTTTCCACATTGGTGTCGGTTTATATTAGTACTGGATGTGGCTTCCGTGGTAAAACACATTTGAATGGTTCTCCAAAACTATCAGATGTGGCGAGCACCTTAGAAAAGAGCAGTAAAGCTCGAGGCCTGCACTGTTGGCTTTTATTCTGCCTCTTTTCTCTCAACCACACTTTTTTCCTTTCTCTCATCTCTCTAGGCACCAGTCTTCAGTTATTATCCCCCCCACCCCCCACATACACACACACAAATACACAAACACACACACATACACACACTGGGGACCTTGGTGGCCCTTCTCAGCTGGTACAGAGCCCCATATGCTCTAACTCCTGTTGTTATTGTTGTTGTTTGGTTCCCCGGCTCATTTGACGTGTGGACCCATGACAGTGTCCAGGACCCCTTCCAAGTCCTGCCTGGTGCCTTTTTGTGTGTGTGTGTGGGTGCGCATGTGTGTGTGTGCATGTATATGTGTATACATCGATGAGCTTGTTTTCTTGTGTGATACAGTACAATGGTATGATGCTGTATCTAATTGCATGTTTTTGTGTGTGTGCGGCTTGTGTGTTTCTCAGCTCAGTGTGAAGGCGTGTGTGTTTGTATAGATTTATATATGTATACGAGCGGCCGCTTGTTCATTATTAGTACTGTAAATTAAGTCGACAGTGTGCCTGTGCTGTTGAACATGTGTTTTTCTGAGGCCCATCATGGCGAGGACGTTTTTGGGAGGTGAAGATATTTTTGGTCGTCACCTCTTCAAAAGGATGTTTGAGGGTTAAGCCGTGGTTTTAGGGTTAACGCTGGAATTAGGCCTAAGTTAAGTTTAGCATTAGATAATGCGATGTGTCACTGAGTGTGTGTCTGTGTGAGGAATAAAACTTGTACTAAAAGTATTCACCACGTAACCCAGTGTGGATGGGAAGCCACCCACGTTGCCACCGTACAGGCACATAGAGTACATTATAAAGTGGCATCAGTAATATCTTTGCAGTGATATTCTTCGTGCATTTGATTTATGGCGACAGTGTGTCAGAAGAGCCTGGATAAAACAAATGCTAAATAAAGAACAGTAGTTTTTAAAGGCGTGCAGAAGCTTATCTTGCTCACCTCTGTTAGTGTGAATATGTTGGGTTTTTACTTATGAGGCTACACAGGAATATGGCACAACACAGAGACATAAATAGGCTAAAGGGTGATGCCAAAACTTGACCTCACAAATAATTTGTGCTACTGTTTGGAATCTTTCCGCATGTAAACACAGCGAGGTGAGTCTGCACAGGCTTACATGTGAGTTTTGGCCATCTGTCCGCCGCCCACATTGCCTCTCTACATTCTGATGAGCTACAAGGACACATTATCTCCACTTAGCCTTTCGCGACTTGGCAACTGCGAGAACCATAACAACCAGTCTTTATGAAAACCCACTTTGAGCCACAGCTCTTATTGCCTTTGGAACATGAGGCAACACACTCAGGGCTTTCCAGACCTTCCTCCCTTCCTGGTTGTGCCGAGCTGCACCCTTTCCAAGACCTCCTCCTCTAAAAAAAAAGTCTTTGGTTTTCATTGCTGTAGAAATGTATTCAGGGAGACATTTATCAGTGAGCTGCCTGCCACTGGAGACCGCATTGGCGGCCATTTTACTGGCCTAGTCAGGGAAAACAGGAAAAGGGAACTTCACTGTAACAGAATGACATTTACATGTATATTTACATTTACTCACAGCTGTTGCCGAATGGAAGCAACCCCATGCGACTGAGTGGGAAGACTAGAAAGGTCACAGCATGCTGCACGTGCAATGAGTTTATTAGGTTAGCTTTAGCGTTAGCATCATGCATGGACAGAGGGGCATGGATTCAGCTTTTTAAGTTGCGATTTGGAAATGGGAAAATATTTCACTGGCTCTGATCAGTTGCCTCTTTGAATATGAAATAGTGATGTTACATCATTATACACAATTTAAAGATATTTATCTGCACATATTTTAAAGATTAGTGGAGTTGGTGCAGATTTTTTTGAAGCGTACAGATCCGTGCTTGGTGAACTGATCTGATTTTGGCTTTTCAGAACTTTTTTTTTTTTTTAGGTTGACATATCGAAGGGTTTTTCTGTGGATATGAAAATAAGACGATATCATGATGAAGCAGAGTCGTTAGGGCAGCCAGGGTGCTTGGCAAATCTGTACCTCCTCTTTAACATAAAAAATAATATATGTAGGAATGTACGGCACAGACTGGGAGGCTTGCTTTGGTCTGCTTTTTGTGTGCTGGTGTGAGATCTTCTCATTTTGCAGCTTCTCTCCTCTTATCAAATGACATATTTGTGAAAGATGCAAACATTCAGCAGCGGCGATGGAAAGACTAAAGTGACATTTCATCGTTTTTTTTTTCCTCTTTATTTCAGCAATAAAACTGACTGTTGGGTGAAAGGAATGCAAAACGCCTGCTGTGTTTAAGTCTGAGATGTGATGCTCATTTCCCTCATTTAATGTGTTAGTTACATAATTACTTCTTTCCTACAAAGAACTGCAGCTGTGATAATTCCCTGTTAATTACATTAGCTAACACTTTTCTTTTTTTTTTACATTTAAATAATTCACCCAAATACATATCTCATCTCCAGAGATGCACATGGCAATGATTCAATTACCGAGTAGTGATGAGGAATTAAAAAAAAAAGAAAAAAAAAATACTAATGGTTAATTCTCTTGCTTCACCTTTTAGGATATTTGAAATCTGCACACTTCACTTTCCTCATTGAAAGTCATTGCCTCTGTCACTAGAGGTTGAAGATGCATTTTATTCACTCTAATCCTGAGCTTTTAATGTTCATATGCCTGCACACTGCCCCCAACAATGGTCACTGTCAATATCTGAGCAGAAGAACTCCTGACAAAATGATAAATGATGACTTCCTATTCACACAGCCACATATGCATGCATATAAATCCTGTACACACAAACACACGTCGGCTTTTACATCCAAGCACATATGCATATTATAAAGCACACCTCCACCAGGTTCCCTTCAAAATTATGCTTGGCCGAGTGCAGACGCTGGCCTTGGAAACCACAGCCATCACCGCCTCTCCCTCCCACCGCCACCTCCAAACTCCCCTTCATGTCCCTCTCAGGAGCCAAAATGGCGTCCATAAATCAAGGAGCTAGATGTAATCTGCAGTGTCCAGAATGCAAGGGGCGAGGCTGCAGAGCATAATGCGACTGGTTCTCCATTGTCATTCAGACGCAGGCAGCAGCACAGAGAGCCTTGCCTGCACCTGATAAGAGTCCGCTCCGAGTGAGCCATAAATCACACAGAGTGCCAACGGTTTCTCCACCGATTTCACACACAGAAGGAGAAACGGAGTGTGTGAGAGGCAGAGAGAGAGAGGAGAGGAATCGAGCACAATGTGTGGAGAAGGTGGTTTAGAATATGAGAAGTAGATGGGCAAAGATGAGGATGAAAATATGAGCATAAAGAAAGAGAGGAAAGAGAGAAACAGAATGCCAAGAATGAAAGAGATGATTGTGGAAAGGTGGGGGGGGGTATGAGGGTAGACAGAAGGAGGGAGGAAAGGGGGGTAGGGTGGAGGGACAGAGGGAGGGGGGGATGATAGATCTGCAATTTACTCCCCTATCTCATCTGGCAAGAAGTTTCTCCACACAAAAGACCTGACCTTCAGGAAATAAACACCTCGCTCTCCCAGAGAGCTCGGCTGAGGTCTGCGCTGCATGTCAATGCCACCATCAGGTCTCAGGACAGAACGAAACTGAATTCACACAGTTTTCAGAAAATAAACTCATTTATTCAAAATAGTCAATGAAAAACACATGGTCTAAATAGGCTTCCTGACTTTGAACAGGTTTTAGACTGATATTTTCAGTTATTTAAATCAGGTCGTCATGGTGACACCGACAGTGTGTTGAAGGTTCACGTCCTGATCACAAACCAACAAGGCCTCCAGATTAAATGACTAAATACACTCCAGCATGGTGTAGACCTCCAGTAAATTATTGATTAAGATGCGATATAATTTACCCGTTGTGTAAAAAAAAAAAAAGGTTGGTGCCAAAGTGAGTTCTCTTTCACACTGGGTTTTACTGTCACTTGAACACCTCAGCTACATCCACATGACAACATTTAAGCCTTAAGATGCACCTCTTTTCTAGACTGTCCAGTGTGTAAAACTGAGACTTTTGGAAACATGGCTGTTTTAGTTGTCAGCTCCAGAGCTGTGTTGTAACCTGGAAATGATAGACATGCAGCCACTTCCTCATTCCCATCGGTCTATATTACCAGCATTGAAAGCAACATGGATAATGAAATACAAGCATTACTGACACTGTTGTCTTAGCTAGCAGCTGTTCTTTAACACATTTTAACACTTCGGCTGTCTTTGTTGTTCTGTTTCATGCAACTGATCAAAACCCAAAGTGAAAGAGATCATCCTGATGATGAACCAGTTCCTCCCCAACAAATCCACCATCATAAAACCAACTCTCTCTCCTGAAACCCCAGAGGCAAGTCAGAGCCAAACACTCAGCTGAGAGCCATCTTTCCTGCTGCTCTTCCATCTCAACAAGAGATTTAAGTCTTTGTGCCTCGTCCTAATCACTCTACCCCCATCGCTCCACCTCGAGTGGCAGCTCTCACTCTCACCGTAGCCTCTATTCAATCATCCCCTTATTCCTTATTCATATGCTAAACCCCTATAGCAGAGGCCCTTTGGCCAAGCGCACTGTGAGATAGATGTTAACATGTGTAATCCCCCATTAACGCATACGAGACAACGTATCCTCCGCGGACGCCCACTCTCCCCCTGGGATTAGCCCTCTGAGAGTAGAGGGGCTGATGGGTAATGGTTCAGAGAAGCTCCTCTCAGTTTCAAAAGGCATCCTCCCTCCCGCCCCCTTCCCCTCCACGCCTGGAGTTTGAGTTGAGATCACGGAGGGTAAGTGTGTTTGTCTAAAGGATTTAACCGATTGTGAGGAGCATTGGAATTCATAAGACTCTCATTTATTTCTATGCAAAGCCCTGAAGGGACTTTTTAGATTTGTGCTGAAACAACAAAAAGCAGCCGTTAAACGCCACAGGTTATAGAGAGCAGTTAATGCAGCTGCTCACTTTGCAGGTAGCAAATGTGACTCATGCTGCCAAAGCTCGACAGTGGATGTGAAACATGTGTGTTACATTTGTGTCACCTACTTGAAATTTAACTGCTCTCGCTAAATAATAAAGTGAAAACTGCACAAGTTTAAAAGTGTACAGCATTGAATGACTGTAACTTCATGGGAGTGGCACAGTGCTGGTTAATGACTGTTTCCCCAATATGTTTCTGGATGCAGCGTTGAAGTGCATTTATTCCTCATAAGGAAAAAAAACAGGGTAAAAGCAGATCATATTAACAGTAATTGAAAGGGAAGGTAAAATAACAGTAAAATTCATACCATCAGCTCCGTATTATGGATTCAACCCGACTACAAAACTACAACTTAACTGCAGCAGGAAATGCATTTTGCAGGAAATGAGATTACGACCAAGATTGCTATCAAAGTAATGAGGCTACGTTGTTGATTTGCATATTTGGCAAGTTGGAAATGCAGAGACACTAATTGGCTAACTATTCAAACTTGGTGTGACAGTTGGGTGGTGTGGTCACCTGATGTCCACCCCAACTGCTGCGCTGTCTTTGCACATAGGTGCAGGTTGATGGACTATATGGACAACATGTCTTCTTACAGCAATGATACAGCAGCTCTAAACTAAACCAGAGACATTTTGCAGGTGTGTCTGCACTACAGGTATCAATCCAACAATCAACATATATTTTCAATCTACATCTATAAAAGTCCATCAGGTTCTTAATACACTAAAACCCTTCAAGATCCACAATTGGGTCACTGGCAACACAAACATTGTGTACTGTGTTTGGGATGCCGTCACATGACATCAGAAAAAGTAGCGGAGTCCAAAAACCTGTTAATTGCCGCTGCCCTTTCACGGCGAGCCAAGTTCTTCACACATGAAAGAGTGCACATCATCCACACTGAGGAAGAGCTCGGCTCGAGCAGCAGTTACATCACGTCTGTGGAGTGAGACGCAGTTTTAGGTTGGCCTGTCTGCGCATGGGACCTGCAAGCATGCTTCATTGGGTTTCACATTATGTACCCTAATCCGGCCAGAGACTATCAAAGGAAACATTAGATGGAAGACCTTGAATAGTTTTGCGACATTGTAGTGCGCTCCTCCTCTTGGATTGCTTTCAAAGCAGAGGCATGCCTGTTTCTGAGAGGAGGTGCTGATTTTCTGGCTGTTGGGTCGCCTTTGTCCTGCCAAGAGGAACCGGACTGTCTGAAGAATTTCTCATGCTGGAGAAACTTTGTGTACATAAATATATATTTTAATGATTTGTGCGTATTCTGTGAACTCCTTTGACATTTGGGGGTATTTTTGGGGTATTTTGTCTTTAAAACTGACATTAAAAAAAATTGCTACGATTAAATATGATATGCAGAAGAGAAGGGTAGGGATTTGTCATAGTAGAGTAGTTTTGGTTTGGATAAGTTAAGATGAGAAATTACCCGTTAAAATCTTCCAATAAACTTCGAAAGACTTATCAAAAGTGGTAGAAAAGCATTTGAAACCCCAGAGGTTTTGTGGTGGAACCGCCCCTAAATGCTCCCAAATCCGTTCAAAATGACATCAACAAAAATACGAAGGTCTGAGGGTGTTGCTCCCTCAAACTGCCAAATTCCTTTCCTCCCTCCTTTTATACCTCCCTTACTCTCTCTGGAAATGTGAAATTAGCTGAAACATGAGGACAATTACAAGAAGGCCTAGCATAAAGACTGGGGGACTGGGAAAATAAACTGATCACAGACCCCTGAACAAATCTGGTTTACTTTACAAAGCCTCCTCTGAACTCCTGCCAACATTTCCCCCATCTAGATAATTCCTCCCTGAGCAGTTTCATGTTTACACCTTCAAAATCGCTGGATGATCAAGAGGAAAGAGACTGCGATGCATTCTGCTCCTTTGTTCTGCCAGAGGACGCTCGGCTGAGCATCACACCTCAAAAGTAACATTAGAAATATCTAATTGGGTAAAAGTATGCAGGTCATCCTTTTGAAGTCTTTTTTTCTTTTTGTGGTTTTTGCACTGCCTCCCGTTTACAGTAAATCTGTGGGAAAAAAAACAACCAGTAAGCAATCTTCTCTGGTGTCTCTCATTTATGTCTGGGTTCAGTTTTTTTTTTTTTTTCAGCAGCAGAGACCGTTGAGGCGTTTTATAGCTTTTCTCATTACTGCATTTTCCAAACAGTGTTGGAGAGGCAGTGGTGCATGGTTGAATCGTTCCAGGCTACTGGGGATAACGGCACTGCGCTGCTCTAAGGGGTCCTACAAGGGACATCAGAGGGCTGCCGTGTCAGAATGCAAACCAGCTCCTACAACGTACTAAGGGCTGGAAAGGAAAGAATGAAGAGCGGCAGATGAAAGCTTTATTTAGCAAAACAGAAGCTAGAGAAG
This sequence comes from Caranx ignobilis, assembly GCA_021432705.1. Lineage (NCBI taxonomy): Eukaryota > Metazoa > Chordata > Actinopteri > Carangiformes > Carangidae > Caranx > Caranx ignobilis. Next base: position 3,191,208 of record MU270009.1, read on the forward strand.
GCAACTCAGGTCTGGTCTTAATCTGTGAAATCCAGGTCTCTGTGAAGACCCAATCTGTGCCATGTGACTGACTTTACAAAGCACTAGGTTCAAATATTGTGACTTACAGAGCTTTTCAGGACACGGCTGAAAGCAGCAGGTATATATGAGCTGAGAGATGAGTAGTAACATGTGTATATAAAATCACTGCTCAATTAATCAAACACTTTAAGAGCAGGACATTTCAATATTCATGTCAACAGGATCCTAAAACGATGTAATTCTCAATTGTTTTCGTGGCCACCTGTTCTTTCATTTATAGCAAAAGCAGCACACCTGAATAACCATGTGCTCACAAACACAAATATCAAGATATAACTGTCAAACTGCAGATATTCCTGCTCCCAAGAGGATCCACCTTTTCCATTTTTACAGCAGCTTCCTTGCTCAAGCCTCAAGCTAGATCTGTCTCAAAACATGATTTGCTGGCACCTACCATGCTATATTCACACCCAAAAACAAATGAATTCAAAGTTCATCTACTTGTTTTTTGAAATGCCTGGAAACAAATTAGCAAAATAAAAAATTACAAAAATATTTTCTTCCTGACAATCCAAAACGATAAATCCCCAAATTATTACATAAAGAAAAGAAAGAAGAAGACAGCCCGACCATCCTGACGCCTCCTCTTGTTTTGTTATTAAATATTATCTTAAAAAAAAGAGCAAAAAGATGTAATTTATTTGGCACCCTCTCTATTATTATTGTGCTGTCTTTGAAGCAAACTTTTGTGAGGTCATAATGTTGTCTTTGGCTTCTCCCACAAGTCTGGTAATGGAACATGAATGACCTGCGGACACATGGTGCTTTGAGGTGTGCAGGACGGGGTGGCAGCATATGGCTCCAGTGCATGGCAGTCGTGCACAAAACCTACAGTGTATGCCATATGTGAGTGTATTTTGTATGCTCAGTGTATACAGCCTCAGAGCTTAATGGCCATAACAATTATACATACCTCCTCTGATCTTGTATCACAGAAGATTGGTTTCACTCCAGCATGATTCAATCAGTTGCAGCGTGTCTGCCGTCTCTGGAAAGATAAATTACGCCATTACTGCTCTGAACTGGAGCTCTGTGCGCTTAGAAAACAATATAGCTACACTGGGCTTTAAAGGAAATGTCACTAATTACCCCGTTTTTGTTTAGGATAATATTGTTAAGTCATTCATCATTGCACCAGTGTGCCACTGCCGCTGAAGGATTAGGAGTGGCCACATTGTGCTGGAGGTCTATCCAGTATATTTTGGCCTTAAAGTCCTTAAACTGCAGTTTTAGTTTACAGTTAGATGAGCTACACTAAAAATGCTCAAAGAGGTGCAGCCCATTATACAACACTGAGTGTTTAACCTACATCTTCTTTCAACACCAACATTTTACAAGCGGTTGTTCAGTCGCTCATTTCTTCACATCCAGGTTCAGCGTCAGAGGCAGATGACATGTTATTTTGTCATGGCTGTGTGGGATTTTATAATGACTATTACAACTTAACAGTGCGGCTCCACTGAACTCATTCATAAACACCAGATTTTTCAAATCACTTTACTACTTTTCTTTATTACAGTAAAACCTGTACTGCAACATTTTACTTCCCCTCGGTGGCTATAGAAAACTCCCCTGACCAGCTCTGTGTGTGTGTGTGTGATTTTTTTTCACACTCCTACTCATTTCATTTTGATGCTAGCGTGTGATGGCGGCACAGCGTGGCAGCGCTCACATTTCCAATAAGGTTGGCACAATGTGGCTCTGGACTATTAATATCCCAGAATGCCATGGCCACAGTGGTGGCATCTGTCTTCTTGGGCCTCCCTCTTTCCTCCACCACTCCCCCCCCCTCTCTCTCTCTCCCTCTTTCTCCCCCCACTGCCGCCTGTCTCATCCTCCTCACCTCTCGTCATCCCCCTCTCGTCTCCTCTCTTCCTCCTTCTCCATCCCCGCTCAGATGGGCTGTGCAGTCTTGCAGTACGACACACAGCTTGGTGAAAGGCAGTTGAACAGTTGCCAGCAGCCACATGCTGCTCCGGCTATTTCCATCTCTGAAGAGTAAATGAGCAGAAATTGCAGAATACGTGTTAACTTCCTTGAAAGTCAGGGGCAGCTGGGAACCTTTAAATTTAAAACTCTAAAAATCTTTAACAGAAGGAACGAGGCCGAAATGTCACCTCGTGTCACAGATGAATATTTGTGTCAGCTGAATGTATTAATTTAAGACTCATAAATCTGCAGGATACTTGTTTTAATTTTGCACGTGTGTCCATCTTCTCATGCGCCCCAGCTCTCCACTTCTATTTTTTTTGCTTTGTGTCTTATCCATGAAACCCTCTTTGTCTTATATCAGCTTTATGGAGGAGCAGAATGGACATTTATTTATGAGTGAATGTTGCACATTAGAGCTGTAATATCAAATCTGGAATACATTGGCTTTCACATCAAACAAATATTCCTTTACAAAGGCCATCAACACCAGCGTTTTATGTCCGAGCCAGCACTTCACTCTAATGCTATCTTAGGACTCGGTTTGCATTTATTATGAGAAACATTTTGGACAACTGTCCGGCTGCTCGTGGTGCTCGCGTTTCATTAGTTTCACTTGCGCTTTAATTGATCTTTATTTCCCTTGATTATGATCATAATTAAACACCAGAAAGCTGTTTGAGCTACCAGCCATCTGCCAGGCTGGATGATGGGCACCATCATTGTGGGTATTTGGGTACAAGGCCACCATGGTGCACTCTGCCAAGACCTACACCTTAAACTGCCCCCTTGAATGTGTTAACATAAGGTCAGCTGGATTTGTGCTTCTCATGATAACAGCAGTGTGATATGTTCCTAGAGATGAGACTCAAGTCTTTTTCAAAAATATGAAATATACTCAATATGGCTCATTTTCCAAACCTAACTTTATTGTTATTTTAATAACAACCACCATCTTCACCAGAAGATCATTCTCTGTGCTCCTAAGTGCTGCCTGCTTATCTGATTACTGCAGTTACGTTTAAAGGCCTTGCAACATGGACTTAAGCATATTTAAGTAAAATCCCCCAAACACAACTTCACCACTGAGGAGAATTAGTGCCATCAACTCTTGACCTTCTTAATTGAATAAGTTGAGGTAGTCAGGGCCCAAGGTTAGGTGAGCCTAATTTCAAGTATGGGGCCGCGCTGCCGACATATGGCTTGCATAGAGTTGATTGGGTTGACTCTACCCCCCTGAAAGCATAAACAACCTATCCCAGCTGATAACTTTGCGAGATTTCTCTGCAAATGGAGATGAATATGGAAAGGCTCCGATAAGCTGAGGTCATGTGACCGGCACAAACAGGAATGTGAAACCTGTACAGCCAGCAGGCTGATGAAAAAGGCTTAGTTGTGGATCAAAGATATCAATAGTCATCCAGTCAAAAGGCCACATTCTCATGATGAAAAAAGACGCCATTAAAAACATCTACTTTACATTTTGATTTTCTTCGGATTATGTCCTAGCATTAGATTTATACTCATTCCGATTTTTATTGTCCGGGCTCCACACAGCTCAAATCGAGTTATGAACTTAATCAATCCGTGCTCTCCTGCATTGACTGTTTTATGATTGGCCGAGGTCACCAGGTTTTATTGACCCGATAACCTTAGATGAAAATGGCCGTGTGTATTTGACTAGGAGTGGGAGAAATGGGCAGGGCAGAAATATAGAGCCGCAACCAATCCGTCTCCTCTCGGCCGCGTCTACTAGTTAAACGCATCATAAATGAGAGCTGACGTGGACTAATTTCTTCCGGTGCGTTCCCTGATCCCCTTCACTATAGCTGGCTGACAGCGAAGAGCACTCCATAAAGACAATCATATAGGATAGCCGGTGTGTAAATCTGGGCTGGGGGGACGAGGAGGCAGACCCCCGCGTGAAGAGTGATGGATGAGGTGGGAATCCTGCCCTTTCTATCCTTCTTACTCCCAATCTCTGCGGCCCCTTCCATCTACTTCCACTGGGATACTGGGAGACGTGCGAGCATTCCTGACCTCCATAAGGAAACACGGCGCTGTTGCTACAGCTGCATGCTGAGCGGGCCCTCACCCTTGGGGAGCAGGCAGGACGCCACTGCGGCAGGTTTGGGGAGTTTCTGGTCCAGGCCAACAGATCATTGAGCAGCCACTTCATTTAGTGGAGGTGAAGATGTGGAGGATGGGAGAAGTTACAGCGCCTGCAAGTTACAAATTAAAGATTAATTACTCCAGAAGCAGAATTTGAATAAAGACTGATAGAGAGGCACACGATAGAAAGCTGGAAAATTTATATAATTACAGTTAAACAAAAAAACAACAACTAATTTAACTTTAATTTGACAGGTTTGAGAATTAAACATGCTTGAAATCATGACGGCTTCTTTCTAAACCACTGCTTTCTACTTCAGTTATCTCACATGTAAAGTTTGGTTCACTAGTCACAAAGAGGATGATTCAACCTCAGTGGGTTAAGACTGTTTCTTTAAGAGGAACCTGCATTAGAAACCAGAGGTGTGGGAGTTCAGGAGGCAGCAGGTCCAATGAAAGATGCAGTGTTTTCTGAACTTGACTCATACTAGCAGCAGGACAGGGGCTACAAATCAGGTCTTGGTCTCCACTGCAAGAAATTTTGATCATTAATGTCTTAATAACCCCCCCCCCCACAAATTTTATGAAAGTACAATACTGAATCACTCGAATGAACCCTTACAATACACCGTTCATCTTGATCCCATGAAATCTGAAACTCATTCATCTTCAGTCATGATCTCAGACTGTAACTAAAATTTTCAGCTGATAAAATCATTGTGCCTTTCTCTACAGTACGTGGCCTGAATGAAACATTAGCATAAACTTTATATTAACTTTATATTAATCCCAAAAAAGACACTAATTCATGGTGGTTGCAGTAGTTGTTTTGGTGTCCACACTAAAAAGTACAAACAATTTAGACTTGGCCCCCACGTTGCATGAGGACAGTGAACACATCATATAGTTTTCTGCTGCTCTGCTGCTCTGCTGCTCTGCTGCTGCTGCTCCAGCCCCTTCAGCATTAACGCATATGGCTTTCCTTAGATCATTACTTCCATTAAGTCATTAAGCCTCGGCCTAAGCGAAGCCTGTTAGTTCGTCACATTAAAGAGTTAACACCTTCCGTCTCCACAACCCGATGGGCTGACACGTCTGCCGTGGCAACTGACACATCGCTCCATCCCCATAATTAGGAAAATTGCTCTTAACAGGTCCACCGTTTAGTAATGGTCTCATTTCTTCCATCCTTGCTCCGACGAGAGCAAACTGCACAAAGATGTCCCCATTAACTCTTTGCACCGAGGCTAAACCCCTCCTGTGTCCATTCAACATGGTCTGATCCGTCACTGGACTCCGCTACACACACACATACACACACACACTCACACTCACAGACACACATCTTTCTAATGGTCTTAATGAGCCAACCCATGGCCTGTTCCCCTACAGATCTTTAGCATATTTTTGGAGACCTTTGATCGAACAGCTATCATTTTAGACTTTCTGTGTGTGTGTGTGTATGTGTGTGTGGTGGGGGGGGGGGTTAAGGCTATATGTGCGGAGGGGAGAGGGCAATTTGGGAAGAATGAAGGATGGTGAGACGATTCGGCAGAGAATAACATGCCAAGCTTTCATCTTGCCGCCCTCTGCCTGCCCCCCCTCCAACAAGCACCCAGTCCTCTTCCCTTCATCTCACCCCACCATCCCTTCACCACCACCACCACCACCACCACCACACTCCCCGCCCCCCCCACCACCCTGCTTCTCTGACCAAATTAAATTGAAACCAGATGGAGCAGGGCCTGGACTGTGCGTTGTGTCAGATTGTCATGGCGCATTAACCATGATTTCACATTGAGACGGTCTGCCTGGCCAGCGCGAGAAAAAAAGAGAGAGAGAGAGAGAGAGATGAGAGACAGACAGAGTGAGGAAGACAGACAGATAGAGAGCGGCTTGGAAAGAAAATGGAAGAGGAGAGAGAGAGAGAGAGAGAGAGAGAGAGGGAAAAGGAGAGAGAGAGAGAGGACTGATGAATATGGTCCTGCTGCCAACAGATCAATCCCACTGATCGCGCAGCTGGCACAGGCTGATGATATGAACGCCATATGACATGGAGACAGGGCTGCATCAGGGAGGCTCAGGATGGTGCCATACCTTTACAGATAGGACTTAACACCCTACATAAATCTGAATCTAAATCCAATAATCATTCCATTAACATCTGCACACGGCCCTGAAAGTTAAGTCGCCTTCACATTCAAGTTTTTGTTTTCCTGTCACTTGCTCACGTTTGGCTTCATCACACTCCGTCACCTCTCGCTGTGTCTTTTATTTTGGGCCAAAACTCTGACTTTAAATCAAACATACTGTAAAACAGTGTGTACAGTGTGAACATCAGAGGGAAAACCAGGACAAAAGCTTATAAGACAATTGAAAAAGACATAAGAATGATAAATAATTTCATTTTTCACCCTTTCTTCCCTTATATGTACAGGACCTGCACAGTGCTTCATATGAATGAATCACTGTGGACTGAAACACCATGAAGGACTCATTAGGAAACAATGAATGTGTATTAAATTTAACACAGTGCTGTAATCTGAACCCAGACTTATCTCTAAAAGGAAAAACAGCTTTGTTTTAAACAGCACCACAACTGCATGGGTTGTTATAATAGATATAATAAAGCGGATGTGATCAACCCTTCAAGTAAAATTTGATATTTTAAGTTTTAAAATGCAGAAATGTGGAGATACACAGAAGACCAAATGTGATGTCCTGATTTTAAGTCCTCTTTATGGTTCCAGATGGATCCAACACTTTCCAAAGAGCAAAGTAGCATAAATATCACCTTGTGTTTCACTCCGATGACATCACCGTGACATCATTCAGGTTATTTCCTGGCTGCTGCCATAGAGACAGTCTACAACTCATCCTCTTAAGTAAACACACACTGTCTATTATACTGTACAAGAAACTTAACTCCCACAACTTCTTTAAACTTCACGTTCATTTTTGCTCCAACTTTGTCCGACTGCCACATGGACATAACACTGTGAACCATAGTGAAACATTTATCTTCAGCTCGCCACCCAAGGATCAACGCTGCACTTAACCTCTCTGGGGATGGAATTACAAGTTTGACTTCAACCAGCGATATCATCTCATTGCAGGTGTCATTACCCCAGCTTATAATTGACAGAAGCATTAACATGTCATTAACACATAAGCTTAGACTTATATTTGAACCTTTTAATGAGGCCATCATTCAACATTAATAGATTAGTTATCATGGGTAATGACTGAGGTGTCTTTGCCTGTCCCTGCAGGTCAGTGTAAGGAAAACTCAGCATAATGTTTTTGTGGGGGTGGGATGGTGGTGGTGGTGGGGGGGCTCCCTCAGGAAATGAGAGGGGAGGTCGTTCAGGTCAAAACCTTGGGAGACAAGAGTGGGTACTGTCATCCATGCAGAGGTCTTCAGGTGAGGGAGATAATGGATGAGAAAGACCATTCCTGTTGCCGGCGGGTTTAAAGAAGGTTTAATCTAAAAAGTCAGACTGTGACTGAAAGTTTTGTCCTCGCGCCGCTCATGACTTAATCCAACGTGACACCTGCTCTGACAAAATTGTCGTTGGCATGATAGTCGGACCAGCTGGAAATTATTCTGAGATACCTCGAGTCCTTTACTTACTATCCAGTGGCCATTTTACATTTATTCCAAGTTTGGGATGGAAGACTCTGTCCAGAAATTGGCTTTCAAAAAATCAAGCTGTTGATAGTGTCTTTGAGGTCATTACTTAAAAAGTGTGAAGAAGACCATCTGAAGCCGTGTGTTCTTAATAAACACGAGTTTAAATATTTCAAACCTCCTGACGTTCCCCCACTCAGTTTAAATTTCAAAATGGCCACCATGGGAATAAAGGAAATATCAAAGCAAATGCAGCGGTTTGAACAATTAGTAACAGGTTTTATGTTCCCACACACTTTAATCTGTGTGATACATGATGAGAGAGAAGAGTTTAGGAAGGAGGATCTTTTTCTGTATTTTTACTACCTCACTTTCTGGATTTAAAAAAACACTGATGTCCTTGAATGTGCATTTGTATTTTATCTGGAGTTTCCAGGTATTTGCTTATCTGCTTTTCCCGAGCGCTTCGGACTACATAAACACCCACAACCCCCTGTGTCACATACTAATCACAATGAGCTGGAGCTCCTTCCTTGTTTACATCAGGCCTTGAATTAAAGACTACAATTAATCTCCCAGAATGCCTCCTCTCACCTCAGCCGCAGCCGATGATTGATTAAAGCTGACTCTGGCGTGGCAGTGGCTGAACCTGGCTTGAGTTTCACCGACAGGAGAAGCTGTGTGAACGCCTCTCAGTGCCGGACTCGTGGCTCGTGGGCCTTTGAGACGCCACAAACCCCCGTACAACCCACCCCCACCCCCAAGCTCCTCTGATGTGAAAACCAGGTAGCCCTATAACCCCTCCGACTCGCCTCTCCAGCCTCCTGTCTTTCCTCCTTCACTCCCATTTCTCAGTCCTAGCGGACTTGGTGATGGATTGTATTTTGCTCCTCAGAAACACATTGTTTTCTTTAGCACAGCAGGGTATTCTATTTGCAAAGGTCTGGCCGGTGAAGTATTGTGGATATCTATCACTGTGGAGGTGCCTCTGTTAAACATGTTCCTTCCTTTAAGAGGAGGAACAGTTATGAGCAATGGATAGCTGGAGCTGTCTGGTTCTTGCAAAGGGTCCATATTGATACAAGGTTTAAAAAAAAAAAACAACAAGTAATATTAATCGCTGACTGAAAAGAGACTTAGATCAAATAGTATTTAAAAATATTTCTTGTTGTAACCTGGTACCAGATTGTTGGGATTTACCAAATCAGAGTAACACAAATCCGCTCTAAATGAAACCAAACCAAATTGAATTTCAAATATTTTAACAGGATTTGATAGAAGCTCCAGGATGTTGGAAATTATGAAAAGAGGATAAATGTGCTGCAAGAGGGAAAGTTTATCCAAAGCAGTTGGACCATGGAGGCAGAAACCACAAGCTCGTACTCGTCGGAGAAGACCACTGAGGAAAAACAAAAAGTAGCTTATTGTTTTATAGGGGAAAGGTTGCAATTACTGCGTCCAGTGGTGCATTTCACACACTCAGTCATTACTGCATAGGACAAGTTGGAGTCAATCATTATCAGTTAATCAGGAGTCTTAGCATCAGAATATCTCCTCCAACGCGAGCTCCTTTGTGTTTCTCTCATGTTACAATATCACAATTACACAAATGGACGCTCTCCAAAGAGGGATTACTCACTCTAAATCTCCTTTTAGCACCTCCATGTGAAAGTCAAACAGCAGTGGCGTTTTGAAGATGGCGACAGATGACAACCTTGAACCCATGATCGTTCGTCAGGCCGATGAAATGGTTTGTAGAAAAAAAAGGGGGGGGTGGCCTCATGGCACTTCCACCGTTGCGTTCACCTCAGGAGAGACTGAAAACATATACAGAGGTCCTGATATGTTTTACATACTGTCCTCCGAGGGGAACCGGGGGGTATTTGTAACGCAGCTATTTCGGCAGAGCGATGATGTACACACCCCAGCTATGTTGAAATAGATTGGAGATGATGTGAAACGCAAACAGGACCAGTGACTCCGAGACTTGAGACGAGGTGATTTGAAATGAAATAAATAAATAAATCAGAAGTTGTTCATCATAGATTTGTGCCTTTAATCATGTGTTGTGGTAATATAATATATGCAACATATGCATGGCTGTTGGTATTAAGTATCTCAGAATAATCTTTGCTTTATTGCTACCTATAGCCACACACAAACTGGCCTAAAAACACACACACAAAAGGGGAGGCCCAGGATTCCTGTGTGACCAGAAGACGAGGGAGTTGAACTTGTGACCCCTCCCTGGGGCGTGAGGCCCCGGGGGTTGCAGTATCACAGAGCTGATCCACTCCAGCCTGCCTGGCTTGGCTGGAGCTCCGCCTGCCCACCCACTCCCACAGCTGGCATGTAACACACAGCACTCACTGTACAGCCCAGCGCCTTACAGCAGCACTGCATGAGCTCACACTATGATGCAGCATTAAAACATCACACGGGAGGATTTGATGTGAAACAGGAAAATAAATGTTTTGAAAATTTTAAAATATATATATACATATATATATATATAAATTGCTAGTGATATAATATTTCAGTTTGTTTGCTTCCTGCAAAGCATCAGTGTCAAGTACACGTCTTTTTCCATTGATTTGCAGTATGATATATTTTCTCACCATATATTGGTCGTACTGTATATAACTCAGCCTCTCACTGCAGAAACCAGTGTGCTTCAACGGGCCTCAGATGAGCTCGACGGGTACAATATCACCACAGTACAGCTCAGAGTGTGACGGAGGAGATCTCTCTCATCACATTAAATGTAGGAAATCTGTCATCTGACTGCGTGGTTTACGTCTCCAAATGAGCCCCAAATTAACCTGCAGGTGTAACGTGGAGATAATATATCAATTAATACAAATACACAAGAGTTCAGCTCTGCACACATCTTTATTTACACTCATTTGGAGGTCGGCTCTTTTAAAAATACTGCCACTTGTTAAGAGTGATGGTTTACTGGGTCATGTGTTATAAAAGGCATATGCACAGAGGTGTGTGTGAATGATTAGCTCACTGCAGAAAGACAGAGACGATAGATTTTTTTTTTTTTTTAAATCTACTTTTAGGTAAATTATATACAGGAGAAAACACATTAGATCTACTTTTGATCATTTAGATGTAAATTCACTTGTTCCTTTTATCTGTAATGATTAAATATACACAGACATTGTTTAAAAAAAGTAAAAAAAAATAAATGGAAGACATTTTTATTATAAACTGCTTCTGTAATTATTTTTTACTTCAGTAATCATTATTAATTAATATCTATCTTTCTCATATCCAGTTTCATTAAACTGCTGCGTTTATCGTATGTTATTAAATGTCAAAAAGACTCAGAGTGCAGACGTGTTTCAGCATCTCAGGCCTCAGACTTACAATAATTATAATATCAATTAGGGAATTATTGGTGGAGCAGCAATGCTATTTAATAATTGGGGCATTTCAGATTAATAATTATTATTTCATAATTAATGAAACCTTTCATTGGTGAATATGTGACCTGTTATTTCAGCCTATTACCGTGTGCAGTATAACGCACAGTGCAGGAAACATCGCTCATGATTATAGTTTAATCTCTGAAAAAACAATAACACACACACATACACACACACACACACACAGAGGGTTGTGTGATATTTAACAAATTGTGGAGATGAACATGAACTCACATCTCTTTTTTTTGCCAAATGGAAAAAATAAAACAAAATAAAAACACACAGAAAAAACAGAGCAAGTTAATGAAATGAAAAATTGCTTCATTCCTTAATTATACTTATTCCACCTGAATTTGGAGCGCGTGGAAAACGATTTATTAGAAGTTACACTGTTAAAAATTAAAAAAGAAAAAGAAAAAAAGAAGCTTTTCCTTTCCCTACATGTGGCTGGTGTTTGCTCCGTTCAGCAACATGCTCTGTGTCAGCGCTAAAACACACTGCAGTCAGTTTACACTGCAACTGTCCAGAGAGCCTGAATCTCCACAGAGCCAGAGGAGAAGCTGCAGACCACAAGCCACACATCCAGGGAGGCGGAGGAGGGAGGAAGGGGGGAGGGTGGGGAGTTAGCACATGGTTATCAGGGTGTCAGCACCCCCTGCTGGTTTTGGCTGCTTAACTGGGACATATGCCCTCTTGTCGACCCCCCCACCCACCCCCAGACCCAACACATCCACCCAACTTTCTCCTACCCATTCTGCTACAGCACCTAAATGCATCAGAGGTCATATCAACCTTTAAAAACAATGGGAGGTTCAGAACATGTTTTCCTCCTTTAGAATCAGCTTCAAACATCTCTCTTGGATTCTGGGTTCACAAATAAATTATTATTACAAGCCTTAAACCACACTAATGAAAACAGCTTCTAAAACTTTAATATTGTGATTCCAGTTACGGACTCACACACACTGCAGGTTGTGAACGTTCAACCACAAAATCTGTCTGGGAAAAACTCAGGAATGTATGAATGTCCGAGGATTTTCCCAGTTTTCAGTGATGATGCACAGTCATCATGTCATCAAACCAAAAATACTAAAAGCATGCACCCGTTAAACGCACCACAATGAAAGCACTGAGTCACTTCTCTTACGGAAACAATTTCATAAACAAACAGCCCAACAGGAGGTTTTCTTACGCACACATGCATGAATCACAGACCGACACAGAGCAAAGAGATGAACGAGTGCTTTTCTTCCTCTTAACCCGTTCCTCATTCATTGTGCCTCCTTCCCATGTTTGATGCACAGTCGCTGTCTGATGCCAATAATCAGTGTGCATGTGCCCCTCTCTTCTGTTTTATGAGTGTTTGTGTAATAATTCCTCTGTTAATGTCAGACATCACAGACAGTATGAAGTGACACGTTTGCTTCATATATCAAGTTACATTCTCAGTGAGCCCGGATGTGATGGGTACCCTGGATACTGCTCCGTGTCACAGCTAAGGTCATCCTCAAGATAAGTTGTTTATTAATCCCACTTAGACTGATGCCTCTCCAAATTAATAAACACATGAGCCAGACTATAAAGACCAACAGTCTGTGAGATATGGGGGTTTACATACGTTAATATCTCACCAACATTGTCACATTCTAGCTTTCTTTTTACAGTCTCTCATAATTGGAATATGACTTTAGCGAGGCGGTCATAAACATAACATAATCTGCCTTTATCTAGTGTCAGAGGGGGGGTTTGAATTTCTTGTTTGAGTAGAGCTGTAATAACACACATTGTGTCATTATTCCACTTCTACCTCGTTTTATTTAATTCCCTGGTTGGTTTAAAAAAAAACAAACAAAAAAAAAAAACAAGAAGAAAAACAGAAAAACAAACACATGCTAAAAGGTTAGGCAGGTTGAAACAACCACCACGTTTCCATGGTGATGGCAAACAACAGCTGTTGACAGGTGACTGAAACAGGTAAACATCGTTTGTGGCCTGGTTGTGATGATGCTGAGGGAGCAATGAGACACAGTTACACAACACAGTTACTTAGACTTAGCATTAACTTGGATATATTGTGAAATCTTCCACATGGAGCTGCAGCCAAGTCGACCACATTTGTTTTTCTTTTCTTAATTTATCCAATTTAGTCCGGCTTAGGAGAGTGAGAACAAATAATTAGCATTGTGCTAAGACTCTTCTGAAGTCAGGGTTTGTCTTTGTCAAACAAGCCCCGCAGAGTCCGAGCGCCGCATCATGTAAACTGCACAGACGATCTATCAGAGCAAAGGGGAATCATCAAAAGCTCTGTACACAAACACAGGTGTTTTTAGTTACACTGGCTGATTAAGCCTCTTCTCTGAAACCTCTCGAAATATGACTCACTCTCCTCGTTATTGTTGTTTACATGTTAGAACAAGACAGGTAGCACCTTTATGCTCCCTTTAGTGTCTGATGACCTCGGCTGATCCGCGGCACAGCTAAATGAAGCTGGAGCCCGTTTGATTTGACTTTTATAAGTTTCTTTTTAAGATGTATATGTCATGCTTTGGAAAATGAGCTTTCCAAAAAAAAGTGGTGCCTACACTCAGACATAAATGAGGGAGAACACACTCGTTTAATTTACATACTGTATAAATGCTCTCACTTCCTAAGTGACCACTGTCTCGTCTTCCTCAGTTGGAGGATCTAACCACAGGAATACCAAGGTCTCAAATCAAAGGCAGGAATGTGAAAACAGAGACGGTAACAGCACATTACCATGACACCACCATCTCCCATGTGGACGTATGGGAGAAGGGTGACACTACAGGGGGCTCTGGGTCTTGTCGTTAGCCAGGAGCGGGCTGCTCTCTCTGGGTTATCAGCCTTCTCCCGTGACCCCCCGGTGGAGCAGCGGGGCTGTTCTGTTGTTTCATTATCACAGAGGTTCACGTAGCATGGAGAGGCGCCATCATTATCCATCAGGCTTAATGAGACTATCTCGCTGCCGTAAAGGTCAGGCAATTACTGCTGGTGCAGTTTTCAGCCTGGAGACGCAAAAAGGTTGGAGAGGGATGGAGGCGAAATAGATAGTACACACAGACCCACACACACTCGCACAAACAAGTACACATGGGGAACACTTGCATGATGGGTATTCATTTATCATCACTGATGAAAATCCTGTGTCGCCACGATTCCAGCTTGAAGTATTAACTATGAAAGGATCGTTTTTTAGCTCGACTTCCACGAATCTATACGTTTATCCAACAGTCTTTATTTTTAGGCTATGAATCATTGTTTTTATAGAATAAAATATCACTTCTAGTTTTAGTTCAGCTTCTGCTTTTAGCTTCAGCTGTGGACAAGTCTCAGAGGAAGAGCAAACCCTCTGTAAAATAACAGGTGACTTTCCAGTCGTCTGGATCATGTGCAGTATATGACAAGCCTCTAATTGCATCAGGTACTGATGGACCTTTGACCTCTGGCATATGACATCACCTACAGGCGGGTACATGTGTGTACCGTATCACGACTCCAACCATAACAACACGGTCTCAGTCAGAACATAGAGGGTAACACCAGTAAAAACCTTCATCCATACACAACCAAAGAAAGTTCAGAGTTCAAACTTATGCTAAACTGACATTATTGATCTGTTAGTGAAATTAAATAAGCTGAATATATTTTACATTTCTAATTTAGTTGAAAAGGTGCCAGCTTTAGCCTAGAAGTCTCTGTTCAAGGATGGTCTCCTTTATCACTGTGACATGTGGTTGAAGGTCAGGAGAAAAACTAGTAAGTGGACCTTGAGTTAATTCACCGTTTCTCACAAAAATACTTCAATAATCCCTGTTTCTTCTTTTGATCTTTCAACAATGCCGATGCTGATATGTTCACACTTGTATTTAAGCTCTCCCTCAGTTCATCCCATTGTGATGTAGTTTTGACAAAACAAGTTGTTTTTACACAATGTGCATTTTTCCTGCAAAACCTCACATCCTCAAGTCTTCATTTACAGTGAGGAATTATAACTCCTCCTCTGCCATAACAATGGTAAAAAATATAGAAATCATCCACTTCTATATTGCCACTATTTCTACGTACAAGTAATTTAACTACAACAGATGTCTCAGAAGCGATACCTGCAGAGAAATGTTTAAGAAAAATAGCACCTATCTTTCCTCCATCACCGCAGCACCTTGCCTCCAGTGCCACAGGCGATCCTGGGACAGGTTTATGCTCCTCTCGCACAGAGTTTGAGCCACTGGTTACAGTGTTTTAACGGCTGGATTAATGGGGTGGCAAGAGGGGCCATAAATTGATAATATAACCGCTGAACATACTTGCCAGGACAATTAAGATAATACAACTGGAAATAGAAGCCCCATGAATCGCCATGGTAAAGAGCAATGGCTGCCTTACAATGATGCTCGCCCTTGAGGCCCTTTGGCTGGAAACTGTCATCTGTGTTCGTACGGATATGAGCAGCAATAAACTCCTGACAATCACATATCACTGCTGAGAAGTTATTCTTTAAAAACACACACACACACACACACACACACACAGACACATTTACTGCTTATTTAGATTATATACTCGTGTATTTTTATCTACCTTCCCCTGTTTTTGATGTAAATGTAGTGATGATGCCTTCACTGTTTATAGGACTTAATGCATCTCTGTCAAAAAAATGTACAAGCTTTAAAGAAAATGTTCCCTCAAGTAATTTGTCCTGTCAAAACACCATCCGCAGCCACATCCATAGTATATTACAAGGGGGCTTGACATTTCAAATAATATTACAGTGAGTGGAGTGTCCAAAGGTCAATGGTCTTGTCTGTCATTAATAATGTGGCTGCGTTGTCACGATGGAGAGCTTATGTGCTGAATGATCTGAACCCAATTTGCTTAATACCTCTTTCATCTGTACCGTGTTTTGAGAGCAGAAAAGACACAATAGGTTTTGTCAATCCATGTACAGCAGAACAAAAAGCTCAGGACCCACCCACTGCCCTCTAGACAAAATAATAAGTGCTGCCACAGTGGCATCGTCGTCGTCATCATCATCATCATCATCATCATCAGTATTTTCTCACATTAAAGCTGCAAAAAAAAAAAAAAGGGTGTGACAGAGAAAGTGACACAGCCGGGGAAGATTAGACGGCCTGAACCGAGAGCGTCCCTCCAGGATCGTTACTCAACATCCAGTAAAAAGATGGCTGTGTTTTTTCTTCCTGCGCCCCCCTGACGCCGCCGACCACCATCCCACTGCATAACGAGCACGTGGCGACAAGCAGGTAACAAAAACAAAAGGCGTAATAAGAGAGTGAAAAATGATGCAGACCGGTTGTAATGAAGATGAAAAGACTTGCTCTGATGCCTAATGAAGATACATGCCCGTATTTCTCTGACACAGTACTAATTACGAGCCGGGTTTCCATTAATATCTCATGAAATATTAAGTTCCATTAGCTAATAAAAGCAGGCTGCAAAAACTAACGCAGGCTCACTGAAGCATTCTGAGCAGGTAAAGAGATACAGCACAAGGTCCTGGTTTTATTGCCGGGAGCACAAGCAATGAAATGTGTCTCTCCATTATTACAACTTAACACTTATCAAGACGGCAGCAGAACTGTTCTTTCCCCTGGTTATTACAAAAACATAAATTTGTCAAATATAAGTTGGAGGTGTTAATGTTTTAGGATAAGGATTCCATAGTTACCGCACTTGATGGAGCAGAATATCTTTTAGAGATGTTTTTACGTCCTTTTTACAATCACTTCTGCACAGTTTGAGACTCACACTTCAACTGGATGTGATCAATTAGAGACAGTAGTATTCACTTATTATCTTTGAGATGCTTTGAAAACACATGGCAACGCTTCTCAAACAGAATCTCCATTGAGTCAATTCATGTTAGTGAAGATAATACTGATGCTCCCTCCTCTGCTGCTCCTCTGGATCTGAATCCAACAAGAAATTCAGGGAGAATTAGTCAATTAACGTTTGGCCAGTAATGATCCTGAGACTTGGCATTATTGGTAAATTATAATGAATGATCATAAAGCTCGGGCCCCTTCAGCTCCAAGGCCCCCTGCAAATGAGAACGGAAAAGACCCGTAGTCAGTGAGTGTGCGCAGCGCTGCCAAGTGCCCGATTGATTTTCTTATTTTTGTGCCGGCAGCCTGGCTCTGAGGAATGACTTTTAATTCTGGCAGTGCATGATTAAGTCTGCTTGTGCTTAACGGCAGCAGCCTGCTCGACTGGAACAGTGGATGTGGTAGGAAAAGGAAAGAGAACGAGGGCAGAGATAGTGAGGAATGGGTGTCGGTTTGCTTTAGTGAGGCTTTACGTTTGTGTCTTAATGGATGTCTGTGTGTGTGTCTGTTTAAGTGTGTGTGGGTGGGTGGGTGGTGGGAGCTGCGGTTGTTCCGAGGGCCTGAATGGCACCTGTCAGGCTCTTGATTAACGAGGCCCTCTGCCCTTCAATTCCCCAGCCTGTCACTCAGAGAGGATGCATTAATCTTCATCGCCCGCTTGTCAGGTCAGGGCCGGTCCAAGACACCCACCAGTGTGTGTCCGTATGTTTGTGCATTTAATGCGTGTCTATATGTGTTTGGGTGCAGGCTGCATGTGTTTCAGCCGGTGTAAGTGCATGTTTGTGTCCTTGCTTGTGTGTGAGATTAAACGCACGTGTGTGTTTGAGTGCATGTGTAAGATTGCTTAGGTGGAGGAGGTGGAGCAGGAGGGGGGAGGGGAGAGGTGAGCAGATCAAGGGAGTAGAGTCGAGTAACGCGAGGCTGAACCAAAGTACAAAGACAAGACCCGCAGAAGAAAAAATCGTCAACACTGAGGCGACAGGGAGTACAGAAAATGCTCATAATTAATATCTGTCCCTTCATTTGCATAATTTATTGAGATTCACAAGAGCATGTGCACTTTGTAACACCCACGTCATTCCCCCGAGTGAGAGGTGAGAAGAAAGGCTGGGGTGATGGGGGGTAGGTTGGTCATCACTGGTATCAGCGTGTGTTTGTGTGTGTGTGTGAGGAGACAGATGGAGAGCAGGGCTGCCTTCCTGCCAGCCGCCACTCGCACTCATCCAACCAGCACCCCACCCCCTGAACCCTCAACGCGATCCATCCGACCAATCAGACGAGCCCAGCAGCACTAGTGCCAGCCAATCACAGAGCCGGCAGTTCAATTAGAGCATAATAAAGGGACATTCATCATTCAATTAGGCATCTGTCACCAAGCCACAAAAGGGGAGAAAACTTGGGAGATGCAAAGCGAGAGAAAAAGAGAGAGAGAGGAGAAGAAAGAAAGGAAGCGGGGGGGGGGGGGGGGGGGGGGTGAGAAAAGGAAAATGGAAAGGCAGCAAGAAAAGCAGGCGATAAACAAATAGACCTGCAGAGCAAAGGATTGATAGAAAGAAAGAGAGAAAGTAAGAGAGAGAGAGAAAATGGCTGGGACAAAGCCAGAGATGCAAACAACAAGCAGAGAAAAAGAGAGTGAAGAATGTGAGGGGTGTGGAGACAGAAAACAAGGCAGGAATGCAAAATATTCATAATGTTAATTAGAGCGCAGTCTCAGTGACACTGCTGTGACTAACAGCCAGCGCTGCTGTAATGAGGAGCAGACAAAAAAAACAAAAAAAAAAACATATCAAGACATCAGAGACGTATCGGGAAGATCATCTGTTTTCATCCAAACTTTTGCCATCAACCATTTCAGAGACGTTTCAGTGATCAGCCTCCTCTTCAATAAAATGTGGACGGTCAGGAATAAACAGATCAATCACAGAATCTAACAGAGTAACTTAAAGCAATTACACTGTATAAAGTCATTTTTAAACCACACTGCTCAGGTACCATCCATCTAAAACACACAGATCAAACCACTGATGAGAGCTACTGGGTGTTTCTGTACAACAACATCACTGCTCTTCAGATTGAAAACCATTTCCCTGGTTGTATTGGTTTGTTTGTCTGTGATTACACAGACGACACTGACAGAGACCGAACTCTCTGTAACTCTGTTTACTGTGAATCTGGCCTCCACCTGATTTATGCCGTACAACAAATCCAGCTAATTTGTCTTCAGATCAAACCAGTGGCTCACCATGTTAACTGCAGTGTTTAAGGTCTGCCAGTTATTTTGACGACAGCCTTGTCTGTTCCTCGTAATTAAACGGATGTTAAGATGAACGTGGTAATAAATTATTGACATTAAAACGTTAAACGTAGCGTCGTTATGAAACAGCCTGACTTTATTTATTAATTTATTGCTAGCATGACATTCGGGGTGACATTGTGTGGAGTTATGCCAGTGGAGAGCTGCACAGGGCAGA
Source organism: Caranx ignobilis (assembly GCA_021432705.1). Lineage (NCBI taxonomy): Eukaryota > Metazoa > Chordata > Actinopteri > Carangiformes > Carangidae > Caranx > Caranx ignobilis. Next base: position 3,210,733 of record MU270009.1, read on the forward strand.
CCACCTTAAAATAGTTCATTATGATCAATCAAACATGGTTGAACTGACCAATGGCATTCTTTTCTCTACATCTCTTATCATCCATAATCTATATGTCATATACTCCACATATTGATTACATGCTGGCTGGGTAATGTCAATAAGCAGTTGACTGATTGGTTACAGCTCTATAAACAATGACATCACACAGGTAGGATAAAACTTTAAGAGGCAGCTCTGTGTTTTGATGTCAAGCCTTCGGATCAGTGACTAAGAATTGAATTTCTCTGATATATTTTATGCAAAAACATCGAATGAATTCAGGTCGTAAAACTTCCCATCACTTCAAACATTGCTCATCACATTGTCTCTGTCTTGGCTTCCCTCTCTCCTTGTCTCTTTCCATCTCTCATTGCCTCTCTCTCTGCCAGCTGTCTCCAAACCCCTGTGGTCCTCCCTCCCTCACCACTCCTTCCCCCCCTCCCTCACCCCTCCTTCCCTTTATCCCCCCACCCCCACCCCCCCGTCTCTCTCACCCCAGTCCCTAACCAAGTAGGAAAATGATCCCTAGTAAATAATATATCAAGATAAATGATAATTGCTCCGATTTTTTTGTGTGTTCCGCGACACTTAATGAGCGCCATAAATTAGCAATGAACGCGGCTGACAGCGTTTGTCAGAACACAGTCGATGCAAAATGCGCCCTGGCATCCCGATAGTTAAAACTTTGCATCTTGTCTGTGTTTCTTCAGCAGCTTTGGGAGGTTTTCTCTAATTCAAATCATACAACACATCATATAAGAGTTCACTAGAGGGTTCACTTACTTCATGTATTTTGCAGGGGAGATGCGAACCCACTGTGATCTGCTTGGTTGGATCCTCGAGGGGACACAGCAAGGGCCTGTGAGAATAAGAAGTTAGTTTTAATAAAGGTCAGAAATGATAAAGACACTCTGTCTTTGTTTGGTTGTGATTTCAAAGTGAAACACAGGTTCAGCTCAGCTGCGTACAGAAGCCATGTGATCATGTATTGGGCTGTGATCTTGCTTCACAAAACTAAGACGATTTCTGTGGGGAAAAAAAAAATCATCTGTGATTTGTTTCCTGATAAATTTCAGGAACTATTTTGCTAAATATTACAGCTCATTATTCCTCATTAGTTTTATAAATGGCTGGAAATAACCTGCCATATTATGTCATTGTGTAGAAATACAAACAAAAAAAAAGACCACCACTGAAATCACACACACACACACACAGTACAGTACAGTAATTGTGTATTGGCTGTGGGTGAGCTCCCGCACTTAAGCCTCATCCCTCCGTCCCTGTCAGACATCAAACAGGGGGCCTTGGCCACAGATCGCACACACGGGCATCCCCCGGAGACCGCCTGATTGAAACCTGGCAAGAGGACCAAACAGCTGCTTCAAACAAAAGACATCTGCATATTTCAGATTTGTTTTTCATAAATTAACACCACAACCTGCCAAAAATCTGGGCGAGGGAGTCTATCGACTTGTGTATAATTAGATAAAGTTTACAAGCTTTGAAAGTTGGAAATTAGCATGAGGTAAAGGGTTGCTCACCAGGGAAGGGGGGGGGGGCTAGCTTACAGGCATGTTTCTGCTTTCTTTTGTAATGATGGAGAGATGGTGGTGGTGGTGGCGGAGTGGAGGGGAGGAGGGGGGGTGTCACTGATCAAGCTTAGGGAAAACATACAAACACAAGTCCTCTGGTGTGTGTTGAAGCCACAACAGAAGCTCGGTTTTGTTGTTCTCTTCGGAGGGTGAAGGTTTAGCACGTCAGCAGCGTGTTGACAGAAGGTGATGGCGCTGGCTGCAGCCAATTAAAAACTGTCTGCCTTTTTTTTTTTTTGGGAGGCTCCATGCATGACCTGATGACACCTACTGTGCATTTGTGTGCATGTGCATTTGTGTGTCTGTTTGGCTCCCATAGGCCCCTGCGTGTTGCCTCCATGGGGTCAGATAGCTTGTAAAAACCCCTTCAATTATTCAGTGAAGTCAAGTCTCCCCTTTATCTCCCGCTTGTCTCCTGATGTGTTCGGAGACAGCAGCAAGACAGCGAGAGCGATGGCGAAGGAGAGGGATGGAGAGGAGAAAAAGGGAGGGAGGGAGGGAGGGATGAATGGATTGATGGGAAGGAGCGGTTGTCTCCTAAAAAGCATTGCTGCCTAATTACTAGCTCATTTAGATCAGCAACCGCAGTTATAAATAACCCAACAGCTGGCGCGATGGAAACAGACAACACCAAACACGGAAACGCAGCACAATATCACAGTCAGCTGAATTAAGCATTGGAATGATAATGGTGTCTGTGGTGCCCAGAAAGACTCTGATGTGTCTCACCATGGTTGGGCTATTTACAACGTCAAACCCTCAAATGGGCTCATTGGTGAGGGTGAAGTTCAGTTACAGGAAAAGCTGCTTCATTCTAAATTGTGAGTGATTGTTGCCCAAACATCATATAATATGATAAAACACAGTATAAAAGAATCAGAGTTTTACTTCAAATCTCTAATAGACGTGTTTTATCATTACAACTTTTCCACAGATTTTAGGTTTTGGTTCGTCTTCAGAATTTCGACCTACGCCCCCCCAATACAATGGAGGTCAGCTGAATCTGATTAGTTGTACTTGGACATCGTCAGTGAGTGGACTGTTTACTTTCATTTTTGAACGCTCTGTGATGGATACAGGCAGCTGTGGACTCGGACCATGACCCGAGGTGAGTCTTGAGTGAGATGGAGGCAGCTGCCTGGGAGGAGGAGAGGCCCTGTATGGTCAAGCTTGGAGATAATGACCTTACAGCTCACAGTCACTTATACAGTATGATATAATGTCTTTGTTTAATATCTAGAGTCACAAACTACGAAAATGCATGTGCTGTAGCAGTTTCGTTGTATAAAAACACGACACACACAATGGCTCTATTGTGATTTGAGTAAATCAACCCTTTAAACACTTATGATGTTGCTTTAAAGTGACTAAATGATACATGTATAAAGTCCTCCAGTGATTTCAGGTGCAAAATCCGAGTTAAAATGATTAAAAAGATTAATAAAATATAAAAATATCATCAGTTCGATCAGACACTGGGTGGCTTGGACTCCATGTTTTCTCAGTTAGTCACATGTGGCTTTTTGGTCATGCTTAAAATGTCACTCAACAGTCTTCCTCCACACGTTCCTTTTGGTGTGGCCAAGTCGATTTCCTTTTACATTGTTTATGGAGCATCATCATCATCATAAACTTCCTCACTGACAGAATCAGACAGACGTCTCTCTTTTTTTTTTTTTTATTGTCATCTGCGCCCCCCCCCCCCCCCCCCAGGATAAAAAGACAGATTTAAAACATTTCTGTTTGTGTCAAAACCCCCACGAATGCAGAGCTGCTTCTTCTGTTAAGTGATTATACAGACAACTTGGGAGTGATATAATTACCTCAAACATGGCAACCCTAGTGGTGGGGCTTGTGGAGGTGATAATATATGGTAATTACCAGTTTCTAGGGCTGAACAATCTGGAAAGAATGTATTTAAGATAAAAGCATGAAAACAAGCCCAGCAGCGCTTTCACTTGTACGGTGTGGTGTTTGCACTGTAAAGGAAGACAATGGCTGTAAACATTTAAGAAATGCTAATGAGATAAGTGCTGTATCCCTTCCGGAGTACACATGTATTTTTGTTCGTAGACGTACAGTGTAACTAGCCTCACAAGGAAAGGATTTAACAATGGAAAGATTAAAATCTTCATCCCCAGAAACCAAGTCAATAAAACGACTGTCTAGACAGTTCTAATTAGGGTTTAATTGTAATTAAAACTTTATTGTTATTTCACTAGTTCGTTCTGTTCACTTGAGGGGACTGTAAAGTCATACATACTTGTTTATTTCAGCCTCAAAATACTTCTGTCTACAGCATTTTTAACCACAAAACCCATAAGAACTATGAAATATTCATCTTTACCCTAATGTCTTTGTGTGATTACAGATGAACACGACTTTTTCCGCACATTAATCAACTTCATTAACTACTGTGTGGTGAGTGGTGACTGTCAAATTTTTGTCCCATTCACACGAGCCTCCACAGGAGAAACACAACTCTCTGTCTGAACTCTCCGTGAGCGTCGGGGGAACACTGGTTTTCAAAAGGTATTCATTCAGTCGGAGCTCTTTGACGACAAGCCTGTGATACAGTGGATCTGCTTTGGTCGTTGTCTCCTGACGGACATTTTGGCAGCAGATGACGGCTCCTCAGTTCGAGACGAGGAGACCAAAAGACTGGAGCTCTCTGTCAGCAAACAATGGCCGGGCTTCTGTTTCAGTAAAGTGAAAGACCAGAGCGAGAAAGGTGATCTTCATGTCCCAGAACCCACTTGCTGAGACGTAAAATCAGATGGGTAAATCCAGTTTTCCATCCTTTTATTAAAAGATATTTAATATTGCAATATTTAATATTGTAACTTATGTGTCATCTGTTGGTTTCCCTTGGATGACCGCCTACGTGGAACCTGGAGCCGGTGGGTGAGATCAAGATATCAATTTACTGCAGATATTTTTATGTTGCTCATTTTTCAGGTTTGCTGACACTCGGATATTTAAAAAAAAAAAAAAAAAACCCTCTTGAGTCAATTTAAATAAACTTTGCCTCGTAAGCATCGCTGTCATAGCTCTACCAGTGTAACTAATTTCCAACATCTCTAAACCCAGAGTGATGGAAGGACTCGGGGAATAGAAGATGTTAAGAGTGGGCGGTCCCTCCTGTTGTAGGAAACTCTGGTGAGGGGTGTTCACCATATGCTCGCTGGGTTCCAAGGGAAAAGGGCTCGGAGGATAAAAGTGAATGCGGCAGCGACGGGCCCTCCATCAGTGTGTTCAAAGCCTCCATATGAAAATGACTATGTACAAGACTTCTACCCAGGCCAAATTTAGATCAAAGGCAACCACGGGCAGGAGGGGAACAGAGGGAGGGGAGGGGGGGCGGGGTTGGTTAGGGGCAGACTGGGAGTTGTGCATGAAATGGAAGTTTGTGCAATGTGATGAGCAAATCTGCGTGTGCAAGGGAATGTTAATAATAATAAGTGGAGAAATTTGTCAATTTATTTTTCCCCCTTTACACTGAGGATGTCGATACCAAATTGGAGCTGTTTACTTGTGATGTGATGTGACTTCCAGCTGCGGGTGAAATGAAGTTGTGTCTTTTCCAGGTCACCGAAGTGGCCGTTTTTACTGTACACACTCTGGACAGGATTGGATTGAGCCAACAGGACGTGCAGAACTGCAAAAAATGCAAATTAGCTTTTGATGTTTGACTTACAGTATATTTGTTTCCTGAATTTCTCTCTCTCTGCCTCGAACCATCTGTGTTAAACTGATGTAGAGTCAACAACTATGAAGAAGTACTGTAACTCAAAACATCACTCAAGTTCCTGCCGTTCAAAATGCACCTTTTTCTCTCCGACTTTACTGCACACAGTCACAACTTTGTCTATAACGTTCACTGTTTTTGCTTTTCTGCCCTGCATTGCCCAAAGATCACTTGTCAATCAAACTTAGTGGGTGGTCCTAAAATGTGTCTGTTTAAAGAATGAAGCTGATGTTATTCCCATAAAAACCCCCAAAACTAACAGTGACTTAGTTCCACCTCTCAGTACTTTCCCAGCTTCTCTAAACCCATCTGTGGCTCTCAGCCTCGAACTAACTGCTTCTGACTCAGGATCTTAAACAGGTCAGAAGCATATAACATATTATTATTTTTACATAAATGTGGCAAATGTCAAAAGAGTAAACAGAGAATTTATTGAGATCTGTTTTCAGTCTTGTTCATAGAACCAGTTCATTACTGGTTTTGGCGTTAACATGAGATTTGTTGACAGTTAGGGAAAAAAATGAGTTACTGCTCTTGTCTTTCATCCTACGTCTTCTCTATTTCATCACTTCCTACTTTTCAGCAACTTACTCCTCCTCACATAGACCACTGTAAACCCTTTCATGAGCTGGCGACATGTTGAATCACTCTGTTGAATCATTCAGACGTATAAAGCAAAACAATGCAAATATATTTATGTAAAAAAAAAATGTTGTTGACTCTGGCTTTAAAATAATACATTGCCATAAATCATGGCCTTAAAGCTCCTGATGGTGCAGGTGGAACAACTGCTAACACTGATATATGAGTCGGCTCAGTCGGCCCCACTCCTCACATCTTTCTTCCATCTCCTCACCATCTTTCCTTCAGCTCACCCACATCCCTCCTCCTGCTCCTCCTCCTCCTTGCTCCTCCCTCCTCTGCTCCTTGCTTCCTCCCTCTCCAGAGAGGAGGTCACATGCTGCAGACCTGCTCTGTGCCATCTGGCTGACTTCCTGTCATCCTTACCCCAGGAGAGAGTAGCTCTGCAGGGTACATGACTGGAGAAATCCCCTCCTCCTCTCCCTCCTCCTCTTCCTCCTACAAACCCGCACACCTGAGCAGAGAGGGTGAGAAAAACACACAGGGAGGAAACCAGAGAGAGAAGAAAAGAGCAGGAGACAAAGAATACAGTGGGAAAGAAAGAGATAGTGACAGAAAATACAGGAGGAGAAAGAGGAGAGAGATTACAAACTCTGTGTTGTTGTGAGGGAAACTGACTAATAGTATTTTAAAACATGTGGTTTAGGAAGAAAAAATGCTCCATTGCTATAATAATGATAAATTTCACCCTAACCAAATCACAAAGGGGCAGTTTTTGTTATTATAAGTGTTTGAAAAATCCAAACGAGAAGAAGCAGTGCTCCCTCACTTTTCCTTTAATCAGCGAGCAGGATATTTATGAAGTTATGAGGGTTTTTTGTAGGTTGCATTAATCCAGGAAATTCAGAAACATCATTAGAGAGACTGTGGATGAATTTCCATCGAGACTCTACATGAAAGAACAGCCCACTTTGTTTTACATCTTCTCACCTTCTCCTTGCACGTCTCTGTCTAACAGAGGAACATTAGAATTGGTTAAAAGCATATACATGCCAGATTAATCTTAATGTCCCACCCATCACCTTCCATATTCATATAAATATAACATGACTGCCGCTCACATCTGAATTTATTGGTTCTCCTCCTCTGCAAATTAGGGGGCCTCCAATTGATGAATATTTTAGCACTGTGCACTCTGCGGGACATTTATCATCAGCTTTGCTATTATAAACAGAATAAATGAGCAGTCAAAGTAGGCTGCTGCTACAGTGAGCTGTGCGCAGACACACCGCCCCCTCTGTACGCTCTAGCTTTCGCCTCCACGACGGCTGCTGCGTCTTAATGCTGCAAAATGGCTTCCCCCTTCATTCACCCTCTCCTTCGCACGTGTCTCGCCTTACGTCTCGTATTTACCACGGTGCAGTTGTGTTGCCGCTTTGCCCAGAACATGTTGATTATGCAGACGACGACAGCAGAAAAGGTCTTGCACCTAAACTGTAACACACCTCGAGCAAGAGCTGCAGTCAAGAAAACCTTAGCTGAATCTATGTTAAGTGAAGCCCTAAGGGGGTCGAGACAGAGGTTAATTGGATATACTAAAATTATGTTATTTCATTACACACATTAAGTTTTGGAGGTTAGCCTAATAAAATGGATGGATTTTTTAAAATAAAGGTTTTGCTTAACTCTGAGGTTTTTTTTTTTCTCCGTCCCTGCTGCTAAGCTAATCAGCGCCCTCTGCACAGATCACCCTGGGGATCATTTGTCAATCACATGTAGTCTGCATGGTGCTGTTGACGTCTTCGTCACTGGAGATAGTGTAGATGAAGTTTGAGTTTTCCACAGTAGCTGTGTGCTTGGAAGATAACCCTGGTAGTTTACCCTCATATGAGGTCAATGTAGTTTCATTGGGATGCTTTACTGTTGTCCCTCTATTCAAAACAACTGGGAACTGCAAATTGTGTCCAGTAAATGTTTGTCCTGAAACCCAGACCAAAACAAGACCACCGCAGTCTTCCTGCTTTGATGTTCTCCTCTTCATCTCAAACAACCGCTGCTGGTTGAGAGTGCAGTTGGACGCCCTTTAGCACTTCCCTTTCCTCCCCATGTGACCAAAAAGTGCTGCTGGGATTCTTTCAGATGGACGCCAAACCACCTTAGGCTGCATCTAACCGCTGCTGAAGCACACTGATCTCACACTGCAGAACCAGGCATTGTTTCAAATGCTTTCATTCACAGTCCCAGCCATTGGCAGACACTGTGAAATGGGTGAAATCCCAGCTTGGTGAAGCTGGCACACAAACCCAGCATCCTGGATCCCTTCCACTTCAGAGAGCTCTGCCACATGCTAACTGTCATCCATGAGGCACTGCTAGCCCAAAGGGGGGTCTGGCAGAATGGGTAAGGGGTGGAGGTAGGGGGTGGGGGGTGGCATAAACATTGGGATATACCCTTCACGTATGAACATGGAAGACACTATAGTCTCCTTGGAGATGCAGCACCAGAGGCCATCAGAGGTGATTTTTATTTATGCAGACACGAGTCTGAGTTGAGCTTCATATCCTCCTGCTCATCTCATTCACCTGGCATCTGCCCAGCGTGAATCATCCCTGGGATCCACAGCAATGATGAGCCCACCCCCCCCCCTCCTCACCTCACACACACACACACACACACACACACACACACACACACACAAGCGCTTCCTTGTCCTCATTGCCGTCTACGCCTGGTAGATCCCCTGGCATGTTCGCTCCTCCTTCATAAACACTAGCAGCTGCTTGGGCAATTAGCCATTAGCTCTTTACTTTTTACTATAATACCCGGTCCTCAGAAATCTCCACAATTAGCTCCTTAATTGCCTCTAAACAACCCAGGCGTAACCAACAAATAGAAGAAGGCGGTAGGTAGTTAGGTGAAGAGACAGGCTTCTGGGAAAGAATCAAGCTAGCTCGGAGAATCCAGGCTAAACTGTTCTTTCTCTCCACTCCCCGTTCAGCCTGTGGCAATATATATATATATATATATATATATATATATTTTTTTTTTTTTTTTTTTCTGCTGTGACACGTCTTGGAAAGACTCGCAGAGGAGGAGGAAAGACAGAACAGGCTAAAAACACAAGGCAGTGGAGGGCTGATGCCTCATATTCAAATTGAACGTGACACATCCATGCCCTTTATTCTGTGGTCTAACTATCACTTCTGAGAAATGCTAACATTCAGTGTGACAGAGGGTGTTACGGTGACTTTTAGACGGGCAGGAGACGGCGTCCCCCCCCTCGGGCGTGGATTTGCGTGGCAGCGTGATATGACACAGCTCGCTTGACAGAGCAATGGGGATATCCCCGAGATTAGCTGAATGCATTAAAGGGAGGCATGAAACGTAGCTAACTGTTGATTAAATCGCTGTTACATCCATACTGGCGGTTCCAGTTAACCTCTTTAACACCGACAAACAGCTACGCCACTAACACCACAATGGTATAGGAATAAACATGCTGTATGGCATCACAACAGCCATGTTTATCTGTGTGAAGGAACGGAGCACTTCAATGATCAGTGCAAGTAGGATGAGTGTTTAAATTACAGCTGATTATTCAAAAGGCAGAAGAGTTAATTCACTAAAAATACATGTTTTTTTCTGAGTCATTCATCAAGAAAAAGATGAAGATCTTCGTGGACTCTGGCTGCTTTCCGTTTCAAATCCCTGTAATTTCAATATCTTTGAAATAGAAGATGCTTCTTGGAGCTTTGATGACTAATTATAAACATTTTCATTATTTCAATTCTCCTTTTCTCTCATTCCACAGATTAACAAGAATCAAATGTGATTATGTATTGAACTCAGTTCCAGGTGGGACAACTGATATCATTCAAACAACAGTGGTTCGCTCACACTGTGCATTTTTATATCACTATTACAACACTGTTAACACTGTTGGTGGTTTGACTTTTAAATGATAACTGCAAAAGCATCAGCATATTTATATCACTTTTTGTTCCCCTCCCTGCTACATCAGTGTGTGTGATTCACTAAATGAGAATGAGTTTGCCCCGAAAAATGACACATGGTGCAGTCGCCCTCGAATCCCATGCATTTATTGTTAGCGGCGGTTAAATATGTGCTGATGTTTTGACGAAACAAGAATTATATTTTAACCAGGGAAGTGGAGGCTGCGACTACAGGTCATCTGTTTATAACAGTTTCTGGCGCTCAATCAAAGAAACACAGTTGATTGGCTTCTCCAGTTCTCTATATTGATAAACTGCTTCCAAATGAAAACAATCAAAGCAGAATTAAGGATAATCAAGCATAGTAATCCACTGCAGCTTGTGTGTGTTCAAGTGTGTGTGTGTATATGTATATGTTCTCTATTACAAAATACTATTCCCGTAGCACAGCACAACAGCAAAACATTTTCTACAACCAGGCTTTCTGCATCCAATCTTAATCTCTCTGTATCTATTTCTCTTTTTTGCACACACACTCACACGCACACACGCACACACCCTCACATGCACAATACCAAGGAGGTATACAAGCACCATCTAGTGCTTTACTCAGGAAATTGCTCTGGAGAATCTCTGAAATGTGTAGAAAAATCCAGAGTCTTGTCAATTTGGAAAATTTGCTTGTAATCAATTTGGCGTTAAAATCCAAATTCCTCACGGCAGAATGACGACTTATTTAATTTACATCACACAGTGAGACTGAGATAAAATATAAAATACGACCTTGACCAGCAGTCATAATGAGCAAATCTGTGTAAATGCAAAACCAATGGCAAATCCAAATTTTCAAATCCTTACGCACTCCTTCTGACTGACCTCTGACCTCTCTGGAATAAGCACAGTTTGTCTAAATCAACAAGCAGATTAAGAAAACACGCAAATTCTGCCTTTTGGAAAACCCAGTGTTTCATTCCTGATTAAAGGAGGTAAAGTGTGAGTTCAGTGGAAACTGTGAACGCTGTTTGTTGACTGTTACAGCTTCACGTCTTAAGAGTACACAGCAGTGACAGCAACATTCATCATGCGCCTCCTTTCCTCAGCTTTCACAGATAAGAGGATGACGATGGAGGAAACACGGGACTAATTTCAAAAACACAAGGACTTATCTGGAATAAACTCGCCAACCGGTTACCATGGAAGCACTTATTCATTCGACCATAATGAGCCAATGCAATAACAGAAAAAAACATTTTTGAAAGTTCACTGTCAAATGATTTTCTCATAATATCCATCTAAGGAAGGATTGTGTCTATGTTCTGCTGAGTCCCAAAGTCAAAGACCAAAACAGGCAATACAACTGTTTTAACTGAAGCATGAGAGGAGATCTGTGTTTTCTTATAGCTTTAAAAAAGAATGAATGAATAGTTTAGACTAAAACCAAATCCAAGTTGATTTAAAAACAAAGTAAGACAACTCTAAAAGGTCAGAAAAACAGTGTGGAGACAGAGAGTGTGTTCAGACGGCACAGACTGTGATCTCACTTTTGACGAATGTGTTTTAATTACAAGTGCAAATTTATTTGAGGGTAAAAATTCACTCCCTAAACACACTAAAACAAAAGATAAGCCACTGACCCATCAGCCACCTCGGTGCATGAAAGCCTCGCTGACGTATGTAACCAAAGTGCATTGTATGAATACTTCGTTCGACCTTTGAACTTAAGGCTCTGAAGCGGTAACAGAGGAGGAGGTGGGTGGGTGGGAGTTGTTTGTGCTCGCCTTAAATCACAGATGTGTACACAGATTGTAGATACAAGACTGACTCTGTAATATCACAGCAATGTGAGAGCTTCTATTGAACTTTCTGAAATCTCGAAGCCGTAATGTTTTTGAAATGAAAACAAACAAAAAAAATTTGCATAATTGTGGGTTCAGAAGAGGGAATGATGTCAGTTTAAGGGTTTCGACAAGTTCGTTGAACTTTTTGGGAAACAAAACAAACACATCAGAAACAATCAGACATGATCATCGAGTTTATATGTTCCCCTTCAAGTCTCAACAACGTCTCCAACTGAACAGGCTTATGGAGGCTGATCGCTCTGGATTGAAGGCTGCCAATAGCTGATACTATCTTCCAGTTTTTTGCATATTTGAACGACCAAGAACAAGACGGGACACTAAATTGAATTAAAACTAATGCAAATTAAATTCTTATGTTAGAAACTGTGAAAGCAGATGAAGCCAGTTTGAACCCAAACAGTCCACTCCACTCCAACTCTCAGTGTTGTTTTTTTTTTACTGGCCTTAGTTTGTTGACGACATTTGAACCTGTTTACAAAAAAAATCTAACTGAATGATAAAGTGGACTTATTTCAATCACTGTTTCTGTTCATCAAAGTGGATACACAGGCTCCAATACATAACATTGAGGGAAAATAAGAGCTAAAGTTGAATAGCAGTGAGCTTCTGTCTTTACAGTGTCTATTAGAAATGGACTAATGTGACCTGCTGGTACATCTGCAGGTTGTTAAAAGGACTGTACAGACCTGACAGCGCTGCAGTGGAGGTCGATTCTTACCAGTCTGATATTCATAAAGGGAAAACTGGTTGCAGACACACAACCATAGTGCCCTGGTAACCTCAGCACATCTTTGTGGTGTTTTTGCCAAGCACCATGTAATATGAATTGTGCCTACGAGTTTGTTTGAGTCTCATCATAAACATTTGTGAAAGGTGTAATGGATTTGTTTGACAAGATGCACGCAATCCACACTAACAACAACCTTCATAACAAAGCTTCCACAAACAAACAGGCTTCAGGCCCAATGAAGCCTGATAACAATTACTGGGCAAACACATGCTTAGACCTACTTGGTAGTACCAGGCCGTCTGCCATCATATTTACTGTGCTGCCTGCGAGCAGCCCAGAGTAATACAAGCTCACATTTAATGTCTGTATTTCATTAAGTTGCCAGATAAAGTGCAGAGTTTGAGAGCGTCAGTGTGGATTTGCCCCCATCTTGTTGAAATTTGAAAAAAGAAAATAATGATAATGGTTTTTCCAGAGAAATCTTAATGTTGTGATGAGACAGACTTTATTCTTATGTTTGCTGAGGCTCACTGCGTCTGAGGTTCTGTCTGGGGGCCTTTGAAGAGGCCTCGGGGGGTCCGAGCATTATCACTTTTATATATTTTCCAACATAAACAGCAGCCCACTGATGTTATGTGTGAGGATCTTTTCTACTTCATAGTTTTTTCTCCTCGGCCTATATCCAGATTCAACCACTAATAGTCAAACATGTAAACACCTGCAGCCTTGACATCTGCCGTTCAGAAAAACTCAGTGGTTTTCAGGTTGGCTGGTTCTGCTTAAACTTAACCTGGAATCCCAGCAAGCTTAGATCAACCATTGTTTCACAACTCACTGCAAGAGTTACCATGTAAAACTTTCACCTTGAGGTCCCAAAACATTACACAGTGTTATTGCAGACCCAGTTTCTTGATCTTCACAATCAACAAATCACATGTAAATCAAATAAAAGGTAGTTTAAGTAACAACTTTAGGAGTCTTGAACATTGCAAACATATTAAAACTGTACAGTGGTGTATCTACTAACACTAATGCTGATGCACTAAAACATGTTTTACAGAAATAAACAAAGTATCACATGTTCAGCCAATAAATAAACTATAACCCGAACAAAGTGAAAAATCAATAGTTGCAGACCTGTTTGTTTTAGAAGCGACGTCGAGCGAACCGCGATTTAAAAAAAGCGAGCCACAGCCGGGCACCCGTAGACCGCTTACGTCACACAAGCATGGCGGCTTAATCCGAATCAATGAGCACAACAAAGGTGTTATTTTTCGCGAAAACATGAAAGTGTGAATCTTTCATCGTCACCGCCGCCGTAGTGAACCGTGTGCGTGAGGGTCGATGACACGAGCGTCCTCCTCCTCCTTCGCCGAGCTGTGGACGAGTGTTTCTAAGCTTTGCCACGGGAAAAGAGCCGAGGGGAAAACAGCAGCACGGCCGATGCCCGGCACAGCCACACCGCCCGTGCACAAAGGTGAGGCTGCGGCTCGATCTGCACCGTGACTAGAAAAATACAAACACGTAAGAAGAAACGAAAAGAGTGGACTGGATCACGTTTTAGTGCGATCTAATGTCACCACACACACACACACACACACACACACACACACACACACACACAGAAGTGACCTCTGCCAGAAACCACATGCACTCATGACAATACTGACCAAGCTGCTCCACATAATGTGACAACAACATCAGCTCCGACTGATTTCTGAACTGTATAAAGTAGGAGGTAGCTGTTTGGCTCATTTTCAAATCCTAATAGACTTTATGAACTTTGTTGACAAGGACCTGTTGGGCAGTTAATTCAGTTAAACTCATATTTTCTCCTGTATCGTTGTTGTTGTAGTGGAGCCTCTGAAACATCATTTACAGTACACCAACATGCTGTATATTGAAACTGGTCTCATTAAACAGAATATTAAGTTGAATTTAAATAGATGCAATTCATTCATGGCGATTGAAATGTATCAAACTGTCTGTCCGACACAGATCTGCAGAGTCCTAAGCACCGAGGCTGCAGCAGGTATCTTGGCTTCAACAATGGGGATTCTCCAGGTGATGTGGAAGCATCGCAGGACATCATCTGGGACTCGACGTCTCCCACTCAAGCTAACGCAGGTAAATATAGACGTCTGATAGATACAACTCAGAAGTCACATCTGTTTCCTCTGTGTTTGCATGCAGCGTGTCTCTGTTTCCTTGTATTGCTGATAATGCAGGCGCACTCACTGGAACCTGTCACAACTGAATGATAACACACACACACACCTGCTGATGTTAGAATTATCATGTGTTATTTACAACTTTTTACATGTAAAGTTGTTTTTGTTTGTTTTTAGGCTTGGGACACAGGAACACCAGAGTTGTGGAAATATCAGATATTGTCAACCGTATAGCTCCGAAGGTCGGTAACAAGACACGGGGCCGTCCGTCCACTCTGTCTGCTGCACTGAGTTTGTCGGCTTGTTGTGTTTACATTTTGTAAAACTTTGTGCTTGTGTGTTTCACAGGATGTAAAACCTAAAGGGACTGAGTCTCCTCTGCTGCAGTGGATAGGTGACAGTGCTGTCCCCTGCACACCGGAGATTCGACAGCCAAGGGCCAGGAAGAAGTCCTCTAGGTGGGTTATCAATATATTGACCTGCACACCCCCTCAGTGGGGGGGGGGTTGCTGTTGTATTCCCCACAGTGTAATACACTGATTAAGAGTCAATCATTAGTTGATAATGTTCCTCCTCTGTTCTCTCCTCTCCACAGACAGAGCAGCGTAGAGGACCTCATGAAACTGGCCAAGCAGTTTGACAAGAACATGCAGCAAGACAAGGAGACTTCAGAGCAGCTGAACACTTTGAATAATAATGTCAATGAATGTTTGAAAACATCCAAAACACAACTGACACAGATGTCATTCCATGGCAGTGTTAAAGACCCAAAGTGTCCATCATCGGCAGATCAGGTGGAGGCAGAGCTACACGCTCTGTTTGACTCCTCCACTCAGAAAGTCACTGGTCCGCTAAGCCAGGGCTCCACAGCATCAGCCTGTTCACAGGAAATAAAACACAAACCTGTGACCTCAACTGGAGGTGAACCCCGACACTCAGAGCTCAAGTCAGTGCACTTGTCCGGCTCAGCTGCAGATCCTGTTGAAGAAAAAGGATCCTGTGGTTTCAGTGCGAACAACTGTGATGAGTTTGATGATGACTGGGAGAATGATGACCTGCTTAATGACTCTTTTGTGCTGGCAATGACCGAGAATCCTGACCAGCTACAAGACGCCAATCGTAATGTCGCTTTTCAGTCTAACACTAAGACAAATGCTGCTCATTTGAGCTCTGTTTGTAAGACCACTGGAGATACAAACTGCACAAATCAGTCTTCAAATGTCAACTCCAAGCCAAGCTGCAGTGCACTCCAGGAACTGTGTCCCAAACCAAAGACTACCAACCGAAGCACTTTCAAGCTACAGTCCAACCCTCACTTCCAGCCCACAACGGCTGCCAAGGAGGTTTCCAAGTCCAGCTTCACTGTTATACAACCTAAATCACAGATGTCTGACCAGAAATCTCTTACCACAAAGACACTGACTGCTCCTCAGCCTGACAAGATCACTAATGATCAGAGGGGGGCCTGTGCATCTACAGGCTCTGTTAAAGACATTTCAGACAGCTTATGGGGCGATGGGGATGATGATGATGCGCTGCTGTACCAGGTATGTGACAGGGTGGAGAGGACCTCCAACAGTCAGCCACAGCAAGAAAGCACCAGCGTCCGCCAAGAAAAACCAGATACTGCCGGAGACAGACAGCAAAAAACCACAGCGCCTCTGCCAATTTACAGGACCTGGTCCATGGATGCTGGTGCCAGGGCTAACAGACAGTCACCATGTGCTTTTGTCCGTTCAAACTCATTACCGGGAACGAACTGTGAAACTGTGAACAACCAAGGATGGAACATTCCCATGAAAGGTGCCAGCAGCAAATCAGGGATGTCTCAGAGCCTCCCAGGAAGCCGCGTGAGTCTGGGCACATTCAGCCAGCGCAGGGATTCCTCTGGAACTTTCCAGGATGTGGCTATGAAGCCACATACAGTGACAGCCAGGGCAGCGCACGACTCCAAGCCCCATCACACAGCCTTCAAGAGAAATGTGTCCGACTCTGCAGCTATAAGCAGCAAAGGTAAGCTCATATGAAGTTTGATATTTACACCTGGACTGGACTGTTCAAACTGTGATATGAAGGTTTTAAATAATGCAATGACAAAGGATTGTAAGCTTCTTGGAGACAAAGCAGATACAGATATGTGATTAATACTTCTCTGGTGCTTTGCTCTTCTTGGTTAATGGTTATTTTGATTAATTAACATCTTTCCAGTTTGTGGACTCCATCTACTTTTCTTTGTATTTTGCTATAAGACTGGATACTTAAGTGAAAACTCACAAGTAAAACAGATGTCACATGTTGATCTTATAATCATTGACAGTTCAGTGCATGTGCACTTGAACAATTCTCCCCTCAAAGCAAGTAAACATGCGCCATGGCTTTAATTTGTGATGCTGTCAAGAGTCCAAACCTCAGGAAGCTTCACTGCCAGTGAACTGCACTCTGATTTTTTCTCTTCTGGACGTGGAGCGATGGGGGTTTTGTACTTTGAAATGAGTTTCACCAATGGTACCCACTGGTCCTAGTTATGGTAGCAACATTTTTATGTTAACAAATTAAAATTCAGTTAGCAGCAGAACACAAGCTCTGATTTAGGCCAATTTCCTCCTTTTTTTTCTCCTCAGGTCTTCGCAACTGTTTTAATTCTTAGCTTTTCCCAGCAAACCATATTCAGTGTTTCCATTCATTTTCTCACTTTCCTTCCTCTTTTCCAGTTTTTGTCACAAGCCAGATGACAGGAAAATGCTCTGCAGCTGAGATTGAGAGGAAGAAACAGGAGGCCCTGGCCAGGAGGAGGCTACGAATGCAGAACACCCCAAAACCATAGAGGAAGAAGCACCATCCATGAATGAAGGGAAATTATCATACTGTAAAAAAAAAAAAAAAAAAAAAGTTAGTGTTACTAGTTTAGTGTTAGATCGCCAGCTTTTTGTTGCTTGGATAGAAACGACCTTGTTGCCTAAGTTGTCCATACAGAGCTGCTGGATATTTTTTTGCTGCTAATGTAGAAACATGTCTAACGAGAAGTGAGTTAACGCACAGTCTCAGATCTGCTGCTTGGATCACATTAGAAAGAGATTTTCCTGAGCTTTTCACATTTTGACTTTGAGAAATAGCTCACAGCCTCCGAGTCTGAAATCATTCCAAGTGCTGACAAAAACCGGTCACGTTTGTTGTTGTTTTCCCAACATCATTTCAGCTCTCTGCACACGTTTTAGAGAGAAAATGAATTTTGCTGTTTTTTTTGCCTCGGTTTAAAAGTAAATAGTTTCATCTCAGTGTTGCTTCCCAAAGTGCAACACCATGGACTGACAGGAAAAACACAGTGTGTTGTTGATGTTATCCATCTAAATGGATGTCTACAATTTATACTGAACACTGGCACTAACTACTGTGTTCTCTACTCTGTGTCTTTGATAACATGGACTATGTGCCTTAAACATCTGTTGATGCGTACTAAAACTATTTCGTCATCGTTTTACAGGAAATCACTGGCGACAGTGCTGTAACACAATCTGAAACTTTTTTGGGGCCAAATTAGAAGTTTAAACGATGGGAGACTAATATTTTGTACATGAAAACAGGCATGTCATGAGATTTAGTTTTGTTAGTATTTCTTGTTTGTTTCAGTTTCCTGTACATTTTGTTTGTGCATGTCACACTTTTTACTTGTCAATACAGACAGTGTTATGCCCCCCCTCCTCCTCCCCTCTGTTGGCACAAATTGTTGTAGTAGCCATGCTATGCACCTTTCAGAAGCTGTAAACCTGACAACAATAAAGACACATGATAATGTTTTTTTCTTCTACTTAAAAAGGATGAAACTGACACAAGGACGATGACCTCACACTAGACGCCATGATGTTTTTTTAATCTGCTGTGTGATGAGGATGGATCAAACATACTTTAGTGCCTTCGACTATCAGGCGAAAACTGACTCCAGCCACTGCTGCTTCACAGCAAGAAGATGATTTTATACCTAAAACAGAAACGTCTGAATACAGTTGGCTGCTAAAATACACTGAATGGTTTCCAACTGTTTTATGAAACTGTAGTTACATCACTTGTCTGATGATTACCTCCAGTTTCAGGCATCATGTTGTTCCTCTTCTCTGTGCTTTTGCTCCCACCTGCCAAGTATAAAACAATGGATTATACATCTGAGAAAGCAGCTATGATAACTGTGCACACACTGAATAAGACCACAATACTTTTCTACAGTTTTGTCCAATCACATTTTTGATAAAATCCATTCAAACACGACGACCACGCCCTCAGCAGTGTTGACAAAATCAGAGAAAGGCTGAGTTACTTTGTGCAGATCTGCTGTGATGAAGATGTAGACAATATGATGTATCTGTAAAGTTCAGTTTTAAATCACAGCAGTCTCACTCGAGACTACAGTTGTAGCCACAACATGTGAAATACAACCCCAGTAACATTTAAACAAGCTCACTACAGTTTAAATCAGATCTCTTGACAGCAGCCATGTTGGGAAATTGGACCGTGGAGCTGCTCAGACTACAGCACCAAGCCAACCAAAATGTCTTAAATGCCAGAAATCCAACTGATCATTCAAGGACCAGACTGTTGATGATTCAGGCAATTAATCAGACATTGTGACGCCCCCTCACTCATGCTGCACATGAAACGTCGACCTACTGGCAGACATTCACCCTGATTCTTTGAAACACTGAGGCGAGTCTCAAGCCGAGACAACACTGACGAAATGAGCTTCGTTGTTTTTTTCTGAAACCGTGAAAAGCTCCCTAAAGAGACACAGCAAACATTACACAGCTGTTTTCACAGTAGCACTCTAAACTGGACCTTGTATAAAACTGGTGGAGCGCCTCTTTAAAAAGACACTTTGTCTGCGTCTTTTTGCTGCATCATCAGCCCTGTAGTGTCAAGCAGCTGCTGAGGATTTTGAACGTACACAGTCAGTCGCCTCGCTGCAGTTATTGGCAGCCATTACTCTAACCTCTGTGTATTTCAGGCCTGTTGACAGGTCGAGCAGATATGACGGGCCCCTTTCACAAACAGGCAAATCTGTTTTCAACATGTTGCTGCATGAAAAGGAAGACCATTGTGGATGTGCAACAGCCTCAGTGTGGAGCATATTATTGTTATTAGACATGAGGGATTATTTTAATATGAGGGCTAATTTGTCTTCTGGCCTCTTATCGCTCTACTCACCTGCTGCTCAGTGTGTGAGGGTAGTAGTACAATGTTCGTCTTTGTAATCCCAAGAGAATTCCTGTGTCCCTCCCTCAAGCCCATCCCCAGCTATTGCATGCCTGTGAGCGTTCCCAGGTGTGTGTCTGTGTGTGTGTGTGTGTGTGTGTGTGTGTGAGACGGGTGGTCTGCAGGTGTGTATATTTGAGTATTTATCCCATTCTGAGCACGTAATAGGCCCCATCCTCCTCCCTGCCCTATCTGTTCCCCTCCCCACCTCGGTCTGACTGTAAATCAGATGGCAGGGCAATTTGGCAACAGCATAAAGGCCCCTGGTTTTTATGACTATGATTATGGTTATGATGATGACTAGTATTTATTTCAACTATCTGATGAAACCCTTGGCTAAAGCTAACAGGTGTCGAGCAGGTACAATATCGTGCTCGCTGAAGGATCCCTGTAATGTCGCCACAGAGAGCGAGATATCGTCCACCAAACAGAAGAATGGGCTGTTTCAGCGGCCGCTCGTCACGCCGTACACGGAGCAATTTCTGATTATTGGATAGGAGTGGAGCGCCACAACGTCCTCTTTGTGGAGAGAGAATGATTTATGGCTGTTAGTCAGGCATAAGGCAGTAATTGCCGCAGTGACGATTATGTTACCATGGCACCTGTTTAAACTGTCTATTCTTATGTGAATGTTTTCATTTTTTGGGAGAGGAGAATTTGCAGCTTGAAACTGATGTGTGGAGACATTAATTGATGCTGGGAAAGGGTCTGGGATGGTGTGGTAACAATTAAGGGGAAAAAGAGAGTGTGTGATTGACAGATTTGTGTTGTGTCATCTGAGACATTAGGGAAAGTTTGTCAAAAATACCAAAGCAACCTGGAATATTTTCTTAAACATACCAGACTGGAGAAGTCTATTCTATCTATAAAAGAGCGTACTGGTAAAACTGTTGAGAAAACATGTCAATGGTTAGTGTAAATTAATGTGACTAATGTGCTGATAGACACACAAAGTCAACTTGAGCTCAAAAATCGGATTTGTGTGCATGTTTAGCACTCGTCAATCATGACTGGGGCCGGTGTACTCATGGTGTGACAGCTTAGAGGATGTTCTCTGCTGAGTCTGACCTTTGTCCTCCACTGTAGATGTTGAAGTGAAAGGAGGTTTTCTTATTTCTGTCCTTGCTGAAACACTGTTGTGTCACAGGTTCAAGACTTAGGGATTTGTCCTTATGATAGATATGGAACACAAACTTATCATATGTAGGATGAATCAATATTTCCTCTGTGCAGGAAGATTGTGATGATCTTTCCTAGAAGAAGAAACTGTATATAAGATGTAAATGTGTTTGATTTATTTGTTTTCTCCTCTCCATGGGCCAAAGGTCATTGATCATAATCCCAAACTCACTGGAAGAAATGACTATTATGGTATCTAAGGCTTTGGAGATGACTTGTGAAGATCTACTACTACACATAAATGGAGCCTACTTATCTCACTTAAGGTTGTTCCAGAAAGAAACGAAGTAGCCAAAGGTGGGGATGACATTATGAAAAGAGTGCTGCTCAAATCACATTCCTTAAAGTCCTCTGAATCTGGCAATTTAGAAATAGAAAATGACACCATTTTAAGAACCTCGAAGGCTAGAATTTATTCCCTCCTTTTACTTTTTCTTTGCCGTCTTCCGTGCACTTATCTCAGTATGGGGTTGAAGTGGCGGAAACGAGTAATGAGACCTAGAGGCACACTAGTGTGCTGGATTACCAATACATTTGCAGCGGATTAATATGAGCCAAAAATTTTCCAAGGATATCCACTGTGTCGCAAAGAGACTCCAAGAACAGCGAACATAAATTTAGGTTCTTTAGAAATACGACCTGAGGTAGCTATTGCCTCTTTAACCCAAGTGCAGAGCAGCCACTGGAGATAGCATCTCTAATCGCTTTCCCATGCTGTGAGGCCATGCTGCAGAAAGGCTAAACACTGTTTTCATAGCTTACAGATTACCTCCCAGTGTATGACTAATACATATCACACATACATCACCCCCCACCCCTCCTCCATACTCTCTAACTTTGGCCATCCCTTTTTTCATCCGTTTGTATATCTGTGTCCCTCTTCAAGTCTGTCTGTCTGTCTCTCTCTCACACACACACACACACACACATGCAGATACACACACACACACACACACACACAGAAGAGGTGTGCAGCACTGTGGCAGCAGCCTGTCAGCAGCGTAAATGACCTGTGAAGAGTTTCACGGTGCGTGTCATTAGGCAGCTTTAGATTTGTTTCAACAGTGCTTTACCTGAGGGCTCCATTCATGGGCCCCCAGGTATGACTGCCCTCCCCATTGGGAGGGAAGGGGGATGAGGGGTGGGGAGTTGCCAAATTCCCCTACTCCCTCCATAGAGGACAATGATGGAAAGCATGACGGGGCAGCGCTTAAGTACAGAGTTCGGCGCGTTCTGTGGAAAGTGTGTCATCTCTTAGATCAGTTGTTTAGACATATTTGTGCTCGTGTTGTTTCCCTGAAATCATTTCTTTAACCACTGCCTGTTATTTTACTGGTATTAGTTTTAATTTATTGGTTTAATATATTCTGCACAGAGTGAATCATACGATGGTGAGACATTTAGGAGAAAGCCTTGGATTTTGTTCCTGATAAACATATTCTCTCTGTAGTATCTTTTTTTCTGTGTTTTTGTGGTGAAGTATGTTTAAGTGTTTGGTAACTTTTGTGCTCCTGGAGCCCATAGGATTGGCTTAAAAGGGGCTTTTTTTCCCCCCCGTCACCTGAGACAGACCTTACCTTGATGTTGTTGAGGTGAGACTCTTATTCAAGGGATTTACAACTGGTTTATCAGAATATTTTTTCTAGGAAAAAAAGTCACGTAAAGGTCGAAGTTACTCAGACATAGTGAAGATAAGGAGTAAGAAGATGTCAACCAAAGTTTTGTTATTGTCATATAAATCACTGCTTTGGAATGGAAGGAGTAGCAGAAAAAAAACACCTCTCGTGAAGGATTTATTAGTCCAATGAAAGCTACGCAATCAATTCAGCTTTCTTAAATTCCATTTCCTTGTACACTGTTCAAGCCTGGATTATCACAATGTTTTTTTTCAAATCTTCCTCCATCCAAACTGATCCCATATTGATACCCTGGCATCACCGCGCTTTATTAGGCAAGCTGATAAGCATCTGCAGACTTAACTGTGTTTTGAGAAGCAAGAGTCTCTCACACACAGCCAACAAATATCCCTGTTGCCACATTCCTCCAGCCTATATCTGCCAACACCTTTGCGCTACAATGGCTTTGGTCCTTTTTTTTTTCCCCAGCCCATAATAGTCAGCGTGGGCTGTAATGGTCTGTTGACAGGTTTAGGCTGAGGTAATTTTGTTGCTGGGCTTTACAGTGAGGTGCCAAATCTTCCCCTGAGGAAGAAAAAAAGAGTAGCAGATGCAGGGAAGCTAAGCTATTAGCTTCCTAATGCACACTTTTTTTTTTATTAGCTGATTGTTGTTATAAAAGTTTGTGCATAAAGAGGCTGCAAATCATTTTTATATCGGGGCTTTTACGTCGTGTCGGCTCATCTTCAACGACTTGGCGGTAATGGCAGGGGTAGTTGTTGCTCTGCTGTACAGTCAGGGGCTGAATGTGTTAGCATTGTGCTAAAATGTTAAGTGGCTCTAGCTTCTGTGAGTTGTGTGCTCTTGAGTTAAAATGGCTCCCGCTGAGCAGAGACACAGTTCATTATTTGAAGCAGGACTGCATAAAGAGAGGCCAGCTGAGTGGAACTCCAGCTGCCGGACTCACACACACACACGCACACACACAAATGCAGACACACACAGATGTAATGTAGAAACACACCATGGAAAATGCAAGGGAAAGCAAGACTGTGGAGGCCAAGGGGTTCCCTTAGCAATGTGCAAAGCAGATCAACCATACACACACAGAATACACAAGCACCTGCCAGCTGACTACCTCCTGTGGGACGGAGGTTACCACTGCTCCAAAGCCACACAACACAACCCAAAACACACAGACACACACTGGTCATTATGACTTTTTCAGGGTCCTCCTTCTTCTTGTTGATGGTCAGTCTCTGTGCTGTTCGATCCTCTGGCAACAGGAGAGAGAGAGAGATCATCTTCCACAGTATTTAGTCTGACTGTGTTTTATGGATTTCTTAAGAGAAGATGTTTTTTTTATGACCAAAACTATTTGGAAAGCTCCAGACTGCAGTGACTATAACAATGTTTGTTTCTGTGAGATGACAGTCTACAAATTCTTACTGATCTAGTCTTTGGATTTTCGAAATCTGGAGCTTCAGATTCCTTTTCCTGTTTACTGCTGATACTAACGAACTAGCTACTCAGCGTTTCATAGCAAAATTCTGCTGTTCTCAACACACATGCTTTCCACTAAATGTTTCGCAACCAGTTACCAAAGCCTGTTTCAAACAGCAAATATAAAAGCCTTCATAACCTGGATATACAGCACAGATGCACAATACACACAGTCATTACTTTAAATGAGTATTACATCAAACCTTATGGCCAGGGTGGGTAATAACAACCCTGTGCAGGCACAAAACGCACCTTCAACCTTAACCTTTACTGAGGTACAATCCTAGTTCGATTGCATAAACACAACAAGAACCCACACAAACCCCCAAAAAAAGTACAACCAACCAACCCCCCTGCCCCCCAGGCTAGAGCCACAGGTTGGTCCGTGTCCAGAGCTCAGTGGTGTCTGCTCATTGTCAGTACTTCCATTTCCTGGCTCTGATAAAATATGACAGATAGAAGAGGTGTAAAGAGGCTCGTATGCACAGAGGATCAACAGCTCTCTCACACAGTTATGAGACGATAATTCATTGTTATATTCACCAATATACACCCGTCTTTCTATCTCACACTCTCAAAAACACTATATGCCAAGAAGGAGGCAAAAGGAAAGGAATGCCAGCACAGAGCGAAGCAATGTTTGTAGCACAGCCTCCTCCTCAAAGGCAAATTGGGAGTCCCCAGTCAAATTACTCGAGCTGTTTCCAAATGCAAATATGTGTTATCAAATCAACAAAGCAACTAAAGATGCAAATCGAGAGATCCGTGCTGCTCGTTTAGCATCTGTTGGGAGGAAAAGAAATGAAACATTTCCATCAAGACTTTGCCCTGTGTTTTCTCCGCTGAGAGTGAAACGCAGATTTGTATGTTTTTGTTTGAAGATTCGCTTTTGAAAGTCTTCACAAGGAGCCGGGTCCCTCCTGGCAAGGTGGGAATTCACCATGTGTTTCGTTTCTGAAACAGTCCCTTTTTTTTTTTTTTTTTTTTGTTGGGGTTAGCTAGTCGCCAAGTTTGCAGGATATAAAAAGAGACGGGAGACAGGGGACACATCTGAGCCAAGATGGAGAGCTCATCCCTGCAGCTAATATACACTCTGCCCCAGAATGGAGGTTGGTATTAAATGTCCAGGGTGAGCTGTCTTCAGACTTTGGACGACTGTTAGAGGAATTTACCATTTCCTTACAAATACACTGAGTTCTTCTTTTCCTCTTTATGACTGCACTGTTTTCTTTTATGTGACATGTACGGGTCAGAACCTAGAATATATACCTTTATCCATTTGCTTCTCTCTTACACATTATTCTACTTTGGCCGATTTCATAATAAAGCTGTTTTTTTGTTTTATGTTTTTCTGTTTCATGGCCCATTAAGACAATGTCTTATCCAGCACTCACTTCCAACCCTAACTTCCAAACCCTGGGTTTTTATAGCTGTGACATTGTCAAAATCGCCATACACACATGCACACGAGATGTACTTGTTAAAATGATCAGTCAGAGAGAAGATGTGAGGCTTGAACAGGTTCCCAACATAGAGATGGAGACACATAAAGCAGGACATATGGATGATGGCAGAAAGAACTTGTAGAAGTGTGTACAGTACCAGTGTGTAATATACTGTGTGTCTGCATGTGTTAGAGCATCGGGGTGTTTTTCTGTTTGTTTCTCACAGTCGCCGCTGAGTTTTTTTCTCATTTTTTTCAGACTTCAGATGTTGAGGCTCAGTCCCAATGGTCTTCTCTGTCAATACTGCTGAAACATGTCTGTCCTGTGTCACACATGCCACCTTGACACATAAGGCCTGTTTACACGCTACTAACCCCCCCCCCCCGCCCATGCACTCATCGCCCACACAACCGCCCACACACAACCCACGCTAAAGGTTACCATGCAGGGATTTTAATCTACATGTGAAATGTGCTCTCCTACGCCTCTTCTTCTGTCTAGTCAGCAATCTGGCTATTGCCCTGTGATTCACAGAGCCTCACTTTATTGATTGAATGGGCTTTAGTCTGGAACACACACACTGGAAAACATACATCCATCCACGTACACACTCACACTCACACACACACACACACACTGGTGACTTTGTTGCAAATGGAGGGAGGGAGAGGGATGAGGGTGTCAGGCTTAGCATGATGGGCGAACATCAATCATTGCTTGTCAGCCTCGCCTTTTTTTCCCCCTCCCCCCGATCTCACCCCCTCCACCTCCTCTCACTTTTCTTCTGCCTCACTGATCAGCCTTTGTTTTGAATGGTGGCGTGTGTATGTGTGTGTGTGTTGGGTGTGTGTGTGTGGAGAATGCGGTCCGACCACATGGACAAGACGCGGGCTGTTCGCAGGTGTTATCGTTCTCAGCTGCCAATTAAGTCTCATGTCGTTTACTCTCGTACCTTCAGGTCATGACAAACGCCATGCATTTTAATAAGGTTTACATGTGATAGAGATTACAGACCTGTTGTCCACTGGATGTGCGCCTGCATGAGTGAGTTCATTAAAGTTTGTGTGTGTGTGGAAGTGGTGCATCGATGTACTGTATATATCTGCACGAGCCAGGTGCTGTTTGCATTATGTTTGTGGTGGTTCAGGCAAAAACAAAGGAACAAAGGATGTTACAGATTGTACACGGCAAGAGATGACGATGTATGACAGAAATCTACATCTTATCAAGTCACTAAATGGGATGTTGAATGTGTCCTCACAGATCTTGGGAAGTATGACTGCATGTATAACATTGTTCAAAGCCTTCTGTGTCTCCAGAGAGAAATGCACACAGTCAGGGTGATGTCACTTCAGGCAGCGCGGACTGGGGCTGAGGATTATGGGTTGGAAAATGGTTGGTTGTGGAAGTTAGAGAGAAGTGAGTTCACCACACTTCTGTAGCTCGCCCCTCAACTCTGCTTGAGGCTGGTTGCTCCAGGCTGCTTTCAAGGCTCCTAGCATAACACACGAGTCTGTGGCCAAGTTGCATTGTGGGTAATGTAGGCAATGGGTTGGATTGCAAAAGAGATGATTATCTTCTTCTCTTTTCAACATCCATTACTGAACTTTAAATATTTCCTCACTGAGTTGAATACAGTAAATGTTTCTGCACTAGCACTTTTTTGTCAATAAGACATTTACAGTTCAGCGATATAAGATTAGTCAGAGCACTTTTGTAGTTCATCTGTGTTGGTTCTTTCTATTCCAGCCTGTCACTGGGTCCATCTGACTTTCTGTGTGCTTCATGTTTAAAATTTCAGAGAAACCAGAGGATAAGAAGACATCCGGAACTAATAGACTTTCCAAAGACTTGAGCTCAGAATATGACGATTTATGAATCGGCCCGGGACAAGTGCTGCGTCTGTTTGTCAGGGAAACATATATTTCTTCTTTTCCCTTTTTGGAAAAATGGATTTGGCCATCCACCAATCACTGCGAGCGTGTTCTCTTCATGTTGTGCCAAAAACTACAGCATGCTTCTCTTTCTCTGTTGGTCGTTCTGACTCTATTTGTTATTATGCTTTGTGTTGTGTGGAGAAAGCCCCAGTGTGTCTTATTTGTAATGGGTGCCAGGGGCTGGGGGAGATGTGTTTTCAATTACCACTTGGTAGAATGACTGATGGTAAGACAATCAAGCACAGAACTGCAGCTCAGTGTGTGTGTGTCTGCGTGTGTGTCTGTATGTTCATCCATGTGTGACTATGTTTGTATGTGTGCAGGCTTGCATGTGCAAACTGCTTTGTGCATGTTTGTGTGTGTGCATGCCTGCATCTGTGTTTTTATGTGATCTGTGCTCTGATTTTTCCCACATTCTGCTTTCATTCACTGTTGACGGGTCAGCAAGGAAACTGCCACCACTGGTGCAGAGCTATCCCAGTCTAACAAACAAAACCTGTGAGTTTCTCAGACCAAAACACAAAACAACAAAGCAAACACCAGTTCTCAGGAGTATCCGCTAAAAATAAAAAAAAATATGTTGGTCTTTTTATAGGTCTTTGGTTTCGTGCCAAAAAATCTAAAACCAGAATCAAACCAAAACCTGGTGAGAAATGTGGAACCGAAACCAAAACAAATCCGCTGTCACGAAAAATTACAGGGAGGCACTGGTGATCTAATACTGAGGGATTGTCCTCACAAAATCTGAAGGGGATAGACACACGAATCCACAGCTTGCCTTGATAATCTTACTTGTGCTGCACTGTATAAAATAACAACTATTGCAGAGCATTGACTTGAATTGGCTCAACTATTATATCCAGACAAGTTCAAAGACTTAACTTGTCAGAATTCTTATAGAGATCCTGTTGCTTTTATCCACACTGACTTTAGTGAGCGCAATAAAGTAAATAATGGGACTCTCGTGAGGTTTTTACACAATATATGAAGCATATTTTCTTGTCCATTCTATACCTCCCTCATTTATGGAAGTGAAAAGTGTGTCCCTTGTTTCAGAGTGTGTTATCGAGCCCTGGAGTCTGCTGCTGCATGAAACGTCCAGGACACAGATGGAGCTTATGAATGTTTAATCGCAGGTGATGTAGTTCACAGCCAACCAGACACAACTCGGAGGTGTGTAATATCTGAATAACGAATGATCTTTGTTTCCATGATGATTTTTTAAAAAAAGAAATTCAGAGAAAATGCGCAAGGACGACATTTATGAATCAGGATTGTCGACTTCTCTACTGGTTGTTGCACATTGTGTTACTCTCTCTCTGTTTTTGTTTAATGAGAAGTCACTCCAGCATGCATCATCATCCAGACACACAGCGGCCTAATAAAGAACAAAAACCGGTTGGTCCACTCTCTGACCTTAGGACGCAAACACACTCTCATAAACACAGAGTGTGAAAGAGAAAGGACATATTAGAGCAGTGTGTTGTATATTTATGAGGCCACGTAATGCATCACATTTATTCCATATTCATTTTAAATATTAAAGACCCTCCCGTCCCCCTCGCTGGCAGGAAATGACACAATACAAAGGCGCAAGTCTTTAGGGTTAAAACAGAAATGTAATACATGTTGTAGAAGAGAAGCACACAGTTTAAGAGTAGGTCACAGATGAGAAGAAGCTCTTGCCACATTTTAAACTGCAATAATAATAATAAACGATGGTGAAGCCTATTAACTAGATGCTCACCATGATTAAACATGCAGTGTATTTGACACATGTGACACTCAGACAAGCAGTACGTGACATCAATTTATACATTCAAACCATTCTGCAGGAAATGTTAATATATGGTTCTCCTCCCCTCATTGATCCCTGCTGTTCTTCCACTAGAACTACAACAGTGACCTCTAGTGTGGCTGCTCCCCCGAAGACCTGACAGCAAGGTTCACTCTGCAGCAACGCAAAGCCTTCAGCACAGTGAGGATTTTAGGCAGTGAGTGAGTCACATGTACTGCGGTGAGAGAAAGTTAATTTCAATCTCCTGCTCTGCTTTGTTTAAGAAACCTCGCGCACCGTTTGAGTGATGGCTGAACAACATGTTTAAACCGGCTGCCTTCTTCAGTAGCTGCAGGTGATTTCCGTTGCAGCTCCGCATGAGTCAGAAAAAGATTTCCAAATAATTCCCCATGTTTGTTTTACTCGCCATGCAAAACCAGACGGGTGGAGTTCAACGCAGGCAATAAAAGCCAGAAACATTAGACAGTATTCAGAAGGTATTTAAAAAACAATACAGCAAACGTTTCAGTGATTGAAAGCCTGCTCTGCCTCTGTGCAGTAAGATTGATTAAAATTAATGGATAATTACTTCCAAAACGACAACACTGTACAACATTAACGATACTTTGGGAGTGAACACTTGCATAGTGTTTTCAACTACACAATAAAAAACCACAAGAAGATGAGATGGATGTTTGAACCTCTCTACTTCTACTTGAGAATGATAAAAACTAAATCATGTTTCGTCTTAAAAAATGTCATCTGGCATTGTGCACACACACACACACACACACACAAATGCTGGTGGCAGGGAATAAACAGCATCACTAAATCATATCATCATATATTTTGTGGCGTGGTTGCATACACATAAACCCATGCATATGTACATACTGCAGGCACCTGCACGTATGCAACACCCGGGTGGCAACAAACTCCCAACTACCACAAATACCAGCCAACCCCAAATCACTCCATCTCAGAAACTCCTCTTCCTCTCTCCTCTCTCTCTCACACACACACACACTTGTTCTCTAGCAGCTAGGTCCTTTAGCCTCAGGCTCTCCACAATGAAATTTTCATGCAGCCATATGGAGGAGTATTGGTGATAGAGATTTACTGTCAGGGCTAGACATCCCACTGGAGAAAACAAGGAAGCCTGAACATATTGGCTTCTGTAAATCAGAGAGGAGAGGAGAGGAGAGGAGAGGAGAGGAGAGGAGAGGAGAGGAGCTCCTGGGTCTCACCTACTGCACCTCTCATTGCAAGAAAAGTTTATATATCAGTGTGAGTGTGTGTCTGTTTTGTGCATGCATGTGTGGCCCTGTTGTTGTACAGTGTTTGTGTCAAAGTTCAGCTTAGCAGGTACAGAAGCAAAAGAAAGGCAGGTGTTGACCCCTATTCTTCGTCCTGTATTATGGAGGAAACAGAGGAAATGGAGCTCACAGCCTTTAAATTGACCATGAACTTTAGAAAAACAACCCGCTGTGGCAGGAAAGGTCACTGTTTTTGCAAGACAAAGAATGCTGACTGATACAGTGTTTGCAGTGATGCAATGCCTTCTCTGTGGCTGTGTGTATGTGTGTGTATGTGTGTGTGTGTTATACAGCAGGCATAACCCGTTCTGTGAAAGACTGGGGAGGAGGAAGAAGCAAGAAAACATACAAAGGTTGTTGACACTGTCAGATTCTCTGTCAGCGTCACTCGAGCTTCATTCAGAAGAGCTATTGTGACATTTCAGGAAACACACTCACTAGTATTTACTGTCTTCCTCAAAGTTACAAGACAGGATCAGTGTCAGTCTCCTGTCTTTGTATTAAGTGTTGAGCTGGAGCTGGTTGGTGATTAGCTTAGCTTTGCAAAAAAAAAAAACACAGAGCTAAGATAAAGAGCACAGTTAAAAAAAAATCTGCCAGTTCACCAATCAACATGTAGGATATCATTTCCATATACAGTCCATTATACATGAATCCATATCAAAATATTATAAGAAAAGAATCAATAATCTGTGCTCCTGTGGGAGGTTACATGCACAGACTCCAACAAATGCAGGGACAGGAGACATCAGGCAACAGAGCAGAGTGTGAGAAAAGTAGGGCGGAGGCTGAAGTGTGAAAGAGAGGAACATGATAGCCAGAGTCATTGCCTAGCATGTTAGGTAACCAGTCCTTGGTTGGTTGTTAAAATGACAAAGTGCATTATGTTTGATAGATACAGAATAATAAATGTCAGATAATGATTTCTAAACCTGCAGCTAGTGCATATTGAAAAGGATTTTGAGGAAGAAGCTCTTAGCCGTGGTGTAAACACGGTTTTCACTGATAAGACACATCACAAAAATACCAGTTTCGATACCAGTTTGAAAGCGTCTCCTTTGATCTGGGAAGCCCCTCATCCCCTCCCTGTGTTTGAACCCAAACGCTCCAAGATGGATCAGCGAGCCGCACAAATGTGAACCAGATTCCCAGTGTTACCGAGTAGGATGGTGGGAATGCTGAGGGGGATTGTGGCACATGGCCGTCCTCACTGATAGCCTTGTTAGCATTCATACATGCTAATGAGTGGGTTTAGGATGCATGGATGATTAGGCAAAGACAAGTAGACTGAGTGTTGACACTGTAATGAGTCTGTGGGCTGAGAAAGGAGGATTTAGAGATTGGAAGTTGTTTGGAGTAAAGGAAATGCCTCTGGGCTTAGAAGTTTGATCACAAAGCAGGCAAGCACACCTGCTGCTACGTTAACAAAGAGCTGGCCAAACTTTACATAGTGCACAGGGCAATACATGCAGCAATATGGTGCTCGGTCTACAGTTTGAACTCCCTGACAAAAAAGCTGAGTGCATGTTAAATGCCAACATTTTTCAATATGAATTAATGCAAATAATTCTTATTGTACATCAAAGTACTTTTGTTTTTATCAGTCTGTTAAACACCTGCAGCCTTTTAACTTAGGAAACAGGGCAGCTAGCATGCTATTGTGCTAGCTGCTAGCTGTGGCTTCATAATTAGGCCTATCCTAAAGATAAATAACCAGTGTGTTCCCCTAACTCTGAAAAAAGTGTATTTGCCAAAATGCCAAACTTTTCCTTCCACAACACAACACACGAGTTTCACAACACGTCTGAATAATCAGATGAGTCATTTGAAAAGTTTGTCAAAACAGGTTTTTTGTGGGTTTTCTTCCATGCCAACATTGGCAGCCTGATACATCAATAAGAAATGGACCAGTTCATAATCTTGTTGATCTTTATCAGTACATCACCCCTGCAGAGATTAATTCATAAATACAGATGTTACCTCTTTGGATCCAAAACCAGTTATGACGGAGGACAGTTTCAGTTGCAAAAGCAAATAAACATAAAGTCATATTGATTTTTTTTAATGCGGACATTTTATGCCAACAAAACAAACAAACAAAATTCAGTCTGCAATTGTCTTCACACATCCCGAGTGTTGTCAGACTGAATGCACACACACGCACTGTTTCTTTGAAAATGTATCACTTATTAAACAATGGCCAGATTTATTAATCCCACCTCTTCCTTGTCAAAGCACTAACAGTGAGGAGACAGTCTCTCTGTTTCTCTCTGTCTCACTGAACTGAACCTGAATCAGTGCCAGGGTCAGGAGAGCAGTGTAAACATCCAGGTCTCAGCTCAGGGCCTGCTGGTCCAGACCGCACAAAGGCCCCCAGCCTCAACCTCAGCCAGCACATTCCCCCCGCGTCACTCAAAGACCACAACAATCCTGTCTTTGTCGGCCAGTGATTGATGACACACAGGAATTTCATTCACGACCGCCCCGTGTTTTGGGGTTACCGTGACGACCAGGTGAAAACACAGCACATTGGGAGTATTGAGTTTCCCAACCTTGATCACAGGGGAAGAGGTAGGGGGAAAAAAAAAAGGAGAAGCAACAGCGGAGAGGTCACTGTCGAAGTTAAACAAACAGCCATAACTGTTATCTTAGAAGATAAGCGCTGGGAATTATCTTGTTGGTTTTTCTCAAGTCCAGTCGATGCTGAGCTCACTGTGTGACGTTCCACACAGGTGACGTGAAATCTCTCTTCCGCTTATAGTTTCACTGAAGTCAATAGAGACCATAAAGTTTTTCTTTTTTTTTACGATTATTTGTTTAAGGTTTAACAATTTGCTATTGGATCATTTTTGGACAGTTTGCATCAGGGTTACACAAGCAAAGTACACAAATGTGTTCATAGACTCAAGCCAAGCACACATCACTTATCCATATAAATAAAGACCCATCCACTCCCTGTCCCTCACACACACACACACACACACAATCAGTCATGCACACGCGTGCACATACACCCACATTAAGAACAGTCATTTAATGGATATAGCTAGTTGGTAAAGTGCACCATTAAAGAGACGAGAGCCTGAGCATAACAAAGCTCTGATGCAATATTCATGCCTTCTCATTCTGGGCTAATGCTGTTTTCCTCCATTCCAAAGCAATGGATTTGCACATAACATGTCCCTATAAAGAGTCTTAAAGTGTACGTGGAGGAGGCTTTCTTAGAGAACTCGATCACCTTACTCCACGGAGGGTAATTAGGCATTTGTTTGTTCACATATTCATCTGATAGACATGGACACATTAAACCGGAGAGGTCGGGGATGCACAGGGAAAGTTAAGTGATCAGTTGTCTTTCCCAAGGGCATTTTGCCAGAGATGGACACACAGGGAATCAAACTTAAAAATTCATCTTAAGTGTTTGCTGGTAGGTATGGATTTACTTAAGTTAAGCAATCAAAGCCACTATATCACTGTAACGACCAAATCAGAAAACCATCAGGTTGACTAACTGTGGACAGCAAGCTTGCCTAAGAGCTGTCTTTCATCCAGATCTAATTTATGTGTCTATCTATCTCATCAGTATGCCCTATATACCACAGACAGTTCCAGATGAGCTCATCCAAACCAATTCGAAAACTAACTTTATTTGAAAAGAACTTTATTTAATTAAATCTCTTGGAAAATAAAACAATAGTTGAACTCTTGTGCACTCAACTGCAAAAAAACAAAAAAAACAAAGCACAAATTTAAACTAGAATAATACAGTCTGCACAGTCTTTGCTGCTCCTTCAAACATCTGAGCTCAGATGAGAATATGGTGGAAAAAAGTCATGAAAAAGCAGAAAAATCAATCTTCTCCTGTCACACACAGACACACACACACACGCTTATAGGAGCTATTTCAAAGCCACATAGCATTAGTGCCTTTCCTACTACTGAGGTTAGCATGCTAACCAGCTAGCTCCAGCCCATCTTGTCATTTACTTATAGCGACTCACTAAAGCCTTCAATCTGCACTGACAACACCATTGTGACACTCCGAATGCATAGTACAACTTTTTTGTGTTATAAAGACAACAATGACTGATTCACCACCAGAGTCCCCAGGACTAATAGCCCCCTAAAGACCACCTTAAACCACACCACACCACGAAGCTGCTACAGTAGCCTGGTACTAAGAAATCAAACAACATTTGGGCCTTACCACAGGTCTCCTAAGTTAAAACAACAACAGAACGTAAAGATTACATCCGACAGCAAGGGGTTAAAGTAAAACGTCACGTGATTCAGAATAATCTCTTGTATAATCAGCGAGATGCTGAGTAAGAGAAGTAAATTACAGCTTTCTGCTTCTTTCAGTGAGGAGGAAGAAAAACAGACGAATGATGAGATGATAATAAAGAGGAATAAACTTGGCATTCACACCTGATCAAAGTAAAATGTTTCTGGCTCTTATCCACAGAGAAAAAACAAACAGTAAACCACAAACCTCCCCTGTGCCCGAGCTCGTGGAAACAAAGGCCTTTTAGTGACATAGATTTGCAGCTAATAAAGCACTCTAGCATATTTTAGCCTTCATCTGCCATGCAATAAATGAATATATGAAAATGTTGGATATCCTCATCTGAGCTTCCATCCAGGCATGAATTATTCACCTCAGCATGGCTACTCCATTATGTACTCTGCCTGCCACTTAGGCTGATGCTCCTGCTCAGCCCCATGCATACAGAGACATTAGGCCTCTCACTCAGATGCACAAATACACAATTACATACAGTACAGTGCATGTGCACAGACATAGACATGAACTACTGGCATCTACGTGCACATTAAACGTTTTATTTTTATTTATATAGCACATAAATACAAATATATTAATACACTGTACACATGCACATATTCACAGGACATGAGGGTATGCCAAGTGTTTTAGCCATTCAATAAAACACTCTCTCTCTCACACACACACACACACACACACACACACACACACACAGTCAGAACTCAAACAGTGTCCTCTTTATCTCTTGACTTGTAATCAGTGCCATGTAGGGATCATCTCCACCCCCCCAACAGTGCACACACTGTAACCTATCATCCTAGAAACCCCAAGTGTCATTATCGACTTCCCTCTCAGTTTAACAAAAGAAAACAGACACACATACACACACACACACACATACTCCTTTCTCCTAGAATTAGCAGAATTAGTTGTTATCAGTTGTTTGTTTTACACACAAACTACAAAGAGAGCAGAGAGAGAGAGAGGCGAGGAGTCGACCTCCAGCAGCTCAGACACATGTTGACAGCTTTACGGCCTATGATTGGAATACAACCATCAATTATGCCTCACTGCATGTAATTGGAGACAGTATCAAACCGTCTCTGAACCTGATCAAAATGCCAACTTGCCACACTGGCAAACTGTGGATGGTAAACGCTTGGGTGTAATTTCAGGCTTTTATCTACAATGGGATTTTCTGTGGCCTGACAGTGGATCAGCTAATCTGTGCTGAGTCTGCAGTATACTCTGGTGTTTATTGGTGTAAATTTAATATCTATGTTTAGATTTACATTAGCTGCACGTTAATCATCCTTTATCTGAGGTTCTGTTACAAATGGAGCATTAAATGTGTAACTAAATGAATATGGATGTGAGACTTGAGATTTACATTGGAACACTTTGAAGTGTTTCCCTTTTTATTACAGTAACATACTCACAGGACACTTTCTGTATCAGCATTACAGATTATCAGGACCTCTCTGCTGAGGAGCCATGTCAATATTTGCACTGATAAGATGGGTTATTCTCGTCCATGAAAACCTTCCCAGCCACTGTGAGAAAGAAAAAAAAAAGTTTCCCCCCAATTTTTTAAACAGGACAAAAAACTTTTGAGAATAGCCCTTAAGTCAGTGATTAACTTTCTTCCCGTCTGCTGCAAGCCCAGCATGCCTCTAGTTCCAATAGTGCCGGCAGTGTGATACATTACACTACATTCTCATTATGGCCACCTAGGGTTTTCCAACAGCTTGTACGGTCCGCGGTGAGTCTGCTCTCCCGTAGAGCTTGGAGGGTTGGGCACTGCTGCTAGCTAGCACCAGGTGTGAGGAGAAACTGGAGCTGCCTTTCTCCTCTTGCTGCACCACCACATGCATCTCAGAGCCAGAATCACTTTACTTTCATCAGGTACAAATGCACGAGGAGCTAAAACTGGGCTGATTCAGTTGCACCTGTGTAGGTTATGAGAGCAAATACTTTTCCAGTTTCTTTCCTCGACTCCTATTACGGCGCTTAAAAATTCAGTCGTACACGGCCGGTATAGAAAGAGAGGAACTCCAAAGGGAGCTGCGGTTTTAATGATTGCATTCCTTGGCCACTTGTAATGCAGTGTTGATAACAGAGGAAGTGGAACAGATTTTTCTTTTAGATTGTAGGTCATTTTGTTCACCGGCACAAAGTAAGTAGCCAAAATATAAATATAAACGTCTAAAAGTGGAAACCACATGTGAACAGACTCAGATTGCATCACCACTTGATATATCATTCTTTTTATTCCACTAATCAGACATTTAGTGTCCAATTGACCTTATATCATGTCCATTATTGTGTATTTTGTAGGTGTCTGTGAGAAATCCCACACATTTATTATACTTGGCAATTAAGGCGGTTGTGATTGTATCAGGGAAAGAGACGGAGCCTGGAGAGGACACCAAAGGTTTCGAGTGAGAGACGAGCTGTAGTTTCAATCCACGGCATCGCCCCATGAAACATGCATGCAATCAACAGGGTCAAAGCTCCACCGACAGTTTCCAGCCAAACTCATCCATCACAGAGAAACTGGATCTGTGGGGGCCTCCATTCTGGCTCTGCACTGACCAACCCACCCGCACAGAGCGGCCCGTCAGCAGCACTCTAACACTAACAGGACTACAGAGCAGCAACACGATATATGATAAGCTCTCCTCTAACAGCTCTTGGACCAGCTCCAATCCTTTTTCATTGTTTTCACTCTTCTTCTGCAACCCTCAGGCTCCTTACTAAAAGGCATTACCTCAGCTCCGATGAGGTGATGACTGAAATGTCAGTGGCTGTAACAGTAACGTGACATGGCGTAAAAAATCCTAAATGAAAAACCCGAGGAATGGCACTACACGGTCTGTAACGTTTCAACATGAAACCCGGCTCCTATTAATGTGGTCTGCGTTTGGAAATGAGCAGAGCGGCTCATTTGATGTCCAGCTCTTGTGCTCAGTTACTTGAAATGGGTGGAAATCAGTTTTGGGCAGTAACACAGATGCAGCACCACAGACAAGTTGGTTTAACTTTTTGATTTAAAGCGCTACTTCCCTGCGTTTGTATGTGGTCAAAGCCACAGAAGATAGAGAGGCCGATGATGATGGGTTTCAAAAAAACAAGCACAAATCTTTTGATCTCTAGTTATAAAATGCACCTAAAATGGACGTTTCAATGCAACTATGAAACTGTTTTCCATCTATCCAGATCTGTGTTGCTCAGAACCAAATCCCACACTCCTCTGGTTTAATTATACTCTCCTCTCTGATGCAGTGTGAATATCAATCTCCTCTTTTCCTCTCTGTCACTCTCCCCTTCGACAGCTTTATTCGCCTTGTCGACGACCACACATAATAAATTTGTGCCATCTACGCTTAATGTTTGTTCTTTGTAAGGGAGCTCCGTGTGACGAACCAATAAAAACCTAGATTTACTGTGAGCTGAAAGCCACACGCAAGGGTTATCACGAAATTCCAGCACCGCTTCCTTTGCTTTCGCCTGCCTATCCATATGCATTGGGAGCACACGTTGATGGTGCACACACGCTCACTCGGCTAAGGTAATACATTTCAATACGCCAGTTAATCCTCTTTTCCCCGGCATGGGAAATGGCCAACCCCTTAAATCAGCCACAACACCGGACTCAGTGCGGCAGGAAGAGGAGCTGCTGTATCCAATGCCCCTGGCTGACCCTCTTTAAATAGGATGTCTGGATGTGTTATGGGGGCTATTGTTTCCTATAAACATCTAGCACCGGGGCAATAACAATCGCATCAGGCCAAATGAAGTTATCTGAGAATGGAATTAAACTCGGTGTGACCCCGCTGTCTGCTCGGCTCACAGGCCCGCCATTAATAATGCCTAATCTAATCAAGGAGCTAAGATGGATGGATGGGAGGCCTGTGTGTGTGTGTGTGTGTGCGTGTGAGAGGCAGTTGGCTTTCTGCACATATGTGTGTCTCTGCACTTACATGCATGTTTGTGTTTCTGAGTGCTTGTGTTTTTTCCATATGTACGTTCTGGTGTGTCCACAGCTTCTTGTGTGATGTGTGTGTACGTGCACGCATGGCTGGTGCAAACGTGCACATGCCTGTGTGTGTTTGTGTGTGTGTGTGTGTGAGAGAGAGTGTGTGTTACAGAGGATCAGGGCCAGTGCCAGGCTCTAAGCCAGACCAGTGTTCATCTATTCATGCCCCGACCAGACCCACGCCTGCTGCACTGGGCTAATGAACACAAACAGAATACAGAGGAGAAAAAATAGGGGAGAATATCAATGTGTGATTGTGTGTGTGTGTGTGTGTGTCTGTGCATGCATGTGTGTGCGTCCTTGCAAAAGGGAGAAAAGGGGAAAATGAAGACAGAGGAAATGGGGGCAGATAAGGAGGGATGAAGGAGGGAAAACAGACAAAGGAGGGTGGAAGGCAGACAGAGAGAGTACGAGAGAAAGGGGACCACCACATGGTTTCATCCTCTGTTATCTCACTCTTGGCAAAGACATGCCCTTGTAACTGATAGACAAATAACCCTACTGTGACTGATAAAGCTTGATTACAGATGGAGAGAGAGAGGGAGGGAGGGAGGGCAGAGAAAGGGGGAGAGGAAGGGAGGAAATGAGGAAGGCAGGCAGGGGAGAAAAGGCACAAAGACACCGACGGGGAAAGAAAGGAAAAGGAGGTAAAGAAGAGATGAGATGGGACGGAGGGAGAAAGGAAAGATCGTGGGAGTGTGTGAGGCAGGAAAGTGGGATGGGGTGATGGAGGAATAGACAGATGAAGAGAAAGAGTGACGGGGAGACATGGAAGGAATGAGAGAACTATAGAGAGGCGAAGCATGAGTCATACAAAGTGAGGATTAATGGGGGAACAAGACCTCCTCTTTCTATGAGTAACTGTTTTTCTCTCACTATTGATACACACACACACACACACACACACACCACAACATTACTCTGTGCACATGATAATCCTACTATATTCACTACATTAGTGTAATAACTAATGGAGAAGCTAAAGAAAAAAACAACACTATATATTATTGTTTTTCATCCTCAGTGATGTTTTGCATGTACAACACACTGAACACCACCTGGAGGTGAACTCAGTGTTGCTCTGCTACAGAAAACAGAGTAAAAACAGCAGTAAACTGAAGCTAAACTCTCGTCCTCTTCATGTCATCTCAACATGTTGAACTGCAGACATTTAACCAAAAGACTCAGTTTACTTTATGTCTGTCTTTGCTGGTACCTGTGGTGTGGAGGGAGGGGGGGTTAAATGAATGTCTTCATAATGGTTTCGTTAGCCACAGAGCTTAACGAATCCAGGTGTTTTAGTCACTTGGAGCTTGATCCAAATCCAGAACTCATCCCTCAGCCCCATGAAACACCTGAGACACCCAGCCTCTATCAGCCAACATCAGTGGCCCACTTCATTAACACTGAAGAGAAGTGAATCCCTACAGCCATGATCCATCGTCACTGTAGGAGGCTGGTACAGAGGTCTTGTCCATCATAATGAAGGAATATTACTACACATCGTGCTATTGCTCAGTAACTGTGAATGGAAAACTACTTGATTTCTTTTAGTGTAAAACTAGAAGAAGTTGTTTAACCTTATAACCTTGTTGAGAAAAGTACAGACTGTGTTGCTGTAATGCTTGGAGGGTGATGAGTTGTCTCATTACACGGCACAGACAACTGTGAAAAGCTCGGCTAAACTACTCAAGCTGATGCTCTGTGCTCTACAAAGTTGGCACTGGAGTGAAAATACACATAATATCCCTGAGAGGGGGAAAAATATCATTTGATTGGTGATAGAAAACAATGGCTGGGCAGTTTGTTTTTGACTGTTTGACATGACATTTTCATAAAACATCTGGTCATAAAATGAGTAAAAACAGGAGGAGTGGGACTGGTGGTTTTCAAAGATGAAAAAAAATGATGATGTCAATGAATAGAGGGGAAAAGGCGAGGGGGCACGGGGGGGGGGTTGGTGGTGGTGGAAAGAGTCGTGAAGAAAGCAAACAGGAAGTCTGTGGAAGGACAGAGAGAGTACATTAGTTTAACGACAGACAGAGAGAAGAGAGAGAGAGAGAGGAGGGAAGCAGAGACGGTTCAAAAGCTCTTGGCTCTTGGAAAATTGTTGCTATAATAACAATCTGCCTCCTGCTCTGATGATGTTTCACAATATCCAAGAGATCTAGACATGGGAATTTCTAAATGAGAGCCAGACCTGGTTCAAATACTGTTTTCAGACCATATTGATGGTTTGTTTTAACTCGCTCCGAGTGTCAGATGGTGAGATCTGCCACATACGACACTGACAAAAGTGTCAGAATGTTTAGACATAAAAACACACATCTGATGCTTCATCTAAAGCCGTTTCCAGAAGACTGAGCAGGTTATAATAAGAGTCCATGTGCTCGCTGTATGACATATATGACACGTATGTAGGTTTAATCACTCCTCAGATTTCTAAGAAAGTCAAACAGCTAAATCCAACTGCAGCAACCTGGACCTATTGTTCATACCCTGAGTGCTGGTGACATGGGTTGTGAAGTATGACTGGTTCTCATAACTATGAAATGTACCCTGTGAAGTTTTCTTGTAAACTTGTTAATCTTGTAAACACAGTTGTGTTTACATTCAGAGTCTCACAGTGTGTATACTTGAGGTCTAACAAATGTGTTGAATGCATTTTTGTCCTCATACAACATTTGCAAAGACATTTTTTGTGAAAATTGAAGCCTGCATTGTTTACATCGGTGATACAATAGCTGGGACTCTTCTTGTTTTTCGTTGGGGGGGGCTGCAGCTGTTTCTTGACATGTTGTCACAAACAGCTGGAGATCAGTGGAAAGTATGAAACAGATATTTCATTTGACCGTCATGGTCAATTTTTCAGGTCGACACCACTTTCACTCACTGATATCAATCAACAATCTGACAGAGCAGCACAGAGGATGTGTCAGGCCTCTGACTCTGGAGCACCAGCATGTTATCTACAATCACAGGGCAACATCAGGGTGGCTTTCACTGATTCTGTGTAAACAAGCTGGAATAATGAGGGATCAACACAGAGGGACGTCCAGTCAAAGGGGACATTTCTAAGTTTTCTATGCTTGAGTGGTCACAGGTTTCGCTTGATGACATTACAGTGACTCGGTATCGGAAAATGAGAAGATCAGCCGGTGCTAGCTGGCTGACAACACAGGCATTGCTCTCCACCTCTGGAAACAGCTGTTCAACTGCACTTTCCAAGTGGTTTTATCAAGGACAATAGAAAAACTAGTCCATACTCATAGATGCCTGTACCAGGCACATGCAGGCGTTTTTTCTACATGACAACAAAATATGTTTGTCTGTTATTCAAACTGCAATTCCACCCTCCACCACAATGTGGGTTGAGTGGTGCTGTTTGTGGTTTTACTCATCAACTCCACAGGTAGATGAAGAAGAAACAATAGAAAGATGAATTGATACACTTCAAATAACTAAACAAATACAACCTAGTAGTTTTTGTGCAACCATGACGGTGCAGGCCCCATGATGATTTTACCTCACTCTAGTTATTGTCCATTCTTGGTTGCATTCATTTGAAAACTTAAGCACTTCATGTAATCCAAATATAGTGAACCCAGATTGTATTTCCAACTTGAGACCTTTTTATTTCTGTTGATGTGACATGTCCAGATGTTGCCTTTCACTCTCAGGGAGCTTTGGCGACCACTGGACGGTTAAGTAAAGAGCTGTTACCGCTAACGCTGGACCTGTAGCAACAACAAAACATACAACTTGTTCTCTGCAGCTGAATGTAGAACAGAAGATACAGAGTACAGCTGGTAATACTGCCAGACACACAGAGCATGCATTTGCATATATTATGAGCAGGTTAATTAATTCTGGAAGAGACTAAAACTTTCTGTCTATCAATTTGTCCAAAGATGTTATCAGTTCCTATAAAATGAGACACAGTAATTAATACAATGTGGACGGAGGTTCATCAGCGTGCTCCAACAGCAGGGCAGCACGTTTACAGGATTAAACGCACGTGGGTTGAATACTTCATGAGGAAGTGACAGCATAACTGCAGAATGTGTTTTGGTGAGAGAAACAAAAATCATGTGTCAGTGTGTACGCTGAACTGTCA
The DNA here is from genome assembly GCA_021432705.1 of Caranx ignobilis. Taxonomy (NCBI): domain Eukaryota; kingdom Metazoa; phylum Chordata; class Actinopteri; order Carangiformes; family Carangidae; genus Caranx; species Caranx ignobilis. Next base: position 3,253,847 of record MU270009.1, read on the forward strand.
TGTGTAAATATAACCCACCTACAGTACATCAGATCCAGAGACAGTCTGGATACAAGATTCATGTTGATTTCAGGTCTTCTTTTCATCTGTCTCTTCATCTAACAGGCTGCAACACCTCTCAGCTTCTCCCTCCATCCTTTTTCTCTCTCTCTCTCTAGCTCTCTCTTTATCTTCCCCCTCTGGCTGGTTTTAAATTTATGAGGCCTTATCTTTATATCACTGCTCTTCTTTTTTATTAGGAGTTGTTTCAACTGTGAACTGTGTTGGGATTCCTGAACCGTGGACATTTCTCTTTTTCATGGGAACATCGTGGTCTCTATCGACTGACTGACGCTCACAGGCTGTGGGGGAAAAAAAAACACCGGCTTATCTTGTCTTTGTGTCTGTGACCATGAGAGTGTGGAAATGTGTGCTACCTATGGTCATTATCAAGGACGCTGAGGGAACTTACAAACACTACATGCCATTTAAAATGATAATGGCTGGAACAATTGACCTGTTTGTTGACTGTTACATTGTTTTTTTTCAGAAAAGTTTCCTAGTTCCTGAAACAAACTTTTTCTGCTCCACTGGAAGAACTCGTTCCGTTTGTCCACGTTTGATTTTTTTTTTTTTTTTTTCATTTTCCTTGTTCATTCCTGATTTTATTACTGCATCTAAGGTTTCCTCTGACAAAGAGGGTTTTAACGTCCAAAATGAAATGAAGCGGGATAAGAAAGTGCATGCTACACTACTTACAATATAAAAGATGGCTTGTGCTGCTGAAAAAAGGCATTCCACTGAAGCTAACTACTGAGGGCATGAATTGGTCATGACATAAAGAATCAGATAAGCTCACCAACTAGCTTACCTTGCTGTTCCTTGTTCTGCACTCAGCCTCTTCCTCCTCTCTCCTCCTTCCCCTTTCTGACATAAACAACTCTCTAATTTACGACCAATAATATCCTGATTCAATCACCTGATTGATTTTGGACTTGTGTCCCACTAATAAATCTCAGCTCTTCTTCTCTTATTGAGTCCTCCATCGGATCTCTGCGCCGCCCCCCCATCCACACACACACAAACACACACACACACACGCACACACACACACAAATACACACACACACACTCAGATATATATAGTCTAATGGTATTAGAAAATCAAAGTCTCTCATTTTGTCTCAGTATATCCGCAGGGCCTGGTAATAGATCTGGCAGTACTTGTATCCGGAGAAAAAGGAAGGAGGAGAGGAAGAGGAAGAGCAGGAGGACATAAAAAAAAAAAAAAGAATAAGTGGAATTGAGCAGAGGAAGATGAAGAGGGTATAAAGAAGAGTAAAATAAGCAAGAAAGCATAAGAACAACAAAAGAGCAGATACAAGGAGATCATCAGAGAGTGTGTGTGTGTGTGTGTGTGTGGGGGGGGGGTTAGGGGGGGCTAAGGCTGAATCTACTGATATAGAAACATCTTTATCTGGTCAGCAGCAGAGCGACAGGAACAGTAAACCATAGCAGGCGGTGGTCATAACATCTTCCCCTCTAAGAAAGGTTTTAATCTGCTCTGACTGTCGATGGAAGCATCTCCTCAAACGTGATGAGAACATCTGACTGTGGACTATGTGGCCCAGTAACAATGATCCATTAAATTTACCAGTGACCAACAACAGGCCTTGGACTGATATCAAACCAGCAAATAAGTCCAACAGTCCACTTCTAAATCAGGACCCTGAGTGACTTTACCATTTACCATTCAACACTAAAATCAGAGTTTAATTACTTAATCAACATAACAGTGCTCAGCCAAGAGCTGTGAAGCCAAATGAGAAAGACAAGAACAGACATGTGGGAATACTTGAGGCGGCAGAGTGACATTAAAACATATTAAAACAAGGTGTGGCAGAAGTAACGCTTCATTACAGTGTTTGTGTTTTTAACAAATCACACCTCCGTGTATTTAAATGACTTAAAGTGAAAATCTCAAAGTAATGGAGCAATGTGCCAAAAGCTCTTGACTCTCTTGAGGCAGATCTGAGGTTTTGGATATGGCATCCTTCAACACTGTGATCTCATCATATATGGGGTCATAGTGTGAAATATCTGGGCAGATATTCTGGGGTATTTTGCAGGAGATATTGTCGGTAATGTGACCTTGTTCGTGACTGAGATGCACATCATCTGTAGCATGTGGATGATGGTAAACTCTCTACTGTCCATCAACAACTTCTCCCTCGACGCCCTCAAGCATAGACCGGAGAAAAGAAAGAAAGAAGAAAGATACAGACAGAATAAAGCCCCTTTGTGCTGCGATCTTTCCAGCTGCTTTCACAAGCTCCAGTATACACAATACAGTCATGCTGTTTGATCTGTTACTTATTATTTGTTATTGGAATTTATTATTTACAACATTAGAATTTATATTGTGGTCAGATTGTCCTTTGGGATTGTAAAGTCTCACTTGAAGTAGAGGTCTGTGCGCTGACAGACATTACCACAGCGTGACATCAGTCTATAGCAATGGTTCTCAAACCCCCCCCCCCCGCCAGAAGTCAAGAGAAGTTCACGCCTCCCATCATTAACAGTGTTCAAGGGATCAAATCCTACAAAAGGATTCACACTGGATCTGAAGCATCAGCAGATTTTACTTCCCCCATATAAATCACATCACATTTTTCTCCTGACGACGTCCATGTCCTCCCAGTTTGAGACCCCCTTGTCTACAGTAGAGTTGTGTGTATGTGTGTGTGTTCGTGTGTATAAACACACACAGACATTAGCACTGGCAGAGTGGACCACATGCATGCACACGCCGTGACCACTGTAATCACATCTGGGCTTTACGTCCGTGTATACGTTTGCCAATCCTCTTGCTGTGCACCTTGTTGCCCCCACCACCCCCACCCACCCCATTAATATAATTAAATTCTACTGCAAACTTTCCCTTTGAAACAAATTAATTAAGATGCTATTATTTAGCCATTGAGAGGTTAATGACCACCATTAGCAACAAAGGCTACATCCACCATCATCAGCCAAACTTGGTTATTTGGTCCATTCTGGTTATTTACTGAGCCTGAGATTGATGGCTCCTGATACTGCTAGTGACGCTAATTAGCTTTTAAAACATAACACACTCAATCACTGCTCAGGACCGTACAGCAACTAGAGAACAATCCCATCATCCTTTGCTCTCGTCTGAACATAGAAGATTTTTAAAGGACAGTCTGTTCCTGCTCTGTGACTGTATATACATTTACATACGTTAGTTAGAATCTGTATAATGATATAAAGCATCATGATTATGTTTGAAGTTGTTGCTTCCAATCATTATGTCACAGCTGATCAGTTTTAAACCACACTAAAGACAAAAGCTTTTATCTTCAAATCTTCAAGTTTGTGTTACGTAATATTTCAGATGACCTCATTTATTTACTTCATTTGTAGTTATAAACTCCACGTCTGAATACAAAGACATGTGAGGAATAAAAAACAGTGCATGGGAATGTTCAGTGTTGTTTTCAGCACAGTGGAGCCTCTTCTTTATGGAGCTGAGCCTCTTTGCCAGACACATTTCTACCAGTCCCACACAGTGAATACTGTTGATGCCGAGGCCTTGTGCAAAAGATCCCACATCACATCGAGCAAATAAACTAATCCACAGCGGTGACAACAATAATCCCTGCTGCACAAACACACAAATGATCGCCCCCCCCCACCCTCCATCCATAACAATGACATATTTAAGAGACGATAACATTTTCCTTCCTCTTTGTTTCACACTCACACGGAGGTAATTTAATGGCCAGGCATCATGATGTCATCAAGAGGACAGCCAGGGGTCTGGTGGACGCTACACTCAGCCCCATCGGGTCGCCTGATTGGCGGACCCAGGAGCCGTAGCCAATGGGTGCAGTGGTTGAAATCACAGCGTGGGGCCAGATGAGTAATGGCCTCACCAGTAAAGGGCATTCAAATGACATTGTGGGGATAACAGAACTTATTGTCAAGCGTTTACACTGTGGGCGATTTATAGCCGCTCCATAAATGTTTATTAGCTTTCCCTCTATTTATAACTTCTGAAAATCATGATGGGCCTGACTACGCCCTTGTGTCTCTGCACTTTTATGATCGGGGTGAACGTCCCCTGACGAGCAGCACTGTGGGATCTTTGTGTGTGGCTGCCAATATACATCTACACGAGTGTGTTTTTTATGCACTCATGGTGTATTTCTGCACATGTAGGTGTTTTCACAAGACTCCTGTGTAAATGCCTTTATATCTGACACACACAGACACACCCGTAGCCTTGTTCTCCCTCTGTCGCTCTCTCTCACACACACACACACACACACACACAGGTGTTTTGTACAGGCATGTGATTTAAGATGGATGTGACAGGCTTTTATCAGCGAGTGTGTAAATCAGCACAACCTTACATCAAGAGGAAGCTGACACTCTAAAACAGTCTGAAATCACGGTGCCAAAGGGCTGAGATTCAGTCGAAAGAGGAAACACTCGCTCACACACGTCTATGAGAACTATGAGAACACTTGGAGGTGGTTAATGTTTCCATTAAAGTATTTCTGCTGAGTGACATTTGAATTTTAATGGCTGGGCCTCTAACATCACCTTCCCCTAAACTTCTTCCTCATCCTCCGATTTTTTTTTCATCATGCTATTTAAGAAGAATTTAAAAAGATGTGAATAAGACTTTACATGATAATAAGTAACTGATGACCTAGAGCTAAACATGTTTTAATTTATACGGAAAAAGAGCCAAACCTGAAAACCTGGTCAGATCCAGTGTTACTATAAACTTTACAGCTAAAGAACACAACGTGCAACTGCACAACTTTCAACTTGAAACTAGTGCCAACTGTGATTCATTATCGGCTGTTCAACCCCAGGGCACTGTTAATTCTTCCTCCAGCACAGTTGCACGCTTGTGGGATTATTGAATTTAAAGAATCTGAAATCAAAGTCGGACAAATATCGGCTTAATGTGATTATTTCATAAGACTACCTCCCACGGTTCACTCATCCATGACAGAAGACGCCATAAGACGCCGTAAAACTCTCGGCTGTGTTCAGTGTAGGAAAGTTGCGGTATGATATAGCTGTTGTCTGGACGTCTACACCCTCTTGGGTCTCAGAAGTCCATCCGTCCAAAAAAAGAAACATTTTTACTGCTATTGTTTCAATATGTCGAGTTGCTGGTTCGAACACGTGTTCAAAAAACAAACAAACTCTACTTCCTTGTTAAAAGCATTCCCATACAGGTTCTCCATTTCCCTGTGTGCTTTAAATAATAATTAATTGATTGGCATTGACAGGGAAGGGTAAAATGTTCCTGCATTTGATGCCCTCAGTCCCACCCCCGACCCCCCCACCTCCATCTAGTTGTCAAGCAGAAGGTACTCTCATTGGCTCAGGCTTTCAACTGTGGGCCAACTGTGGTCATCTGTGACAGCGGAGGTGTAACTTTATGAAATAATTACTTCACAGGCGTTCGGAATATGTGAAGGGCCGAAAATAAACAGCACTACAGGAGGAAGGGGGTGGGAGTGGGGGGGGGCAGAATGGAGAGAAGGCCAGTGAATGAAATGCAAACGTTAGCTGCTCTCACTCTCTCTCCGGGACAGAGATTTATGAGAGATGTACATGACATGGCAGCAGCTCAGAAGAAGCCCCCCTACTCCCACCCCCTCATCCCCACCCTCCCACTCTCTTGATCCCATCGCAGCTGTTCCAACCCTGGCCCACTTGCTGCACCTGCCCAAAAAGGCCCTCGATCAAGACTAGCACGAACAAATCTAACAGCTCTTAAAGGGATACTGCTGGCCTTTTATGAACACACTCACCACACACACACACACACACACACACACACACACACACATGCACACACACACACACAAACACCAGATCAGACATTTTGTTTTCCTTGGATTTCAACCCCAACTACTGCAGCTTTAGCATGCACGCTTGCCTGGCGATGATTTAAACTTTGAAATGTCTTCCTTGATGTTGACTCCCCTCTGACTTTGACAAACCAAAGGGAGGGTGAATCTTCTAATTTACAGCATCATACGTTAACCCTGAGTCACATGATTCTTCTGCGTTGTAGCTACTCCCGGCGCTATCCGGACAGAGCTTGTCTAGCGCCAGTCCCGGTGTCTGGGCGTCTTTGTTGATTTATACGACCGAGAGTCTGGTGAAAATCATCAGCGACTCCTCGTCCCAGACAGGAAATCAAAGAGAGGGAGACAGCATAATCAGTGGTGCAGCCTGACCTGGATTCAGAGCATGCAGAACCTTCTGGATCATGGCGGACAGCTGCCATCAGCGCAGACCTGGCTGGAGTTTGAGTTCGAAATTTACAGATGTGACATGCAAGAGCGTGTTTTGTGTTTTTGAGATCATTTAGTACAAATGATGTGCTCTTTTCATCTGAACAAACTGTCGTGCTGTTTTCCTGATTCTTTAATGTATTTTCCTAACTTTTAATTCCATATTGGTTTTGAAAGACATGACTGCATTACCACAGTCATCAGTAATGTATCTGACAACATAATGACCTGATGCTGACTCTGAGAGATTATATAAATCAACCAAGTCTGAAGAGTCCTCTGATTGATTTTCACTCAATACAGATTGGAAACAAACTGCTGGAAAATACAAAGCTGTACATCAAGCATCTGAAAGTAATCAAGCAAATACAGGCACATTTTAGGAACTGAAACTGTGATGGTCCTTCCGATTTTTTTTAATCCTTTATCACAGCCACCAGGATCAGACCTTAGCTGTCCATTACCCTCTTATTCACTTGGCCAGATGCTCTTGTGTCCACTAAAGTTTTTATGAAGTCTTCATAAAGAGTCTCTCTGGCGTCCCTATAATGGACATAACTCACAAGTCTAACAGCCTGACAAACACATTGATAATTATGTATGTGAAGATATTTTGCTGATGGATGAAAGCAATTGTGAGCGTGTGGCCCTTCTCCACTAAATAAGATATTGTTTGTTTATGTATGTGAGTGCACACAATAGTGAAATGGCCAATATATGTGTTTGCACATGCAAATGTGTCTGTGTGTGCATGGATCTTTGTGAAGGATGTGCCCCTAATTCTCGTTAGAGCCCTAATGCAGCCATGAGTTGACAGACTGCCTCAGCCAAGCGCCATGTGCATTAAAGTGACTGAAGGAAGATAAACGCACAGTGCCCAGATTAAAGTGACAAATAGACTCTGCATGCAAAGTGGCAAAGGTAAATTGTGTTGCTAAATGCGAGTGGAGACGGTTTCTGTGACTGCTGCACACAGACTATCTGTGATAAACGAGGGATAAGTGCTAAAGCACTAAAGTCGAAGCCATTAAATCTCACACTGCCCTCTGACCACTTATTTCCCTCCAAAAACATCAGAGGCAAAGCAAGGCACCGGATCTAAATCAAGTAAATGCACTGATATGCAAAATGAGCCCCGTCTTAAATGAACCTCTACATTTCTTTTTTTTCCATAGCTGAGTAATAACACATCTGTTGCAGGGCGCAACCACTGCACCCAGAGACGTGAAGGGAGCAACAGTGAGGACTCTCCACGTGGAGAAAAAAGATGATTAAGACCAGTTTTATGCTAATTACAGATAGTGGAATCAAAGACCTTAACCAGCCGAAATACGGGGTCATCAGAATGTGGTTTGATCCGTCTCACTGTGTTAGAGGACATGAATTTACTGCATCATTGACATGTATGCCATACAGTAATGAAGTCCACACACGTTTCCGCAACAGTTGTCTTCATATCCTCACATTAGTCTATGACAGGTATGTTGTAGCCTATATGACACATGCTTCAGTGGCCACGAGCAGAGCACGCACCCAAAGGTCTCCCTCCCACAGACACCAAATGTGACACTGAGGTGGTGCAGCAGCAGACAACAGCGAGTGAAACTGTTGGGCGTTATTTGGGGGGAAAAAAAAGGTTGTCGTTCAGTTTCCAGCAGCGACAAACCATTTTTATGTAATAAGAGTATAGAAAAAGACAAAGGGACGGTCCAGCAGTGTCTTTAACTTCAGTGCATGAAAGTGCATTGTAATTCTTATAATATATGTAAAGCATTAACTTAAAATACTGTTGAAGTTAGGACCAATACGGGTTGTGGTTCTGTTTGCATAATAATAATAAAAAATCTACTAGGAGCATTAGACAGGATGTTGAAGTGGGACACTGATGAAGGCAAATGATTACACACCCACTGAGCAGCCAGATCTCTACAGCCTTATTTTTCACAGCGAGTCACATGACTCACAGCACCGACACTGAACGATACCAGTGGATGTAAATCACTAATGCAGAGCAACTGAATCAAAACACCTTGTTTAATAGTAGCAAAAGTCAACATGACTTCAGGTGTTATTACTACTTATAGCAGCAGTGCACACGTGTGTGTGTGTGTGTGAAGTGATGCACGTCAGTTAGGTAGAGAGAGAGGTGGGTAATCGAAGGTAAGGGTGAGGCGCTGCAGGAAACGTTGATTTATGGCTTCATTTGCATCTTTGACAAAGTGTGTTGAAACACAACTCCCCTCCTCTGCCTGTGGGGCGCCGCATTACACTGTACTGTTCAGCTGCACCTGTGCCTTACTCATTCATACCCACACACTGACGAGCCCAAACATCAGGTTGGCAAGAAACATGTGTACAAAGTTTTACACATGACGACATGAGGTGAGAAGAGCTGTGATTTTTTTTTAGGCTGAAGGAATCATTCATGATTAATTGTTATGCAGCTTGGTGGAGGCAACCGTTTCCAAAGTAAACAAAGGGAAGTGGATCGGCTCAATTATCAGACACAGGAGATCAACTTCAGGAATTTATGCTGAGAGTTGAACCAAGTGTCATGTTGGAGACGCTTGAGTCATAGAAAACAGAAAATAGAAAATAAAACATAGGAAAAAAATGCTGCCTACCACATACTCACACCCACAGACTCACTTGCACTGCAGTACACAGTTTATGAATCTGGTGCAACGATCATGGAGAGGTCAGGAGAGCAGCCGGCCTGTGTGCTGTACACAAACGTCAGCAATGGCAGCCTCACAGTGCACACTGCTCCTCATGTACACAAAATTACAAGGATGCAGTGTGAACTCACTCGTTTATGCAGAAATAGTACGTTGAACACAGTCACTGTCTCTGCTGCGGCTCTACTGTGTGATTTAAGCCGGTGAAACTACCAAGAGCACGGATGACAAACTGCAGGAGGAGCAAATACAAATACACACTGGTCCATGAAGCCATCAGCACAGTCATTTGCACAGATGTACCAATGTTATTCTCGCCTGCAAATGCACTGACAGACCAGTAAACACACTCATTTACGTATCACTCAGCTTTCCTAAATTAGAGACCAACTCTGATGATATGACTCACACCTCCTTTCTTTACTCTTGGCCAGTTCGTTTGCTGTTTATGTGCATGTGGATATGTGTGTGTCAGTGTGTGTACAAGCTCATTTGGGTTTGTGCATTGCCCTCTGAGTTTGTGCTCAAAGATGTGCGCGCCTCAGCTTTGTGTGTGTCGGCCTGTGAGTGTTTATATGTTTCGACACAGACCTGCCACTTTGACCTTCGGGGCTGAAACATGAACCAGCGGAGCAAAGTTTACATCAGTACACAGCAATCACAGGAGCGAACTTCCCTAAAAGACCCCGAGTCCGACCACATCAGGGTGGCCTTCCAAACATAAACACAGTTGATTTAAGCACTGATATAGACATATAAAAAGGTGGATGAACTACATTTTACATTTGCCCTTTAGACATTTAGCTGGCAATCTTATCCAGAGTGACATTTGTTTTGAATTTCTCTTAGTGATCACTGGAAGGCGAAAAGCCATCATGTTTTTATACTGAATGCTTTAATTTGAGCTCGCTTTGTTCTCTGATGGCAGCAGGAAATAACTGTTTGAACCGCTGTGTGTTTAAAGCACTTTATTACTCTTAAATTATACTGTGAGATCCAAGCAAAGTGAACTGTTCATGTCATTCATCAGTTTTCAATGACACGTCCTCATTTGGAATTTACGGCCTCTTCAGCAGAAGTGAAGCTGCTGCAGCTCCCTGGTGAGGTTTGGCACTGAAAAGTTACATCACTCTCTTATCTACTTTAACTATTAAAATATATACGATGATATATACGAAAGAAAAACAAGATGCCTAAATACAGGCCACGTCCAGTGTTGAAGCTTCTCGAGTTCCTATATATAACCTGAGTCACAGCTCGACAAAAAGTAAAAAAAAGTTTGAGGATCCTTTAACTGCGACTGAAGGGGGATCCAGCGTCTCACGGTCGAGCTGCGACTTCCTGATGTTCCTACTTTTTTTTTTTTCATCGATTTAAAGGGCAACAAAAACAACGATCCCTGATGTAATCTGCTGTTGGGAGATTTACAGCACCAACTAATGGAAGTTTTGAAGTACGGAGAAAACACCCCCCCCTCATCCCCACTCCCCACCCCCTCCCTCCTCCCAGTCAGAGAACGGAGGGGACTTAATCTACAGTATTTTTAGTGAAACTATGTAATTTTTCCCCCCCTACTTTTCAGTTCAGGCAAAGAGGAGGATGACGATATAAATCAGATGAAGGGCCTCCGTCCTCGGGGCCCGGAGAGTTGAAACCCAAACCAAGCCGAGGTTAATGGAAGTTCAGCTCAAGATTTATTTTAATTATTCCATTGTAATTTCTTTAACTCAAACAAAGTGTCTCCTTTGTTGAAGTCACTCGCTAAATTATACCACATCTGTAGTGGAAAATGTTAAGTGTCAAAAAAAAAAAAACCTCGTCGTTTCTGTGGGTTAAATTAATGTGTGAAACAGTGTTTAGCTCAGTGATTAAAAGCCCCGTTCAAGCAGCTGAGTGGGAAAACTGGAACTCCCGAAAGGAAATGAGAATATATGACAACAGAGCGAAAGGACTGACTTTTTTTTTTTAGTTTGTATGAAAGGAGGCTGCAAAGTTAAGCTGCGACGTATTTAATTATGTCTTTCAGTAATTCATCAGTGTATTTCAGCTTCGAATTCATCTCAAAGCTAAAAGGAAAAGGGTTTTATAAGGTTAAAATATCAATGACTTCATATTTACAGAATAAGTCGGTATAGAGACACTAATTATTCACCCGTTACAGTAAAAATATCCGTATAATGAAACTACAGCGTGCACTGCCTCCCAGTGGGACGCTTCTATAAGGGTCAGCGTCTTTCATCATAGGCGACAAGCAAATTAATTACTGGACACGAGTTACTCAGGAGTTTCAGTAACTTTTAACAATAGCACACATGCACATCAAAAGGGACGCCTCTGTAAATAACCATTAGACAGGTGCAACATCGCAAGCACAACATCGAAGGCCAACTTTTTCCCTTGAAGGGTGAGCCAACCAGCGTCTGTCCTTGATTGCTGCCAGGGAACTTAAAGCATGGTTCTGCATGAATCAGTCCAAGAAGACACCACATGAAGCATGACAACCACACAAGCCAGCTTTGGTATGAGTGTTTGCAAACAGGAACTAGCCTGCAATCTGTTCCTCCCTCCCTCCCTCCATGCCTGCAGCCCCAGCTGTGCAGGGGCCTATTTTAAACATCCAAACTGCATGCTGGGATACACTGACACACAGTGAGCATTAATCAGATTGTCTTGCCATGATGGAAGCAGATGATAAGGCCATTACTAATCACTGAAATAACTTCCTGCCACCTGCCTTACTGTTACCTTGTGCCAAAGTACAACACATAGTGATGAAACAGTTGAAGGAGCCTCTACAAGGCTGACAGCTGATCAAGTCAAGTGACGCGTTAAGCTCTACCACATCTGATGCGTACATTTCAGAGTGATGGTCTATGACATTTTCATATTAGATAAATCACTTTCATTCAATGATATAAAACAACGATTTTAGTCGACAAGCTGGAGCGGTTTTACGTTTACTGGAGCTGGAGTCTGGTGGGTCTTAATGAAAATACAGTAGCTGATGAAGAAGATGAAGTCGCTCTAGTAAAGTATTCACCAACAGAAGTGCAGAAACTGCACTTCTGATAATACGATCAGTGCAATGTTCAAATGTGCAACAGGAAACCTCACACATATCATGTACGTACTTTCTCATGTGTCTGCTGTTTTTAAATTGTGTGTGTTCATGCTCCAGCTAATGACACAAACTACTTTCTGATCTGTCAGAGAAATCTTCAGCTCTCCAGATGGACCTCTGAAATGTTTTAGTTACAGTATGTTCACCTCCTGTCATCCTACTGGAAACAATAGTCAGAGTGTTGGTCTGTGAATTACTTGGACAGGGATGAAGGGTCACACTGACTGCTCATTCCACAAAGATAAAAAAGTGAAGCGCCATCAGCCTCTAAAGTCTCTCGCTCCTGGACGTGGTCGAAATCAGGAACCAAGGAGCTGAAGGATGCGCATAAACTATTTTCTGTGTCACAAATCCATTCTGAGTCATTGCCCCTGCCCTGGATCACTCTGCTCCTACTTACATTCAAATCCTCAGCCGCACTAAGTACCAGAGCTCATGTGACTCACGCCAGCACAGATCTGCCTTGCCTCTTTAACACCTCTTCTGACCGGTCAAAGTGCTGAGCCAGCGGGCCGACGCTGAAATGAAAGCGCTTTTAATGTTGCGCACTTTTAATCTGTCAAATTGCATGGCTCGTTTGATGAATCACGGTACTATAGACCTTTATTAAATATTTGATGGAAGCCACAGTCTTTGTGTATCCCTCCTCGCCTCGGCCTCCGTTCTGTTATTTAGCGTTCACCAGTGGCTCGTTGATTAATGTCTCATTTTAAAACATGATGCACGAAGTTTACTCCAGCACTGAATAGATACTATCTGTCACCCTCGTTCATAGATGTAAAATAAATGAAAGAGCTCGAGTCGAAGTGGAAGATTTCAGAGTTTTGAGATGCTCTAATCCTCAGATTTATGAGGAAAAAACAACTACAACCACTTACAAGGTTTGAAACTACAACTGACAATTTAAAGAAAGCAAGCCATTCTTCTTCCCACCACTTTAGTAATAATAATGTCACTCATATTTATGACTTCAAACTTGAAAATTATGAGTTTTAATACCTGAAATTCACCTCTTCTAGTTAGTTTTTTTTTTCATTCTTGTAACCTCCAGTGGCTTTAACACACCGTCATATCAACCAGGAAACAAATGTGACCAGAAAACTTACACTGCTCATCATCAGCTAGTTATGGAAACTGTATCTTTACCTGTGTTTGTGTGGCGAGGTGCAGTCATAGATGCTCGGTTAGCTCATGAGCAGCTTCAGATACCTCTCCGAGCACATGTTTGTCTCGTGTCGTCTGGCCGCATTATTCACAAGAGCAGCGACCAGTTTTAGCTGGGATATGTTGGTTTGCGCCTCGGTAACACCACCAGACGTGATTAATCTAAGATTTGTGACACAGATGCTTCTGTTACATTCTTACTATTCCTGCTGTTGTCATTTCCTGTTTTAGACGTGTGCTCTGCGAAAGCTTTTTTAATATCATTATTATTATTATTCCATTACTCGTCACCTCTTCCATCCGTTTTTCCAGCCGCACCGCTGACCCTGCAGAGAGAGGCCAAGGCAGGCGACGTCTGTCACTATGTCAACTTTACAGCTCCATGTGCTAGAAGACAAATGGTTGTAAGTATACCCGCTACACTCCCCGGCATGACGGGACACGGTGCCAGGCATACCCGGCTGGGCCACAACTAGACTGCCATCCACTAAAGTACAAGCTGGTGGCGTTTAAACCCACTGCTATCTGTGAGCAGAGACTGAGACGCTGATATTTCACACTGTCTTGATTTCCTCCCAGGCTAGACGATGCCGGCGTTGGCAGCCATGTTGGAGCTGTAACTGCAGAGGGAGATAAGTGTCGTGACTCCAAGGTTTCATTACCTCCTGCACGGTTTAGCACTGGATAGCATTAGCTGTTAATGGCCCTTCTAACTAAAAGGGGTGATTCAGACAGACAGCATTCAGCCCATAAAGCCACCACGGAAAGCATCCTGCTAAATAAGGATACACTCTTAAAACACAAGGTGTCGTTTTCAACACCCCATGTGGCTACTTTCAGGGGAGCATGTATTTGTGGCTCTTTCCAAGAGTATTATGTGTTTGATAACACGCAACAAGTTGTTTTGTTGAAAAGCAACGCATGCAAGCCTCATTAAGGCCTTCACATCAAGTCATCAAGTCAGAATATAATTCAAATGCTTAAAGTTGACATACCAATGAAGATATTTGTAAATCTTTTGTCTGTCTTCATGATGTTCATGCGTTAAATGATGGTTGTAACCCATCGAACCAACAGCTTCATTTGTGGTCCTCCAGCTACAAGGAAGACATCAACACAAGTAAACTAATATTGGCGTTAAGAGTTTCCTTGATGGTCATAAGATGAAAGCTGTACCTCGGCTCATCTACAAGTATATAACAAGGTTAGTAAGATTTCATTACGAGGGAATCTAAATTTAGCTGAGCAACTTATCAAATCAAATAGAAAAAAAAAGATGTACAATCAGAGTTTGGGGCTGCTAAGATCTATTATTCAATAAGAGAGCCCCGATGTGATCTATAGTGTATCCAAGAAATTTGCTGCAGTGCACTCATGTTCCTGAAATTAGATCTGTCTTATTTGCTTTTTATTCAAATGCCTAACGTGCATGTGTGTGAATAAATATATGACATAATTTCATTGTTCTGCTTCACTCTGCTCAATTTGTACCTGTAAAATGAAATAAACATTGCGCCCGTGTTCGCATGTGTGCGACTAATATAGATTCTCAGCAGGGACTTTTGCCCAATTCCACAGAGCTAATCCACCGTTTTCCCTTCAGTTGTAGCTACATACAGTGTGTCAGTGTGTAAATATGTGTGTGGATAACAAAGAGGCAGAGAGAAGACATTTGATAGCCTCACTGTACCAATATCTCTGACAGTATTATGACTGTGATGTTAGCCATAACTATACTGGCTGACTGTTAAACAGATTAAAAATTTGATCGTTTTCCCTGTACTCATGTTTTAGTATTTTCTATATACAACTTTGGAGCAGCTAGCAAAGTGCAGACAGTTGCAAAAGTTCACTGAAGTGCGCACACAATCTCTGCATGCACACACCTTTTACTTCAGGCTCTGTTAATAGCAGTGAGTCTTAAATTGAGATGTTTAATGAGGCCCCCAGATTGGCCTTTGACAGGGCATACATTTATTATATGCTAAGTTATGCTCTACTGTACACTGCCCTGTATGGGCTGCGCGGCTGGGTTTTCCATGCTGTAAACTCGGGTATAAAAGGTCAAGGGCCATTTGGGCATGTCAAGTGGATTTGGCAGCACATAGCTGGCATCTTGTCTCTGTGATAGGTAATAAAAGCAAACAAATTAAAAGCCGGATGCCGCGCCCAAGATTGGTGACATTTACACACTGATCATCCTGTTTACGGCGACAGCGTTTGCCAAACTGGGCCGTTGTCTCGACATGTGTCATTGACCTATTTTTCTCCCAAAGATAGTCAGTTATGTTGGCGTCTTTGCACTTGTGAGAGGGCCGGAGCGACAGCAGCAGCGTTTACATCAGGAAAGGTCAAATGTATACTTGACTTTGGATATGCACTTACTGAATGTTACTGGAAAAAGGGCAAAGCCTATTTTGTTTTGTATTTTTTTAGCTGCTCACCAGTTTGCATTTTCTGTAGTATCTCCTGCTCTGTGACTTTACAATCGCGATCAGAAACTGTGTCCAGTGGCACTGTGAGCCGATCTCACCCGATGCCATACCATGCCACTTTGATATAGTGATTTACGACATATGCACGGTGCAGGAACATAATGTTAAAACATAGCATGTTGTCGGCAGGGGATACAGACTCAAAGACTGTTTGTACGGGTTCACAATGTTCGGCGGCCTTATCATACCGAGACTAATCCTGCTTGTTCGGCCCTGGACTCACAAACAGCAGAGTCAGGTTTCCAGCCCTCCTCAGTCTACTCTGGGACTGTGATGACAGGGGACAATCCTGTAATAGAGTTCAGCTCTTATTATCAACATGCTGTAAAACTGTATGAAGGTGATTTTCATGGACTAACGTGGAATGCCAGCCTATTTATCACATCTGATCTATGGACCGATCTGATATATGTAAAGTCTATATGATGTAATATGTCATCTCAACCTGGTTATTAAGCATTTTAAACACAGTGGATTTATAAGTGCTTATCTGTTACTTGTTTGGTTGATCGGCTTTGTTAAAACAATGTAATCCAAATGGGTGGAGATCTTACATGAAATTAAAACACATCAATCTTCAATATTAAGACAAACATTATTTTGGGTGTGGGCACCTGGAACATGACTGTTTCCCCATGATCGTTAATTTCTGTCTCTGTGTGCAGGCATTTGTGCTCACATGTTGTTCTTACTGCCCACTTCATATAGATATATTGAAGCTGGAGGGAAAATCAAGATGCAATTAAAAAGAAGCACACACCAAAATAGGCTGTCACCAACATTCAGTCCCCCCCCACCCTTTGGCCACTCATCCTAAATGGTCTCTTGCTGCCCTCTAGAGTACTATTACACCTCTCTCTTTCTCTTTCTGTCTCACACACATATATATACATGCACACGTGCGCGCACACACACACACGCACACACACGAATCAACACATATTTTCCCAGTCACAGGGGTTTGAAGAGAGCTCCTCTCTCAAAGCAGTGGGACAAGAACAGGCCAAATAAGTTATGACAGTCAGCACTGTGACATTTCCAAAGATGGCGGTGCCTCACCTGCGCCATTACATAGAGACAAATCAAATTAGACCAGCTGTTCTGTGCATAGGAAACACGACTGCATTATTTATAAGTAGCAGAGATTATAGGCATAAAGGTGGTTGTAGGGGAAGTGTTAAAACCACTGGTAATGCACTGCAGGAGTCAGCTCCAGTGCATGCGTGGCCTCCTCAGTGCACCATTGTAATAGTTAAAACTCCCACAAACATGACGGTGCCTGCAGTCTGGGGATTCATCTCTCCCTTTGCATAGCTTTGTGGTGATGTCTTCATCACTGAGGCGTGTAGCGAGCTGCTTCCGTGATCCGTTTAGTGTCGGCAGAAGTCCTGCACGTCCCCTCAGGTAAGCCTCTGTCAGACTCCAGACAGATAAAGCAATATGAAGAATAACAAAGTGGGGGACGTATCCCAGAGTTCCACCTCGAGGCAGTCGGGCAGTTTGTTTTTGCCCAAGACCTGTCAAATTCTGAAGAAGGGCTTAAAGTGGGGAATAACCCCAAGAGATGAGCAAATGGTGTGAGACAAAAAACAGACATTCAGCCTTCCAACTTTTTACTGGAAATATGCACAATAAGATCTAAACCACAGTCCTGACAACTGTTAATCATATCATGACATGATTGTTTACGACAATGAGTTGAGATGAAATATTAAGAGCTGTGTCTATTTATCTGTGTGTCAATATTTCTACTGATCTGGCAAACCACTTTTTATCAGGCGGGAACTTTTTTACATGATAATGACCTTGTTTTAAGTTGGATGGCGTTGACAGGGACACTGAGCTGGATGCTTTTTTTTTTTTTTGACTGGCTGCTGAGTGGCCATCCAGGGTGGGCAAGGTGTCAGACGGCCTCATGGGTCCTCAGGCCATCTGTTTGGGGTCCTACTTTAGCAGGGGAGATGTGTGGCCGTTTTCTGCTTAATTAGGTCCAGTAAACAGGCACTCATCAAAAAGCAGCTGCTAACGTCCCCATTAAGACACAAACACACACACAGATACACGTACACACGCATGAGGACACAGAAACAGACGTGCCGTGGCGATAAAAATCACACAAACACATCGGTAATGGCTGCGGTGATGATTAAGGTCAGTTCGGGGAGTGAACTCTCTCACCTTGACCACTTGACCCACACTGACACCTGAGAGCCTCCCACTGTTCACGTGTCCTGTTACGAAGCTGAGACGTAAAAGACATGTTTGGAATCCTGAGTGTCCTAATGCGTGTTGTTTACCACTGCATTACCTTGGTACACTGTGTTGTGCAAGCACAGTGAATGAGTGTGTTGCACATGTGCGTAAAGACGGAACAGTTGCCACATTATCACCTCAGAAAAATTACAGGGAGCATGAGAGTGCAAACAATCAAATGCCTAATAGCACAATTATGGAGCTGTGTGGATGGCCCCCACACTAAAATAAAACAAGCCAACAGGAGAAGCAGGAGCCGCATTTCCACATCTCACACCCCAACCTCCTTGTTTGTGATTTCACACAACAAAGTTGTAAACTGGAGGGAAATATACTTAACCACACTGGACGTTTGCCAAATTTCCATAGGGCATTAGCAACCAACTGGTGCAGGCTCATTAAAGAGCAGAGAAACCTATAACCATTAAAAGGCCATTAAGCAGCATGTAATTTTGTGGAACTAAATGGTGGAGAGTAATCAAAAGCACATGAAGCCCAGCTGGGCGACTGGGCAAACTGTTTCGATTAGGGAGAAATCCATCATCGACAATGGCAGCTTTTTGGGGGGTCAATTTTCCTGTGCACTTGATTCTTTTTCCTCTGTCACTTCCACTCTCTCTCTCTTTCTCTGTCTGCAGTTTTCATGCTCTTTGTCATTACGATCATTATTACGGCTACACGGAGACTGACAAAATCTCTATGTATACACCTGTATTGCTGCACTAAATCACAAAATGAGGCTGAAATGTCAGCCCCCTAATAAGTAACAGTAGTAAATCCCCATGTCTGAATGGACACCACCTCCAGGAGGTCACTGACATTTATCGAACAATAGAGGATACATAATACAAACTGCCAGTAAAAGTTCCTTAATTGCCTAAATATACAGAAGAATATGGACTCACCCCTATTATCATTATGGTGATGTTGATTTCTTTGTGTCAGATGGACGTTATGTGATATAAGACAATAAAACGTCAAGTCATCTGCAATCAATTTAGCTACAGCGTCATGTTTGTGTAATGCTACAGTTTTCCGAAAAGTTCCAGGTGCTGCAGAGATTTCCAACTGCTGATTAAGGTTTTAAAATAAACTTTATATCCACTTTTAATGTAATCAATTAACAGGTCATCAGATACACTGCAGAATGCGAACGATGCAAAGTACAAGCAGGAAAATCTGACTCCCTCTCAGATGAGGTTTTTCACGACTCCCCCAAAAAACAATGGATCAGACAGCATAAAGTACTGTATAAGTATCACGTTTCTCCATTATCCATCAGCCCACCCGTACATGTTGCACTGACAATTCGCATGCACAAAAATCATTCAGTAACTTCACTTCAAGGCGAAAGCATTTCACAGAAAGGCAACTACCCTGGGCCTTGTAAAAGTCATGTCAAATTCTCAGACCAGCTCCCTGTAGTGGTAAATGGTGTCCAAGAGTAAGTTTATTACGTGTAAAATGTCATTAGGCCAGTCAAGGCACATATTTCTCAGGCTGTTCTGGCTTTGGAGGCCATTTTGACAGGCCAGACTCTGATTAGTCAAATTAGGAGCGAATTTGGACTGACACGCCTTTCAGGGGTTAAATCAAGTGCATGCCACCTTGTTTCAATCAAACAGCATTCACACTCAGAGCAGAACATTGGGAACATTCATCCTCTCTACATTAAAGCTTCAAGGTCTTTAGTACACGTTTGGCCAGTAAAACGGGGGGGTTGATGAGAAAAAGCAGGTTTTTAAGCGGCGTATCAGAAATTCTTCAGAGGAGCCGGACAAAAGAAACATTGATGTCCGCTGATGAAATTATCCTCATAAAGATTTTTATTAGATAAAAACGAGCAAATAGTTGACCCTCTATATGTGGGAAAACAGAGGCACCAATAAACTGACCGTGTCTACATGTTTAAGTTAACAGACTTATCCAGAGTGCAGACAACACATCACATTCACAGCTTTCCAATGCTACATGAAACACTGACAACATGGAGGTTTTTGTCCTCATAAAGATCACATAGGACAAAGAGAGGCTGATCTACTCGTCCAGAGATTGAAGAATGAAGGGGAACATGGTCAGTACGTGGCCAGAAGAAGTTCAACTGCGTGGAAATGTTGAATAGAAATGTTTCACAAATGTAATCAAGCAGAAAAAAAAAATGATTGATGAGTTTATTCCAGCCATTCACAACTTCTCAAGAAGTTGTGTTTCAAACACTCCAAGAATAATAAATATTTGTATTTCTTTGGCAAATATAAATTACATCTAATCAGCAGTTAGTGTTTTTTTTTAAGTTATTTTAGGCCAGATTGTAATCTGATGTGACAAATGGTTGTTGTATTTCATGTATATTCGGTCGGGTGTGAAGCCCAGGAGGACAAGCTGCTCCATTACTGGCTGCCAACGTTGATCCAAATAAAGGAATAAAGACCGTGTACATATAATACAGTAGTAAATTTGAAACTTTGCAGGTGTGCTGCATCAGCACACACTCCAACCTGTTGATGTGAGGGTGTACTGAAAATAAAAGCAGAAGGAGAAAGGGTACTGGAGATTGAGCATGACAACAGGATCCTCAGGTGGAGGAGGAAGGCGAAGGAGGATCTAATACATCAGCGGTGGAAGGTAGGGGAGAGAGGGACGTGAACGGTTTCTCCTTTCAACACCTCATTTACTACAGCTACACATCTGTCTGTTCGGCCAGTCGAGGCACAGAGGAAACATCAGGGCTTCACACACTGCCCATTCCTCACAATAAGACTGTATGGAGGCCATGGTGGTCGGAGGGGAATCCCAAAACCTGAGCATTTGTGCTGCATTCGCTCACTCTTCCGGTGATGCACAGCATTTCATCATCAAATGTAAGGTTCCTATTTCTATTCAGAGCATGACAAGAAGTGCAGTCTTTAAGTGCTGAAACTTAGAAATAATGCCGTACTGCAGCCACTCTGCATCAGAGCATAAAGTACGTCTGCAAGTTACTCACATTTAATCTCAGAGAGTGCGCGGAACACTTTGCAGAAATGCTAATTTACTCCAAGAGTTTTTTTTTTTTATTTGTTCGTTTTTGTAGAGGACAGATGCTGCAAATCCAACTTGGTTTAGTTGATTTCATTTATTTTACAGAGTCACTGACATCGAGCCAAGACTTTAACGTGCGCGCCAGTTAATCTGGGAAATGAAGGAGAGAAAGTGAGTGTTTGCCTCGTAAAGGTGCAGCATGCCTTTGCAAAAGAAAAGTGAAGTTGGAGAGTGTAATTCATTACCATCTACTTTATTGCTTTGCAGAGATACCGAGAAAAGCTTTTGCTTCCAGTCTGATCCTGTTTAAATGTTCTGAACATGTTGCATCAGTGTCACCACTATATCTATCTCTATCTGTTTCTCCTTCCCTGACTCCACTGCAGCTTTCGCTCCTGAATGAAAGGAACCAACAAATAAAATGTGTTTCCCTGACCAGCAACATTGTTAGTCAATGAAAACCACTATTTTATTTTGTAGTTATTTCTTTTCAGGGAAATAAAAGGAGATAAAAGGATGAACAATAATAATGCAAATGCAATGCAAAGACACAAACTGATGAAGATGATGATCATTGGAAATAATTTTAAGTCTTACTAACACATTAGAAACATCAAGTGCATGATATACAGTAATTTCATCATAATTTCTATGCATTCATAATTTGTCTTGCAGCATGTGCTCTAGTAAAGACATCACAGGTGCATGTAAAGATATTTAGTGTGCACCTTCTATTAAGTACACCCTTGTAATTCAAGTGATAAGGTGCTGTATTATGTAACGACAACCACTACTTATACAGCGCGTCCTTTTCCAGACACTACCGTCTTTTAAAGAGCAGTGGAGGTTTAGTATGGCTGCAGGGTACAATCAGGTGATGCAACCCCTCATAGCGCTCTGATGAAAAGACCATGGCTCCCTCCGCCGTGAAAGTCAACTAATTATTTCACATGTTCCACAGGTAATAAATAGTGGGGAGTCAGGTGAAAACAGCAACTCTGGGCTCATTAAGGGCTCGGTATTACAGAGATTTTGGCACTTCAGACGGTTTCTGTCCATTTGAAGTCGGGAAGGAACGTGGTGAGTTTCATTAATACCAAGCAGGAGAACAGACAACCTTTACAAAGGTGGAGAAGTCAGAGGCAAACTAATGTGGAATCGGGTATGGCTCGCCACGCACGCCTCCAATTAAAACTATGCATTGAACTGTGGTATATGTCTTAGCATGTGAGCTATAAAGTGGAGTGTTAACATGTGCTTGTGTTGTAATTAAGAACATGATTCGGGTTTTGAGCTGTGCAGCTTACTAACAGTCACTAGACCCACAGTCACACACACGCACTGTTTCACTCACGGTATCAAAACATAAAATAAAAATGATATGAAAATAACTTTGAAGCTTTATTTGGCCTTTTTTAAAGACCTTGACCAAACATTGTGCATTCAGCTCACTGCAGTACATTATTTTGTCCTCACACTGTCTTCAGAGTGGAAGAATTTAAAAATCATTATACTGATGAGAAGCTTGGATCAGGGTCTGAAGCTGTAACTCTCAGGCTTAAGCTAGTTGATGCCTGTGTCGCTCTGACCCAAGGCGCCGCCTGCAGCACATTAACAATGATATTAAAGTCATTATTTTGGCTTTCTTTTACCTTAAAATATGGACTGAGCTGACAGAAAGAGACTCCTCTGCTGTTTATGAATGTGAGCAGCGGACCTGCCAACGGGTCCAGGCTTCAAACCCAAACCCCTTTCAAAAGCTTAAGTAGAGACTCTATATCAGGGAGAAGTTTATGTCTGCTCGAGAAGACCTTTTAGACGGTTTGTGTCGTTTTAATGCAGGAATTTCTGGATGACTTAATTCTCCTAGATATCCAGAGTCAATTATGTTTTGATGCAGATTTAATCCATTCATTAAATGAAATACATAAAGTGCAACATGAGTGGTCAGGGTTAGGAAAAAAATGTTTGGTTTAGAGGAAAAAAAAAAAAAAATCTGTTATTGGCATTTACTTCCACCCAGTCACATGGGATATTCATCATGTCGGCCTGTGCACAGCAGCTTTTCTTGCATAGTGGTTGAGAGTTTCCTGCTCATTTTGCATGAAGGAAACACACATTTTGGCATCATATTATCACCAGTCTGGATGAACATAGGTCTAATACACATGTGGAAGCAGCACGTAAAATAAAACTGCCCCCAGTTGTATGTGGGTAGGCTATAGAGTCCTTTGGTTCAGGTTAAGTCAATGTGAACTTTTTGTTTATTAAACTAGACCCTGAACTTTCCATAACTTTTTGAGCTATTTGGGGGCTTTTATGCATTTATAATAGCAACAGTGTGAGAGAGAGCAAAGTAGAGGAGACTTTAACCAAATGTGAGAGTCTAAAGAGATCCATAAGAAAGTTTAATAATGCTGCAGTCTCTACGAGTGAACATCATACTGCCAGATCATTTGTTTTGTCAGTGAATCCCCCGATACATTCAAAATTAAAAACACATCATATCAATAAGTTGCAAACACTTACAAATTAAACAAATACCCTGTGGTCATTTAAGAAAGAAACACAAGATGTTCTTTATGGGATGAGAAAACGGAGGGGAAACAAACTGAACTTCTTCCAGCTCCTGTAGAGAGGCGTGCCGCTGGTCTAAGCTAATATTTTACATAGTAATATTAGCCATAAAGTTTTCCACAGTTTCACCTCCAACACTAAGATGAACATCAGTCATTTTTCCTTTTATTTATACTGAATCGGCTGAACTGTCGACCCACTCTCAAGGCTATGGGATGCGGTCATTTTTGTTGATGACGGTCAAGTAAAATTGTTTCTGTATTCCAGTGGAAAACTAAAGACTTTTCATCCCCCCGAGGAGCCGGAGTGTGAGTATTTTGTACAATGGAACAACTCTATCTGTCTTCTCAGCTTGCTTGCTCGCTCACTCCCCCACCTCCTCAACAATGTCTGACTGGTGTGTCCCTTGGCTGTGTGAGGCACTTAAGCCCCTGACTTGTCTGATTTACAGGGATGAAAAAGGGAGAGTTGTTAGCCGATGAACTACAGCTATGCTAGCTTTCAGCACTGTCCTCACTCCAATGTAATAGTATTTTACCGCCGCCCCAACAAATCTACCACTGCATCTAGCTTTAGGCTTGACATGTGCAGGAGCGGCAGCCAAAGTCAGAACAAAGCCAACAAAGTCCTGCTGTCCCAGACAGCCACAGACGGCCAGTACAGACACAACTAACAGCACACAGACGAAGCAAATAATTATCATTTGATATGACAAGAGACTCTGATGTTAATTATACTGCTGCCATACTGGATATCCCAACAGTCCCATCAGAATTGATTTCAGATTATGGGATGTTACTTCCCATTTTTCTCTGTGCTGTTTCAGATCTTCATTTTGTTTTGTTTCAATCCAATGTTTTTTTTTTGAAGAAGTAATATATTTAAATCTGCATCAGTGCACTCTGTAATTTTAGAGGTTGGTGGTTATTCTAAAGCAATAATAACTTCTTCAGCCTTCCATGGAAAACATGAACAAAATGCTCTTTTTGCATGAAACAGACAAATCACTCAATAGATAGTGATGGATTTTTAACTGACACTGGTGTTATGTAAAATAAGGTGCAATTCAATATAAAGGTTGCGAACACAAACAGAGTGAGTGAGTAAGATATATAGAAGCAGTGCTAGTATCTTCCCCAGCATCACACTCTCCTCTCTTTCTCCCTCTCGCCACAAATTCATCCCATTTTTCCACATCAACATCACCCTGCAATGAATGTGTGGGACACTGAAAGGCCCCACTATGCAGCCGTACTCACACTCACTACATCATATCTGGAGCTAAGAACACAGAAACCCAATATCTGGAGTTTCCCTTCAGTTTGCTGAAGTTCCCACCCACCCCTGAGGTCCACCCTTGGCTTTCGCCCCAATGATTAACTGAGGACAGGAAAGGCTGAGTGGAGACATGTAATCCATTACTTGTGCAGACGGAGGAGGGGATGGGGAGGAAGAGGTGGGGGTGGAGGAGGAGGAATAGACAGGAGGAGTGGAGATGGCGGGAGATATGTGGGATGGAGGACAGGAGGAAAGGGAGTTCACTGGCCTCCAGCAGTTCGCAGCACGACTCCCACAGACACTGGGGTGGGGTTGGGTGGAGTGGAATAAAAGTGTTTTTAAAAAAGTACATCACTCCATGTAGTTAATTGAAGTCAGTGATCTAAGTTAGGTTTGGTAATGAGCTGGTTTCCTCTGCCCAGTTAATTTATGTCACACAAACAGTCAAAGCACACACTGACATGCTTTCTGAAAATAAAACTGGGCTGTGCAGGACGTCAGTGAAGCTGTCAAACCTAAAGAAGAATAAGCAGAAGAAGAAGAGGCTGAGAGGGTGTGGCCACAGGAAAGAGAGATGGGGAGGCTGAGGCTGAGGATGAGGATGAGGATGAGGATGAGGAACGTCATGTCTGTAGTGCTGACTCTTGTTATGTCTGACGCTGGTTTTGAGTAATGTTTTTGTAATGTGAAAGTTGCTGTATTATTGTCCAAGTGACACCCAGTGAGTAATGGCTTTAGCCCCGTTGGACAATCTACCGTAACTCTGATTTCATTTGGTGTCTCACAGATGACATAAGAAAAGACAGTTGATGTGTTTGAGTCTGTTTTATCTGCTACACAGTGTGAGATCTTGATCTGTACATGAACGAGTGCTTTAGTTCATTCCTGCCATGACCATGACACCAGGAGGCCTTCTCTTGTCTGTCACCAAAGTCTCCTTCTCTCCTCAGCAGACTCAACGCTGACACCCTTTGCCAAATACCTGTCATGGTGCCCCCTTCATCATCTTCCTGTTCAGCTGAAGACACAGACACATTAGGGCACATCTTCAGAAGCTCTCTCCTCACACTCAGTCTGTACTCTAACTCTTTTGTTGCAGTTTCTACCACCTGCTCCCTGTCTGCCATCACTGAGTTCCCCTCTTCTCTACCACCTGACCATGTCGCCCGCTTACCCTGCTACACAGCTAATCACAAAATCAGCCAA
This sequence comes from Caranx ignobilis, assembly GCA_021432705.1. Classification (NCBI taxonomy): domain Eukaryota; kingdom Metazoa; phylum Chordata; class Actinopteri; order Carangiformes; family Carangidae; genus Caranx; species Caranx ignobilis. The sequence goes on from MU270009.1 coordinate 3,279,969, forward strand.
CAGCATCACCACCATGCCTTTGACTGACTGTACGCTCAGCTATTCCAGCCTGCCTAGTTACTGCCAACCAAATCTGTTTGCATGATTGTTTTAACTTTTCACCATCCTACATGTCAGTCACCATCATATGAGAATTAATATACGTTTTAACCGTGATAACCATCATTGGCCACATATTCCACAAACAAACTGGTCTCACACAGTCCCCTTCTTCTCCTCCGCTGCTGCCCAACTCACATTCAGTTCCAGTCCGATCTCCACATAATCTTTCCTCAGAAAATTCCACCATTTTCCAAAGTTTTCTTCTCCATTGTGTTCTGCTGGTGTGGCTTGTGTGCAACACTATGCCATGGTTTCCAGTGGTACAGCTACCTTTGGTCCAAATCTGTAAGCTGCCAGGATACGTGCAGGAACACACACATAATGAACTGAGCTTACAACAGACAGAGAGCTTACTCCATATGCATATTTGGCGAAAAGCATGAAAAAGAGCTACAGACTGTGTCCTGTTCAGAAGAAACACACTTTTTCTGTCTGTTCGAATTGCATATGAAAGCTGTGTAACGGCTGCAGAGCAAACTGACCCTGAGGTGGATGAATGGGCATGCAAAATGTTTGATTTTGTCTGAAGACTGGGGTTTACATCATCTGCCAGGCCCCTCAGGTCCTCTGAGCGAGGCCTACTAGTTGTACCTCGCTCAAGACTGAAGACACAGGGGGACCGACTGCATCTGCTGATCTGAGTCACAGGTGTCCATGTACACTTTCTGTGTTTTTCTATCGACCACCTTTTTCTTGTATTCTTTTGTAAAGCACTTTGTAACCTGGGCCTCTTCCTTACTTGCTCACATCATGTCCAGTCTCCTGCCAACAGTAAAGGTTGGCTTGTTTTAACCATGACAAGGATCACACCTTGAAACTCAGTGTTTTAGGTATCTAATGCTGCTACCATGTGTTAAAGAACAAAATAGAAAGAAAAAAGTGCTTCAAATCCATGATTATACTGTGTTCATTCAGTTAGTCTGAACACGTTGAATCAGAATGACTTGAACTTGCTGTGCTCAAGTGTCCTCAAATAACCAGCGGATCTCGAACCGCCGCCTCTTAAGACCCTCACTGTCACCCAGAAATTTGTCTCCTTTGCTCCAGAGGACCCCTGCTGCTTTTGTGGTGAGTTGTCTGTTTTTATTTATATCAACCGGGAGGAGAGGTGGAGAAAGCTGAGATGATGAGGGGGGGAAGGATACCCTCCCACCCAGCCACCCACCCAACACATACTAGGACACTCCAGAGAGGCACTGCACCTGCTGTGGCCCCCAGGCACGCAAGGCTCATCTCCACAAACACCTCATATATTATAGACACACACGCAAGCCAACTTTTAATCTCCGTCTAAGTTTGTTCTTTCACTTACGCTACTGCATCTCCAGTTGCCATCCTTGTCTTGTTCGTAGTCTCCGTCCCTATCATTTCAAGCACCGAGAAAACTAAATAATAATAACTGTCATCATCGAGGAGAATCCATTCAGCAGCTAGAGGACAAGACAAGGTGATAACTTCATGCATGGATGCACACTGCGGCATTTTACTTCATTAATGCTCAGCTGCTGAAACATATCTAACTAGAGCAGCTAACAAACGGTTTTCCATGCTGCAGAGTCACTGAGCTGCTTTCACTGGAAGGAAAGAAACTAGCATATCTGACCTGTATCCAACACGTGAATAACAGCACCAGGACTGGAAATAAAAGACAATGTATTCACTGTAATTTCAGTGCAACAGTAAAAATCCTGATAAGAAAAGAAGATTAGAGGGCTTTTAATTTGAAAGATAATGTAGAAATTTTTGCAGGAAAACAAGGCTTCAACATGTGGTTTGACTAATTACACATATCAACCACGTTTCTGACATCACTCAGTCCTCTTTCCCAAAAACACCATCTCTCTCATATACAGAGTCAAAGGTCACGGCATAATTTCAACCACAACCAAAGCAGTCATGTGGTACAGACAGGAAGCCAGGGGTCACACGTCAGCAGTTAAGTCATACAGCACATCTAAAGTGATTCGCACACTTCTCTGGGAAAAGCTCAGCTCCACTCCGCACACAGCTTGAAGCCTGGACCTATCACTAACATCACTGCTGTAATTTTGACAGATTAATCTTAAATCAAAAAGTTGCCACATCCTATTTCTGCTCCCCTGCTGTCATTAAATCAGTGCTCTGCTGCCACATTACAAGAAAACTAAATGGACTCTGATAAAAATCTGTGTCCACATGCTGGGTTTGGTTACATGGGTAAAACAGATTTGGGAGCTCACATATTTTTTCTTTCCTTGGTATGTGGTCACTTATACATTTGTGGTATGTTTCTGAAATGGCTGTTGGGGCAAAAGGTAATTACCTGTCTGGAAAGCTCAGGTCCTGTGCGGAGGTTTGGCCAATTCAGCGGGGTGGAGGATGGAGATGAGGGGGATTGTTTATTTGTCAAACGTGGTTATTACATCTGTCAGGCCCCCTTTTGAAATCTCGGGCTTTTGGATCACTGATGGCGATGTGAAAGCAAAAGTGTTTTTTTAGTCAATTTAAGCCTCAGAAAACTCAAACAATAAACAGGCTGCTCGGAAAGATAATATTTTCTGAATCAGATATTTATTTAAAAGGCAACGCTGGACGAGCTACAGATTATTTGTGTGATCAAAAAGAGCTTTTCGCTGTTCGGTCCACAAAGCTTTCAAGTTTGGCCACGTTCAAATAAATATGGAAAGCGGCCTGAAGTTTAAAATCACACACAGATGATGAGGGCTGATGTGTGTAGTCACACGCTGTGGGAGCCCATGTGCTCACTGCAGGAATATAAATGGAGTTTTTAATTGTTTCTGACTCAGGTCTGTGGGCTGGGTCTGAGTAAAGCCAATTAGGAGACTGGAGGAAACAGTGAAGGATTGTCTGCGGAAAAGAGCTATGACTTTCTGGTAGGCAGGCAGACAGTGCACGCGGCTGTGTGTTACTGTGCACATGCGTGTCTGTCTGCGTGCGCTTTCACTGAGACTACTGGAGCATGCTGTGTGACTGCATCTGTACATGTGCATGCGAGTGCTTTTCTGTCTGTGTGAGCGTCTGTGTGAGCGAGAGAGCGAGTGCACTTTGAGTTCGAGGGAAGAAAATGTCATATGGCATATCTGATTACGTCTTGCGATGTTTTTTTGTACAGTATTTAGCTTTTTTTTTCCCCCCCCTGACACTGAAAGCCCTGGCCACTGCAAAAGTATCTGGAGATTGAAATCAGACCCAGAACTCTGGTCAGACTTGGAAACAAAACAGAGAGAAAAGCAAATGCTGAGAAACCAGCTCTTTGGTTTTATGTGACTTATGTGGCGCTTGAATTTCACCCATTGTTTTGCATAGTCAAAACACTGTTTCGGGATGAAGAGAAAAGCGGTCAGTAAAATTTATGGCGCATTTCACCAATGTGAAACTTCATACAGTATGTGAGGTCGGCTTTCCTTGTACCATGTGTGTCGCTGTGTACTGTGGAGCTCCGCAACTATGTCGCCGAGACAGGTTCCTTTATATTTTATTGTATTTGGCATTTTAAGTAATCCTAAATCCAAAGTACAACGTTCAATAGTCAGACAGAAAAAAGGCAGGGGAGAAGAGAAGTGCCTGCACGGTCAAGCAACACTTTGCCTTTTGTTCAAGACATGCTGTGAATTATATGGTCTCGCTCTTCTGTATTGTCACAAAGCAGACTGTCATAATTATTTCTGTCGTATGTTGTGAGTAAATATTAGTGTCAAATCACACACACTCCACTGGTCTCTGCACATCTCAACTCAAATTCATGCCAGTTGTGTTGTACCCATTATCCACAGAAGGAAGAAAAACACACCACAAAACAACAAAGGTCCTCTGGAGACTAATAAAAACAAGTCCAATAGCTATTTTTACAGTTTACCACTGGATTCTTCTTCTTGTGTTACTGTCACACGATTTGAAGTCACTCCTTACACTGGCATCATGGCGTCAATGCTGGAAAATGTTAAAACGCTCCTTCATCGAAAGCTGCACGGCTGCTCGTTTTATTCAATTGAATTTTCAGCAGCGAGGTGGAGGAACTAAACAAGAAGACCAAGTCTCTATTTATACCTCATATATTTACAATGCTGTGTTATTATAAATAATGAGGTCCCAAAGGTTTGCATGCTGACAGTGTGGTGGTTGTTACTAGCAGCCATTTAGCCACACTGAGGTCCCTGGTGGCCTTTACAATCCCCGAAAGAGAGCACTACAGTACCACACTCATTTCACCACTGCTGCTCAAAAAGCACACTATCCCGACGTGAATGAAATCACTTCCACACATGCGTAGCAAAGTATGTGAGCATAAGTACGCAGCAGGTATATATACACACACACACACCACATTTACGTATGGGCAGAGTGTGTGTGAGGGTGTTGTTTATATGCGTATGTTTGCCTGCTTGTTGTATGTTCATGCATGTATATATGCCGGAGGATGTGAGCGAGTGTGCGTTGATGTGAGTGTTTGCAGTGTGTGGGTTTTATATGCAAGGGTGTGTGCAATGTCTGTGAATGTCTGTGTGTGCGTGTGTTACAAGGCAGATGACCTGATTGGTGGCAGGCTGGCCAGCTGGTGAGGGCTAGTGTTTCCTCTGGCATGAAAACTCTGCTTGGATCATCACCCTAACCAGGGAGGGGGGATATGTGTGTGTGTGTGTGTTACCCTGTGTGTTTGCGTGCGAGTGGCTGCAAGAGTATAGACTCAGTACTTCTTTGTGTTTATGTTTTATATATTTCACTGATGCTTTTATCCTCAGCAAAACAGAACTGACTCGAGCTTCAATTCCAGGATCAACATCATTATAATCAACTGACAGTCAGAAGTCTGAGCCACAGTGGTGGAGAATAACATGTTTTTATAATATACACTATTACTACATAACATGTATGCTGCGCAGACAGACATAAACACCAAGCCTCAGATGCACTCATGAGGTGTGTGAAAATACTTTCCTGTATTTGTGTAATTTCTGGAAGTTTGAAGGGTTTGTCCCAGACAGGAAACACAGGAGGGTACGGATTTTAAAAGCAGGAATACTGAAGAGAATATTTTCCAATTTGCTTCACATATTTACTGCATTAGCTGGTGTGTGTGTGTGTGTGTGTGTGTTTTCTCCAGAAAACCAAACAAACAAGGAAGGAAAGAAGTTTACTCAAGGATCCATTTCCACTTTGTTGTGGAAAGTCCCTCAGATCAGAGCCTCAATCTGGGAATTTTGAATTATAATTTACACACATAAGATGTATAATACACAACCATAGACACACCCATGCATCTATATGAACGTTTTCTATATGAAAAACTGAAAGGATTTAGTTAGTCACAACTCAAGTAACATTTGTCAGAGGTGCTTCAAACGCAAATTTCAGAGACATATTGCGTATTTTAACTGTTTGTTACTGACATCAAGACTTCATTAAACAATAATCCTCCCTCAGTCGTACTTGGATACATTTTTCATAGCCTTTATTTTGGGAATGTTTTTAGACTGCCAGTATATTCCTGACCCAAGTATGTTATTTTCTGCCAAGGGTCTGATTAAAACTTTGTTCCTCCCCAAAAAGTTAAAAAGAAACATAATACACACTAGTTTTCAAGACAACAGGAGCCATTCTCCTGTTTTTTTGTTTTTTGTTGTTTTTTTGGATTAGCTGCCTCTGTCTTACCTCAGATTTCCAGGCCAAGGACCACCCCTCCCCTGATTTCTACTCTGTGTGCATCTGGCCGTGGGCTCGCTCTGGTCTGACTCTGGGCCAGGAAGGTCCGCCTGAGGCTCTTTGGAGAGGAATCTTCTGCTCACCTACTACTGTCCTGGTCGGATGAGACAAAGGGAGAGAGAAAGAGGAAAAGAAGAGGCAGCTTTAAAGATAAGAACACAAACTCTATGAGAGCACATTGAACATAAGTAAGTCATTATCCCGTTGGTTTGAGTCATAAGCACATTTCTTTCAAGGTATAAAGAAATAAAGAATTAAAACTGAATTTACTGATTTTAATCAAGCAGATCGTCACAGAGTTGCAGCCACAACACGTCACATTGTTATATGATTTGCATGTTGGCAACAAAGTGCCTACTTTCATGTTGAGCAAATAAAGTTTAATTTGGCCTCCATCGGCTTCTCAGGAAAACGTTTTGGTCCAGGAAGCTTCTGTCCACAGTCCACATTTTAACAGCGTCCATCCAACATTATATTTGGTCCTGTGTACGAGTGTGTAGCAGGTTCATTAAAGGTTTTTTGTAAGAAGTAGTCACATTAACATTAGCAGTCAAAACACAGCCATATGGTAATTCTACAGTAAAATCCAAAACATGGGCCTAAAGAGAGACACTTTTACATAAACGTGCTACAAAAGGCCATGTTACAGACATGGGATTCTGTTTCTGTTGAAATCTGCACAGCTTTTCCTTAATTGGAGAAAATAAAAGTTGCAATATTAATTTCTGTGGATTGTCCTTTGGGAGTTTGGGACAGTCAGAGGGACAGAAGAAGAGTAATGGGGAGGTGGAAAGGAAGGCAGCGTAGCAAATGAAATAATGGAGAGAGCATAAAGAGCAGAGAGTGCTGGAGTGTAAGTGACTAAGGAAAAGAATGCCGTAGCATAATAAAACAGATGAACTGCAGGCATTCACCCCAAGACCACAGTGCTGCCGACTTTTACAACAAAATGAAAACTCCACTTTTACCCCTGATTTATTGTCTGAACTGCAACAATTCTTCCCTTCTCTCTCCTTCGCTCACTTCCCCAGTTTTAATCTAATTTGCACTGGTCAAGTTGCTGCTCATAAACAAAGCACGTACCCAAGATTGATGATGCAAAGCACCCCCTCTCTGTCTATTGTGTACACATTTTTGGAAAGCCCTAAGTTGTTTGCGAGTTATATGCACAAAACTGCCCCCCCACACCCCTCCAAGTAGAGGAAGGTACGATAGTTTAGTACTTTGTTTCGTGCAGGGCGGTGGGAACTGATGAAAAAGCCTTAGGAGGTGTTTGTGGATGTGATGGCAAAGGTAAATGTCAATGCATTCATAGGCCACACACACATCCACACACGCTCTCGCACACACATACAACACAGCATAGTAACCCTTCACTTCCAAATCCTAAATGAAGTGTATAAAGGAAGTAGGAAGACCTTTGAATGCAACGTGAGACAGGCAGGTTTGCATACAAAGACTCAAACACACACTATGGAAGCATGTGTACAACAGAAACATCCTTTCTTAAACATTCACAAACAGATGCACATATGCAGCCACAACCATACACACACGGGCAGGAATGAGCTCAGCCATGTGTGTGTGGATAAATAACTCAGTCATACCACACACACAGATAAAGCTCTCGGCCACTCTTTTGTCCCTGAAACACCAAACTCTGCGGTTGACTCACTGAATGACAACATACGCCAGGGAGAGCTGACCTTCACCACCACAGACACAAACATCACTTCATTAGCCGCAACTCTGCCGCAGGCCGTGTGGAGGGTGGAGGGGGGCTGCAGACAGGACAGACGGAGAGCAAGCCAACACAGAGATACTGCTAATCTAACTCAAAGGCAAGAAGAAAACAACTAAATACTAACACTGTGGTTCAGCTGATGCTGTTTGGCATTTTGTTCCTGTGCGTAACTGGTGAAAAGAAGATACTAAGGATCGGGAGAAGAAGGATCATACCTGAACATGAACACGGTATTGACCCCTCATAATCTTCATCTCTCAACTCTCCCTTTATCCACCAGATGTCCTCAGACTTTCCTCCTCATCCCAGTCACCTGACTGCCAGATCCACCTGCTCACCTGTCTCCTGTTCCCCACCACCTGAGCTTCCCTGCCCATTCACACACCAGTGCCCAGCTTCATTATTTTTCCCAGCCAGTACTTAAATCCTCTGCAGATTACACCGTACACCTGTCTACCTGTCTGTAAGCCTGATTCTCTTCAGTTTGTATTCTCAAGTTCCTTCATTTCACTTTCCTCTATGTGTCTGTGCTTATGTGTCCTCCCTGTCTGTGTTGCTCACAGTAGCTGCTAGCTCAGAGGTTGTTGTTGCTTCCTGTAACGAACGGGATTTTATAAAATGGTCACATGTGGGGGGGGGGGGGGGGGGGCAGTGGCAGGCATTAAACCCATGACCTTTGACCATCTGTTGGGTTAGACTGAAATCCATACAACAACTAACTAACAAAACACTGGACATGTGATGTATGCGTTTGTGGCATTAACAGCAGATACAGTTATGGTCAGACAAGTAGAATAACACAGTAAAGCTGAGAAAACAATCTCACGACAGAATCCATTTAGTAGCTGTCTGGAGCTTTTGATCTTATTATATGATCTTGATGAGCAAATGGAGCTGCTGAGATGTTTTGAAATTGTATATAAGAGCACTTCGAGGACTTTTTCTCCATGCTGACATAAAGACTTAGGGTCTAGGTTCATTCTTGACCTTGGAAACGAAGGCTAAGAACACACTCTCACCAGCAGGTCCATTTGGAAGCTGTTTTGAAACTTTCCATCAAACTTGATTTAAGTTTACGTAAAGACTGTCGTCATCAAGAAGTCAGGGTTAATTGCAGACGCAGGTCTCTAATGTCATAATCAAACACATCAAACACACACACCAAAGCAACTCCATGACCTCCATACCCATGATACTCCCCATGCTATATACACACACTGTGGGATACACTGCAGGATACACTGTGCCCTGCGTTGTCAGCGAGCACTGGAATTTGATGTGAATCTGCAGAAACACTTGGAGGCTCAGCTGTCCACTCTCCAGACGAGTCATTTCACACCAGCATTCAATGATCTTAATGTGAGAAATCCGCCACAGAAAACCAAAGAGAGCACGTTTGACCCCCACAGTAGCTTTAAACACACTGGAGGCCTCTGCAGCCACGGTGCATTTTGAATAACTGGTGCAACTACTTCTGACCTATGTGTTGTGTCAAACAACCCATCCATCCCTTCCTCTTCCAACATCAGCTTCTACACCCGCTGGAGCTGGACGGCCTGTAGGGTCACTTTTTTTTTTTTTTTTTTTTTTTTTTTTTTTTTTTTAGGGGAAAACAGTTTTGCGTGTTCGTCAGTGTTAAGAATCCAACTGGTATCACACTAGCACTAATGTAGCACCTGACCTTTCATGTCTGCTGCAGCTGCATTCAAACACACACACCCGCAGAGTAACTGGTGGCTGGGGATGGATTCTCTGGTTCTCGAGGGGGCAGTTTAGATGGTCACGCCTTTCCCTCTGTGCCACTGAGGCATTGCCACTGTCTGTTTCACATTTAACATGGCAGCCCTCCCCTCACACACACACACACACACACACACACTGCTTACACTGACATTGCCTGTTTCACATTACAAACGCATGCATGTGCATGCATACAACACATACATTCATCCAACGCTAACTGACAAGCATGCAGAAAGGCACAAACACACACACACACACACACACACACATGCAGTGCCTCTGCTCCTGTCTGTTTGACATTAAAGCTGAGTCCCTCTGCACCAGAAGGCAGTAGTTTATGTAGATATAAACTATTGCTCTAATTACCCCATATGTAGTCCTCCAAAAACAATGACGCTCTCTGATGAATATTTAACGACTGAACTCATACACACACATATGCATAATAATGATATGTGTGCACACAATCAAACACTCCCTGATTAGAATTTATTACAGACGGACTATTGAAATGGCTCAACCTCTTTTCTCCTCTGGTAATTATGGATATCTCAAAACATTGCTTTTCTCAGACTTCTAAATCAGGTACTTTCTTTATTTACATGCACACCCTTGTTTAGGAGCAACAAATCAAATCTTTAGTACTGGAGACAGTAACATTGTGACTGTAGTGATTCTGTATTTGGCACATTTCAGCCGACCATATTAGAACAGCTCCACCCACAAAATCATGCTTACTCAAGGAGCTAAAGCTGAAACAGCTCATTTCTGATTGGCTGTAATATCTGATTATTGGATCCAATTTCGAAACAAAATTTGGTGCAAAATCATTAGCAAATACTTTCATACAGCCAAAAAGAAAAAAATATAGTTGAAAATGTGTTGCACTGTAAACTTCAAACTTGTATATTAAATTTTTTTTTTATATGAGTTTTATTAAATGTACTTTTTATTCTGGTGTCTGGGGTCTTCACTTATGTATAACCAGCAGTCACGTGACTATCTGAATGACACATGAGAAATGGCAGCGCGTTGCATTTGCTCATCCAGCAGAAATGAGTATGTCATGGTGAATGTGGAGACCTTACGGAGGGTGAAACCCAAAGCTTGGGCGCTGATATCTGGGAGGGTTGTGACGAGCTGCGCTGTCCGTCATTAGTTAGCATCAAAGAGGCAGATGACAGCTTCCTATGAAGAGGCAGCGGAGGGGAGAGGATAGATTTCAGTCAGATGTGGTAAGTATGGGTAAAGACTTGCAACTTTTACCACTGAGTGCACAAACGCGTACACATGCATGAGCAGACATGCATAAGTAGGCTCTGCATAAATGTCTCATGTCATTAAGATATTAATAAGTGCAATGTGATACGCTGTAGAATAACTGTAAATAAGCAAGCTCTTCTTACAGCCGAATATCATTGAAAATGTCCTGGAGTATGAAACTGACTGAAGTTCTGTTACATATTTAACCTACATGAGCAATATACGACTGCCCTTCTCTAAGGCATTAAACAGGTTCTTAATTTAAGAAAGGTAATTACATACATATACATAACGTAAATGAATCCTCGTCTGAAGTGTTAAAAACAGTGACAAGTTCTAAGGTGCCTTCAGCTGCATCTCCTTCTTTAATGGCGTTGCTGATGTTGGACCCTGCTGCACAGATAAATACACGTTTCATAAACCCGACAGAATCACTGCAAAACAGATTGTGAAATCTAAAACATAGTGCACATAGGCTTTAATGAGGAAAATCTGTCAGCAAAGAAGTTCTGCAAAGTTGTGATGGGACACTTTCGATGTGCCAGCTCATAAAACCCAGGCAGTACGCACACTCAAATATGCATCCACACACAGTCGTATTTCAAGGCATACCTCCAAACCCATATTCATAAACAAGCACATGGTGCTGGTCAACTGTATTTTTGTATTTCTGTGTCTGTAACATGCAGTTTCAGTTTGAATTTTGACCACTCGGACACACGATCCATCACTAGGGTTTGCTGGAATCTGTTAGAGGTCAAAAAAAAAAGCTGAACAGTCACTATCCCTCTTCAGCTCAGAGAAATTAGCACAAAGTTTGAGCACAGCAAAGAGAAAATAAACTCCCCTCTATAGATGATGAGTGAAAGAGAGGGGGCAAGATAAATTATGCTTCCAGCTTTGTAACTGCATCCAGATGAATCACTTTCAGTATGTGGGAAAATAAACAAGGATGCATGCATATACCTTCTACATACATACACATGTATGTGTATTGTATATATATATATAAACAGGTGTAATTAATGGCATGCACACAACCACCATACCTCATTCTCACAAACACACACCAACGGCCTCATTTTTGCAAAGATGAACAAACATCATTGTTCATGTTCATCAGGTTCAGACTAAAGACCATGAAACGTCTGAACACTTGCCAAGTGTGTCTTATTGCTAGAATACTAAAATATAAGAAATGTTGATTGATTGGAAAGAGCTGAGGATGTGACAAGATTTTAAAGAAGATTTTAAGATCTGCAAGAAGAGGAGGACAAATTATTATAACAACTTATTGATGAAAATATTCTGTGCACACTGAACAGGCAGTAGTCTAGAGAGAAACAGCCACAAAGAGATGTTAATGTGACACACAGTGCAGACGGAGGGAGAACATGTGAGTCATTGAATCACAGCTCAACAAGTCCATCTGAGCCCTCTAGGTAGCCGTCAATCTTTTGTGGTTATGATATCACTTCTGGGTGAAATTCAATAAGAGGAAGGACCCTGAATTGGTCTGCTGGTGCTGAGCCATGCAGTGCGGAGCAAGGTAAGTCTGTGCAGGGATTTTACCATGAGATGGACTTCAGCCTTTAACAGACAGATGCACATTACTACATTTGTTTTAATTTCAACAGGAAAAAAAAAATGTTCCAAGTCGTCTAGCGTCTTGTTGCCTTTTTTGTTCAGTAGTAGGAAAATGAAATTGTAAAAACACATGAAAACACATTCCAGACATTGACAAATTATTGGCAGGACATGTCCTCCAGCATTTTTTTTTTTTTTTTTTTTTTTTTTTTTTTTTGCTGAGTTGCTCAAACCTTCCTGTGAGTCATTTGTGGTCGTTGGACAGACTTTATTTTTTTTTTTTAACAATCCTGGGACATCACATTTCAGTTTTGCTGATCACTGGTCTGTCACAACACAGTATTAAGTTTGTAGTGAACGTTATGCTAACTTTTCTTAGTGGGGAAGCTTCTACCTAGTTTTCGGTGATTTTAGCCTGACACTAAATTCATTGTGTTTATACATATATATACATATATATATGTTGGAGGGAGTAACAGAAGTTGATGCTATCTGTGCTATTTTCCATCAAAAGATAGATTTGAATATATTTAGAATAAATTTTATCTTCTTATTTCCTTCATACTCTTTCCTTCTTCCAGTGTTCTTAAATGTACATCTCATCACATTACTCATCCAAATGGAAACCTCACGTTACATTTTAATACAATAATAGAAAAATTTCATTTCATTGATGGGGCAGGACTTTCATCTCTCCATAAGATTCATCACTACCAGAACGCATTGATTGATGAAAGAATTAATGATAAGAACGATCACGGTACGTTCATCTCAATGTTATAGATGTAGTGTGGTGACATTAAATTAAACATGTGACCTCTCAGTTTTAAAAATCATACGCCTCCAAAAAGAAAGTAAAAAAGGTATTCTAATGGCACTGATCCGTGCCAGCGAAGTCCAATCACACAGAAACACTAATATTGTAAAGTGATAGCGAGACAATGAAACCGCAGTGGAGGGGAGGGCTGAGCTCCAAAGCTAAACAAACCCCACAGTGCATAAACCTCGTGCTCTGGTCCGTCACCTTGTAACCCAGATTCCAACAACAACAACGGCGCACAGCATAGACACGTTTCCCCTGGTGTGCCACCTCAGGCATAAAGGCGCTACGGTCTTGGTGGATTTGTAAAAGAGGAGTAGACATGCTGTATAGAGTGGAGTCTGGCCCAGAGGAAACAACAAGCCTGCCCTTCCCTGCACCTCCTCCTTCCCCCCCCGGTGACCTTTCACAGAAAACAGTCCTAGCAGATATTACAGCTTCTATCTCAGCAGCCTCTTAAAGGATCAGAGAAGCTGGAGACACACAATACAAACACACACACACACACACATTAAGTACCTGTATATGTGGTCACATTGGCTTGTAAGGATATTTACATCAGCAAATATTCAGACAACTCCGAGGTCAACTGCACACACACCGCACACAGGCAATATGTGCTCACTCCCACACACCTGCACAGACACAAAATCACTCCTATTACATGTTTTTTTTCTTACAGCTCTCACTCAATGCGGTCCACAGGGACAGATGATGGGAGTGATAGAGAAGAAGAGGATAAGAGGATGAGAAGGGTGCCTGAAGCCAAAACGAGTTGGTTTTCAAGAAAAGGAGTCATCTAAGCTGCCAGTCCCTGTCTTTTCTTTTGGAAAAGTTAATCCCCATCCCTCTCCCAGCAGATATGATCCCGCGTCTACAGGAACCCACTGGCATGAATAGAAGCAGGTGAACTGTCAGGGGATTCTATCACGGCAGGAGCGATTGGATTCCACAATACAGAGATGAGCCCTTCTTTTTCATGGGCCAGCGGAGCTATCTTTTCCAAAGCAGGTCCAGTGATCAGAAACTTAGCTCTGCTTGTACTGCTGTAATGTGTGTGTGTGTGTGTGTGTGTGCCAGGGTGAAATGTGAGCATATGCACATCTGTGTGTATACTTGCTTGTTACAGGCTTACAGATTACAAGCCTATTCAGCCAGTCTTTTTTGCATCTCTGCTATAGTGAGCAGGCTGCAGGAGTGAGCCGGGTGCTACTTTTACAAGTATTCACAATGGATAATAAGCTTTCCCAGACACAAGTCACCCAGTCTGAGTAGGTGTACCTAACAAAATGTTGGATCTGAAGGGCTTTGATAATCAGTAGGCCAGAGCTGGAGTACTGAATGCTCAGCTCAAGGCCATAACGACTTTCCTTTTTTGATATCACTGTTTTGGAATTTGCGATTTCCACAGATTCCCAGCAGACATTTTGACAAGTCATGGCAGAAAAAGCACAGGTGTAATTAATAACAGCAGTCAGTTCATTAGTTCAATGCCATAGACGGTGCACGCTCCTCATTGACTTGCCTTATTTGGGCACTGACACGGAATGGGCCCCTAATAAATGATAATTCATTACACCTGTGCTTTTCCTGCTATGACAAGTCAAAATGTCCTTGATGGAAAGAAAAAAAAGGATTCATCTCATCTGGGCACATGTTTCCAGCTGCTCAGAGGTTTTACTCTCTGTTCAGGTTATATTCAGGTCTGTATCTCACACTGTTGTGTCAGTTCCAGACAATTAACCCAGAAGAAAAATAAAACAGTTGTGAACGTTGCTGCAGCTCATCAAGAAGCTGATACGTGTTAAAGATTACTTACTACATGCTTCTGCTCTTTCTACTGAGTTCGTATGTCCACAAGCACAGGTGCATGTGTGTTTAAAAATACACATTTGTATCTCTACAGGTGTGTGTTCAAGTACGTGCGTGTGTGTGTGTATGTTCCCTTATGTGATCACGGTAAGCAGCTGTCAGGGGCCCTAGTCCTTGGGTGGTCTCACACCCTCATCCATAAATTATTAGCCCACTCTCCTGCTGCTGGCCTTGAAGTGTGTTGGGGTTAGGTTAACACACTTTGCTGGAGCGTCCACCTCCTGTATGTCTGGTCTTATACGCAGCTACTATGAACATGCAAATATGGACCATATGGTACAGTTGGAAAAGGGTTATATCTGGATCTTGATTCACATTTTGAGATTTCCATGTCCAACTGAAATATGATGAAAACAAACAAACAAACAAAAAAATCACATTTGCAGTTGAGTCAGCAGAATCAAAAAGTATTTATATACACAGTGACCTCTGACCTCAAAGTTTCAATTTTCAGTCTTGTTTCAATCTCAGATTTTAAGATTTCTGATCCAGTGTCAGCCATTATTATTGGCAGTGCTGGTATGATACTGTGCTACCACCTTAGAGCTTAGTTTCTTTTCAGCAGGTGCACTTTTATGACCAGCATAACGGGCTTCGTTATTCATTGAGTGAGGAGGAAATAGTGTTTTTTCTTCTGTTTAAATATAAAGACCAATACAGCACAAATTCACAGGCGTCTTATCTTAAAACAAGCAACCTGTCATTGCACTTTGGTTTACTTATCTGGATTTATGTCTGGTGCATTTTATTGCAAATCTGTTCGCTTGTTTGACAAAGAGTGTTTAAATTAATCAGGAACTAAATCGACTTGGAACAACTTTACAAAATTGCTCCATAAACTTTTATCTAGTGAGAGCATCGATGCATTCTGCACTGTTTTGCTGCATCGTGTGATTTACACATAACTAGCCAAAGTTTATCCAAAGCTACTTTTATCTGTCCATAAAGCTGTAATTGGTAGAGTTCATGTCTTTGACTGACACTTGAGACGATAAAGAAAACACATTCTTGAATAAAACACACAAACAAACCGCCACATGCTACTTAAAACATAATTCACTGCATATTTTGCTGGTGTTTAATCATTCCCGTAAATTGCAGTTATTATCTTTGGCTATTATATCTAATTGTTGCCATATCTCATATAATCAGAGTTATATGTGGCCAGAACATGTGCATGTTTAAAAGTGTTTGTGCTTGTGCATGTACATGTGCAGGAATGAAAGTGTGTGTGTGTGTGTGTGTGTGTGTGTGTGTGTGTGTGTGTGTGTGTGTGTGTGTGTGTGTGTTTCTGTGCAACTGAGCATCCACACATATCTGTGTATGCGTAGGCCTATGTGTGTATAGTGTAAGTGTTTCTGTACGTGCATGTGACTTAAACAAACAGAGCATGTTTGGGAGGAATGTGGTGCGCCTGGAGATTGAGAACACAGCACACTGGTGCACTTAACATAGCTGTTCATCAGCAGCACCATGATAGGCGGCTCATTTTCCAACTCACACACACACACACACATGGACGTCACAATACACAAACACACACAAACACGCAACTGAACAGGCTGGCATAGTTTCCATTAGGACACACAACGAGGGGTTAACTGGTGTATTTAGCAGAGTGAGTGAGACAGTCACACCACCACTATTGTCATCTGAAACCTCTGGGCAGCCGCCCGCTGATGACTCCTCGATATAATATTAAAACCGTCTGTCATCATCAATCACTGTCATGTCGAATTCCTTTAAAAAGTGCTTTTAGCGAGCAGGTTGGCCGCAAAGTGCTTCACCGAGAAAAGACACAATGACAGATAAAAACAAGAGGCGTACAGTGAAAACAAGAAGGAACACACTTCACAAACTCCACCGAAACTAATTTCACCGTCCCCAGCTCACCGCAGGCTGACTCAAGTAAGCCCGGTCCATAACAAAAACAAGGACTCTTTGAGCGACTATTACCACAATTTCTCATGGGCTGACATCAATTGTTTTGACTCCATCAGAAATCGAATGGAACCATGCACTTGGCGTCTATCGAAGGTTAATGCAGCAGCTTCAGAACCAATTCAAAACATGGCTCTCCACCAAGGGATCCACTGCACTGCTGAGTATTGTCAAATTCCCAGCGACACTTTCCTCGGCGCTGAAAACGCAGAGTGAGATTGGAAGTAATATGCTCAGCTGTGTTGGACAGAGATCATTTTGATACTGTGTAAAGATTGGAAAAGCACAGGGGAGACGCAAAAAGCCTCTTAGATTGTATAACTTAATCATGCATGAAAGAAGGCAATACAGAAACATTCAGGGCCTATTCGAAAACACTGAGGGTTTTTTTTTTCACTGTCTGCTTATCCTGTCCAAGTTCTGGGTCTCGTTGGGAGTGATAGCATTGTTATGAAGCCAAGCTTTTATGAGCTTTGGCCATTCATGATGATGATAGGATCCCTTTATAGCAGAACGACTGTTTTTTTGCTAATGACCTCTGGTTACTTTAGCATTAGCATGCTAATGTAGCAAAAGGGAGACAGAAAACCCACAGAATACTTGGACTTTACTTTAATGTTTCGTGGTGAAGAAAATAAAATTTAAAAAAAATCATCCAATAACCATTGTCTTTCGTCAGACTCCATTGAGTCACTGTAAAAAAGAAAAAAAAAAACAGAAGAAGAAAGAGAGGATCATTCTTGTGCCTGTTTTCAAACCCCATCCCAGGGAACAGATGTTGTTCATTCTGCTTGGCTGTGCTGAGGAAGAGCACCAAATCGTGCTGTTTTCAGCCCAAATAGCTCACGCACAATTACTCTGCCGGGGATCTGTGTGCGTTGGCACGTCGCTGCGGTTACCCCTTTGTTTTCTTAATAATTAGCTTGTGTTTTCACAGGGGGGTTGTATGTGTGTGGGGAAGCCAGGCTTCTCAAGGCTACTTAATCTACTCCCTAGTCTGTCTCTCTTCCTCCCTCTGTCTCTCACCCTTCCTTAATCTCCTCTCTTGCTTCTCTCTCCCACCCTGTGTTATTTTCTGTCTCTCTCTTCCAGAACCCAGGGCCTGCTTGATAAATTCACGGGAGTTCAGGTGGTTTTCTGCAGCTCATATGTGATCAGAGGAGTGAAGTGAAATGATGAAATGTGCCACAGTGGTTTCATCATGGGCCTTTATTTTCCTGGAGGATTTGTGATTTTAACAGAGGATCAGAACGGCGGCCGAGGTGATTGTTGGGTGACTTGATGGCGAGGCAAATGGCCATTCAACCTGTGTTAAGGCATTGCTCAAGCCATGACAGACTAGTGGAAAGAATTCAGATCACAAGCATTATTCGTCATTATCATCAACATATCAACAGTCAATCTCACACACACAGTTCTCACATTTCAAAGAAACTATGTGCAATTTTTGCTGATCTCCAAAGAAATCTTCAATCTGTTCAGTGTAGAAAAAGGTGTTCTGCTGTGGCCGGGTTTATTCTCCGTTACTATGTCCAACACATGAACTCTACTGTTAAACACACTTCCGCTGCAAACATGTCAATCAATAGTGCCAGTGTTTGACCGGTGGTCGATATGCTCTGTGCCATCGATTTTCCACCTGCTCAGCACGCTCGATCACCTTGACCCCCAATGGGATCTGCTCACATGGCCTCTGTTAATTAAACTGAACCGAGCACACATAGACAGATAAAGACGCAGTCACTTACACACACTTGGGAGTGCAGCTGTAGTCAACTGAGTTGCACACACACACACACACACACACATACTCACACACACATTACATCAGAGGCACTGGGACTGGAGGGTCACCAGTTCAATCCTTGAACCATCTGGGAAAATGTGGGCAGGGAAGGTGAATGAGTAACAGTGCCATTAACAGCTGCTGCAGAAGTGCCCTTAAGCAAATCATTTCCAAGACAAATGATGTTGAGATTAAGACTCGTTGATGGTTGAAAAAAAAAAAAGGGCAAACAAATCTTTAAATTGGTTAAAAAGTTAAATACAGGGCCAAGTTACAGAAAAAGAGGTGTAGCTGAAACGTTTTCAATGGCTTTTTGGCTAGATGATGGTTGTCATGGACACATCAGATTTATTCAGTAAAACTATGTCTGTAGAAGCCAGGTGGCTCAAAACCAACTGCTCCTGTAGCTGCTGAGTGTCTGACAGCACAAGACTGTGCAGAGCCGGTCCCAGGTGTGAAAGCATAAGCCTGTATGTATGTGGGGTTGATGTTTTCCGAAAAGACCATGAACACTTAGCTGACTTTCAATAAACTGTTGAACTCTCGCTCTCTCTGAACATGTCAGGTCAAAAACAAGCCCTAATCTTCACCGTCATTCTTCATCTCCTCATTGGCCTTCATGAGACCGTGTGTCCAACGGCTTTAGCCAACACTCCCAATCCCTCTGAGGAGGAGGCAGCAGAGGTGTTCCATCAGTCTGACATAACAACCAGTCACTCACTGGAAAACACGACTGCCATTAAACACCCTTCTTCATTAAGATACTTCTGAATGCTATAAAAAAAACTGCTGAAAATATGCTGATGTGCAAAATCTTGTCCAACTATTGAATCCTGCATGGTGCTGCTGACGCTGCCAGAGCGAAAGTTTTCACTTAAGCCATCCACACTAAAAATGCATGCATGCACGCACGTCAGTGAGGGACTCTGAATTAAAATGTCCACTATAAGCCAAACGCACAGAGAAAGGAATCGGTGGGAACTGAGGTCACTGGCAAAGATCTGAGCAAAGATCTGGAGGAATGATGGCTTGAGTCTCTCTTTCTGTCTCAACTTGGCATCAAGAGCTACCAAAACCCTCAATGCAAACCGATGTCAAACAACAATGATATTTAGTCGTTGTTTAGCAAACACATCCCACAAATCTTTTCCAATATACTACGCTTTATTCCCCAAAGATATTTGGCTATATCCTGCCTTCACTGGAACTGATGAAAAACAAACATCAGAGTAATAAAGCCGGGTGGGACAGGGGGACAGTTCTGATGGATATGTTTCAACATATGCCATAATGTCACTTATTCACTATATTAGGGTTAATGGTGAGCTTGCACGCTCTAAAACACAGTCAGTTATATGCCTGCAGAACTGTGTACTGAAGACAAAAAACAATGCATGGAGGTCTACGACTCATATGTGTTAACTAACTTAAAAAGAAGTTAACCAAAACAACTAGTTCTTGCATTTGGCATATGTGTTGATAGGTTCAACTGGATCTCTATATTATCTATATCAAAAACACTGAGTATCTGAATCCTTGAGGCCATGCTAAATTCACAAAAAATAAAGTTTTGTGCAATTATATTGTAGCAGTTACAGGCAGACTGGTGTGAATGACACATGCACACACTAATGCAAGTTCCCCCTGGACTGGGCTGCCGATAAAGCTGTGGTGGGAATGGGGTCACACCTGCAGTGGCTGGCAGGGGTGATAAACGATGTTGCTTTAAACTTTGGAGACCGTCATTTTTGGGAGCCTCTGTTTACCCTGCATTGAAGTATAATGGGGGCCTTTGAAGGCTAGAGCGCCAGGGACAGAGGCTGCCCTCTTTCTGCTGTTTTGAAAGGAGTGAAACCAGCCCTCGATTAGCTAATGACACATTCTGCTTCGATTTGCCATAATAGGACAGAGCAGCCCTCTGACATCAGGAGCGGTATTTCCTACTCAGGCCGCTTTGGAAACTTTCTCACAGCTTTCACCAGTCATATGAAATAAATCAGTTGATATCATAGGTTTTTTTTTCTTCCCCCGGCGTCTGACAGAAGGGTCAGATTTTATGATGAAAATCAAAATGTAGACACGAGTGTTTACACGATGTGAGGAAGTGTAAACATGAAAAACCCTCTGAACAGTCTTGCTACCTTCCCAGCATATACATGTACGGATGTTACACATACAGTACGAGCTGGACAGCTCATGCTCTTCAGTCATCACGTACCCCCCCCCCCTCTGCCACAGCTTGCTGTATCAGACACCAGAGCTGCATTTTCATGCTAGTTTGGAGAAGTCATCAGTAGATCCTCTTACCACCTCTCTTATCAGATGAGGCTGCATATCTGGGTGCTCCTCCTTATTTGCCTTTTAGGCCTGAAGTGATAAAGTGACGCGGGAATGACAGTCTAGACTGCAGCTGTCTCACTATGAAGCATTCCACAGCTTGACTGAAAAGCACTGTAATCTCTGCACGCACACACAAACGCCAACAGTTACATGAGCAAAAAGCACTGGAGGAAACATGCTTTCAAACCCGTGTAGATTCCCTCGCTCTCTCTCTCTCTCTCTCACACACACACACACACAATTATATGGGTATGCACACAGCCACATGCACAGAAAAAACAGCCAATTGATGTCAATCCAAGCATGCAGTGGCTGTGTATTAGATCATGATTAGCCCGTACAGCCTGCAGCAAGTGGAACGTAGAACATCCAGTTTCTTTCTTTCTTTCTTCTTCTTCTTTTTTTTTTTTTACATTTGTCAGGGGATTTATGTGGTTAATAACACCACAGACTTTTATTGAAAGTCTTATATCAACTATCACTCAAGTTTTCAGTTTCAATTCAATACATTTTGATTGCAGTTTTCATGCAGATTTACAGTCGTGAATAGACAATTTAGAATAGAATGGAGTTAATGGATAGAAAACCCAATAAGCCTATGTACTATAAACACACTTACTGGTGTGTGTATATAAGGATAACTGGAAGATTAAAGTCCAACATGTTTATTTACATGTCTGTGTTTTTGCAGTTTAAGTTACACTTGTATGTTGGTGTGAGTATCTGCCCACCTATCCACACAGAAAAGCACACGATAGGGGAGAAAGTAGAAGAAAACACGCTGGGCATTTTCACTTTTCCTTCTGTCTCTTGCACGCGCACACACAAACACACACTCATATTCTCACTTTAATTTCCGTCAATAACAAAAACTTTATATCCCTCATTCAAAAAACAAACAAACAAACAAACTTTTCCTCCTTCTCCACTTGGAAATCAAGTCACTTCCCTCGGCTAAACAACCCCAGAGGAAAGTTGCAACCATAACAAATGGGTTTAAATAACAACCATGCAGCAGCAATCTTCTCACAGCGCGGTGCATTGTGGTTGTCATTCATCACGCCACCACAGCATAACGTGGGACTTCCACAACAATTACTTCTGTCATTAAACTCCCCGTATTGTTGTCGTTTTCTTGTGTGATAAGGGTGATTACCGGCCATGCGAGAGCTAATCTTCTCTGATCTGCTCTGCGGTAGGAGGAAAAGCAAACCTCAGCTTGCCACTCAAGCCTGACCAGAGAACGGGCCTGTACTGCTGTATTAGACTGCCACCCTGTGGCCGCTTGGATGAACACCTGGGCCATCTTATCACTGCACTTCAGTGAATTAGGAGCTCTGTATAGTCCTCCCTGGGGGTTTTATTTTAAATCAAAACCAAGTTTCTTTTGGAACAATCAGTCTTGGGTAAATTGTAAAACTGATTTTGTCAGGAAACAGTTATACCCTGACATGCTATCCTCTTCCATGAAATAGATGGGGTAGATCACGAGGGAAATTACTGTATCTTCATGATAGATAAGAAATCGTTTCATAATCACATGGCTTGACATTATCTATACAGCTAACAAGACAGTCAACTCAATTTTTCTGCCATCATACTTGTTCCTTTGTCGTGTCTTTTAAGGGAAAAGTCTTGTGATATTCTACAATGTTATTATCAACAAATCTAATGAAAAGGCCAATGCTTCAGTCTGTCTCTGCGGCCTGTGCCACGCAGCCCCGAGCAGTTCTGCTCCAGCTGAAAATGTAAATCTTAAACAACAGATAACAACTATATCAAATATACCGTCTCTGTTTTTCCCTACACAGCTGGGCACTGTAGTGCAGTTACCAAATCTTACTGTAACGGGAGTCAATAATGTATTTATCGGGGACTACTTTCAGCTGCGGATTAAGACACATTTGGAGCACTTGAGGATGGTGTGTGTGATGGTAATTGAATAAAAATACACTCCAATGAACTATCATTATAATTAAGGAACGTTTTACTCAATGCAACGGTGGGGGGCAGATGTAACTCTTAACAACACATGGGATGGGACATGGGATGTAATGGGATCACCTCTTGTTTACTGAGGCAATACAGTGAGTGGAGCTCAACAGCTCAGTGAATATGATGGTGTTCTATAAAACAGGCGATGAATTGGCATTTTGACGTTTAATTAACACTGATGTTTTGTCAAATTTCTCATTATCGTCGCTCTCTGATGTCTCCAATTCAGAGATTTACTCAACAATGATCCTCCTGTACATCGTTTGGAATAATAACATTTTCCAAAATGTCTTAAAGTTGATGTAAATATTTAGAAGCAGGGCATAATATCTTTCTTGTTCCCCTGCAGTCCAGTCATGTACAGTATATGGACACGGTGCAGCTCTCACAAGCTCTTTTACTCTCTCAGGCTACATCATTCACATCATCATAAAAGCAGAGGCCCTTCATCACTTTACAGTACCCAGTGCTACCGTTAGCCCCAGGCTCTCACATCAAGGCCTACAGCCTTCCGCCCCTCGCTAGCTGTAAACCTCGCCTCTGAATGTAAGAGGGGAGAGGGATGAGAGGGGTTACTGATGTGCCATAAACCCTCTTATTTTATCGAGGGAGAGAGGAAACTGGGTGTGCGGTGAGTAGAGGAGGCATACTAGCTGTTCATTTCCAGTGTGTGTGTGTCTTTCGAGGAAAACTATGAAGAAACTGGAGCTGGTGTTTGTGAGCCTGTTTTGTTGTTTGTTTGCTCAGGAGTCCCGTAAAGAGCAACAAGCACACAATTTAATTTGCAATTTGGACAAGCATGTGAATATTTCCCTGATGTTTAGAAAATGTTATTTGATTTAGATCAACTACTAACCCTCTTTTTACAAATCAGTGTAACCTTGAAAGCTGCATATACAAAGCTTACTCACTGCAACGGTCCTGAAATGGATGTGATGCATTATAATACCATAATGCTTCACACTGTAGATTCCTAAACCACATGAATGTCAGAGAAAGAAGCGTAAACAGAATCTCAGACATCGTAGCAAACATCCATGTAGCTCTGCAATCCACTAATGGAGACATATGGTCCAGGAAGAAATAAGACAGACTTTTCCCAGTTGGCAAAACAATACCATAAGCTTCAAGCTGCATGCAACCTAATCTATCCAAAATATGTCTATAAACCTGGACACTTGTATGATAACATGACTCTGGCATTAGCTACTGTACAAAGGAAAGTGAGATTCTGACTTTTTTTATGAGACCTGGCCAGCTGCCATCGTCTTCTTCCAGCTGTTGAGTCTTCCTACAACAGAGGTGACCCTCTCCTGCCTGCACGCCATTACGTCCTTCTCCAGAAAGCAGCAGCACACCTCACCCTGCAAAAGGTATGCACACACACATATACTGTGTATTGTACTCACACACTCACTTTTGCTGCCACTGTTAACGAGGAAAATGTACAGGAACAGAACCTTGTACAAGCTTTCATGAGAAACCCTTTCCACGCACAAACACACATGATCACACACACAGAAGTCCTCAGGGCGATCATTTGTCATCTGGAGAGGAATCTACAGTCATGCTCTTTATACTGAAGGCTCGGACTTAAGGCATTCCTCTGAAAATTTATGTCCAAACAGCTGTGGTCTCATCCGCCTCTGTACGGGCCTAGAAGACAACGCTGTCCCAAGAATTATGAGGGGGATCCAATCCATTACACACCTCCAGTCAACTCTGAGTGTGCATATATGCACATGTAAGCCATTTTCTGTGTGTCTTTGCACGTCCCTCAGCATGTTTAATGGTGAGCGTTTCCCCTGCTTTCAGTGCACTTGCAGCTGCCTAACTCTGTGTGTATGTGTGTCTGTGCGTGAGTGTGTGCTTGTGCACGTGTGCTTGTGTGTAAAGGATTCAGAGATGGTTTTGCACTCAGCTCTTTGATGGCTGAACGGTTATCCTGCAGCTTTATGTATCGGAAGCCTATGGTTTAAAAGGGAAAAGCCCTGATTTCACATTGCAGCCATATGGACTGTGACGTTTCCCTCTTAAAACGAGGTCCACACCAGAGGTAAACACAGGGCCACAGTAATAGATGAGGTCTTCAAGCGGCCACAGATTCGGCAACACAGAGTGACATCATCATAAAGGTGGCCTGCACATGTGAGAAAGGTGAAAAATCCCTGTTTAATATGGATGTTTAGTTTTCAAAATTGTATCCATTAAAAGGTAATTGAAACCAATTTGCCAATTCAGGTTTATATACATTCACATGCTGGAATCACTAAGCACAACCACAATAAGAGGTGCAACTCTGACTAGACTATGGGAGAAAGGGCAGTATTTACTTACAAACACAACCAGCCCCAATAAATGAATCCTCCAAACCTCCACGCTGAAGCCTGATTCTCTGAAATGATTTTCTGTTTTCATTGCAGGCTAAACTCTAACCCACTCACAGAGGAGTATGTCTTTGTTGTTTTTGTTCCTCTGTAGATTAAACACACTAGCATGTGTAAGGTAATGTAAAGGATGGAAACTCAATGAAGTGTGATGATGATGTGATGTGTTTAGCGAGGAGAGTTCAAGGCCTCACTCTGTGCATGTTTTCAGCATGCCGTCACCTTAGGGCCAAACCCCACTGGGATGTACAGTAGTGGGGGAGAGAGGGAGTGGGAGCATAAAAGAGGGAGCAGTGAACAAAGTATGAAAGGTGCATTTGAGCTTTCTGTTCTATTGAAATTGTCCAGGTACTGTCGTTTCCTTTTTTATCCAACTGCTGAGAACGGGAATCACTGAAACTCAACTGAGAAGTAATGAGCTCCAGAAACTGGTCATAGATGGATTAGAGAAAGAGAACAAGGGCCACACAGGGCTTTACTAAAATGTCAGCTTGATCCTAAGAAATCTGCATGTTGTCATTTGAAGAACCTGACATGGAACAAATACTGACTCACACAGGGAAACAAAGGCCAATGTGAAAATAAGGTGGCAGTCATAAATAACAAAGAAGAAGAAATGAATGTGTTTTTTTCTTTTCTTTTCTTCTTTGAATCCAAAAATGTACCTGCAGTAACACAAGTGTTAAAAGGAGACGAAGAAGAGGAAGAAAAGAGAATGTGACCCTGGTTTCTGTTGGAAACCCTGGTGGTCTGAACTTCAGTCTCACCTGCTGACTCTCGCAGAAAGTAATTTGTCAGGGCACTGTGAGGTGAGGGCTAAATAAAAGGAAAACATTGTTATCATGATTAATCAGCGGCTCTGTCAGCAGGGCATACTTGAATAGAAAGTGGCACAAATGACTGCATGGAATTCCTGATGTGTCAGACAGAATAAAGCTGCAATGTTCGTCCTTCACTCACTCTCAATTTCACCCACTTACTCAAAGCAAAGCTTGTTCCAGTGGGCTTCATAATACCTCATCATTCCCTGCAGTGTAGGCTGCAATCAAATGCTTTTTAAGTCTGTGGTGGGTTGATGTACTTTCAGTTTGTAAATCATAAGACATTACCTAGACTGAGAATTGCCTGCAATAAATAAGATGCTGGCTCTTTCCTTTTCCCTCCAATGAAAATGGATGTGACGAATTGAGGAAATGGCAGTGAGACTGAGATTACACAAGAAAGCAGTTAAAAGATACAAACACTGCCCCATTCTCAACACACTACTGATCTGATTTACACTAACAGTAACGTGTCCAACAACAGTTTAACAGCACAAATATAAACATGATTACAGCAAAGGTCATGTGTTTCACATTACATAATGTGAAAGAGAATCAAAGCTTAAAAATAACAACCTTGATTCTTAAAATGTGAATGTTGGCAATTCCTGACAGCTCCACCTGCTGAAGGCCACCATGTCAGCATGACTGAAGGTGCAACATGGACCTTGTGGTGAGATTATTTTGTCAACTCCTGTTTTCCGGGTCAAATATTAGCTTTGAATCTCAAAAATGTTTGATACCATTGGTTCTGCAGAATTCCAGTTTCCCATGTCTTTCCATTTCTTAAAACACAACAGTGCCAAAAAAACATTCACTTTGGTTCCTGATTTGTTTAAAACATCTTTTCTTAAGACATCAGTATTTTGCTTTCCAATGTAAATGGACTGAAAAGCGCCAAATGCCAGCAAAGAGGAGGAGCTGAGCGAGAAATGAAGAAAAACTTTGCTTACAGATGTAGAGACTCTATCAGTTTCCCTGACCTTCACAGGATTGAGATAACATGTGAGGTGAAAAGCCCATTTAGGGATTTGACGGAAATACTTGCATTTCTTACATTTTTGCGTGCCATAAAAAAAGCACTACAGTATGTTTAGAGGAGTTGTTTAAGCGTGATGCATTTTCATCATCGGCTCAGCCCAAATCTGTTTACAGCATCTTCTTACTAACAACTTACCTCAAATTATGTGATCTGCCCAGATGTTTTGGACCCATGTGGTATTTCAAGCAGGTTAATGCAATCTGTTAGGAGATAGGAGAAACCTGTAAGGAAGGCTGCTTCTCCCTTCATCTTGCCTTAGGGGGTCATTTGGTCTGATGCCTTTCACTCCGTGCAGCATAAACTTCCTCACCACAAGCTGCATACAAACAGAGTAAATAAACAACCGCAGGACAAACCACGGTTTGGAGCTTGTTAGGGTGCACAATTTCAACATGAGAGTTTGTTTGTTCAAATTTGCTCGCACAGTGACCTAACTCCTTTAAACTGAGCACATGTGTGGATGAGGGCACAGGAAGGAGAACATTACAGAGGGGGGGGAAAAAGTGGAAAAATCCATATTTTTCCAATATGCAGTCGGGGTTGTTCATCAGGCAAAGTTTGACACATGTCTTTGAACAGAGTTAGAAACAACAGCTTGGTGGAAAAAGTAAAAAGGATGGAGTGGGGTGGTTTGGCTAAACAAATGTCATTTTTGGACTCTGCTGCAGGGAGGATGAGAAAAGGAAAGATGATGAAAAGAATGAAAAGATACATTCCTGAGCATCTAACTCACTGCCGCGCTGTTTCCTGGGCTTGATTAGAGGGATGCAGTGACTTGTGGGTACATTAAGAT
Organism: Caranx ignobilis; assembly: GCA_021432705.1. Classification (NCBI taxonomy): domain Eukaryota; kingdom Metazoa; phylum Chordata; class Actinopteri; order Carangiformes; family Carangidae; genus Caranx; species Caranx ignobilis. The sequence continues at coordinate 3,307,905 of MU270009.1, forward strand.
TAAGATCTCAGCTGTCCAGAGGGAATTACAAAAAGGAAGCAATACGAGTGTCTTTATCTTAAAGTGACGTTGGTTTTTATAAAAGGAAGTCTCATTACCGCATATGCTTATACTATACAGCCACAGTAGTGTTTATTATGGTTACAGAGGCCTATTGTAATCAAAAGGTTACAGATTTGACCCACATAAGGACCGACCTAAATTGCCACCATAAATTAAATAATGAGCCACTTAAATCGTATTTACGAGTTGAATCATAGGCTGGATATAAAGACGAGCGTGGCCTCTGTGCCATCAACATTAACAATAGCAAGGAAAAGCCATATTATGAGCCATTTTCTCAGCAGGGACTGCAGCTTTTAACAGCGGGAACTGCACAGGTGTTACTAATCAGTTTTAACGACGGCTCAGTTCTAGTCAAGTAACCCATGAAAATGAGTCAGCATTCACAATACCATAACACTGAAATCAAAGCAATGCAATGCAATTCAGACATTAATTTTACACCTGAGTGAGATTTCTAAAGAAAGTGTGCAAGGCTCAGTGGGCTGCGCCACTTCCGCCATGTTGGAGCGACTGAACCAGGCTGGCTACCGGCTGGTGCAGAAATTAGCTACACGTGTGCTTGTGCGTGCGTGTGTAGACTTAAGTGCATAGTGGTTTCACTAAGTTGGGAGGCATGAGTTCCCATTAGTATTGCTAGCACAGCTGGGCGCCTGGTTCAAAGGCTAATTAGCTAGTTAACGGCCGAGTCTAACATACTAACACAGGTATTGAACGTAGCCGCCGACGCCCGCTAATTAGTGCTAACAAATACAGAAAATAGCTGTAGGTTTTCACTCACCTTAACAAAAACAGGAGCACAAACTTCCTCGCCTTCTGTTTGGCACAGCCATGTCACGTTACTTGTCAGATATGGACATGAAAACTCCTCCTGTTGACGCTGACATTGACAGAGGAGAATGAGCTAGTGTCACCTTGCAATGAGTGACTAATGACCACACCCACCTGTCACTTAAAGAGACCACGCCCTAATTTATGCATTTGATGGATATGATTTAAACTGATTTCTATATATACATATAAAAAATAACAATCATATACTTGTCATGAACGAGGCAGCTCACTATAATGTCCAAATCATGTCAACACGTTTATTCTTTGCCTTTCGGGGGCACCCTCAAGTGGTCATTTGATGAACTGCATGTTTCACAACTGAGGCTGTCTCTCACTCAACTCCTTGCAAACTCATTCACGTCGTCAACATCTAAACCTTTTTTTCTTTTCATATTTTCCCTTTTTTTCATTTAGGCCACACAGACACAACTATATTCACTGCTATTCTTAGGTGTTAACTTACATATATATATATGAACATATGATTATGTAAGAAAAAAACTGAGAGTGCATGTCTTCCTTATTGAACCAGGATATGTTTTGATAAATCTCTGCATTGTGCTTATGTGTTTTTAAGTGTTTCTAATATTGTTGTTTCCATTGTTTAATTCTGTAAAGCGACTTTGAGTATTTTGAAAAGCGCTTTATAAATAAAATGTATTATTATTATTATTAGGACTGGTTATGGGAAACCAACCACTGGCAATAAATATGAATAAAATGTGAAACCCAGCTTTATCACATAACCTGATTTGGTCCATGCTGAAACCATTTGTGCTGAGCAGCAGCAAATTTAGTGCAGAACCAATTTGTTTCCTGTACAAAATCAATTAACAATAGAAACATAATAGAAACAGGACTGAAAATAAAAACTCAAAATCAGGTTTGCAGTGTCAGCAGTATTCTGCTTAAGTTTAAAAGAAATACATCACAAGTTCAGTATGATGTGTAAAAACATGCAAAACTTATTGATGATTCATTGAATCACTTTAAAAACACACAGCACAAGCATTAACACTGCCTTTTAATATAAAAAATAACCATACAGTTCAAAATGGCATACTTCAATACCTGCATAGACCCATTAAATAATCCATTAAAAGATCCATTAAAGAGTCCATTAAATAATTGTCCAGAGAAATGTTCAGGAAAATCTGAATGGTGTGTTCTGGTTGGTATTGTGTTTCTACTACTTTAAGCAAGGTTCAGTCTCCAAACTATGACCCTGACTGGTGAGCAATCCAGATTAACACCAGGGTATATATTTTATTGTGTGATGTTATCTTATATGATGATTATCACAGTCTTAGAGGCTTTCTTGTGAACAAAACTCCAGCGTTTGCTGACCGAGAAAGTGGTGCAAACTGCAGAGGGACCAGACTGTACAGCTCCGCCGTAACTTCAGCTCCGCTTTGAACGCTTTTTCTGCGGGGTGCCAGCTGCTGTGCCTGCTGAGTTCTTGGATGCTGTTCTTTTCCTCGAATCTTTTTCCTCTGCATCATAGAGAGCATTCCTGACAAATCGTGCAGCGGCGCCCTTATCTAGACGTGCTGCTTTCTTCTTGTCCGTGATCTCCTTTACTCTGTTCATGTATGTCCTTATTCGCTCCTGAACAACAGAACAGTTACAGATGAATGAGACAATGCATGTAAATGGTGAAGGAAAAGTGACGTCGAAGGCAATACATAGAAGATACAGTACATACCAATTCTTGCTTTATTCCATGTTCTCTGGGATTTACTCCTTGTGTTACCAAATACACTGTAAATAATACAGAACGTATGTTGATTAATGTTGATTAAAGAGACATTCAATAAAGATTTTACAGGGATACATACATTTTAAAATCAAGCTTCTGTCTTTATATCTCACAATAATTTAAGAATTTTATACACTGTATGTGAAGGCATTTATCCCTGCGGTGATGTACAATTATTGACTGAATTAATATAAATGGTACAATTGATTTATATTTTAGCATTGCATTGCAAGACATTGTTTTGTGCTATAACTCCGTTAGCAACCATAAATCCTATCCTGTAAAGTAGTGATAATTCAAATCACCCATAGTGAAACTTAAGACAAATTTAGACAGAGTTAGCAAAATAATCATGTGGATGAGTATGTCATCACAGTGATTCCATGAAACTCACTCCAGAATAATGAATTGAGGGTGTATGCAGACATCAAGTCCAGCTTGGCTTGATCCAGGGGGTCCAGCTGTGAATCAACAAGATTTACTTTATTTCAAACCAGCTGCGTATTTGGGATTCAAAACATAGTAATAACAGAAGGATTGACCAGTTTGGCCAGTAAGAATGTCCGTAAACATCCTCCTCCTCATCATCATACCTTTTGCAGCAGGTCATTTCTGGGCATTGCCATCAACTTCTCCAACATAGTTTTGACATCAGAAACTGAAGAGTCGAAGCCAGTGAGCTGTTCGTCTATCTCATGAGGATAATCCTCGGTCTTCATGTCTTCTGCCATTTTCCTAAATAAGATAATGAATGTCACACAGTCATATGTAACTCTGCTGTAAAGTGGCTTTCGTGAGACATTACAACAATGGCACTGCTAGCTAGGTAGCTAAACACAGAGCTTCCACATGTTTCTTACGGGCTAAAAGCCGAGTGTTTACATGAGCACAACTATACCGTTGCCCACTGACAATTGTAAACTATGTGTGAGGCGATAGTTATTACTAATTTTTCGTTGATACGGGCTCCCCGGAAGATGTATATGACTGTATTTAACGTTGAATACGGATTTACCTTCTCACCGACAGCAGCACGCTTCGAAAGACAGGAAGTGACGTTTAAAAATACCAACTTCGCTGAAGTTAGTTTCTGGGTCGTTACTTCCGGTTCGTCGAAAAATGTTGAAAGCTGTAAAGAAATTACTCGCTGACTGATTGATCCACTTATTGTTTTGAATCAATATGTTCCCCAAGTCTCAACCGGTTTAATCCATTCTCATCTTGCATGCAATTTGTTTTACACTCAGGGCGATTTCTCTGCCCGTTTCCTCTGATCTGAGACCAGATGGCCCAGCTCCTGCCCACACTTGGGTTGGTCAAATCCGGACTAGATTAAAAGACCGTGTGGGGTAAAATTAAAACGGCTTCACAACAATAATTTGGCAGAAAAACTGAGAATCGGTTTAAGTTTGTCAAGTAACAGTCTCCTGAACGGCCAATCGGAAACGAACTTCAGCATCATAGTCTCCGTCCTCGGCACTCTACTGCCGTCTGCTGTCTGGATGAATACAAGTGCTGCTTGCCCCAGTGTTATATTGTTTTCTACTCGTATAAAAACCATATTTATAAAAATCTTATAAAATATTTTTTTTCGGCACATTGTTGCTAGGCAGTAACCACGGACTTCCACCACGGTGCCCGCTCTAAATTGCCCCACTAATAACTTTTATCGACAGATATCCGAGTTCAGAACAAAACGGAGGTTGAGTGTTGTATTGTGTTATTAGGAATATATAACGTTTTGTTAGTTAGAGAAAACGTGTTTACAACATTTCTGCTAAGAGCTAATGTAGCAAGTCGTAACTGAGGACGACGCAGGTGTCGCGTTACTATGGAAACCCGGGGTGTCAATGCGGTAAATGGAGCTGAACGGTGCTACCGGGATGTCCGGCAACAGTTGGTAGCTACACACTGTTGGACCACCGCCGCGGTACACGGCTACAGAAGAGGCCTGGACCATGGACAACTGTGATTTGGAGAAGCTCTCCGTCTCTCGGGGGAAGCTCTGTCCGGCCTTCACTCCAGAAGTTACAGACTACAAGGTGACTGTGGAGAGCAGTGTCAACAAAGTGACTCTGAACCTGCTGACTAGTGACTCTGGGGCTTCATATACTATAGTGAGTACCGTGCTCCAGATTTATATGTAATTTGCTACTGATATATTTGCTAACATTGTTATTTAACCATTTTGTTATCATCATTTCAGCTCTTTGGTGATGGCTCCAAGACCATTAAACTGAATGATGGGTTAAACAGAGTAGAAGTCGAGGTGGTAGCTGAGGATGGCACTGTCAAGAAATACTCTGTGGAAATTACCAAACTGTCTGCAAAGATCGCTGAGCTCAGTAACCTCACTGTGGATGGAGATATTCCACTTAATCCTGCATTTTGTACCAAAATCTATGAATATAACAGTGAGTACAGACTTCATTTACTACCACCCAAACACTCTCACTTAGTGAAGCAGGTTATATCAGAGTTATACTGTCTTGTTTTGCCATCGTTTCAAGTTTTATTGCAGCATTTACACTTATGTAATATCTGCAGAGAGAGAGAGAAGTAAATATGTGAATAACCTCACTTGCAGAAAACAACAAACATCATAACACAATGTTTCTGAACATTAAACATATAAGATAATGTTTATTTTTGTCATGTCACTGATTCCTGACGCAATGGTTATCTTTTGTCCCCAGGTGTTGTCCCCTTTCATTGTAATGCTGTGACACTGCTTCCCGAGGTGCCGGATAAAAACATTAAAGTGACAGTGAATGGGGCAGACACCTCTCAACCAGTCCCTCTGAATTTTGGAGACACTGAGGTGGAGATCTCCGTTTGTTCAGCAGATGGCAGTAATTCACAGGTGGGATGAGACATGAGTGGATGATTGTTCATTATCAGTCTTTACTGATGTGTGTCACATCTTAATGTGTGATTATCAAAAATTAATTGATGAAATGATATATCAAAGTATCTTATACGTTTTTTCAGCTCACCTCATCTTTACCTAACCACATAAACTGTTTACATTTCATTTAAAAACATCACACATCTGTTGTTTCCCTTCCTAAAAGTATAGTTTATATAGATTGTGTAGGGCCGAGGTCTTCACTCACAGTTTGTTAATGTAGATTGTTTTCATTAAATCTGACTCTGTCAGGTGTACACAGTGTTGGTGACTCGAGAGCTAATTCCCATGGCCGTGACCTTCACTGATGGGAAACAGCAGCTGGACTATGAATGCCCAGTGTCCCTGAGTGCTTTTTATAGGCCTGTATCTATCAACCACAGGTGAGACTTGAACAGGAAGATTTATGTGAAAATATTAGCAGTAGTTGTAAGAGCAGCCACCCCATTTATCACTTTCACTTGAGCAGCTTTATTTTCTGTTCTAAGTACTTTACACTTGATGCAGGTATAAAATAAAATAAAATAAAAAAAAATAAAACAAAGGAAAATACATCAAACCAATAATCACCACATTCATTCAGTTGACTGATAACTTCACTTTGATTAATTATAGCTGGTGAAGATAATGCCCCCCATGCCAAAGCTTGTGCATATATGATCATCAATAAATACTGTAAAAAACAAACTCTTTCTTCGTTTGAATTGCAGCGACCCAAAGCACATCTTCTCAAGGCCTTATCTTGAGACGCTGACACGACGGTCAAAGGTCGACCCACTCAGTGAATGTCCTCTGGGAGATGGCTGGAAAGTTGTTGAACAAGACCTTGACAAGAAGATGTCAGATGCTCTGGTCAAGTGCTTCTTTATTTACCGAGGTAAAGCCTGGAGTCTGAGCTCCTATTGATTCACTTAAGAAATCAATGGGTAATGAAATAGATGGACTGTTTCTATCTAAGGTCAAAGAAGTAAAAAATGTTCTTCCACCTCTGAAGTTTTCTATTATTTCTGCCTTTGGAGCAGCTCTGCTACTAAGAAATGCTCTTATAATTACATTTGTAATATACTAACTACACTTTGACTGAACTCCCAACAGTTTTGATTACACTACCTACACTATCATGTAACATGATGTTACTGTAGACAGCTATTATGTTGCTGTAATGAGGGGGGATACCATTACTTAACTAAAACTTGTGTATCCAGCTGTCATAGACTGAAGGCTGGATTTTATACCAGGCCTTTTTCTTCAGCAGGCTCTCCTCTGCTTGGTCAAATGTGGTTTCTCTTGACAACCAAGACTTTTTCAGATTGATTTTTTGAAAATGCAGGATCACATCTGGGCAATTAGACTTAATGTTACTTGAATGACATTTTAACAGACTGCTTTACTACAGTGGCAGTGGTAAACTCAGTTTGCTCAGTTTGTCCTCTAAAGAAAAGGCAAACTTGATTAGACTTCTTACAAATGTGTCATTCACATGCAGCCTTTTCTGTCGGCACCACCATAGTATCTATTCCTGTTGTGTGATTTACCGTGTCTGTGATGTTTTTTTAAACAAAGGATGTGACAGTGTGATGAAACTGTCTGAGCTGGGGTCACACTCCCTGGACTGTCCACACAGGCCCACAGGGGACCTGGATGCAAAGGTCAGTATGAAAGATTAAACAGAGCTCTGCTTTGCCAAAATCACTGCCTGACCTCCACTCTGCTCATCCTTTATTTAAAAGTCAGTGCTCCCTTTACGGTGACTAAGTGCTGGTTTAACTTCCACGGTAAAAGTATCTTGTGTTTGTGTGCAAGTGTGTGTGTGTGTGTTTACATATTTTAGAGTGGATGAAATAATGATTTGTGTGCAGTGTACATTTGCAGGTTTTTGTGGTGACTGTTCCTGATACTGTGTGTTGTTTGAGCTTCATTAAGAATGAAGATCTCCAGAGCATGTGAATGCACCTCCGCTGTGTTCATGTTCATTTTCAGGATGTCACAGAGACAAGCTGGTATAAAGAGCACTTTGCATCATCCAGTTGTTTGGAGATAGAGACTAAACACGTTTTAAAGGTAATAAATCAATCCTGATACTTTGCTTTGAGTTATTTAGCTTATATTATATTCATCGTTTTTCAAATGGAAGACCAGTTACATACCTTCTGTGTGAGATAAGTTTGGGGGAAATATTTTGATGTTCAGCTTTATATAATGCTATAAACTTAAACAAACACACACTCACAGAGATTGCTGCCACATTCTTGCCTGCCTCTCAAGGATTATAAGTCAAAATACAGTTCATGCAGCCATCACCCCTACGTGTTTAATGCTACTTATATCTGTTTCAGCTTTGCTGCTTGGCCTGTTGTACTTCACGGGTGGATGATTGTTGTCTTTCTCTGCTACAGGTGCGTAGCTGGGAGGAAAGGCTGCAAATGACAGCAGAAGAAGACAGTGTGGATAAACTGTGTTCCTTGGCCCAGGAACACCTGAAACTCTACCGGCAGCAGCTGCCAAAACCAGGCATGTAACACTTTCCAAACCAGGAGCCTAGAATCAGATATTAAATGGAAGTCATCCATCAAAATCTGCTGGCAATCAATAAGGCCCCATTCCCTCCTATAAAAATCACTAATGCAAACCCCATGACTTCAATTACCCTCTCCATTTTTAATACTTTTCATAAATCACATTACTATAATGAAATGTTTAATTATTAGGAAGAGAAGTTTCAATAGGAAGCTGAGCAAAAGTGTCCAAGTCTGTATTAAGTTAACCAATACATTTCATCAGTTCTCTACAAAGAGTTTACCTATATAACCATTACCATACCTTCCTTTTCTTTCTTACATATCCAGTATTGTCTCTCTAAACCACCATCAACTTTGACAGAGAGTTTCTGGAGTTTTAATGTTCCATAGCTAAATAACAAACCTGTCTGTTGAGTATTTAAACACACCATTGGCAAGTGGACAGAAGAGTCATTTTCCTTTGCCCTGCTCTGGCACAGCAGCTCAGCTTCAGCCATTAAAAAATACATGAAAACTGGCTGGTTAGCAGTTGCCTCAGCAGCTACCCCCTCTATCTGACGTGCCAGCCACTCAAGTTACCGCTCGTCTTTTCTCAGCTACTTGTTCCTTGCTAATTGTTTGATGACTCTGAGACGTGACACTCGAGACTGATCCCAGAGGGGCTGAATGAAAGTCACTGGAACTGAACTGAGATGCAGCGCCAGGCAGCGTGAGGGGGAGAGGATGACAGAGAGTTGGCATGAGACAGGGAGCACAGTTAAGCTTCACCTCTTAAAATATAAACAAGGTTTTTTTCTGTTGCAGCAGATCACGCTGTAGCGTGATGAATGCATCACTTGTGTAAATATGATCAAACTTTAATACTGTATGTAATATATTATCATTAGTAGCACTGATATGGACATAGAGCAGTTTTATTAGCTGAGAGTAGGTTTAGTTATATTCACTGGAATGTAAAAGCTGTGGCATCAATGAAATCTGATAAATAAAAGCCACTCTCGCAGGGAGTTGCACTCTGAATATTTCATGCAAAGGACACATGCAATGATTTGTAAGAGAAACAGAGAAGGCAGGCAAATGGAGGATCTTTTTATTCCTCATTGCACAGGGCACTGGGAATAACTGAGGATGCAGCAGTGTTTTGTGCTTGAATTAGATGGATGGAAAAGTTTAATTTTGAGACTTGAGACTTGATCAGATTGTAATAGGAAGGAAAAAATGACAAATGCAACAACACTGGACTACTATTATGTATACAGGAGACATGCTGCAGTATGAGGATGACCAGTCTCCTCTACATAACCTGGAGCAGGCTGCTGTCCACTATGCATCAGCTGTCAGACTCAGCTCCAGAGATGCCAGACTTCACTTCCTGTTGGGTGTCACTCTGGAGGAGCAGCACTATGCCACAGAGATGTACGGCCTCCAGAGGAAGGTAGTACCAGGACATGTTGTCCAGGAAAAACAAGCTATAGCAAGCCATGCATAAAGACTGTAGCTGCTTTAAATGTTTTTTAATTAAAGGTTATTTCTATCAGGATTCACACTTACAACATTTTATCTGATCCTCTCACTTTCTCTTTTCCTTTACACCCAGACTGATAAGGACAGAGACGAATTAAGTGATGCCAAATCAACAGCACGTCAGGATGACATTCTGGCTGTGTGTAAACTCCATGGTTTCCTTGGGACGCCCACAGTGGAGAACCAGCTCCAGGCCTTGGATAAAGAGTATCAGCAGCTCAGAGAGCAGGGACAGTCCAGCAAAGCGGACTACGTTCAGACTCTCTACATCTGGCTCTCCAAGAAAAGTGGCAAGGTAACTGCATTATACTGCAGGTGACTAAGTTTATTTTACTTTACTGTGGTACCATTGTTATATTAAACGCCATCAACATACAGTTTTAGAGAATGCTAATTTCATTGTGGATCACATGCCTCATATATGCAATAAAAAATAATTTTACCATTTTGCAATTGAATACATTTTTTAGGAATCAGAATACCTGGTGTTCTTCACCGCTGTCCCGGGTCACAGGTTATGGATAGGCCTACTTACGTTGTGCATTTTTATGTAGCTTGTTGTGTAATGTAATAATATGCTGTGACATGTAGCTATTGTTCTGTAAAGTTGTTTGGATTAAATCACCCACTAAATAATTACTCATCACTGAAAGGCAGATGAAACTGAACTCTCTGCACCCTTGTTGCAGGACAGTGGCTCAGCTGTGCGGGACGAGGAGAACTGTGTCCACCGAGCTCTGATGAAATACCTGGATGCATGGTCTCTGAGTCCGGACAGCTGGGAATACAACCTCCATGTAGGAAGACAGCTGCTGCTGCAGGGGAGGAGCAGGGAAGCCCTGCAGCATCTCCAGAGCGGCCTGGCACTGCGCCCTTTACATCCTGCACTCAGGTCAGATCATAGGAGCATTGAAATTGCGTTATGTCTTTAGCTATGATAGCAATAATAATTGAAGTTTTCATCCTGGCTCATAGATATGACCTCATGAGAATAGTATAATTTGGAGCAGAGCTGTGCTGTGGCCAGCAAATGATCAATCTTGAAAATGACTGTAAAAATCACAGACAGGCAATGAAATGAAGAAGATGAAGATTTTCTCTGTCACTGTAACACAAGAGCAGTGTAGTCACAGTGTGAGGAGATGCCTGGCAGTTCACCAGGGTAAATGTGGTCTGGATCAACATGTAAAGCCACAGAGTCTGGGCCAGCTTTGTATTCAACATCTCCTCTGTGTTCCCTTCATTTTATCAGATTCTTCACTGGGCTGGCTCTGCTGCAGCAGGAGCACAAAGCCTCTGCTGACACAGAGAGGGAGGCTGCTCTGTTCTTACAACAGGGACTGGAGCACTTTGTCAGCCAGCGCTGCAGCAAGAGGTGTGTGTGTGAGTGTGTGTGTGGTGGAGGTGGATGCATTCAGCAAGAGAATGAGAGTGTGAGAGGGCTTGACAGTATCAGTAATATCTCAGCATGTTCGCTTTAAGCCTGCAGGAGGGAGAATAGGAGGATAGCAGAGTAGTGAAAAAGACCATCACAGTCAGCAGAAACACACTGACATACCATCTGTGGTGTCAACCATCCACAGGATTTTTTAAAATAGATCTTTCTAGTCTCAATATGTTTTTTTCCCCCAACTCACATCTTTGTCCGTTTGTGGGTTGAACACACAAAGTGGGAGTGAAATGGGAGAATGTCTCGGTGAAGGCTAAGATACCTGATTCTCTAAATGTTTGGATCAACTGGTGTCTGTGATTTATAATGAGAGACAATCTGAACTCACCTTGGATTTGTTTGTTTGTTTTTTCTGTGCTGTCATTCTTTGTCATGTTTTGCTCTGCAGCTGGGTGGAGCAGGATCCATCAGATCCTCTGTCCAGCCTCAGCACACAGTTCCTGCGAGGCCTCCTCACTCTGGGACAACTGCAGCAGAGAAACGTGCTGTCAGTGAAGGCCATGAGTGCCGAACAGGTTTATCACACGTATGTTACAGATCAGAAACATTGCTCTGTTGGAGATATTTCCTCTTTACTCTGTGTTGGTGGTGGATCCCAAACCATAGTTGAGTGTATGAGTCAAAGTCTCAACATCCACATCAGTGTGAACCGCTTTAACAAGTGTTTTAGCTCTGGATGAAAACCATGTGTCTGCTCTGTCTCTGTGCTGGAATGCCTCAGTGTAGCAGTGCTGGCTGCCCAGAGTGTGAGTCAGTGTGTGTGTCGTGGCGAGGTGAGCGGGCAGCTGGAGTGGGTGCTGCTACACGCTCACTTCGCCCTGCTGCAGAGGCTGATCCAGCAGGGTGAGCACCAGACCAAAGCTGGCATCAATAGGCAGATTCTGGTGGCAAAGAGATGCCAGGTCCTCACAGCTCTCATACGCCTCACGTCTGTCTCACCCTGCCAGGAGCTGCTGGACATGCAGGAGAGGGTAAGAGTGTCTTGTAGGGGAGGGAAACAATTTTTGTTTCTTCTTATTTTAATATTTAGCAAAGTTAAGATTTCCTCCTGTATTGACTGTAATGTCAATAAGTGTCTGGTGTGAGAGAGAGTTCAGTCTTTTGCCTTCATCCCACCTCCTCCTCTGCTTTGTACAGGCGTGCCAGCTGGCAGTAGTGACCACACCACGGGACAGCCACGCCCTGTTTCTATTAGGTCTGGCACAGCTAGCTCAATATGACAACAACCCAAGTTCAGAGAGGTCAAAGGAAGCCATAACAGATGCCTGCCTCAGCTTCCAGGCCAGCATTGAGCTGGAAGACAAGACTCAGAGTGGAGAACCACCTGAACTGTTGAGCAGTGAGTCTGTGTTGTGTCATTTTCTGTACCAAGGTTGGAGGATAAAACTGTGTAGAGATGCATGCCACCTGTTTCATGACAAATCAGGCCATGTATGATATGGAAACCTAACCATTAACTCCACACCCACATGAGTTATCCCCTGTTTGCACAGAACAAAGGTGGTGGCAGGAACGGCAGGAGGGTGAAAGTAAGAAAACTGCTATCACCCAACCAGCAGGAGTGAGGGGGTCTTCTGACGCCAAGAGAGGAGCGAGGCGGGGCAGGGGAGGGCCCAGTCAAGGGCGGGTGGCAACGGCTGTAACCAAAGCTCCTGCTCCTACACCCCCAGCCCCCATCAGAGGAGGGAAAGCTGCCCGGCCTGCAGCCAAACCCCCTGCAGCCAGGTGAGTCACTGTGGCAGCCCATGTAGTCGTATGTGGATGTTTGTAAACATCTTTTCATTCGTGGATGATTTAATGTGGGTGGAAATAGACTGGACTGTTACCATGCCTCATTTTCATGCCAAGGACAAACAGTCTTTGATTACAAGACATAGACCTAAACAGTGGCAGAAATGTGATATATGTGCTCTCCTGTAGGGGGCGACCTGGAGCAGCAGTCAAACCTGATGGATCCGCCAAACCTCCCAGCACTGGTAATAAACCTCAGCTCCTTGCTAACAAGTCTAAACAGGACTGCCGCCCTGACACTGTTAGGACAGCAGAGGGTAAGGAAGACATGGCAAGAGAGAGTAACACACTTTCAGGTGAAAGCCATAGAATCTAAAACTTTGAACAAGTGGTGGCCTGACTTTTAAAAAATGTTGTGTTTTTACCTGAAATGTTGTAAGATCTCTTCCATGACATGACATGAAATAACTTATGTCTTTTTCTGCCCCTGCTTTATGTCTTACTTTCTGTCTGTGGTTTCAGAGCCTCCTGTAGGAGAGCCGGTGACCATGTCCAGTCCAGTCAACCGCAGGTCTCATGTCCCACGGCTGGGTCTGGCTCGCGCCCTCTCCCGATCTGCAGACACCCAGGACCAGGCGCAGCAGCTCTACCAAGAGGTCATCTCCATGGCACCAGGGGTCAGCTGTGAACTGTTACAATTACATTTCAGGCATTTCCTCTACAGTGACATCACCAGTTTCACACCCACCCTGCTCTGTGACTCCAGTCTTAGTGGTTAATAGCAGTTGAATGACCACCTTCTCCTCTGCTGGATTAAACAATTACATTACACATATGCTGATCTGATCTAGACAGAAGTAGCTAATGCAGTTATTCTCTAAGTCATAGCAAATGAAAAAAAGTACATCTCTAAAGGTTTAAATGTTTAAATGCCCGACAGTGTCTGCTCTGTCTCGACATCCATGATCTCAGCACTTTTCAGCCTCTTCTGTTGATGTTAGGATGACCTCACTAACTTTCAGGTGAAGAGGTTATTCATTCAGACTTAAAAGCAGCTGGCTGATGTCTGGTGTCGATTTCCCTCGGTTGACATAATCCAAACAAGATGTAGTTAATTATTAATCAATCTCTCTAGGTCCATGATGCCTACATTGAGCTTGTGCAGCTGCTGGAGCCCTCAGACCCTCAGGCTGCAGTGGAGGTTTACTGCAGGTTCCCTCTAAAGCCTGTGGCCGAGCAAAGCTTCGACGACGCCTTCATCACAGGAGAGATCGTCCGCATGCTGATGACACAGGAGCAGTACGAGCACCCACAGCTGGGCCCCAGTCTGGTGGCACACGGCAAAGTCATGGGCCTAAGTAATCAGTATTAATATTATCAGGAATACTATTAACATTGATGAGCTGACTGTCAGTGTTAGGCCATGCACATGAGCAGGGCCTGAAGTTGTCCGGCGTGGCGCTGTTTCCACACGGGCCGTTTTATCGTCGCAGCTGTTTTATAAATAGTAATTATGTCTGATTTAGCCGCTGCTCCTTGTTTACACCGCCTCTGTCCTCATACAGCTCACAGACACTCACTGGCTTCCTGCGCAATGCCCCGCCCCCAGTACATCTGACCGCTCAAACATCACAAATAAAAAAGTCAGAAGTGAAGGCTGTGCATTAGGGATGCACACGATTACGATAATGACTACGATGGGTTTTTTTTTTTGTTTGTTTTTTCAAATTAGCTCCTTATGTCATCAACTCATGGGAGCGTGTCGACACCTGTAGACCGCACTTGCAGCAAAAAGTTACACGGGAGGACTTACATGTGCCAGTTATGCAGCTCAGTCCCCCTGAAGGCAGGTCAGAAGAGGTCAGAGGTCAAAAGCGCTCTGTCTTTCCTCTCTTCAGCCTGGTGTTTGGCTGCACTTGTACAAAAAGCGTTCGCAATGTGCTGATTTGACCTCCATCTGAGCGCCGATCAGCTGAGCCAGAGCTCAGTGGATGTGGCTGCACAGCTGCAGCAGCATGTGTGTTTTCGCCGATAGAGGGTCGCGTTGCCGATCGGCAGTAGTCACAGACCTTTAACAGAGCATTTTAATGTTAGCAGCTAATGATCGTCGGTTAACGGTCAGGAAAACAAAAATCACAATGTGCATCCCTACTGTGCATGTCTGCATGAAGTCTCTTACAAGGAGGTAGAGAGAAGTCAGGTGAGAGAGAGTCAAGCGAGTTTCAAAGGTAGACCACGTACAGCAGGTAGACCATAGTCTATGAGAACATAGCAACTTGACTATATTTAATAAACGTGCTGTTTAAATACAGTGTTGCATAGAAACCATGCAGCCAGGCTCATGTGACATGACGTCTATTTATAGAGATTCATCACACTCAATTGGTGCGATGGCCAGATAGATGACATGACACAAGACATAGAGTGCATACATGCAGCATGATGTCAGATGAGTAACTGCACAGTGAGTCAGGCAGGAATCATTTAGTTTTCTCAAGATGTTCAATAAATTATTATTATTACTAGATAAATTCTCATCTGACCTGTTTGAAGTCGTAGAAAGAGGAGTTTAAACATTTAAAACAAGTTTTTGTACTAACCTGTGTGTGTTTGTAGGTTGTATTGAGAAATACATTGACATCCTGGATGGAAAGTCAATGACCAAGCTGCTGAAGAGCATCTATGCGAGGATCCATGACAAACCTGAGGACGATCAGGATCTGCAGGACTTCTTCAAGTTCAAATGCTGGATTTGATGCTTGTAACTTAGGAAATACTTACATTATCACTTTTAGATCCTTAAGTCATACAGTTTGTATACTCAACATGAAAACACTTAGACATCATTTGTCTTCAACTGAAAACTCTTGACTTTATTTGCTCTTGATATCATAAGTAAGTCTTTCAATGTTGAATAGATGACACTGAGAAAATGTTTAGGTTTCTCTCCAAATGCACATTTAATCTGAAAACAGAGGTCTCATATCATATCAAAAGTGACTATTTGAACAATGGACAAAACTGTAGTACAACATTCACCAACAGTGCAACAAAAGACAGTGTTTCCATAAGCATCCTAGACAAATGAAAACAGATGAAGAAATTAAACTTTGGTCTTGAATTATTATTCCAACCACAGGCTGCATGACTCATTTACCCATCCTGGTAGAGGCTTTTTGATAATATGGGAAATGAATCATCGTGTTACAGGGGTTTTCTCCCCCGCTGGAGGACATCATTGCCTTTGAGGCTCACTCAAACACTGTCCCTGTTCATCTGAGTTAAATTATTTTCGGGCAAGATAAGTCGAAAGATGAGAATCAGCAACAGAGATGTGAAGTAGGAAATCGTTGCCTTCAAATAAAAGATCATCGATGTGACGATGACCAGAGGAACAATTCAGAGGCAGTGACCGAAACACCATTGGTGCATCTGTGTTGTTGTATGTCGTTTTGTATTGAGCTGCACAGAGCATCAGTCTTTGTCATGGTCTGCTTTTTCAGATCAAGTTTAGTTTGGTGACAATGAGCACGCGGACAGACTGGTCAAAGCCTGAACACACACACAGGCCCTGCTTGTCAGGACACCAATCCAGGCTGGAGATTGGCTGTGTGGACACAGTAACGTTCTGTAAGAGATTGACAGTCCCGGCGACGCCCACATCCACGCCATCTGAGTCCTTCTTCTGTCTCTGAGTAGGATACTCGCTGCAAATGACATCAAAACACAATTCAACACTTTATAGTAAATCAGACAATTACCGGTAATTGATTCCAATCAAACTACCACCACAATGAACACATCTGTATCTCTGACTACACTGTAGTTGTAGTTAATGATGGACAACTCACTATTTCCACACATGCAGGTTGCCTGCTCCCCCTGCAGTCATGAAGATGTCTCTGTTTTGGGGTAAATGCTTCACCTGCCAGACGGTCGACTTGTGAGCCTGAAACAAAGAGGAGGTATCATTTTCTGTCCAAATCAAAGTGGAAAACCTGTCAACCACTTTAATTGGATAATGTTTCCTTGTAGGTGTGGCAAGATCGTTGTCCTTCACACAGTTTTGACTTTTCCTTTTGTCTGTCCATGTAACTGATGGAATATCTTTTATCCCTAGTGTGATTTCTTTATTCTCCGCACCCTGCTCCGCCATCCTTTGGCTATTAATTATATGCACAACAGCACCAGAAAATGGTTTAAGGGATTGTTAGTGGGTTCATTAAAACAACTGTGTGTTATAAATAACAATTTGGCAATGTAACATAACTATGATGAAATCCCAGTAAAAAAACAAACTGTATCCTACTTAAAACCCAAACAAATACATAGTAAATGCTGCTGTTACAAATCCCCTAGCTGCAAATTTTCACCCACACTGTTGAGATGTTGATTATAATAATAGATTAAAGTAATGTAATAAAGTTCCAGTGTGTTCAGCCTCGTCTGTACAGGTACACTGATATCTTCCTAGACCAAAAATATCTGGTGGAACTTTATGATTCATGGTTGGAGACACAGATGTGCCAACTGTTGATCTCTCAGAAGAACTGGGCAAATATTTAGAGAGCTCAGCCCTCTGATCTCTCAGACCTTGCAAACACTTGGCAAGCTGGGCCGTGCACTAATGCCAGTTTAAGTGTGTTTTTCTAGCATTTTCCCACAAAAAGCCACACTTCTCTCCCCTCGCTGGCCCTCTGTCATTTTTGGCCAGTGTCACAAAGCCACAGAGAAAGTTAGACAAACACAACCCCTAAACACTTCCAGCTGTGAAAGCGGTTAAAACAACGTGTGCCCCATTTCTCTCTGTACTGTACAAATGTAAAACTAATAATAATAATAATGATACTAATCTTTTACATTTTTCCATACATAGGAGCCAAACATCCATCTGGCTCGCTTCACCTCTGGTCAATTACCTTTTCAGAGACGGAGGCAAAGCCCTTGGTGGGGTGCTGGGTCCTCATGTCAAAGACGTGGAATTTCCCCTCCAGGGAGGTGGCCACCAGCTTGTTCATGTTGATGTCCTTCCTGTCAAACTCCACACAGCATACCTGGTCGTGATGTAAGAAAAAACAACAGTCACTCACTCTCTGGGCATTTATCACACCAACACAGCTCCACCCCACGTTTTTCCATACAACAGAAACTGTTGAAATGCACATAATAACTCCTGGCACCTTTGTGTAAATTCAACAGGTGATGAGTAAGAGAGACGGCTATAAAAATAAAAACAGTTCATTGACCTCAGACTTCCCCTGAGGATTTAGTCTAAATCATGCTGGGAAGTCATTTTCAGCTCTGTCTCCACATCTGTCCCTGTTTTTGTCTACTGTGTGATTCAAGTGCAAGTTGCAGTGAAAAAGAAACAACGTATGATTGGACAGTTTATCCTAATAAAAACACTGCTGCTCAATATGAGGGCTACTCTTTGTGTTTCAGGGCTGAGCTGACTCAATCATACTGTCAGTTTGAGTTCCTGTTTTCCTCCGAAAAGCTGGTAATCTTCTTCCTGTGGTACCACATTGGCTACATATGTGACAAAATCAAGAGGAAAACCTCCCCCTGAAATATTTAATAACTACAAAAAAAAACATCACATGCAACAAGCACTCCATTTGTTACAATTTCAATACAGGTGTTCACTTTACCCCATTTTTAATGTTGGTTTCCCACCGTAGAGACATATTCCGCAGGTCAAAGAGTTTGATGTCTCCATTGTCATAGCCAGCACACACACAGCGGTCCTGATCATTGAAGGCATGACCTGCGATGAGAAGGTCAAGTCAACACTGTGTGAAAGTGGACTGGACAGCTACTGTTGTCTAAAACATTTGGCTTTAGGTTCTTTCCACCTTGAAACCTTCTGTCCTACCCACCAAATGCAACAGTCCAACAGTCCCTCTTGGTTTCTCCCTCCATGGGCTCCATGTTGGCTACAGGCGAATCCTTCTGTCTGGGATCCCACACTTTTACTGTCCCTGTAACAGCCAATGGAAAAGATCTTAAAGATTCACCCAAGGATCTACTTTTTATCTCTATGTACTTAATCTTTACATTGTAAATGACAACAAACCATCTCTGCTTCCAGTGGCTATCTCAGGTGCGCCATCCCCGATCCCCAGACCTCCAACACCATCGATACTGTTCACTATTTCTTTGTGGGCTTTTACACTGTACACTGGCACTTCAGGCATCTCCAGATTCCTGTGGAGAACAGAACCATCTGCACTTAATGACCCTGCAGACTTAAAAACAGTGTCAGAGAGAACTCACTTTCAAATCATTCAGACAGCCGGTTATAAAATAAAACCTTTCTTTCATCAAGTCCTGCTATTGCTGGCAAGACACAGAGTGTGACATCAGTGGGTGTGGGTAAAATACCATATATGGAGATTTCCATCAAAATCCCCAGTTGCTATGTGTCTCTGTTGAAGAGAGGTGGCTCCGAAGGTCCCACACTTGATGGGCTTCGGCTTCTCCACCTAAATATACAAAAAATAATGTTTAGTTACATTCAAAGAATGGAACAATGCAAATACAAATACTATAACTATTAGGATATTGATATGTGAAATTTGTTTTTCTGCACTCTTGATGTAAACATCAGCCTATATTGACTCACATGCAGCTTTACTTTGGTATCTACTAGATGTCAAGCTATGTACCTGTAAGAACATGTCTGTTTTGATTGTCAGGAAGCTGCAGCACTCATAGACACAACTTTATTTTGACATTTTTCCATTGTGTGGGATAAACCGGGTAGAAATGCAGGGATGGTCATGCATAACTTCAGAGACTTTTAGCACTTTGTCTGACATGTTTTGGAGCATTTTACCCAGCAAACACAAAGGAAAAGTAAAGTTGGGTGGGATTTTCTGTCGGACCCTGACCAGAATCACACTGCCCTAACTGCTCCCCCCTTTTAGTTTGCCCCCCCCCCCCCCCCACAGGCCTGAATATAACACCTGTTAATTGTTGGCAACTTCCAATATTCCACATTCTACGGCCAATTAGCGCTTTATCAAGGACAGGTGCACCCGGAAGTAGCGACACTATAGGATTAGCAATTCATAAGAATAGCAATATTATAATTGGGTGTTGATTAATGTTTGATTAATAGAGGTCATAGCTACCTTTATGTTGCCTGTTGCTATGGAGACAATAAACTGGCAAGGCTTGTCTAGAAACCTTAGATAAGCCAGACACATTGTAGTTTATTTCTGAGGGGGGAAAGAGGACAAACCACAAGTAGTCGCATGCCGATGTGTTACTTACCTCCTTAATTAGCTGAGCCTCTCCGTGCTGCATCTCATATATTTGCATTACTCCGGTTCCTCTCGGAAAGTTCCCGAGACAGACAAACTTCGCACTGCACGGAATCCATTTAGCATCAAAGACGGTGTAGTTCAAGCTCTTCTGGATGTGAGCAATAATCTGAGGTTTCGACAGAGGCGATGACATCTTCGCTGGTTTATAAATAATCTGTCAAAAGGGTGAGAAGCTGGAGAAAAGTGACAAGACAAACGCTCATAGTCGCTTTCCGCTGCCAAAACAAACGAGGCCCCCCTGTGAGGGCTGTCCGAAGAGGTGCCTGACGAAAATGTTTACAACTCAAGTTAATATTCCATACATTAACAATTTATCCGATGACTATACCGAAGGAAAGCCAACTCTTGTAAACCACTAAGATAGTTTTTGTCAATTATGACACAATCTTTCAGATTATTCATTATTTTCACTCTACAGGCACAAACGCCGCGGGTGTTTGGGTCCTTTCCGGCGCACGAGGACACCTCTCATGCCACTGTGGCCTCGCTCCGCTTCAGTTTTGACTCTTTAAACTGATTTAAAACCGGCTCCAGGATGGACGTCGAAAAAAGTACGGTTCCTGCCGATGGCGCTGCCGCGGAGCTTAAAGATGACACAGAGTCTTTCACAAAAGTTAAGTCTAAAAAGACCCAGAAGCGAAAACGTGAACAAGATGGAGCGGACATGGACACAGAAGAGACCGTGGCAGTGAAGCGGCCGCAGTTTCCACCGATTTCAGGGGACAAACTGAGGGTGAGTCCTGTGTGTGTGTGTGTACACACACATGTGCTCTGTGTGTTGTCTCCACTTTCCCCACCGTGAACATCTATGTAAGGACACTTGTCTTCATCGCAAGGTCCATCAGTAGCAGTTTAATAGTTAATTTCTGCCTAAACTCTACCGTAGTAGCACAGGGGGAGACAAAAACACCAGTTATAATAATAGTCCAGCCATGACAACACTCAATGCCTCTCTTACGTAACAGCTGCAGTCACTAGCTTCTTCTCAAAATCAGCGTTTAAACGTTTCAAAACATTGAAATTATTGAAATATTCATAACAACAATCCAGCCAGCGGCTCCAGGATTAGTGAGGCCACACACAGTTGTAGATTAATGTATCAGCAGTTTAACACTGATCGTAATGGCAGGTGTGCTGTTGTTTTTCAAGTACTTTATCATATAGTAACAGTGTTTACACCGTCACCTGCTGCATGTAGGTGGCACAGCTGGAGCTGTTTCTCTAATATTTTATAGATCATCTGATTAACTGAGAGTGTAGATCAATAACTAAGATTAAATCAGTAGATTGCTTTAAAAAAAATCAGTTGCAGCCCAGCTTTTAAGTCTAGTGATTAGGTACCTACAGTGGAAATATAATAAATCCTCTTGTTTTTCTAAATACTGTCTGTTACACAGTGTGTGAATTATTGCTTCACATGTGTTTCAGGGACCAGATGAGATGAGAAAAATAGCCGTCCCGGCCCACAGGTACACACCACTGAAGGATAACTGGTTGAAGATTTTCACTCCCATTGTTGAAAACCTGCAGCTTCAAGTCAGATTCAACCTCAAAACCAGGAACGTTGAAATCAAAGTAAGTTTTCACAGCCTGGATCTGGTTTTCTCTGGTACACATTGTTTTGCGTGTAGTGTGTATGGGTGTGTGACATGCTTGTCCTTCTTTCAGACGTGCAAGGACACACAGGACATCGCCTCGCTCACTAAAGCAGCAGATTTTGTTAAAGCCTTTGTTCTAGGATTCCAGGTTGAAGTGAGTACACTAATGGGAGGCTTTGGAGAGCTGTGCATGTTCTCATCTGTCTGGTGATTTTGTGTGTTTTTGTCAAGCCAACGTCACATTTGGGTAGAGATTTAGGATTAGGACCAAACTGTTCCTTATCTTATCTCAAGTTAAGCACATAACAGTTACTGTCACAATATTTAATTTTCGATGTTTTATGAACTTTAACCTTGCATATATTTTTTGTTTACTATGTGACACATGTACTTTCTCTTCCCAGGACGCTCTGGCTCTCCTCAGATTAGATGAGCTTTTCCTAGAAAGCTTTGATGTCACAGACAGTAAGATCACTGCACCTCCAGGCTGCTCAGTAACAGGCCATATTTCATTACACTCTTCTTTCCCTGCTGCAGTATGAACCAACAAATGTCCAAATCAAGCATCTCTTGGTTTGTATTAACCTGTTATTTTTCTGGTGTCTGTCTTGGCAGTGAAACCTCTGAAGGGAGACCACTTATCCAGAGCCATCGGGAGAGTAGCAGGAAAGGGAGGGAAAACCAAGTTCACCATTGAAAATGTCACAAAGACTCGCATCGTGCTCGCAGACACGTCAGTACTCTGCACCTGCTGTATTCCTGCACAATTACAGTGAAATAATGATCACAGTTTTATTGCAGTGGTAACTGGCCACTTTTAAGTTCTGTCAAAGGAACCCTTGTTTTTTTTTGACAGTTGCTGCAGTTCCTGTCAAACTGAAAAACTATCACTATAGAGTTATCAGTCAGATTAAATTCTGATATAAACTCACTTCAACAAAGCTGGGCTCATTAAGTTTGTGTTTTGTTGTTAAATGCAGAAGTATACTGTTGTG